>CM060733.1:40181186-40781186 GCA_030704615.1 Takakia lepidozioides
TCCAAGCCTCATCATCTTCAGGCACATCACTGCATCTTCATTATCATCATCTTCCTCATCTACTGGAGGTATTATTTAGCTTTGCTTCTGTTACTATCATTCGTACTCACTTCTGGTACAACACAAGGCCTAACCATGTGAGCTGCCACCACTGGGCCCTCATTCACATGAGCTCTCATCTCATTCTGGTGTCTAATCCAGAATGAACAGGCTGCCTTGCAATGTCTTGCATGATTACAATAGTAACACAGTTCTTCACCATTGGGTCCTCGCCCTTGGTCTGCTCTTGGATTATTTCTGTAATCCTGATTCCCTGGCTGGTAATTTCCTTGGTAATTCCCTCTTGGATTACCTCTCCCTTCCATGCCATTGTTATAACCACCAGGCCTACCATAGTGGTCCTGATCACTGTTTCTTCTTGGTTGGGGCTGCACTTGATGCACCCTTACTTGCCTAGGTTCTCTAGCTGCTGTCCTTTTTTGTAGTAACAATTCTCAGTAGAATGGTTATCCATTTTAACAGATAGTACAGTGTTTCTCCTTCATGTGGCATTCAGTGGTGGTATGGCCTTCATTCTGGCACTTTGCACACCAAACACCCTTCCTCCAATGTGTTCAGCCTCTGTGGCATACTTCTTCAAGATTTCTTCTAATCTTTTCTCATAGTTATCCCTCTTCAACTTCTTCCTCTTCTCTTACTCTTCCTTTTCAGCTCTTGCTCTTCTTCCTCATCTGACTCATCCTCAGAGTCCTCATCATCCCTTTTCTCTCTCCTGAGCATTCCCAATTGCTCAATTCTGTTCGTTGTTACAAATGCCTCCTCCACTGTATTATGGGGTAACATATCCACTTTCTTTGCAACTCCGGTCTTATCCCACTCACAAACCAAGTCTTCTGTAAACCTGTGCTGGTACAGCAGCCAGCTTTTTCATCATCAATTCCATCTTTTCCATATACTCCTCAACAGTTTCATGCTTCTTTTGCTTAACTGTTGTAAACTTCCATACACTTCATCCTCAGTTTTACTTGTCCTGAACCTATTTGGAATGTTGTATTCAACAACCATTCCAGGTTAGGAAATGATTATCAGGGAATCTTGCATACATTCACTTGCTTCTTTATAAGTGAATAAGGAAACAGTCTCATCTTGGCATCATTGCCATTCTCATTGTTCACAATACACATGTGCTCAAATTGGCTAATGTGTACATCAGGATCCTTTTTTCCTGAATATATTGGAAAAGGGGTGGTTTTGCCTGTGTTGGTTTGTAACGCCATCTGTGGCCCTACCTTCTGCCCACTGACAGATGTTGGCCCCCTTGCTGGTGCTAGTCCTTGAGGACTGTTGTATTTGTGGTGGAACTTCCACCAAGTGGTGCCCCTGAGCACTCCCTGCTACTGGCCCCACTATATTCACAGTATTCCCAGCTCCAGTTGCACTACTTCCCACACTCCTGTCCCCCCAGAGCCAGATCCAGGCCGCCTGCCCGATCCCCCTGAGCCGACACCTTTATTGGCATGTGATCCAAGTGCTCCACTTGATCCAGGTCCAACGGGTTGGGATGTCCTGGTTGTAATCTCAACCTCAGCTGTTGGGTCTACTTCTTCATACTCTTCCGCTTCCAATTTCTTCCTCTGTTTTCATCCTCCAAGTTCTGCCCTTGGTTTCCTCTTCACTCATGTAACTCAACTGAATGGTGTTGGAGAGTCTGAACTCTACTTGGCTCTGCCACATCCTCTCCTCCTCCTTCTTCATCTTCCGTTTTAAGAAACTGGAGTTCCTGCTTTTGGTGTTCCATGCCAACTCTTATCAAAGATTTCTGTCAAATCTTTTATCCAGGGATGTACCTCATATCTTTCACCTCGTGGTTGATCTTCTTCCAGTATCAATTCCCTTAATCTTTCTTGCAAAGAAAAAGAAGGAGTGGTATCCAACTCTAGTTCTTCCGTTATGGGTGATGTACTTTCTGATCTTATGGTGTGAGAGGTCCAGATGATTCCTTCCCCTATGTCTATTCCTCTCTCCCAAAGATATGGATAATTAGCTTTCAGATACTTTCTGTTTTTGCTGAATATCTCTGGAGTCTAGCTTCTCTTTCATCACTCATGTCCCATATCTTTCATTTCTTTAATGTAGCAATAACCAAAACTCTCTTCTGTAGTATCTCTCCTATATGCCTGGTTTCTTTCAAGCTTCAATGCACCCTTGCTATACTAGAAGTCTCCGTTACCATATAACCATATGCAAACAAGTTCTGGAAAGCTGTTCTTGGTGTGAGTTTGATCCACAGAATATCCTTTGGAATCCAATTCTTTACCAGTACAAGCTCTTCATGCATATGAGTATAAGCATTCACCTTTCCTTTCCTCCCAGCCTTCAAACTCTACTCGCTTAATGGATAGCAATGCTATCACATAAACCAGTGTTGGTAACCAACGTGCTCTTCCTCTACACAGGCCACCTTATAAATCTTTATCACCCCTTCTCCAGACCCCACTCAGGGTCAACATCATGCACTCTCTAAGAATTTTCTTTACAACCGTCTGGCAATTCCAAGAACCTCTGAAAGAATTGTTTGGACAATCTTTCCTTCTCAGTTTCACAGGGAATTTGATTCACATCAAATTCTTTAATTCTCCAAACCACCATGATCCCACCAGATGCCTGTCACATCTGGCTGTTCATGACCCAGTTCCCCAGTATGGTCGCCAAATGTCGAGTGGCTTGTACTCACCCATCCCTTCGCTATCCGAGGTGGAAACTCCAAGATAGAAGAGTTGGATATCTCTAAGCACTCAGCCCGCTCAGAACAATCAGTCATGACCTACAGCTAGTGAATCATGGTTGTGCTTCCTGTTTGAATTTCTTCTTGCCTTCATGTTAACAAATTTCCTTACTATGTATACTGAAGCATCAGATTGCTTTAGTATCTATCAGGTTCCATCACTCACCATTCATTCCACAGCTTCACTCAAGTCTCTCTACACAGTGTGATTGTATCGAATAAGTATTAGATTAAGATTTATCAGGTATCAGGCCGAAGCCATGGTGTCTCTAATCTGCTCTACAGTGTCACTACAACTTTGCATGTCACAATCGTCTACTGATCATCTCTCCTCCTTCACCGTGCTCTCCATCCTTACTCCCATTCCTCTCTCCTCCGCGGATCTCCTTCCGTCAATGACCAAAAAATGCTCCCTGTGAAAAAGTCCTCCTCTTTTCGTTGCCGCTCTCCTTATCCGCCCGCAAGCTGTTCTAACCACCTAACGAACTAACCGTCATCCCTGAAGTAACACGTTCCCTCTGCAGATGTCGTTCCCTCACACGTCGTTCCCTGTCCAATGATAACTTTCCCATGTACTGTGACAGGCTGTGTCAAGCTGTGCCGAGCTGTGACTAGCTGTGTAAAGCTGTATCAGCGTGTGACTGGCTGTGCGAAGCTGTGTCGGGCTATGGTGGGCTGTGTAAAGCTGTGTCGGGCTGTATAACCCCCCTAAAGCCTGCTGCTGCCACCCCTAAGGCTCCTGTTGGTCTAAGTCTGCGCAAAAATTAAGGGTACCCCACAGAACCCGTAAAAGCGTCTAAGTCCCAAGCTGGCCTCTAACACCACCATGAAGTAAATAAAGTTTTGGAGGAAGTTCATAAAGGAGTGGCTGGAGGTCATTTTGGAGAAGAGACTACCAGTAAAAAGATACTACTTGCAGGTTATTGGTGGCCTACTTTTGTTCAAGGATGTACACAAGTATTGTAGAGTTGTTGATGAGTGTCAGAGGCTAGGAACCATTGCAGAGATCTGGGAAGATGGCTGGCTTTGCATCCTACGATGCCTACTGAACCATTTCAGAATGGGGACTAGACTTTGTTGGACCAATTAACCCACCACCCAAGAATACACAAAACAAGTATATAATCACAGCCTCTGATTATACTACAAAGTGGGTGGAAGCTAAAGCTCTGAGGGACAACACAGCTAAGTCCACAGCAAGGTTCCTGTATGAGAACATACTTACACGATTTGGCTGTCCCTGGATTTATCAGTGATCAGGGAAGTCACTCTTCATTAACGAGACCATTGAACTCCTTGACTGAAGAGTTCATAATTGTGCATAGGAAGAGTACAACATATTACCCCAGGGTATGGGTCAGGCAGAGGCTACCAACAAAATACTATGTACTATATTGGCTAAGATAGTCAATGCAACAGAACAGATGGGATACAAAGCTGCTGACAGCTTTGTGGTCATACAGGACTTCATATAAGTCACCACTAAGTATACACCATTCCAATTAGTTTATGGTATGGAAGCTTTACTTCCAGTGGAATTCTTTTACCTACCATGAGAACTGAATTGGGAAGAAGAATGAATTGGAAGATTCAATTAAGGGGGAGCAAACATGAAGATACCATGTGAAGAAGTACGTCTGATGCAGCTGATAACATGACCAGAATTCAGATGAAGAGGAAGGATCAGTTTGATGAAGGTAAATTAAAGACTTTTAAGACGGGAGATTTGGTAATGTGTTTGCAAAGAAGGTGAAGATTAAAGCTTCTAAGCTTAATCACCATGGAAAGGACCTTATGTCTACCTAAGATTTATGATATAACACCGCCATGTTACAAACCATTAACAAAGAAATGCTGGGAAGAGTCAATGCCAATAGTTGAAGGGGTACAGTGGTAATCCATGACAAACATTGCAGCACGATTTGCATGTTGAAATGCAAAAACAGTCACGGGCTTGCGCCATAGTGATACCAGTGGTCTCACATGCAAGAGGACAAATTGGGCCGTCAAAGTACCTACCCGGTACATCAGCTAAGACTATTTGTGGGCCCATTAATGCATTAAGAGCAAGGGTAACGGAACCCTTTCCGATACAGAAAAGGGGACCTATGCCACAGTGTTGTTCCTACTGGACATCCAGATGGGAATGTCCATGGAGGGGGTGGAATTAAGATTTACCTAAGCAGGCAACAACCATCAGGAATAGAATTACATGCAGGTGGTTCCCCCCTCCAAGAAACAAGACAAGAAATATGAAGTGTATGAGCGAAAGTCGGGTGGCTCCGAATAGCCAGTGTCTCGACGGGAGGGGCAATAAAAGCACTAGCTTTGTAGCTGTGGCGGATGCAACGGATTACACACTCACTTTACTTCTCACGCAGTGGCGCAAGGACGGACGAATTGAGAATACATTTTCAGCGGCGCTTTGGTGGGGGAGTATATCGCTCCTTCTCCCTTCTTAGACATAGCATTTGTATGCTTCGCTTCTCCTTAGCTGTGCTGGAGGTGGCGTGTTGGTGGCGATGGCTATGTGTTACCTTCCCCAATCGCTCAAGGTTTTTGGCGATTAGGGTTTCTTTTACTTCATATCTCTCTCTTGTCTTCTTGGGTTCGTAGTTGACATCGATAACAAGTGTAGGGGTCTGTGATTCACCTGGGGTTCCACAATCCTCACCAACCCATTGGTTTTTGTGGGGGCTTGTGATGGGACTAGGTGAGGATCCCTACCTATTTTGAATTCTCTTGAGCTTGCGATAATGATATGTGCAAAAAGACATGCTTCTGCTTGCAGCCCCGATTTCGGCCCGCTTGCTCCCGGTTTGACATGACAATGCTTGCTTTTGACTTATCTTTTGCTGCTGCTGATGGAGCACTTTGGCCTGGCAAACCTTGTCTCATGCAGCACTGCATGTGAATCCTACCTGGTCTTGATTCTTTGACAGCTTTGCCTGTGGATTTTTAGACTTGGTTCCCCTTCTTTTTGCCTTAACAGAGGATTGATGGTGTAAGGGACAAGTCATAAATGGTTGTTTTGAGCCCTGAGTTTTGTTAAAGAAGACAGCTTGATAAGGCAGTGACAGGCCGTTTGAGACCTGGTTTTGTTTGTGGAATGGACCATAGTGAGGTTCCTATTGTCAAAACATGGCATTAGTCTCCTGTGATACAATGCAGTAAGCTCTAAAGGACTCTGGCCAATGATTATTTCTCTATTTTGCCATTGGAACAGCCACCTGCATTGTTTGATTTATCTGGCCAAGTGGGCTGGTCGTGACACCGAAGTGTATGTGTGTCCAGATCTAGATGTTGTGACAGGACAGACCTTTCTTCCATGCAAGAGTCCTATGTGCACATGTCTTGAATATATACAATGACAGACTGTTCTTACATACCCAGAAGGCTTTGCAAGATGCATGCTTTGGGGTGCTTACATTTGGCCAAATGTGAAGCTGTAATATGGCTTACCTGCCCCCAAGAAGTGTACTTGGTGGCAGGCCTGAGTGTATTAATTGCAGACTGATCCTTCTGCTCCAGTGTGAACACTCACTGAATGTGTTGGCAAGGCAGACTATTCTTACCTACTTTGCATAATGCTTGTCTGGATCACCTCAACGTACTTGTGTGTGCATATCTTGGATCTGTAATGTGGCAAGATACTCTCTATATGCCCCATGATATATTGCATGTGCATATCTTATGGATAACTATGGATGATGTAATCTGAGGATGCAATCTGACTTATATTGTGCGTAAGGGTCACTTGGGTACATGACAGGAATCTGATTATGAACATACCCCGCCCTCCACCCTGTTTATCATGAATGAATGGTGGCGTCACTTGGTGTGTTATGACAAGACTGAAATGGTAGATGGTGCCCTGTCATGGGGCTGTTTAATGTCTTTAATTGACAATTACCCTAGCTGGTCTTGTCCATGTCTTGACATGACATGATATCTTCCCACTCTCGTCCTCTCTCTTATTAACTTTTTCTACCCCCTCTTTCCCTCTGTGGTTTTTTTTTTTTTTTTTGTGAGCAGCACGAAAGAGAGGGAGATAAATTCTTGTCGAGACATGGACAAGACCAAACAAGGTCTTTGTCAATTTTTACGACAAATCAGCCTCATAACGAGGCACTATCAATCATTCTCCATTCATAAACTAGTCTGCTAACATACAATAGATCCCATGGTCATGAAATCTCTGGGTGGGGGGGTGGGATTATATAAAAATCCGCATCAATATATGCTTCATTAAATGCATGTCTAAACAGGGACCCAATCATGTATCACACGTTTGGGTATGCTTTCAGATGTAACAAAGCAACTGTTCATAGCAAGGAGGAAAACTTGTTTATCCTGCTAACATTACTCCCCAAGATTACATGAACACTCTGAAAATGAAGTTCCACTTATTATGTAATCTTATGGCCATATACAGATTGTGAACCATTTACTCATAAGTGGTATGACCTCATACCTTGTTTTTTTGCCCCAGAACCTGGTTTAGGTCTGGGGCCATTGTATACATTGTGGTAACAAGGTGTTAAGTAGGCAAACAATTGTACATATTGCTACTTTACCACTGTGCAAAGCAAGGAAGCCAGTCTTCAGATGCTGAATTTCATCACCCATGGTTACGTTGTATATCTGGCAGATCTAACAATGATATGTAAACATGGAATACAATCAGAAGAAGATATTGATTATGTTCCATAATCTGGCTTCAGCCAAGTACAGCGAGTGTATATTCTAGCAAAATGTTTACCATATCACCAAGCATTCATGGAGGTATAGAGAGATATACAGGGCATGTACTAGCTTAATCCCTGATGTCTTAAAATCCCTCTAAACATATTGTCTAGGTTCAAAAAGATCTTTCAGGTTACTGTGCTGCTTGGTACATGCCATAGCAGTAAAACCAGTCTACCCTAGAGCCCGTTTTAAGTTTTTGGGGTAATCTGTATCTGCTTCAGCAGGGTACTTGCAAGTCACAAACAGTAAAGAAGGACTGGAAATCAAAATGGCCTGCATCATCATCATACATGGCCTAAAAACAGAGATTGGTGTTCCTATGTCCTCTTACTTGCTGCCCGAATACCTTCACGCCCAACATCTTACCAGTACTATAAACCAAAAATAAAAGCTCAGGCTGTGCTGTAAACAGCAAATCTAGCACCATCATGTAATGTAGCAGAAATCAAAGGCCAGAGTCATTAATAGAATGTAAGTGTTCTAATAAAGCTCATCTAATGCATTGATGCTCAACAGAAAGAGCTGGAAGCATAGCCAGAAAGATCAAGATAAGGGGGGAGATTTGAATCAGCTCCCTGAAGAAAACAGCTTGAGTCGACTTCACTTCATCTTGCTAGTTTTCAATCAATGGCAAGCTTCATGAATCATATTAAGTGAGGGCCCTCACTTGGTCCCATCACATGCAATCAAAAAACAATGAAGTTAGTGAAGACGTGGAACCCCAGGTGAATATCAGGCCTCACGCTTGTTATCGCTGTACAACTGCGTTCAAAAGCAAGAAGAGATCAAAAGCAAAGCAAAGATTATCCACAACCTTAAGGGTTTGTGGAAGAGGATTCGACATAGCTCCAAGAACTCGGCAATCGACAGCACAAACCACAACGTTTTGCTGATTTCTACGAGCATTTTATCAGGTGAAGAGACTTCTGAAAGTTTGAGAGCGGCGCTAGATCTTAATGACCATTGAACGGATCGACAAACAATCACTGCTTAGGGTAGATTGTCCGCCAAGGGAAGAGACAACCTCGCCAAGGGAAGAGACAACCTCATCAAGGGAAGAGACAAACTCATTGAGGGAATTGAAGCTATGCCGCCATTGCATACCCCAAGGGGAATCGAAAAGTACTGGAATCTTGCCAGAGCACTTGCAGGCTGCCATAAAGCTTCTCCATAGCCATCAAATTCACAAGCTTCGTGTTTAAATGAATTCATCGCTCAGCTCTAGCAGAATCAAAACGCACGTGTATCGTGCAGAGTTTTAGGGCGGAGGAAGAGATAGGGCAAACCTTCGACAGATTTCATCCAAATTAGAATGAAAAATAGGTAATGAGATGTAAAAAAAAAATTCCCTGATTTCATCATGATGTCATTTAGTAGGGATGGCATCCAAAATAGGGTCTGGCTTTCATTAGGGTTAGTTCTCATGACCAAAATCATCCAAAGAACCCGGCTATCAGAGAATATTCTTTAATGGAATTAATCCATTTCATGATTACATCCAGTATGGATGAGATAAAAAATATGGTTTAACAGAAATAGTCCAAGCCTTCCTGGGTTTTGGAAAAAATAACAAGCCATTTCCTTGTATAGAGGGAGAGGGAGAGAGGGAGAGAGAGGATCCCACCCAGCCAGCCCCTGGTATGGCATTCCCTTATGGGATGAGTGTGGTATGCACTCACCGTAGGGAGTGCATACCAGACCCAATCTCATAAAAGCTCTCCCTCTCTTTGTAGTTTGGTTCACTGGTTAAACAACCGAAGAGATAAAAAAAACTACAATCCCATCTCCTAGGTCGAGAAAAAAGTATGCTACATATGAAGAAGGTATACAGTCATATATATATGAGTGTAGAACATACCTTTCAATTTTTCAATGAGCTCTTGTAAAGGGAAGAAAAGGCCAGGGAAGGAACCCTGCTCAAGGAAGTGTGTCAAAATACGGGTAGTTTTCGGGTTTTGAGCCATTCTTCCCAAGTGTGTGTATGAGCAAACAACATTCCTTCCCAGCCATATTAACACTGCTGGAAATGTACACAATTGGAAAAGCATGTGAAATCACTACATTGTATGGATGGAGTCACGGGTCTATTAGAGAGGAACTGGATTGTATTGGGTGTAAGAGAAAGGTAGGTCTCTCTTATCATACTTCTGAAATTGAAATTCCCCGGATTCAGGGTTTAGTACAGAAATCTGGACATTCATGAAGCACGCTTCCAAACCCTCGTACGGGGATCCATTCTTAGTTCTTAGTAACTCTGGCTTGATTTCCACCACATTAAGTGGATAGATCCACCAAGGATTACTGCTGCACCTGTCTGCTCAGGATTGAGAAATAGCATTGCATTTCCAATGTTAAGCTAGCATATGTCATCGATATAAGGAAAGCATGCTGAAATTTTGGCATCAATTGAAATTGACCCAAAGGCAGCCAGTCTTAAGATGATACTTCAGTTCATATGAAAAGGGAAATAAGTGTTACACCATAAAGGTGAACAGGAGACCCCATGGGGATACCTGGCCTTGACGCTAAACACGGTCACCCCATGCAACGAAACAATGACACATCAGCCATTCGTGGAGCTGAAGCAACCTGGCTTCATGAAGCTCAATCCAAGTACCTGTTTTGGGAAGAAGTGCTCCACGTGCACTTCCCGAAGGTCCATTCTTTGTTTGGACCCAAATGGCATGGCGTGACCGGGGTGTGTCCGTATGATGTTGTTGGAAGGTCAGTTTAATCTCAATGGCATCACCTAAGTTATCTTCACATTTTAAGGGAATATTTTCATAGCATAGTGTGATGTCAGCCACAAAAACATCATGGATTTTTGTAGGAAGATTTAAAGTGAAATCTGTACTGCTGTCACTAATCCAGTACATTGCCGTAGACCTTTGAAGAAATCGTTTGTAATGTTTAACCGTGCTCCGGCCCCTTCCTTGATTAAAGGTAATAGGAACATGGTGGCACATGTCAAGGAGGCTGGCAATTTCACTGAATACGCAATTGTTGGGCATTTGTAATCCACCTATACTTTTTTTTGTGTAGTTGTATATTCCCATCATGTAGGGAAGACTACAAAAAAGTAACGGGGATTCAGGTATCAAATCCTGCACTTCACTAAAGAGGCTTTCCAAAACAGAGTCTGGTGATGACCATACCTCATCTTGAAGAGGTTTGCTATTTCATGAGCATGAGCGGCATGAGCGGCATAAGCAGAGTAGTAAGACAATCGGTTTTCATGAGCAGAAGTACAAATTTCGAAAATAAAAAACAATAACAACAATAAAATTTAATGCAATGTGTCAGGAAAACAATATATTATTCGGCCCCTTGAAGGGGAAAATTGCAGTTTTGACAGTTGGGCTCATGATATTTCGTCTTCCGCTCATGCCAATTCCAGCGACATGTGCAATAAGGCGCCGAATTTCGCGGTAATAGGGTCCGTAACCTGAAAACGGCGATGTATTTCGCGGTAATAGGTCTCTTCTGGCGAAAAATTGTGCCGAATTCTGCGGCTATAGGTCCCTCATGACAGGTAATTCGGCGCCATTTTTTCAGTGCTCGCGGTAATAGGTCTCTTCTGGCGAAAAATTGTGCCGAATTCTGCGGCTATAGGTCCCTCATGACAGGTAATTCGGCGCCATTTTTTCAGTGCATGTTCGGACTTAGCCAGTCTTCGGCGCAAAATAGGGAAATTCGGCGCCATTTTTCAGACACTGTACCAGTGCATATTGGGACTTAGCCAGTTTTCGGCCCAAAATAGAGAAATTCGGCGCCAATTTCCAGACACGGTACCAGTGCATGTTGGGACTTAGCCAGTTTTCGTCGCGCCAAAAAAGAGAAATTCGGCCGCCATTTTCCCCAGACACAGGTACCAGTGCATGTTGGGACTCAGCCAATTTTCGGCCCCAAAAAGAGAAATTCGGCGCCATTTTTCCAGAAATGGCCCCACAGATACAACAAAATGCAATTGAAAATATCCATATGGAGGATTCCCTTTGCCCCATCAATGATTTCTGGAATCCCTAAGGAGGAGTTTGTGCAGCTCGTTCACACTCAACGCAGTGCATGAATAAAGTCATCAATAGTCAGTTCATCCTCAAACCTCTTCAGGTAAATGTAATACAGATGCTTGCACGGATAATACTTGGAACCCTTCTTTGCTTCCATCAACGAGAAGTCCGTACAATTGCAAGTCGGCTCCACTCCAATCGTAATTGTGTATACATCGTCGCGTACAGCCGAGCCGGCCGTTGCCATCCGATACACACACGCCAAGGCCGGTGGGGGTACGTCCACGGAGCTCTGAAAAGTGCAAGCCATCCCAAGAGCATTGGCAATCCGAGTCTCATTCAACTTGTTGGGAGGGTGTCGTCTCTTCACTCTTCCAATCGCATTGTGGGATGTGCAGAATTGTCCAATCCGTCTCTACGGACGAGCAGTCTGCAATGGCTGGGTCTGAGGAACAGGAAATGCGTGGGCCGGGATGTCTGTGCGTTGCACCATTCAAAATCCTGCTGCAGGCGATAGAGCATCCGCCTCATCTGAGAGAGGCTGCAAACCGGTGCACAACAGGCCAGACGCCCGGAGGCTTCGGCATTCCCTGAATCCGTGCTTGGGCTTGCCAATACACAGGTCATTATATCGTGCCTACAGAACCAAAATGTCTGCGTTGTGGCGTGAGCAAATGTGGGAGTCAAAAATCTGCCGCTGAAACAAGGTGCAGGTACAGCCCGTTCTCACCACAGCGTGCTCTCGTACCCACCCGATGGCGCAGCACTTCCCTTGAAATGCCGGCAATGTCCTCGCAATTCTCCACTGTGACTCTGACACTCTTGTCTCCACAATGGGAATGTTGTACTGCTTTACTACAGATGGCTCGTTATGTTGCCGGGGCACGTGCCCTGTGCTCAAAGGAGATGGCGATCTTGAACGTGTAGGACTCGCGGTGCTCGACGAGACCTCCTCGGGCAACATCACCGGACCACGAGGGAGCGTGCGAATATTCTTGTCAGTTCGCCATGAATCCTCTTCTCCGCCAGGTGCCTCGTCAAGTCTTCGTCTCACTGGACGGGTATGAACATCTCCTTCCAGATGTTGGCCTCTTCGCAGCAATGGCGTGTCCCGAAGGCCTTCTCGCAAGGCCGCCGCCCACCTCCGAGGATTCTTCAATCTAGAGGCAGTCCACATCAGCATTTCCTGCCTGTCCGGCCCCAAGCCCCACCTGCATTGCTGCATAATTGACCTCACAATGTCCTCCGTTGTGGCAGTGAGGATGTCCACCAGATGCGCTGTAGAGGAGGCACGCCAGGAAGAGTGCACTGATTCGGCCATGTTTGTCGTGGGCATGTCGGTGTCGGAGTCGAGACACATTTCCTGCACAAGCACATGTTCAGGTTACAAGCAAGTTACAAATATGGTCAAGAATAATATCCAACGGGACGCTAATTCGTGCAACTCACCTCCCGCATATAGTCGCCGAACTGGAGGAAATGATAATGCCACCATGCTAGCCAACTGACCATTGCTCCCTCGTCTGATTTCCTTACAGCACCTGACGATGTCCACCAAGCCCGTATGCATGCAAACTGTGTCTCTGCATCATCCAAGGTGGGAGCACGCTGGAACGGTGCTCCTCTCTGAATTCCTGCGCCACGAGCCTGGTTGTGTACTGCGAAAGGCTCTGCAGAAAATGGAACCCACAGATCTCTCCTTGCCTTCCATGGGAACATTGGGGTCTTGCCCGTACACCCTTCGGATGGCAGCCCAATTTGCTTGTGCGTTGTCCGCCATGAAACCACGGAAATTGGGAGGGGGCAATCCCGCCTTGGCCATCTCCTTCTCGTTCGTTATTCCCTGCCAAAGAAGCATCTCGATTGTGTGTCCTCTCCTTTCATCTCACAAATAGCAATTGTCATTAGCATCCTGCAGTGGGTGTCGTAGACATGTGCACCTATTGTCACCCACTGGTGATTTGTAATTCGCTTGATATGGTCGAACATGACCCAACTGTTTTGACAAGTTTCCACTCGTCATCCTGTCGACCATTCGACGCCGCGCTGCCAGAGGGTCCACACGTGGACATTTTGAATACGAAACAACGATCTGCCTCAGTCCCTTGTTCTGGAAACCTACTTCCATGAATGTAGTCATCATCCACATCGTCGCTTCACCTCAGAATGGAGTGCATATCCGAGCCACGCCCAATTTTCTGGTTTGCATGAGACAATGTGGTTTCGGACATTCGGTGAACATACGTGGGACACCGACTCCAGCAATGCCTCCATTTCCTTCTCGTCGAGAGGAACTCTATCGGAGCCGTGTCTTCCGACATAATTCTGGCCAATGCCATCTTAGGCGGCTTGGAGCTGTATCTGTTGGGTTTGGCACCGGTCTCAACTTAACCTCCTCCTGAACGAGCTGCTCTGCTTCGTGGGCAGCCTCCGCGAGTTCCCCTCGCCAATTTGTGACAATGGGAACCAACGTGTATGCAAGCTCGGGTGAGGTCAGGGAAACGGTGCAACACATAGAACTGCTTGGCATTACAAACAGACATGCAGTGTGGTGGTTCTTTGCAATGTGCACACTTAAATGTGGAGTTCGGAACCTTCTCCTGAGCTCGAAATGGTTGATGACTTGTGCCTGTCCAATCGGTCTCGTTCCTGTGACCTCTGGATTTAAAGGGGAAGCAAGGTTGGGGAGAAACACCGAACGCAAGCCCCGCACAAACAACGTAGCGCACCCGCACGACCATCGAGCATCTTCATGCTGGTGGGTTTTGGTAACCACCAAGGATGACCGTCATGTTTTCTATCCATATCTGTCACATTCCGGACGCCCTCGAGTAGTCCGCCCGAGAAGGGAACTCAAAGAAGATATTACTCGACGTCGGCGGAAAGGCATGTAACCGATTTAATTGCGAACTTGCTGTAGTCCAGCCCGGCCAGCTCCGACCGGTTGTCCCTCCAGGTGAAGCCATCGCAAAATTTCAAGAATAGATCGAACTGCGGTGCTCGTGCTGGGAATATGACTCTCCTCTCCCTGACGTCCATGAGGACTTGCCTGATCTCCAGGACGACCTCGGAACTTCCATGACCTCGTCTAAGTCGGACAGGTTGTGAACAACCCGGTTCTCGCTCGTCTTTATGGATGGGTTCGGCTCTGGATTTACTTTGTTGCGGACTTCTCTCTTTGAGATAGCCACTCTCTGATTCGCGGATTGTTTCGTGGAAGCGCGCCAGGATAGAAGGTGCATTTGGCGGGCAAATGAAGTCCCCAACAGCCCTGTATATGACGCTGTCCGATGGTGGAACTCGCCATTCCCTGCCATCGCCGAAATCATCGTGGAGCACAACAATACTCTCGACAACAAGGCCGTTAGAGTCCTTCCTTTCCTCCTCCAAAAAAACCGACCCCGGTTTCAAGTGGTATCGAACGCACAGATATTTCTCCATCACCCGGCAGATGTCCCCTCTGCACGGAAATGAAGCTCTATGCTCGTGAGGAGGGCAATACACTGTAGCGCTCGGGTTTTCCGCCATGGGAGATGTGCACACAAGACTGCCAGGATGGCGTGCGGGGAAGCTCCCTGGTAGAAGGGGGATGCAGCGATGGGAATGAATGCGATGCCGATTTGTCCGAGCGACAAAGCCTGATCCAAATCCAGGGAGCCAACTATCTAAAAAATCCACAGTCAGAGTGTTAATGAACCTTGTCTCCGGAATGCGGCCCCTGGTCTTTGCGCAATAAACTGCCAACGGTATGCAGTCAGAAAGTGGGGGCCGTCCGGATGATGACGGCTGAAGGGGGGAAGCCGGCACCGTGCCGTCACATTATTACCCCCAAATGGAAATTCGGCACCCAATATCCAACAGGGGAAGCCCGGATGAAGTTGCCTCGGGCGCAGAGGCCGGCGCGTGTTGACAGAGAACATCCCTGGATGGAGATTCGGCGCCGAATTTCCATCCGGGCCCCCCCAAAGGAAGTCGTGTCGGGGGGTCAGGCCGAAAACTGGCCGGCATAAAAAACATCCCCAGATGGAAAAACGGCGCCGAATTTCCATCCGGGGCGGTTCGGATGCACTCGGGGAGGGGGGAGAGGCCGGCACTTGGCCGTCACATTTCAACCCCCGGACGGAAATTCGGCAACGAATATCGAACAGGGGACGCCCGGATGAAGTCGCCTCGGGCGTAGAGGTCGGCACGTGTTCGACAGAGAGCATCCCCTGGATGGAGATTCGGCGCCGAATTTCCATCCGGGCCCTCCCAAAAGAAGTCGTGTCGGGGGGTCAGACCGAAAACTGGCCGACATAAAAACCTCCCCAGATGGAAAAACGGCGCCGAATTTCAATCCGGGGCCGTTCCAATGCAGTCGGGGAGGGGGGAGAGGTCGGCACCTGGCCGTCATATTTCAACCCCCGGACGGAAATTCGGCACCGAATATCCAACAGAGCGGCGGAGAGGCCGGCACCTCTCCGACAGAGACCATCCCTCGGATGGAAATTCGGCGCCGAATTTCAATCCAACAGGTAAGTGCAATCCCGGATGGATGGAAATTCGGCGCCGAATTTCAATCCAACAGGTAAGTGCAATCCCGGATGGATGGAAATTCGGCGCCGAATTTCAATCCAACAGGTAAGTGCAATCCCGGATGGATGGAAATCCGGCGCCGAATTTCCATCCAGCACGTAAGTGGAATCCCGGATGGATCGAAATCCGGCGCCCCATTTCCATCCTGCAGGTAATTCGAATCCCCGATGGATGGAAATCCGACGCCGAATTTCCATCCTGCAGGTAATTCGAATCCCGGATGGATGGAAATTCGGCGCCGAATTTCCATCCAGCAGGTAAGTGGAATCCCGGATGGATGGAAATCCGGCGCTGAATTTCCATCCTGCAGGTAATTCGAATCCCGGATGGATGGAAATTCGGCGCCGAATTCCCATCCAGCAGGTAAGTGGAATCCCGGTTGGATGGAAATCCGGCGCCGAATTTCCATCCAGCAGGTAAGTCGGATCGCTGGCGTATGGATATTCGGCGCCGAATTTCCATTCACCAGGTATTTCATCGCTCAGAATTACCTTCCTGCAGGTAATTCTGATCGATGGATTACCTTCGTGCAGGTAATTCTGATCTGCGAATTACCTTCCTGCAGGTAATTCTCATCGATGAAGGTAGCAAGGTAATTCCTCGCTCAGAATTACCTGCACGAAGGTAATCCATCGATCAGAATTACCTGCAGGAAGGTAATTTTGAGCGATGAAATACCTGGTGAATGGAAATTCGGCGCCGAATATCCATACGCAGCCAGCGATCCGACTTACCTGCTGGATGGAAATTCGGCGCCGGATTTCCATCCATCCGGGATTCGAATTACCTGCAGGATGGAAATTCGGCGCCGGATTTCCATCCATCCGGGATTCCACTTACGAGCTGGATGGGAATTCGGCGCCGAATTTCCATCCATCCGGGATTCCACTTACCTGCTGGATGGGAATTCAGCGCCGAATTTCCATCCATCCGGGATTTGAATTACCTGCAGGATGGGAATTCGGCGCCGGATTTCCATCCATTCGGGATTCCACTTACCTGCTGGATGGATATTCGGCGACGAATTTCCATCCATCCTGGATTCCACTTACTTGCTGGATGGAAATTCGGCGCCGGATTTCCATCCATCCGCTTCTGAATTACCTGCGTGAGGCAAATTTCGAGCGCCGCCCTACCTTGCTGGATGGAAATTCGGCGCTGAATTTCCATCCTGCTGCGCTCCGAATTACCTGCAGGATGGAAATCCGGCGCCGGAATTCCATCGTGCAGCGCTCCGAATTACCTCTACGTTGGAAATTCCGGGCCTCTTTACGTCGATTTTCATTCGACATGGAGGGCTTCATCCGACATTTAATTGTGCAGTTGGGCAATAAATGTCCACCGCCGTCGGTTTTCATTCGGGCTGGCGACACATGGCTTCCTGGATACGTACCCTAAATCTCATGCTAATCTTGGCTTAACATGCTATTCGAGGTATGTACCCCAAAAACGGAGATCTTTTTGGCTGGGACTTATGCCGCCTGAAGGGCGTGGCTCTCCTGAGAGAGACCTCACATCCAGACCGCGGCGGAAGTTGAAAGCTCTATACTACGGACGACGGCCAATCTCTCGCATGGCCAAACTGAAGCTCCAGCAGGAGATTCCAGTGTCTTGCTCACAACCCGCGCCAACTGAAGCCGAGTACTCTCAGGCAAGCCACTTCTGCTTTCGCTTTGTTCGATTTCTTTTTTGCTTTCGCTTTGTTACCTCGCTTTGTTTTTGCATCTTCATCCTGGCTTCGCTGGATGAGTGAACTTTAGATAGTTGAGTGAACCTTAGATTGTTTGCAATGCGTGTGCAAATCCGGCAGCTCTGGAGAAGGCTGCTTGTGCATGTCATTCTCAGGCAATGGTTGCATTTGTTTTCATTGTTGTTGCATGGCTCTCCATACTTCCTAAACTTGTTATGTTTTCATTTTTGCTACACGATTGTTGCTATGGTGGTTGCGCTGCTCGTTGCGATGCTGGTTTTTGCACCGATGTTGGTTTTCACGATTTTTGTCAATGACAGAGTGACGACGAGCCCGGCACGCTGGTGGTATCATCGACAGCTCCAACTCATCGCATGTTTGAATCGCCCAACTTGGGGCGAGAGGGCAAACTTAAACCTTTTGTTGGTGGACGGGAGGACTTGCAACGAGAGTACGACAGAATAGGCATTGGGGAGGTTGATGCAGGCGGCATGGCAGGTGAATGGCGTGAGGACATGAGGACAGCAGATCCGGAAATGGAGGTTGTTCATGCACATGCAGTAGGGCCACCCACGCAAAGAAAAATAGAAAGCTAAGCACATGCAATCCCCGCGAGAGAGCCGTCACGGGCTGCGGAGGGGGGAGTGAGCAGTGCGCGCGAGGGTGTCAGTTCGCCTCAATCAAAGGTGGTTGTCCTGGAGGGCTCCCCTGCTGCTAGCCCTATTAAGAAACAGAAAGCCCGTGAGAGGGCAAAAGAGAGGGCAAAAGAACAGACGAGACAGAATGCTAGCTATGAGGAAAGAGAAAAGGCAGCTGAAGAGGCCAGGGGTGCCCAAATGACAGATGCCAATGTAAGCGAGGGACGCACAGAGACGGTGGATCCCTCCAAGACACCACAGAGAGGCAGTAACACACCGGTTAGACCATCGCGGGCAAGAGCAGCCCTGCATTACCCATACGGTGGAGAGTGGAGGAGAGGAAAGAACACCAGAAAGAGCTCGGATTGTTCAAGTTCGAGGTGAAGCCAGGGAGAGTGCTGGAGGTGGTTTCGCAGGTGGCTGACCCTGTTGAGGAGGATGACAGGGAGCTTTCTGACCAGGATGACATCCTCCCGGACATCCCCAGGCCCCAAACCCGGAGCATACAAGCTGGATTTGGCGGTCCTGGTGGGCTGCCGGAAAACCCCTCTGCAGCAGACGTCATGTCTGAGGCGGATATGAAGTTGGCCGCTGCCAAGATGTTGGAGGCAACCCACAGCAACATTGGCAGGTGCTGGGGGCATGGTGTACCCGGTCAAGCTTCGAATTCCCCTTTGCCGCTTGGTGTCATTGCAGGTGGTGAGACCTGCCCTCCCAGGCAATATCGACAAGCTGAAATTCTCTTTCCGGGACGGATATCGAATGGGGTCTGCCGTGTTTTACGTTTCCATTGAGAACGACCACGGAGCTTCCCGTGCCCACACTTCCGATGAGGTGGACAAATGGGGTCCACATTGGCAACGCGAAATGAGGAGTTCGAGAGATCGATTGCTAGTGATCCTCTTTTCCAGCACTTGTCCGGTAAGATGTTCTACGTGTGGGACGGCAATCATCGCCTCCTGGCATGGATGGAGCACATTGCCCAAGCCCACCCCAACGACCTCGATTGGCATTTCGCCGTGGATTGTGTTGTGCTGAAGGTTGCGGGGCCCAAAGATCGCAGTCTTCTCAAAGCTGCAATGGCCGACATCAACTCGTAAGCTACAACCCCTCTCGCTTTTGGACTTTGAATTTGGAAGTCAGTTCATTGCGAATCCTCATATATGATGGAAATTCCCATTTCAATATTGTTTGATGGAAATGTGGCACTGCAGGGTGACTGAGAATGCCTTCATTGCCACCAACTTGTCCCATATGCTCTTCCGAGTGAAGGATGTCGGGAAGCAGGGGGTGCAAGAGTTTGCCAATTCCCTCAGTGCCGACCTCCTGCGCAAGTCGGAGGCAAAGGCAGACAGAACCTGGTATAGGCTGAGCGTCGACGCCATGGTGGACTACATATTTCGGGTAAAGCTCCTGACAGTTTTGTTGAGCTAATCTGTCTCTCCTCCCCCAATAGAAGAAAAGGTCTTCGCCGTGATTTCTAATCTCCTCCCCCAATAGAAGAAATTGTGTTGAGCAGGACTCTAATCTTATGTGCGCATTCTTGACAGACGAAAATACAGCAGGATTTGGCACATGCGCGGAGGTTCTACATGGAGTCAGAGGAGTCGAATCCAACCCTCCCAGAACTCGAATCGTATGTCAAAGCTGCGGAGGTGAGGGCCCGCATAAAGTACAAGTCGCAGATGGTTAAGTACGTGGCCATAGCTGATCCCGCCCTTGGTGCCGACTTTCTGGTGGAGGTGGGGAAGCACTACTCTCGCGCTCTGAAGCCCACGATGACATTGGAGAAGCTCCATCGTCTAGCCACATCCTGTGTGGATGCAACAAAAAAGGTGATACATTCTTAACCAAATTGTGGTGGCAACAACTCCTTTTTGTGGTGTTTGGCGCTTACGAATATGTTGGGTGGTTGGACAGACCCGGTGGCTCCAAATCTGGAATGGTTCCCAAAGTACCAGGGACATGTGGAGCTTCTCCAAACCGGACAAACTCTCTGACCCCACATTCGACATGTGGATGAACCGCATGACATGGTGGTTTCAGGTACTTCCCCACGCTTCGTTTGGGGCTTCTACTCTAGTAGGGGGTGGATTCATTGTATTTTTTGAGGAAAGCATGGAGAATCTCCACAGGTGACGACGAATGCGCAAGAGCAGCTGGACACACAAGCACATCAGTTCAAGATGGAGATATCTCCTGCAGCAGAGAGCCTACGTGACTATGTGACGAGGTACTTTCTGCTCTACAAAACCAACCTATTCTTTCGGGAGATAGCAGATGCTCGCCGGAGCCACGAGTTCACCGACCAGCCGAACGCGGACAAAGCAGCAATGCGCCTTCTGTACAGGTACATACGCGCTGTCTTTCTTTCAAGTCCTTGCATTTCAGGATGTTAGAGGCCTCATGTGGTGTTACGGAAAATGGCGCTGAATTTCCAGTCAGGGCTCCGAAAATGGCGAAGTCCCTAGAGTGGCTGGCCCTGAACTGGAAATTCGGCGCCATTTTCCAGTTCTAGGCCCTATTGCCGTTCAGGGACTTGGCCATTTTCGGGCTAAGTCCCTAGGGTGGCTGGCCCTGAACTGGAAATTCGGCGCCATTTTCCAGTTCTAGGCCCTATTGCCGTTCAGGGACTTGGCCATTTTCGGGCTAAGTCCCTAGGGTGGTTGGCCCTGAACTGGAAATTCGGCGCCATTTTCCAGTTCTAGGCCCTATTGCCGTTCAGGGACTTGGCCATTTTCGGGCTAAGTCCCTAGGGTGGCTGGCCCTGAACTGGAAATTCGGCGCCATTTTCCAGTTCTAGGCCCTATTGCCGTTCAGGGACTTGGCCATTTTCGGGCTAAGTCCCTAGGGTGGCTGGCCCTGAACTGGAAATTCGGCGCCATTTTCCAGTTCTAGGCCCTATTGCCGTTCAGGGACTTCGCCATTTTCGGGCTAAGTCCCTAGGGTGGCTGGCCCTGAACTGGAAATTCGGCGCCATTTTCCAGTTCTAGGCCCTATTGCCGTTCAGGGACTTAGCCATTTTCGGGCTAAGTCCCTAGGGTGGCTGGCCCGGAACTGGAAATTCGGCGCCATTTTCCAGTTCTAGGCCCTATTGCCGTTCAGGGACTTAGCCATTTTCGGGCTAAGTCCTAGGGTGGCTGGCCCTCAGCTGGAAATTCGGCGCCATTTTCCAGTTCTAGGCCCTATTGCCGTTCAGGGACTTAGCCATTTTCGGGCTAAGTCCCTAAGGTGGCTGGCCCGGAACTGGAAATTCGGCGCCATTTTCCAGTTCTAGGCCCTATTGCCGTTCAGGGACTTAGCCATTTTCGGACTAAGTCCCTAGACTGGCTGGCCCTGAACTGGAAATTCGGCGCCATTTTTCCAGTTCTAGGCCCTATTGTGGTTCTGGGACTTAGCCATCTTCGGGCCAAACCGGGAAAAATGGCGCCGAATTTCCAGTTCAGGGCTCCCAAGATGGCTAAGTCCCTAGGGTGGCAGTCACCGAAAACCGAAATTCGGCGCCATTTTTCCATTTCTAGGCCCACTCACATCCGCCCCAACCTGGGAAAATGGTGCTGAATATGCATTTCAGGGACCTCATTGTGTTTTTCATGAATGCAGGTACTGCAAGTTCTCCCTTTTGGAGAAAGGTCATCTGTCTTTCGAGCCACCATTCTTCCTGGCATGGAGGAACCCTGGGGCTGACTCCATGTACACTGACGATATTGTGAAGGAGTGGCATCTGGAACATTTGCGTGATTGCCATTGGTATGTGGACCTTCCGCCCGGCTCGCTCGACCCATCCGAGTTTCAATTGAAGCTGGATGCTGAATTCCGACGAAACCGGGCTCCGCTGCCTCCGTTGGGTGCAAAAGAGGCAAAAGCGCTTGCGAACTCCAGGAAAGCGGCAGAGCTTGCTCAGGCAGGAATTCAGGAGAAATTGCATGAGAAGAGTAAAGGCCAAAGGAAAAGGACAAGGAAACAGGTGACTGCAGTAACACCCAAAAAGAAGAAAACCATCGGGGCATCGGAGGAGGCGCAGGAGGGGACCCAAGAGAGTGACTCAGACGACGACTTTGTTCAAGGTCCTGCGACTGCTGTTGCTCCTACCCAGTCACCGGTCGTCCGGGTTCCCAAGTCAGTTCGGAGTGGGACTGGCTCTGCAAAGAAGTTGGCATTTGAGGGCGAGCCTACACGGCGGTATTCGGCGGTGACGTTTACGCACAGGCCAAAGCTAGAACCTCCAACCATCATCCAATACGTCAATGAGAGCTTCCTTGACGCTCTCGCTGCCAGGGCGAAGAAGGTGGCACACAACAAGTCTCTGGCGGAGCAGAAGGGGAAAGCCAAGAAGAGGGCTGGCGGTACAGAGCCTAAAGACACCCCTGGTTTTGAAGCCATGATGGAATTCTTCACGGCTGTGAGCACAAATTGCAAGAGCACTCGGGGGGGGGGGGGGGGTTGAGGTGGAGAGAGCTTGCGACATGATTCTCCTCGACATTCCAGATGGGGAGCTGCTGGAGGGCCTGGATGGTGTGCCCACCTAGAACAGGTTTACTGAGGACTACTGGAAAGCCGGGTTTGGGCTGGTGGGGATGCTTCTGGATGACGGTGGATGTGTGGTTGTCCTTGCCACGAGAGGGAAGACCACAGAGAATGCGGTGGCAAGGTGGACACCGAAAAGTGTCACCCCGGTCCTCCTCAGAAAATGGTTCTGCATCAGTACGCAAGGGTTGCGAACAGAGGGCCAAAGTGTAAGTTATCAATCTATTGCATTCACTTCATATTGTGGTGTATGTTAAGTAGACCCTGGAGTTGATCCCTTCTTTGTTGGATGTGCAAACATTGGTGTTTGAGGCATATTGCTTTGTGAAGAGAGGGTCTACGTTCAAATTCCGCAACGACGGTCGTCTTGTTGATGCCGCTGTGGACCCTGTAACCTACGATGTCCTCTACAACTATGTGCCCCACTCTAGTATGCCGAAGGACACAAAGACAGGCAAACCGTGGCGGTACAGCCGGACCCGAAGCCCTGCTTTCATCCAAACCCTCATGGAGACGTGCTCGGATGTCCAAGGGCGGATTCTGGACCTCACATGCGGCACGGGTAAGCCTTCACATGCTCAGTTTGTCCCCTGGCCCGATTGCAATTGCATGCCGCAAGCTATTAACCGCCCGCTTTGTTCCTCAGGTGCTTCAATGTGGGCAGGGACGTTGTCCGACAGGCATGTGTTCGCCTTCGAGCCAGATACTGCCCTCCACAACTCGGAACTTGCAGCGGCTGAACGTCTGCCGAAAGAGGAAGAGGCATCCTCGGAGGATGAGGAAAAATCCGAGAAGGAGCAGGGGGAGGAAGTTGGGATCGAGGCCGAGGAGCCCCCGGTTTACGAGTGAGTGGTGGCATTGTAAGTTGCCTCCAAATTTCGTGAGGCACCTCCCTCCGCTCTCTTATTTCATTGAAAACCCTTTGTGGTTGTGCTGGTATTGACATTCTTGAAGTGGATTTGTTCTTACTGTAGGATGCCAAGTACTGCCGGAGGGACGTCTACACCGGAGTTCATGGGCAGGAGGAACGTGCCTTTTTTTGCCAGGGGGGATTTCATGCCTAGTCTAGAAAGGGAGTACATCCTTCCTACTTATACTGCCCGGCTTGCTTCGGTGTCCATTAGGAGGTGTTCGAACGTAGTCGTGTACAGCAGATTTTAGACGAGGCAAGCCTCAAGAAAATGAAGATGAGGGAGGAGGCAGCAGCTATTAGAGCCCGTCGGGCTCGTAGATTTGTCTTGGATTCTGCTGAGGAAAGTGGGGGAGAAGACGCAAAAGATTCCCAGGAGGTGAGGTGGACAGTCCCCCAAGGAGAGGACGGGATTTTTGAGAGGCATAGTGGAACTGATGCATCACAGAGCTCAGAGGATGAGGGGGATGAGGGGGATGAGGAAGAAGGTGGGGCAAGTTCCTCGGAGGGTGTAGGAGAGTAGTGCCCATTCTGGCTATGACAGTTAGAACACACTTGTATAGACATGGCTTGCCACAAAATTTGCAATAAAATGTTGCATTTCAAGTCCACTGGTGCCACATTCCAACTTCACATGACCCTATTTCCGTGCCTCCTAACCCTATTTCCGTGGACTCACAATGGTCTGCTCATGCTTTTTTTTTTTTCCGCTCATGCTCATGCCGCTCATGAAATAGCAGCCCCCATCTTGAAGACATGGTCTAAAATCCTTACCCATTAAGCGGTGATAGGCTTGGGTTCTGATGTGCTTCACACATAGAAAACAAACATTGTTGTAAGCCTTATTAAGACCAGACATATACAGGTGTTTAAGAAGCCAATCTAGTTCATCACGAGCTTCTTTCAAGACAAGTGGGTTTCCCCCATGATGAGAGTAGTTGAATCTTGTCATACTGGCTTTTTTCTTCAACTTGTCCCAGCAGGTATTTTTTAGCCATAGACAACACTCTTCTGCCCATGGCTCTGTAGAATCAACATGTAGAATATCACATACTTTAAAAAAGGAAGTACAACTTCCTCAACCACATCCTTGAGCAGTGTACTTTTTTGCGGGATATGGTTCATACCAAGGCTGAAAAGCTCTCTCAGCTTGGGGTGTCTTATGATGCCCAGATCCATAGTACGCACATGTTGTATGGGGGCTGAATCATGTAATTGAAATTCAGCCAATGTACCCATATCACAGAAGGCTTTGAACCTCTTGGCAGAATTGCAGAGGCAATGAGGTGACTCAATCATATCTGCCATGAAGTTAAAGTCACGGAAAACAGAAGCAAGCAGGTAGTAATTATTGCTACTCTGCTTATGATATGTCCATCCAAACATTATTTCCTCGATCAACAGAACCATATCAGCCTTTCCAAACATCAGGAATGCTTCTTTTATTAAACCCTTAGGGTTTATCCACTCCATACCCCGGTTTGGGTACAACATGTGTACGAAACCAATAGGGGCCGGTTTTGATTTATGGGTAATGAATTTCCTGGTGATCTTCCCGAAGTGATCCCCTTCCCGTTGCCGCTCTCCTAATCTACCCGCAAGCTGTTCTAACCACCTAATTAACTAACTGTCACCCCTGAAGTAACACGTTCCCTTTGCAGATGTTGTTCCCTCACAGTCGTTCCCTGTCAATGATAACTGTTCCCTATGTACTGTGACAGGCTGTGTCAAGCTGTGCCGAGCTGTGACTGGCTGTGTAAAGCTGTGTCGGGCTGTGACTGGCTGTGCGAAGCTGTGTCGGGCTATGACTGGCTGTGGGAAGCTGTGTCGGGCTGTGTAACCCCCCTAAAGCCTGCTCGTGCCACCCCTAAGACTCCTGTTGGTCTCAGTCTGCGCAAAAATTAAGGGTACCCCACAGAACCCATAAAAAGCGTCCAAGTCCCAAGCAGCCCTCTAACATTACCCCTCCCCCTCTCAAAAAGCCGTGTCATCACGGTTTACTGTTTGGGATTAGCAAACCTTTGTGAGCGAGCACCCTTCTGACGGTGAGAGTCTCGTGAAGGACTCCGTGTGCGAGCCCGAGTCCTGTCACTGGCTGATGGAGATGATTGAGCACTACCTGGAAATGTCTGACCCTCCTTTGGCTGATAACGAGGTAACCTCTCAGGCATAGGAGATCCCCGACATTTCTTCTCTGCCATCTGAAGTGCATAGTCCTCTGCCATGTCAAAAGAGTCCTCTGAAGAAACAATAGTATCAGAATCCTCGTCCCCCCTTAGGTGTTTTAATGGCCGAACTTTAAGTGGAATCCTGTGTGGCATACAATGTGGTCCGACCATATCTGGAAGTTTAAATTGTACAACTTGTTGTAAGCGCTTGCAAGCAAAATTAGTGAACGCCCTGAACTCCTTATCCGTATAGGTTAGAGGTGTGCCAATGACTTTGGAATAGTATAAGTATTTCTAGGCTTCATGTCCCTTAAAGAAAATATCCTCAGGGCCGAGTTTCTGTGTTGTCAAATTGTTCTAAGCCGAATTAAACCATGAACGGGAATCCTTCTGCATCATAATTTTTGCATCGTATAGGTACATATGAGGTGGCACTGAAGGTAAGACCCAATGATCCCCACTGGAATAACTCAGAAATCGTGATTGCATCTTCTGCTGCTCAATGTGATAACGTGCCAGAAAACAAGCAGCATAGTATAATCCACAGCCCATGACAATACTAGATACCTCCTTGGTCTTGGTATAAATGTACCCATGTACAACTTGGAAGGCAATTAATTCCTTCAGCATGGTACCTGCCTTAGACCAGTACCTGGCAAAGTGATGATCCTCAATGGGTCGATTGTTCGGAAGAACCTTAGTCCGAGTTGCCACCGGCAACCAAATGCGCATGATCTGGTAGTAATGTGCCAACGACTGTGGAGGACTAAATTCCTTCCAAGCCAAATCCAGCACAATGGGAATTTGGTTGAAGGGCATAATCATAGCCCGACTGTACTCCCGTGCAGCAGGAGTCTTAGGTGGGTTAAAAGCAGCACCCCCCCATACCTCAGGCTGTGGTTTGGCTGTAGTAGCAACAAGGTCAGCTACCTGCACAGCCACCTGTTGTGGTATTGGTACCACTAGCCCTTCTACCACTGACATCTCCTGCACCCCCTGCAAAGAAGACTGAAAAATTAGAGTCCTGGCATGTAAATAAGTAGCCATCAGCTGCTTCTCAATAACAAAAACTCTCTTGTCAATATTTGAACTCAGGTCATCCACTTGAGTCTGCAGGCCTTCTACATCCTCTTGTAGCTCTGCTATTCTACTATAGACATTGTCTATAGTAGTTGTAGCAATGTTCTACATCTGCAATCTGAGCTCATTCATTTCGCCCTGGGTGAGCTTCCGTGGTGCTTTGCCTTCTACCGGTCCTTGTGCTAACCAGACCTGCATAAGGTGGTTATCCACCAAGTTCTGTGTGGCACCCCTGAGAGTCTGCTCCTCCGTGAGTCTGTACACATCTAATTGCTGTTGTAAAGCCTCCATGCACTTTGCATGAGGTTCAACCAGGCCCGCATAGGCAGCAGCCAGATTATTAGCTTCCTTCCAAGCCTTGTTAGCCACAGAGAGTTCATTTCTATAACCATGACTGTTTGTTGCAACTCCAGGATGTACTTCTCCTGGTCAGCCTCAACCTATTTGTACTGTTGGAAAGTATTCTCATTGCGACAGATTGTAGCCTTCAAATCAACAATGAGTTTCGCTTGCTCTATGATCTCAGCTTCTGCCATCATACATCTCTCCCTTTGTCTCTTAACTTCTAATGCAGTTTGCTCTAGAGCAGTTGTGAGTGTAGCACATTGTATGGTCATCCTCTGATGTACTGCCTCCAACTTTGTATGTAGTACGTTCACTTCTTGCAACTTGCCCTCATGCTTCACCTACAATTGGTATAACTGTTGCTTATGTGCTTCATGCAACTAGTCCTGCTCGAGGCCTGCTTCAATCAAATGTCCCTTGGCCAACTGCAAGGCAGCCTTTGTGTCCTCCAACTCTTGCTGTAACTTGAGATTGACCTCCTCATCTACCTTGTTAGCACACTCAGTGGCAATTCGAGCCTCAAACTCCTTCCTGAGTTCCTCCCTCAAAGCTGCCAATTGGGTAGATGGAACATGGGATTTCACATAAATGCCCAATAAATTAAGTGTCCTGCTTATGGAACTCATAAGCATGGCCTGCTGGGGGTCATCATGGTGAACTTGCTGCTGTTCTCCCTGATCCTCCACAGTGTGATGCTTCACCAACCATTCAGGCCATTGCCCCACCAGATCCTCTTCCTGAACCACCTCAGGTGCTGCAGTGTCCTTATATTCTACCCCTGGTACCTCCGTCACGGGTGTGGGTATTACATGCACAGCAGGGATTTCCCTGGACAAATTTTGCACCTCTGGAACCACTGATTCCCTTACCAAGTCAGAGTTTTCATAGAGAAGGTCACCCTTCTCAATTTCTGCCACAACATGCTCTGTAATGGGAATGTCCAACCTTTCTCCGTCCAGAGCAATTGGGGGTGGTGTCACAGTATGTTCTAACTGTGGAACCTCTGAGGCAACTGAGTCAACTGGTACCGAATTGACTTCTTCCTCCCTCTCCAAAGGCCGTGCTTCCAATAATAACAGCCCTCTATGCTGCTGTGCCCCATCCTGCACAAAAGCTTGGGAAACATCATCTTGTGGTTTCTGTGAAGCCAGTGGATCCGCCACTACAGTCATACCCCGCTTCTGTCCCTTAGACTGGTGTTGCCCTGCCAGTCCACCCTCACTATGTGAAGAGCCCTGCTCTTCAATTGCAGTGGTTACTGCCTCAAAACTCCCTCTTACTTTCCCGAGTATCAAGTATGCAAGAGTCAAGAATGATTTGGGCAATGACTGGACCTGACACAATGATCGGAGACTTAGCAGCAGTGCCCTGTAACCTCTTCATCTCGTCCACCAGACCATTGTACATTAACTCCACCCAAGCTACATCATCTCCCCTCAAAGCTTTAGGATCTCCTCTGTGAATGACCTGCTCAAATATTATTGGTTCTGTTTCATGGCAAACAGAACGTTCAATATTTGGCCAACTTCTTTGAGCCCTGGGTACTCGGCTTTGGTACAAGCGGAACCTTGAGTCTTTAAAGAAACTCCCTTCTTGGAACAAATTCCCTATCTGCAATCTTGCCCTGTGCTCATCCACATCCACATGACCTGATGGCAAATCAAACAATTGCTGCAAGTACTGGGGAGTAATTTCTATATCTACTCCCCTCACCTGGGTAACTCCCGTCCAGGTCAAAGTTCTGAAGAAATTGAATCATATACTGCCGATGATGCAAGGACCAGTCCTTGCGTAGCAGCCCCTCCAATCGCAACTCCCTCAGCAGCTGCACTGCATGCGGTGTAGCAATTGTTTGCTTCTGCAGAATCGTGGTGCTCTTCACCCTGATATCCTCCATTCCCCTCACTCTCTTCATTCTAGACAAACAAAAAGGCCTTGTTTGAAATAGCTGAAAGAAAGCGTGCAGGGCACAAAGCATAAAGGTATGGTTGGCACAGAATGGAACAGGTAAGTGCGTGTAAGCCTGTGGGGCTTGCAAGTATCGAGTGAGAAAAAACATAAAAGCCAGAGGAGGGAAAGGGATGATGCCATCACAGCAGGTTCTCCCGCCTGTGAGAAGAGACAAGACGCGCCATTGCGCATCCCCAGGAGCTCGTCCGGCATGAAGCAACAGACAGGGTAGCAGCAGGGCTCAGACGTCATAACTCGCGAGCTCAGCAGCACGAGAAATGCAGCTGATAGTGGGAGAGACACCCTAGGGAAGAGACCGATTTTTCATCCGTAGGATGAATAATCAATACCATTTCTCTTAAGAACCCGACGGATGTCATCCGTTAGCTAGGTTTATAGGGTAGGAGGTAGGGTTTCACTCCTTAATTAGCAATAATTAAGGGTAATTAGAAAAATCTCCATGGCCATCATAAGCTGTTTTTTTCATCCGGTCCAGATGAAAAAATAAAGAGGTTCATTTGTTTGGATGAGGTCCATCAGCAGGATGATAATTAGTATCAATCATCCAGGGCATCGGGTTTTCATCCTAACAGGTAATTCGTCATCCCTTAAGAGAAAGCCTCATCCAATACGGAAAAAAAGCGTAAAAGGGGAAATAAAACGAAGTCAGATCCTGGTATTTTTCATCCGGCATGGATGGAAAAATTATAGATAGGATGCCAGTGTCATAACCCTTATGGAGGTAATTCCTCATTCTCTGGTGACCATCTGATATAGATGAAAGTCAGTAAAAAAAGAGGTATGAAAAATTATAAGTCATTTTAAAGGTACTTTAGTGTCCACCCAGGTGATTCTTCCGGTATGGATAGAAGACCTTTACAAGTCGGGTGAAAACACCTTTTAGAGTCCATCTGGTATAGATGGAAAATCATGAAAAAAACACTGATGCAACTGACCAGTTCTGAGGAGGGAGACAGAGGGAGAGAGGGGGCAACAATGAAAAAAAATGGGTCGGGGGGGGGGGGAGGTCAGATGGTGGGGTCAGCTGCAGCAGCATATGTCCAACACCAGATATCCTAAGTTAATCGACTCTATATCTTGGAAACGGGACCGCCCACCGACCTGTCAAACAGGCTAAGTCCTGGCAGAAGACAGTAGAAGAGCTTCTCAAGGACCTGAACCTGGAACCGCAAGTCTTCACCCTGCTGGATAAATCTGACTTAGAGGCTGTAGTGTCCAACCATGTCTGTGGGCAACCTGAAGACATTATTCATTTTCTGATACACTGTCCAGGGTTCTCTCACCAAAGAGACGCTCTCTTCAAATCTATCAAGGGAATTGTGCATGTACCTCTGTTTACTAACTTTGAAAAAGTCGAGGCTGAGCCAAAATCCCAGCCCCTTCTGAGGCCTAGTTTTTGGGCAACTCACACACAGCAGATTGATGCTTGTGTAAAGGGATTTGTAGAGGATATCTGGAAAACCCGGATTAATTCTATATGTGAAGGTAAGTCTTACAACCAACGTCAGCCCCTGACAGAGGTAGGATCTGTCCCTTTTGTTTCCCCAAGAGAGGGGGAACAAAGAAAACAGAGAATGTGGGGGGGGGGTGACTGAGCAGCAGCAGCAGCTATCAGTCACTCCCCCCCACCCCCCCACCTTCTTTTCTTTTCCTTGTTGGCCCCTGATGTCTCCCTCTCACTCCCTCTCTCTGTCCCTCTCTGTCCCTCTCTCCCTCTCCCTCTCTTCTGTGCTACTCTCTTTTAAGCTCCCGACACCCTAAATTCAAGGTCAGATGGTGGGTTCAGCTGCAACATTTGTCCAACACCAGATATCCTAAGTTAATCGACTCTATATCTTGGAAACAGGACCGCCCTGTCAAACAGGGTGAGACCTGGGAGAAGAGAGTAAAAGGGTTCTCAAGGATCTGAATCTGGACCCCGCAAGTCTTGACCTTGCTGGATAAACCTGACTTAGAGAGTGTAGTGTCCAAAACCATGTCTATTACCAGAAAATTGTCCGATGAAAATGAAGTTAGAGAAAACTTCCCTGAACCTGTTTCCAGTCTATGACATGGGGGAGGACATCATGGATGCGCTCAAGGGTCTATCCCACTCTTGGCACCAGACCTAAATTTAAAGTCAGGGCAGGAAGACTACCTTTGAACAGTAAACAGAAGCAGAGAGGAAAGGGAGAGTGAAATTTCCGTGACGTACCTCTGTTGCTGCTGGTGCTTGAGGCGAGCTGGCGCGACGAGCTACTGCGGTGCTGTCGCGGGTCCCCGCCGCTGCAGGGCATCTCTCCCCCGCTCACCACGGCTCTCTCTCTCTTCAGCTCGTTAGGTCGCCTCTGCGCGGCGTTCCTACCACACAGGGGAGAGAGACATCAGCCCGTGCTTAGGGCAAGAAAGAAAGACAGAAAGTGAGGGAGGAGGCGGTGCTTACCTTGGGCGTTGGAGCGGCGTTGGGGCAAAACTCCTTGGGGCCTTGCGCCCACCTCGGGCTCAGCAGTAGGTGCGTTTCTCCTCCACCCTAAACCCCACTCTCTGAACTACCTCTCTCCAAAGAACAAACGAAAAAAGGGAGGTGAAAGAGATGCTTCAAGCACGTAGGAAAAAAAAGGGCGCGGCGCCCACGTGCGATGCCTAGCCGTCGCACGCCTGCGCCCGCCCTTTTTTTGAAATGTAAAAATGAAGTTTACGACGGCTGGCCGTTGTTTCTTGCGACCCCCGGCCATAAATATAAAAAAACGTCACCCCCGCGACGGCTGTCCGTCGTGGGGTGCGACCCCCAGGTAAAAAAAAAAAAAAAAAACTCGTCGTCCAATGCGACGCCAAGGTGTCGCAGGAGGCGACGGCCGACCTTTCTGGATTTAGGGTTTAGGGCCTTTTGGGTTTCTTAGTTTTTATTTATTTTATTTTTTTTCATATGGTACTGGGTTATGGTGTTTGCTTTTTTATGGTGCTGGGTTTTGGATTGGCGGTTTTGGTTGTGGGTCTTGGGGTTAAAAGGATAAATGGTGTAATTAGGATTCACATACCCAAAATGTGGTTCAATCTGATAATCGCAAAGCGCTGGGTCTCAACAAATTTTTCCATAGTGTGAGCATCCTGAAGATAGAACGAGAGGAAGGATTTATTGTCTTGGGCTCTAGCACCATAGGGATGCTCCGCCTTTGGTTACCAATTTTGAAAGCCCCGAGGCTGAGGCATAGGGTTTTTTTGCCAACGGTTTTTGAGAAATGAAAGTGTTGGTGGTGTGTGTTAATTAGGATGGGATGGTGAGGAAACATCAACCGTCTCCCTCAAGGGATGGGGAGGTAGTACCACATATCGATTGTGGCCCTAGAGCGACCATTTTCGTGGCGAGGAGGCCCCATTGCACCTGATCCAATACGGGCTACCGGGCACAATTGGAAGGGAGCGCGGGCCAAATTTCAGGTGATGCGGAGGATGTTGACACTCCGGGATCGAGTCAGGCGCACCGCGGGTTGCCCCCGCGGGCCACTCCGTCCAACCACGTCCACCTTTGACCCCCCCAACAGGATTGAGTGTTGGTGCACTAAGTGTTGGAACGGATACCGCCGGGCGGCACCAGACCACCGAGGCGGCGCGCATGTTGTCGAAAAACATTACAAGAAGAACGAGATTGCGGATGCGGCAAAGGTGAGTGTTTTCCTACCCCTCTCATTAAACATTCATTCAAGGTACATTTAGGTTTATCTAATAATATAGTATGATTGGTAAGCATACATGATCAAAAATTACGACATAAGTATTGATGCGTCGTTCACTACGCACATTGCAGCCACGACTTGATGCCCAAGCTCGCAATCACATTGCACAGGAGGCATTTTGCGCCGGTCTACTTGCAGAATTGTGCCAGAGCATGTGCCCGATGGACCAGTTGGTTCCCCAGCAGCACATAGATGAGATGCGTAGGGTTGAGGGTATCGTAGGTGTCGTAGGCGTTATGGCGGCGACGAGCAGGCCCACCCCCCCCCCTTCCAGTTTCCTCAGGCGGTCCCCTGATTGTGGCCTCCCCCCCCCCCCCCCCCCCGTTTGTTTCTTTGCCTGATCCGGACGTTGTACCCCCGGCTGCACCTCCGACATTACATCCTCAACCACCTCACTTCATCTCCTCCGCCAGCAGTACACCTCCACCTCCACCACCACCACCACCTCCACCTCCACGTGCATGTGCCCCCCAAACCCCTAGGAGGGGTCGGCTTCGCCCTAGGTTTCCTCCCCTTCGGCTGGGCGGCTTGAGCCGGATCCTTCCCCCGATGGGAAACGCATATGACTATGTTACTGAGGACCGTCCAGCCTCGTTGATGGGGGAATCATCTCGACCCTCCCACCCCCATCCGAGAAAATGTGGAGTTCGAGTATTGGGGGAGACGGTATGTTGTGAGAGCCGCTACAGACCCTACTATGGGTCGGGTTTATTCACGGTCAATGATATTGTGGTTCCTCCTCGGAGAAACAACATGGTGGACTGTTTCCCTACTACGGTCCATACTACACCTCCGCGAGAGTTCCGTACATTACGCCTCGAAGCCCCATACATCCTACCCTATATTTTGTGTGTCAACGGACAGGATGTACGTAGACGGGGGTTGTCTCCCATTGAGATCAGATTTTGTGATGGTGACCCCGACATCTTCGGCAATGTTGCTGGGCTGGTCAATAGTTCTTTTGGTCATCCTAGGAGAACCAATGTAGTATGAGACGAGCGAAGCGATGGGCATGAGAGCTTTTGTGGTCATACGTCAGTATACTGTGAGGGGATGCACATGTTTGTGATGACATGTGCTAGTAGGACTATTAGGGCTGGCAGCAAACTATTTGCATCATACAAGTTCTTCCGGGATGATTGGGACCTCCTATTACAGCGTGAGTGAGATGTGTATGATAGAAATAGGGTTCCTTTGAGATAGGGATTGCGTAGAGGGGCATTGTAGATATTCTCATGATGTACTTTGTATACATCCGATTAATCGATTGATTTAATTTTTTTTCTTGTTGCTCGTGTGGGTTGTAACTTTGCATATATGATCTAAACATACTTATGCACATGTGGACCAAATATGAGCTTGAACCAAGTTGATTCAATGGGTCATTCTAGTGTTGAACGCAGCTACGTGTCATAGAGACAGAAAATTGTGTTTCGCCTGCAGATGATTTTTTTTATTATTCCATTTTCAAGCCATATGCTTAATGATAGCATATGCAATGTGCGTGCAAAATTTGGGAGTAAACAAAAGTCATTTGGACCCATAACCAGATTTTGTTCTCTCATTTGCACTCCAAAGTTGAGTTATCTTCAACTTCATGCACTCTTTATAGAAGAGTTCTGCAAAAGTGACCCTAGAAACACACTTATTTTTTTTCCATTTTTTTTTGTCCCATTTTTTGCATGGATGTAGTGGTGCAAAGCCCGATGTCACAGAACAAAATAGAGCTAAAAAAAAATCATTACGCCCCTCAAAACCGCAATTATATATTTTCTAAATGCAAATATTTATTTTAAATTCATTTAAATTCATTTAAATTCGAGTTAATTCAAAATTGGCACAAGGGTGAGTGCGTCGTTGGGGAGGCAATTTTATTTATTTATTTTTTCCTGCTGGATCTTTGTAGAGGTGTTGCACACATATTTAAGCACGTGTAGGAAAAAATGAAGCTTGAGCCACATCCGTTTATTGGGTGCAATGGCATGAGAGGATTTTCTTTCACATTAATAAACAAAAATTGGTTGATAGGGTGAATGCGTCATTGGGGGGCAAATGATTTGTTTGGGTTTGAAACTTTGCATGCGTGTACGTTGCGCACATACATGTAATTATTGAATGACATATTTGATGCACACACACATTGAAGGTTGTTGTTTGCATTTTGCTTATAATTAAGTGTATGGTTGCAAGGACACATTATAATATATGTCCATATGTTCATTTGTTCGTATCAGGACTTTGTCTATCCCTTCCCGATCTTTTCTCTTGGCATCCCATCCGAAAACAACCCAAGTACATCAGGCGGGAGCCGTGGGTGAGACGCCGCCCCCACGGTACCGGACGATGATGATGACGATGACAATGATAGTGACAGTGACAACAACAATGAGCATTGAATTAACCAGGAGGATGTGCAAGCCATGGAGGATCTCTTAATGCATCATGTGGGCGCTTATGCATCCCATGAAGAGGGAACCCGGCCAACCGATGATCCTGAAATGGCCCCCTCAAATGACATGGAGAGGGAGGCGAGAACTCCCTTGTACGAAGGGGCGAAAATGAGTCGACTTTCAACAATCTTACTTTTGCTCAATCTTCAAATTCGATTTGGCATAAATAATGTTGGGATGTCTGCCATAATGCGAACTATTGCAGACTATATTTTTGCTCCACACTTGAAACCCAAGATGCCACGGTCGCGGAAAGAGGCGCGCGAAGTCTTGGACTCTGTGGGGATGAGCTATAAGATTCATGCATGTCCATGTGATAAAACCCTATACTACGGAGATGATTCGCATCTCACGAAGTGCCCAAAGTGCAAGAAAGACCAATATCGGGATGATGTCCAAGGGAAAAAAGTACCACGCAAGGTATAAGCACCATTCCCCCTCGCATGGAGATTATTAGAGAGTAGTACTCATGCAAGATCTGATTGTGGTTTTGGAAGGAGTGAGTGAGGAGTGGAAGGAGCGACGTTTGGTTTTGACCATTCACATCCAAATGAGGGAGATGCTGCATAAAGAGAAAGACATAAGGGTGTTGTATTATGTGTGCTAATGAGATGATTATATGTGGGGGGGGCGTGGGGTATTTCATCATAGAAAATGCATTACTTTCCGATCATCCCGTGATTGAGGGCACAGTACCGAAGCCCCGAATTGGCCAGACTCATGAGATGACATGCCTCGCATCGGAGCCCTCCGGAAAAGGTGTGCGGGCCACAAGATTCACAAGCATGGAGAGAATGCTCAAATCACAGCTTCTTATGGAAGCTTCTTAGTAGCCATTATATATAGGAGGCGATACTGGACACTCTTCAGTCTCGCTAACACCAGTTCAAGCTACTCTTGTTTCCAATTCCCAGTACCCTAGCCCAGTTTCCAGTATCTGGTACTCCAGTCAAGTTTCCAGCATTCCAGTATTCAAGTCGTGTTCCAATATCTGATATCCTTGTTCATTGTTATAAAGATCGTATTGATTCCTATTTACTTATCATGCATACGGCCACGCCGACCTTGACTTCTTGCCTAGTCTTGTACCTCTAGTCTGATCTCTTGTTTGTGTTCAGTTATGTTCTCGTCCTTGACAGGTAGTCTTTCTCTCTGAAATCTTCATGTTTGGCCTCCGCCATGTTATTTTTCACTGGATCACCCTTCATGTTTATCGTGAGTCCACACCTTATGGTTGCATTCGGGCCTCAGGGTTTTATTTTTTTCCCTCAATAATTTTAATAAAGTGTTAAAGGGCTACCTCCCCTTTCTCCAAAAAATAAAATAAAAATAAAATAAAAACTGTTCCCCTCTTTGTCTAAAATATTCATCATCTCTTAAAAATGAATTAATTAAAGTTGGAATAGAGCGGCCTCTATGGTATTTTTTCCTGTTCTTGTATTCCGCGCTTTTTAAAAAAGCAGCTCCGCCACAAGAGGCTCTGTCGTGTGATTTTGTTGATTTTGTGGTTGTTGTTTTATACTTTTTGTAGGGCTTCATGAGTCATTCCCATCAACACTCCATAGACTAGGCTTAATGGATAAGCCTAGTTCTCCATTCTCCGCCTAGGCAAGAAGTCTCCACAATGCCTCTATCCCTTGGAGGTCCCATGTCCCATCAACCTTCTAAAGACTAGGCTCTCTCTCTCTCTCTCTCTAGGCTTAATGGATAAGCCTAGTTCTCCAATCTCCGCCTAGGCAAGAAGTCTCCGCAATGCCTCTATCCCTTGCGGGACAGAGCCAATAAAATCCACGGGGCCAGTCACCAGTGTCCCCTGTTTCAGGAAAAAAAAAAAGAAAGAAAAAGAAAGATACTGAACTTGTATTGATGAACAGATTGACCGGTAAGTAGAATAGGGTTTGCAACTTTGCACACCAAGACGCTGACATTGATAGACCACAAGGCCCTCCGTCGTGCTGACACACAGACCAGGCCAACACAGTCGCTGACTCACTGCTCTTCTGTCAAGAATCCTGCTCAAATGTCAACTCCCTGTAACGGCTATCCGACCGGTTTGAAATTTGGGACTGCCCCGTGTCTAGTTTTGAAAAATGGTTTAGGAAGAAGATCAAACTTGCATGACCCAAAACCCTAAAACCCTGCAGGAGAGAGCGCAGCGATGGCGGGTCTGATCGCTTCCCGGCTTCTCAAGTCCAAGAAATCAATCTCGGCTTCGTCAGCGGCCTCATTGTTGTTGTGCCGATGGACCGAAGCCTGTAGAGCTTTCAGGTTTGAACGGATCCCATCTTCTGTGTGGTTTAGTATTAAAAATGACGACCTGGCCTTACTGTGGAGTACAAGAAAGGGCCTTTGTGATTTCTTGCACTATTATCGCGGAAAAGTGAAGAAAGAGGCCGACAGGCAACGCCCTGAGGCGGAATTAGGGGAGCTTGGGAAGGATGGTTTGCTCTGAACTTATCTATGTTGTGCCCTTGAGTCGATAGTCCTCTTGGATTATCCAACCTATCAGAGCTCGCCCTGGGGTTACATCCCACCAGGGTATGCCAGTCGGTGTGTGTCGTCTATGGTTTAACCTTGAGGCTGGACTCCTCTTTGAGGTTACCTCTCAGAGCTGATTGTGGGGTTTCATACCATCGGGGCATCAAAATCAGTCCATTAGGCTGCAGTTCTATTACGGCGAACAAATAGCTGACAGGGAATTGAGTGTCAGTGCAATGACTTGCAGTAATACACCTGAAAGCATGCAGTTGAGATCAGCAGTGGTACAGCAGCACAGTACCTGACACAGATGAGTGAGGGTCGTTGGAAATTCACCGCCACACCTTGGAAATAATTGATCTGACACCCTGGGTAGCATGGATGTGTGTATAAACGATTTTGGGTTGACCATACTTTGTCCTTGAGACAAGGCACCTTAGTGTTACCACTCAAAGCTGTTGAGTTTAGCACCATCGAAATAAAATTATTCGGCTGCAGTTCGACTCACTACAGCAAACAAATTAGTTGACAAGAAATTGAGTTTCAGTGTAAGGACTGGCACTATTGCACCACAGATTTTATTTAATTTGAAATCAGCAGTGTACAGCAGCACTCTTCCTGACAGAGACAAAGTGGGGTGTTTGCCAGTTCACTGCCATCCCTTGAAGATAGTTGAGCAGAATTCTGGGTAGCCCAGATGGATGCATGATGCACGTGTGCATGTGCGATTGCAGTGCAAAAGCTGGAGTGGGGGATGTTATTGGCATTGATTTGGGGACCACAAACTCATGTGTGGCTGTTATGGAGGGCAAGGTGAGGCTACTGCTTATCACATGAACATGTCTGCATGTAATTGGATGGTGTTGTCTGCAGAGCTGACCTAATGCTACATAGATCATTGAGGATTTTGATCCTTCAAACCTGAAGCTCCTTCACCTGATTTTCATGTATACTTTATGTACAGTCATCATCCATGTGATTAATTCAGAATGTCTTAGGCTGGCTACTGGGGTTGAGCATTTTAGGATTATGAAAGCAGCTAACCAAACGTGTACTTTCAAGTTTATTTGTCTACAGTCCTAGACTGTTGAAGGCCAGCATTGTTGTCCCTGTTAGTTGCTCTGTTACATGATATTCATGGGTTAGTTTTTCCTCCTTAGTAGTCCCCCCTAGCATATGTGTTGATTTATGACATCTTTTATCTTGTTGCAGACGGCCAGTGTGATTGAGAATGCAGAGGGGGCTCGAACAACTCCTTCTGTTGTGGCCTTCACACCCAAGGGTGAGCGTCTTGTTGGCACACCAGCAAAACGGCAGGCTGTCACAAACCCAACCAATACTCTCTTTGGCACAAAGCGTTTGATTGGCCGGCCATTTGATGACCCGCAGACCCAGAAGGAGGCAAAGATGGTGCCCTATAAGATAGTTTGTGCACCTAATGGGGATGCCTGGGTTGAGGCTGGTGGCCAGAAGTATTCCCCCAGCCAGGTGGGTGCTTTTGTTTTGGGTAAAATGAAGGAGACAGCTGAGTCGTACTTGGGGCGGTCAGTCGGCAAGGCAGTGATCACAGTACCTGCATATTTCAATGATGCCCAACGGCAAGCAACAAAAGATGCAGGTCGCATTGCAGGACTAGATGTACTCCGAATCATTAATGAGCCCACAGCTGCTTCACTGTCATATGGCATGGATCGCAAGGAGGGCCTGGTGGCTGTTTTCGACTTGGGAGGTGGGACTTTTGACATTTCGATTCTAGAAATATCAGGTGGCGTGTTTGAGGTATGATTGGGTACCTTCGCGGACGTTGGATGTGATTGAGTTACTCTGTGATGAAGTGCTACATTATCTCAGTGAGTTTTTAGCTCCAGGCCAATGTTCGTTTGATTACATAATAGTGGAGGATTGAATTGGCTTGGGGATAGACACAAAACCTACGTCATTAAGCGGGGTCAATGACGTAGATTGACGCACAGCAGATTGATGCTTGTGCGAAGGACGTTCTAGAGGAAGTCTGAAAAGCCCAAACAAATTGTTTATATCAAGGCAAGTCCCACTACTGGAGGGAGCCCCTCACAAAGGTAGTGTCTGTTACCTCTTGTTCTGCCCAAACTGCGTGCTACTATGGCCACAAGGCTGTGGCAAACAACATCTTATGAGTACATTCTCTCCAACTGATTTATTACTTGCTGGCAGGTGAAGGCAACCAATGGAGATACATTTCTGGGAGGGGAGGACTTTGACAATGCACTGCTGCAACACCTGGTGGATGAATTTAAGAAAGATCAAAGCATTGACCTCTCATCAGACCGTCTCGCACTACAGCGCCTGCGAGAGGCAGCTGAGAAGGCAAAGGTGGAGCTCTCTTCCACCCCTCAGACTGACATCAACCTGCCCTTCATCACTGCCGATGCTTCGGGTGCCAAGCACTTAAATGTGACACTTACACGCTCCAGGTCATGGTCCTAGATAATTGTTCATTTTGGTTTTGGCAAAGTTGTTTGTGACCAAGTCCATTTGATAAGAACCACATCCAGTGATATGCACACTGATCAATGAAGAGTCAGAACAGATTGGCTTCTCACTTTTTTGGCTCCTGTATGGTTTTTTGTACCCCACCAGCTTCTTATTGTTTACCAGTAAGCTGGATGAACACAGCTTCGTGGTTTGTTACTAGTAGTTGTATAACTGTATAATCTCATTGCAATCACCAATTTCCATCTTCTATATCACAACTTACATTTCCAGGACACCGCTGAATTGATGTGTGATGTTGAATATGAACAGATATGAGCAGCTGGTAGATCACCTGATCCAGCGGACGAAGCAGCCATGCAAGGACTGCCTCAAGGATGCAGGTGTCGCCGCCAAAGAGATAGATGAAGTGCTTCTAGTGGGCGGGATGACCCGCATGCCCAAGGTTCAAGAGATTGTGACCAACATCTTCAGCAAGGAGCCGAGCAAGGCAGTCAACCCAGACGAGTGTGTCGCTATGGGGGCAGCGATTCAGGGTGGAGTTTTGCGTGGGGATGTTAAGGACATTCTTTTACTGGATGTGACCCCCTTGTCTCTGGGGATAGAGACACTAGGGGGAGTGTTTACACGATTGATCACACGTAACACCACAATCCCCACCAAGAAGAGTCAGGTTTTTTCGACAGCGGCAGATGGCCAAACAGAGGTGACTAGAGCTAGAACTTTGAATCTCACAGTGCCACCTTCTTGGTAGGAGACAATAGGTTGCATGTTTATTGCTTGGGCTCAGGATTGAGCTGTGTATAGGTGGACCAAGATCAATTCCTCCTGGGGTTGGCAAACTTGTTACTCCTCAACTTTACTGAATGATGTTCCAATATGGTAAGGTAGCACGGTGGTGGTGAGTCAGTGATGTGCCTTACTATTGAGCACCTGCATGACAAAGTACGTAAAACTATGAAATGCAGGATGGTGCTGCATTATCTACCTGTTGCTGTAGATGTGTTGTATGGCTGGGTAGTATCTCCCTGGTGAAGTGCTTTCATTCACTTCCACTATCAAAGACTCTGTTCCAATTGTGGTCCTATAGACCGCAGCCTATGGCATCACGATTCTCACTCTGCTGCCTATATTGTGCAACTTTGTAGGTGGGTGTGAAGGTGTTGCAAGGGGAGCGCGAGATGGCAGCTGACATAAAGACACTAGGTCAGTTCGATTTGGTGGGTATCCCTCCTTCTCCACGTGGTGTTCCCCAAATCGAGGTCACATTCGACATAGATGCCAATGGCATTGTGAATGTGTCTGCCCGGGACAAGGCCACAGGGAAGGAACAGGCGATCACAATCCAGTCATCAGGGGGGCTGTCAGAGTCGGAAATTCAGAAAATGGTGCATGATGCTGAACTCTATGCTCAAAAGGATCAAGAGAAGAAGCAGCTGATTGATGCCAAGAATGATGCAGACACCACACTCTACTCTGTTGAGAAGAGCTTGAATGAGCACAAGGAGAAGTTGCCACAGGACGTTGTTGACAGTGTCAATGCGGCCCTTGCAGAATTGAGACAGGCAGTCCAAGCTGAGAATTTGGATGACATTCGCCAAAAGACTTCTGCTGCACAGACAGCATCCATGAAAATTGGAGAGACTCTGATGAAGCAGTCGGGTTCAAGTGGGACGCCTGGGGGTGGAGCTACTGGAGCTGGCCCAGCGGCGGAAGCCGAGTATGAGGATGTCACAGAGAGGAAGAAGTGAGTGGGCAGCAAGGGCCATGAAAGGAAAGGGGAAGGTTCGAGACATTGCATTCAACAGCTCATTATTCTTGCAATGATTCAGTATTGAGTAACGAAACAGATGGAGTATCGAGGGCAGTAGGATTGGAAAAGCTGAGGTTTCCAAATGACATACTCAAGGCGAAATTATACATTTGATCCTTTTGTGGGATCAACCTACCAGTGGCATGGATTCTCCAGTGCGAGGAAAGCTGTGGGGTTATGCACTACTTTGAGCTTGAACTTGAATGCACATAGTGCCTGGAATGGGCAGGACTTTGGGTGGTAGTTCTTCAGCACCCTTGTGCACAAAAGGTTGTGAAAAAGTACAGTGCTGGAGTTTTGCCTAGGTTCGTACGTCATGGCCTTGAGTGATTTCCTTGGCCTCAAACCACTGACTTCTATAGGAGAGGAAAGAAAGCATTAAGACTGTTATTCTTCAAGACATAATTTGCGTCTAGAGGAAAATCCCGGCAATGTCCAACGAGTTATCAAGGGGACCATTTCATGTGTTTCACAGGTTGTCGATTTTGATGTGATCTTCATCCAGGGGAATTGTTGGCTTCAAGCCTTAGAGATCAAGTGCATCATAGAGTCCAGTATTACGTACGAAAAAAGGTTCTCATCTTGCTCTAAACAGCAAATGCTTGGCTAGAAACCCCTCAGACTGGAACTAAGTGCAGCAGTGAACCATCATGTTACTACTAGTACTAGAGATCCAACTGGAAGTGAGGCTATTGTTGGGAAAGGAAAAGGCCCATCGTTAGACCCCCCCAAAGAAGAAAGGAAAGTATAAAGGTTTCCCCCGCACCGCATTTTTGTTGCACTGTTTGATTACTTACATGGATAAGGGAAATGCGGTACCACATTTCCGTTCCACTGTTACATGCCGTACATGTTGGACGGAAATGCGGCGTCGCATTTCGGTTCTGGAAATTCGGAAGACCTACTGCTAGAGGTCTTCCCCTTCCAGTTTTACTTATCTATTATGCCCTCTGGGTCTCCTGGGGATGTCCTTCGCAGAGGTGATGAATGAGAGAGGGAAAAAACAGTATTGTTAATAATTATTGCATTGTTTTTAATTGATTTTTTTTTGTTTTTAATTATTTGTTTTTCAAGAGAACAGGGGACTGAGGCCCAGTTTTTCTTTTCTGAAGTTTGGAAAATAACAGGAGTGGCTAACTCAGTTTTGCACGAAATAGACATATTTTCTGTTCATCCACTGAAATTTGAATATAATCATCCTCTTTTGTACTTTCATCCCTCTATATCATCCATATTTGGTGAATTCAGCCAAGATTTATATTTTATTTAGAGAAGTTTGGCGATTTCATCCATGAGATAACTGGGAATTTACGACAGAATATCCCATTTTATTTTTTGAGGTCGAATTTTATGTGGAATTATTACGGGGAAAAAAACAAAACCCCCGGGCCCACCACAGCTTTCGCTTTCCGGAAAACCAGAAAAAAAAACAAAAACAAAAACTCAAAAAAAAGAGAAAAAGGGTGGGATTACGGAAATAGGGGGCGTAGTGGGGATGATAGGCCCCTATCCGCCAGCGCTGGCTGTCTCGCAGCTGCGGTGCACATTGTGGAGCTCACGGTGCGGAGCTTGCAGCCATGGCAGCCACGTTCTCGATGGCCGCCTTGCACACGGCGTTGCCGTCTGTGGGAGAAGAGAGGAGCTCCTTCAGAGCATCTTGCAATGCATCTTCTGGGCGCTCCGGCAGGATTATAGCGGAGGGACATACCCTGCAAGGCTTCTCTGGATTACGCACAGAGAACCCACTGCAACTGCGGGCAGGTTAGGGTTTAATCATGTGTCTCTTTCACGGTGTTTCTTTATATCTCCTTTTCGAGTGTGCAGCTTTGCATTGGAGTTGTAGTAGAGTCAATGTTTGAGTATAAAATGTGAAGAAAGTGAGCATCTTATTTAATCTTCTGCAAATGTTGATGTTTTCTGTTGTGCAAGAGGCATGGTCAAGAATTCATCTTTAGAATGGGACAAATGTGTCGCCAATCCAATTTTGAGCATGTCCTTTTGTTGGTTTTCAGAGTCCTCATGCGGCGATTTCCATGCAATCGTAGTCCAATCTTTATCCGTCTCCAGCACCCCCAGCAAAGGGGTGGTCTCGATGGGCCCTTTAGAGGCAGGTATTGGGCTCATGGGCACCAAAATGGGAATGCTGACCTACTTTTTGCCGAGTGGCCAGGCCATTCCCTGCACAGTGGTGGGATTCCATGAGGGGAATATTGTGACCCAAGTGAAAACAGAAGCCACAGACGGGTACACAGCAGTGCAAGTGGGTTACCGAAGAGTAAGGGACAGGAAGCTGACCAAGCCAGAGATGGGCCACCTAGAGAAGGTGGGTGCCATCCCCATGAGGCATTTGCAAGAATTCAGGCTGACTGCAGTGGATGGCTTTGAACCGAACCAGCGGCTGCAGCTGGAGGACTTGTTCAAAGACGGCGACCTTGTGGATGTGACTGGCAAAAGCATTGGCAAGGGATTTGCTGGTATGTCTGCCTGTGTAACCCATTCTCTATGCAAGTGTCCAGGTCCCAATTATACATCCAACATGGCTTTTCGTTTTTGTGTAGTCACACCCTTTTGTGACAATTTGAGTTGTTATGCAAACTTCAGGGCAGAGATGTGCTCATTCTGCTCGTCTTTCTGAGTGGAGACCTCCAGGGTCAGAGTGGATGGAGCAGAAAAGGGCGGATAGTGCAAGGAGTGGAAAAGAATGGGGAGTAGGAAATGATGGTCTTGTCTTTCGTAGGCAGGTGTTGAGACATACAAAGGAACAGATAGGCAGTGGGTTTTGAAAACAACCCACCTTAGTAGCACCTGTGCTGCTGTTCCAAGGCGAGTAATTGTGTTTTAATTTTGCCAATTTCATCATGCCACAGACATGTTAAGAATAAAGTCCCAAAGACTGAATGAGGGTCCTTTTTTGTGAAAGAAGTGTGTAGATTATGCTGCAGGTTTGAACTTGTCATTTTCAGTTGTGAAGAGATGTGGCAAGCAGTGATAATGGGGTATGTTGGGATGTCAGGTGGCATAAAGAGATGGAACTTCGCTAGGGGACCAATGTCCCATGGGTCCAAGAGCCATAGGCAGCTAGGATCCATCGGTGCAGGGACCACACCGGGGCGCGTGTATCCAGGGAAGAAGATGCCTGGGCGGCTTGGTGGGGGACGCACTAAGGTCCGCAAGCTCGAGGTGGTGAAGGTGGACACCGAGCTTCGCGCTCTCTTAATCAAAGGTGCCCTTCCTGGGAAGCCGGGCAATCTGTTACGCATCACCCCAGCCAAGATCGTTGGTAAAAACATTCCAAAGAGCTAGTTTTACCTGCTTATGGAGACTTCGGCTCTGTGGATTTACCCCGGGCAGGGCTTTCATTCTGCCATGTAAGTGAGACTTGTGCAGTCGATTACCAAACAAAGTTGCATGACAAAGGGACATCTAGACTGTTTTCTATTGAGTCGAGGACTAAAAAGACTTGCATCTGAAGTTGCTCAATCTGTATCACAGATCTTTGCAGTATTAATTTGCACTTGTAGTCTAATGTGCCCATCATTTGGATTAGATAGATCAATCTATCTTGAAAAATTTGAAGAAAGATGTAACTGTTGATTGGAAAAAGCATGTTATGCTCTGGAGAGCTGATTTTGACAAGTACATGCTGCTAGGCCCAATTGGGATGTGACACTTTCCTCAGTTACACTATGATCGTGATGATACTCATCACTCTGCGGGAAGTTCCCTTTTCCTGCTCTGGCTTCATGTAAACACCCCATCTGTGGCCTTTTGTGGATCGCACACTGGCAGTAAGGTACCAGAGGGCATGATACTGTCCAATGTTTAGTCCTGTTTGGGTATTGTTGCAAGCAGTAGCGCCTGTGCGCCTGTGATCCAAGCAAGAGTTGCAGCCAGCAGCAGCCAAGGGTGATGGATGAGGCTGAGCATGAGACTGGGTAGAGACTAGAGACCCACATGCCTGGAGCAGGGCTATGTACCAGAAAATTCACCAAAAATTGAGGTCATGGAGAGTTCTTACCTCAACCCTACTTCAACAGAGGTATGGTCACCATGACAAAGCAAGGGCACTGCTGGTGTAACATTACAACTCTTTAATTCAGATAGGATTTAATTCCGGGTAATGAGGAGTCCCTCCTCTTCTTCAGAAATACCTTGACAAACTATAAGGAAGAGATCTACTAAGCCTCTGGACACACTTGTTCGAGGATTAACGACTACTGGAAACAAACTCATCATTTAACTTATGATCCACACAACACAACATTGGATAGCCTCAACTGCGTGATGAGAGAACTTGCTTAGTGCACTTCCGTGCATATTGCAATCCCCATGGACAGAAACATGCAGCTCAAAACTGGTCAGAACAATAATGTCAGGAGCCATGAAATCTCTATGTACTACGCAGCAGCAACAGCAATGCGGCCAGCCACCTGGTCCAAATCCCGCTGCCCATTGGAGGTGATCCTTCTCCCTCTGTCATTCAAAACATTCCAAGAAGCATCATGTTCCTTCTTCCTTGGTAATGTGGTCGACCATTGTAGATATAACTAAGCCAACCACAACTTCACAACCTCGCAGGAGTGAAGGTAAACTGAAAGTCCCCACAAATAAATAAAAACTGAGTATGGTTCACATACCTGATGTACACTCTTGCTCCACTAGCAGTTATTTGCTAAAGGATGAAACATGAACTTCAATACAAAATTTACAGACCAACACTCACCCCTTGGGATCTTTCTCAATGATGTCAATGGTTTGAAGCTGCTTCAGACAGTCTCTGGCAATGGAACCACTACTCTTTGCAAAGTGCGAAGGTCTGACCCCGTTGCTCTTGCGTCCTCCATAAATTTTGCGGAAAGCACCAACTCCAATTCCCTGCCTCAAGTAGATTTTCCTTGCCATGGATGCTTCACAGCACAAAAACCACAAACAGCTAAGTCCATGTCCTCTGAGAATGCAAAGCACAGGGATCCTAACTTTCTTACTTCAAAACCCCTTCCTACTGCTCAAGGGATGAAGTGTCCCGAAATTCAGGAGATGCTCCGAAAGATCTGTGTGTCCTCCCGCAAGCAATCGTTGCCAGCAAGATGCCACAAGGGGCAATGGTGGAGGGCATGTAGTGGCGTTGAAGGAGGTATGGCCATGAGCATGCCGTGTCTAGGATAAACTGAGCCTGTTCGCATGCCCTCTGCTGCAGGGTACCAAACCTGTAGTACCATTACCAACAGACAAAAGCAAAAATTGCGAACGCACCAGCTCTGATGTAGTACCAATCGCCATCATAAGGAGCCAGCTCCTTAAAAGTTGCTGTCTTGACAAGATCTGCCCACGTTGGGACCTCAATCTGTGCATGCAATGAGAAGTAAAACGCTTTCGTGAGAATCTCCGCAGACCCATCAAACCTCCTTCGAACATGAGAAGCCAACTGCCACTGCAAAAAAAAATCCCGATGATTTCCTATCCCAATATAATTTTCCAGAGCCACCCACCTTGCCAGAACGCTTCAGATGCGCTGCGTAAGCTCGCACAAACTCGTGTGAAGGCACATCCTTCACAGTCTTCGCTGTCCCCGCCATGGCCACTTGCGAGCAACAGAAGAAGGCACAGGCTCCGTGACGCCGTCAAGCCCTCGCTCTTTCTCCACACTACGCTCTGAGAAGGAAAGCCCTCAACCCTAAACCTAATTTCAAAGTTAAGATAGATGAAATGTGGATGGATTTCACCATACCACAGTTTTATGAATAATAATTGGGTAGGTTCAGATACAGACTTGCAATATGAAAATCTTCTATCTTCAGTCTTCAGTCTTAGGTCTTCAAGGGTGGATCCATTCTGTGGCTGGCTGGCTGGCTTGTTGTATATTACATTGCTTGGTGTGATTCACATGTGACCCACATTTTCCTTTGTAGAGCAAGTTTTTCTGTGCTTTGTTACACAAGAAGTACTTAGGAGAAAAATCAAGTAGCTTTATCTATGAAATTCAATGTCACGGGCCTTTCCCAACAGTGATGGCACATTTGATGTATTGTGCTTTGCACTGATTACTTCTGGACACATTGTTCACTCCTTTCCGATGATTCTAGGTTGAGCAGCTATTTGCGATGAACTGGAGGAAAGAGGAGAACACTAAGCAGTTCAGAAAGTGTGCTCTTGGATTAACAGCTACACATGATAGGAATGAACTGACCCCACACTAAGGTGAGGAAGTGGGAGAGGTAGAAGATCAAAAACTCAAATTTTCAATATCTGCAGTATGATGGTTCCCAATTATGCATGACAGATGACAAATTGTTGAGAACCTGAATTAAGTGGAGTGCAATCCTAAAATGTGCATTTGATGAAATATTTGGGCCAAAAATTGCACCGTAGGTGCAATCTCCACATTTTGTACAACAGAAGTCAAGAGGGAGTTCTGCTCAGGCTCCCCGGAGCCGAGAAAATGGCATGCTTTTATCAAGTGCTGCTCCTTTGTCGGCAAAAGATTGAATGCGTGCAGAGAGATCACCAGCCTGCCACACAATAGACCAGCCACATTCTCATGAGGTTCATTCAAGGATTGGGGACCTTGTCCATGTCTCGTCTTTCGTTCTGATGGCCCCCAAAATGCCTTACACATTGCCAATGACAACATTCTTCTCCTTCCAAAGGGTTATGTTAGCAGTCCTGGAAAAGCATTGTTTTTGTACTATGACACAATCCAAGTCTCTACCCCCTCTACAGCCCTGTGACTGACTTTCGTTGGTTTGTTCACGAGTGCCTTGATCTTCCAGGTTGTGCTGGGTGGGTTAACAACCGCAGAAATGGCTTTAGGTTAGTATCCTCAGAGACTACTCTATAAGCATATCTCAAAGTCTGTTGATAGGAATGTAGCCTGAAGTGCTAATTTTCTCTTGTATCCTAGTGACATCTCACAGAACGACATCGCCTCTCCTTGAGATGCCCCATTTCAATAACGAATTTGATTTACAGCTGTACCACTAGGCCTTCTGCTGGAGGGCTCATCAGTAACAGCCGATTACTTATTGAAAGGTATGCGCATGCACAAAACCATCCAGTGGAAGGTCCTGAGTCCTGACCGACAGCTGCCCATCATGCATGCATTTGCACTTTGGGACCAGCCCATGGATGAGCTGACTGACTACAGACGAGGGCCGACAACCTGGGCCTTGGCGCTCACAGCAATATGCTCACGTCACTGACAACAGGCATTTGAAGTGAGGCAAATCCTCCTATGACACCACCATTCACTTGCATTGACTCTTCCACTTGCTACAAAGGGTCACTCACAGTTTTGAAGCAGCTCATAGCTAATGACACATCATCCACTATAAAGGCTTTAACAGCTACAGACTTGACATTGTCAGACGTATCTGAGTAGTTCTATCTCTGGTTGTCAAAAGGCCTTGAGGCTAGAACATATATGGAATCTCTTCTGAGCACATCCTCCCTCCCCTCACAACCATCTAAGCCCATCGAATGTCCAAGTTCAACTTGCCAGTAGTGTGCATAATCGTTCGTGCTAACAAAAGGACATTGACAAGCCTGTGAGCCCTACCTTTTCATCAATCCAAAGAAGTGAAGTTAACTGATTGTTGAGAATGCGGACCACCAAATCCAAAGGACTTGCTCCATCAGCCATTTCCAAGTCTCCTCCCTGAAAAATAATCCATTTCTTAGCAGCAATGAACATTTTCAAAATGATGTTTGTAAGCGTATTACATATCATGCTATTTTATCTTCTCCTGCTCTCAGATCCAAAGTGCCTTGCCTCCTACGAAACACTCACTGCCTGTGGTCCTTTGAGCCTCCCACACATGATTATCTTGCTTTCTCTCTCAGTAGGGTCTACGCTGTGACTGTCTTTCTTTCTCTCATGCACCCTGCCATCAGGCAGACCCCAAAATGGACTTCTAGCCATGCAGTCTCTGCCCTCAGGCCACCTTTGAGTTCCTTTCGTCCTTTGGCCTCCTGCAGGCATAATAAATTTCTTTCTCTGTCTCTCGCGCTTTCAGTAGGGTCTCTCCTCTGGATGCCATATCTTTCTCTGCAGTCAGACATGCCCTAAAACGGCCTACTAGGCATGCGACCTCTGCTTGCCCAAGAATGATAGCCAAAGTAGCCACATTAAACAGCAGATCTCGAGACAGTTGATAGCCAGCAGTTACAACTGGCCCAAGATTTTCGAAAAATGTGGAGGGACAGGCAAATGTGGCAGCTACAACGTGCTGTGCTACCTATTGCTACACATTTGTGGGTCCAGTGTGAGAACTCGTCAATCATACCTGGGCTGCATTGATGTTTTGGATGGTCTCCTTGATTTGTTCTCCCATGCGCTCTACCTCTCTCTCCACAAATTCCGCTTGCTCAAACCTGCATGCGGTTGATAGATATTACTGACAGGCCCTGGTTGCTCCTCTGACAAGCTTTAGTTAAGGAATATGGCATACAATTCACTTGTCTGGAGGCTTCCCCAGCCTGCAAATTGAACTCAGAAAAATAAGAGGATTGAAACTTTGCTATGCAACTACAAAAGCGAGGGAGATGCCAACAGGCTTACATCAGATCACGAGTGGCGGCCGCCTCATCTTCTAACAAAAGAGGCCTTTCATCTTTATAGAGCCTTTCTGCTTCCTCCTCCATGCTTTCCAGAGATTTTTCAACCTGCCCAACACGGGAAAAACACACATGAGGTTCACAAGGAGAGGCACCAAGAATTTGATTCTTTCTGCTGCAGCAACCATGTCATGACATTTAGATGGAGTTCAAAGACCACAGGCATTTACATTACCAACTAGACATGGCCAACAACCCACCTCTTGCTGGTGGGTCTCAATGAGCTCCAATTGTCGCTCAAGACTATGCTGGGATTCCACCACCTTTGCTACCTCACTCTGGCCCCCATCCATTTATTCAATACACATGTTAGACGTCTGAGAAGGAAAAAAACTTTCACTAAACAGTTGTCTTACTTTCCCCTATGGCTATCTGCAAAGTATGTTCCTTCGAGAGGTTGGGCATTTGTACCAACCTCTAGCTTGATCAGCACATTTCGATTGGCAATGATGCGGCGGTCCCACTCGCCCAGAGCCTCGGCTTGCTTCCGAAACTTTGATGTGCGCTCTTGTAGCTCATGTGTCCACTCCTTAATAATCTAAATGCACATGCAGAATTTCCCAGGTTTAGTGCCATGTATGTAAAGCAAAACCTCTTAACTAAAGGAAAATTACTATGTAAAGCAAAACTCCTAACGTAAAGGAAAATTACTAGAGAGGAATTATTTTTCTCTCATCAGGAAACGCTGCATAAAGCATAAGAAAATGCAAGAACTGGGCCAGGCATGGTGATGGGAGAAACAGAGTTATCACAAAAATTACCTCCTCAACAGTCTTGCCCACAATTTCTGAGGGAGGTTTTGGTGTGCGTGCAGTTGCAGTTGTGAGGGCACCCGTCGTCCTGTGAAGAGGAAACCACACCACACCCATGTGATTGTGAGATAAACAGGTCCCACCTACACTATTTTATTTTCTCTTTGTCACTAACTCTGGCTAAATTCAAGCTCATGCAATAAAAATCCCTTCAATACGGATTGTCATATAGGTGCATGGCGGCAAGGGGGCTGACTTTCAGACCCAAGTAAGTAGTACCGGCTCTTGGAAGACTAATTCTGAGCAGGAAAACATTTTATACAGACAACATTCACAAGGAACAGTCAAACAGAAGATACTCCGCCTCTCTCTCTTGGCTTTGTTCCTCTGTGAGTTTGTCTGTAACCATGTATGTCAATGCCTGTTCAGAACATAAGTTAGCAGTTTAAAGTGTTCCATCTTCCCATTGCTCTGCATTTTCTCTGCCTGACATCATTGGCACCTTTTGCTCAGCTCTCTTTCTCTCTTCTCTCTGTTCTTTCAGAATTAGGTTCCAAACATATTGCCACGTGGGTACTGCCAAGGGTGGCCACATCTCTTTCTTGTTCATCATCACATAGACTCTCACAAGTATACACTCTCCAGAAACTTAGTCCAAGAAAAGACATACCCAGCAGCAGAGGTAGCTGGTTTAGAGGCTGCAGCATTTATAGCAAGAGCCGTTGTAACTGATGTCACTCCTGAAGATGCAGCCGTGGCAGTATTGCCAAAATTGAACGGACCTCCCGGAGTAGCAGATGTCAATGACGGCATGGAAAACCCTACACCCAGGTGTCACAAGTAATCAGTTTAAACATTTATTCATAATTTTAACCTCTAGTGCTGGAGCTTATAAGTTCAGCCCTTGTGCGGTTAGCTATGATGAATCTTTAAGGTGAAATCCAGCACCATACTAAACCCCTGTTGAATCTCATGGATTTTTCAACTCAGATAGGAAGCCCACACAAGTTACCCAAACATGACATGACTTGCATTCCCTAAAGAAGAGAGTGAAACGACAGAACAACCACTAGTGGCGAGGCGCCAAGAAAGTACTCACCGACCATTGGAGCTGATGTGGAGACCGTGATGGCTGAGGTAGATGCACTTGCTGAGGATGCTGGTGATGCAAAAGGAAAACCACTGGTGCTTGCTGGGGCCGAAGCCCCTGCCGCGGTGAGAGCAGAAGCTGAGGAAAAAATTGAAGATGGGGCCGTGGTAGTGGTGCTAGTAGCAGGAGTACTGGCAAGAGAGAACGAGGGAATGGCTGATGACATACTGAACATCGAAGTGGTAGAGGCAGGGGTTGATGCAGGAGTGGACAAAGATGCAAATGAAGAGCTAAAAAGTGGGGAGGCAGAGGTTCCCCCTCCAAAAGCTGGGCTGAGAGAGCTAGTAGCTGGGGCAGAGGACCCAGCAGGTGTACTTTGAGAACCGAAAGAAAACCCTGAAAAAGAAGGTGCCCCCGAAGAAGACAGAGCAGAGGAAGATGGCGCTGTGTGGGCCCCAAATCCAAATGCTGGGGCGGGGCTAGAACTGCCCCCAAACGAAAACCCTGTTGAAGGAGCCGCTCCAGATGCGGCGGTGCTAATTGCAGCAGGGGCCATGGGGGTAGAAGCAGAGATAGAAAAGGGAGAGGAGGAAGCAAAAGAGGCAGCAGTGGTAGAACTGGACGAACTTCCAAACAGAGGGGAGGGAGAAGACGAAAACCCGAAAGAGGGCGTTGAGGGCTTATTACTTCCAAAGAGGCCCCCTGCGCCAAAGCCTAATGCTGGCGCTGAGGTGGGAGTGCTAGTCTGACCTCCCAACAGCGGCTGAGAGACAGCTGGGGACGAGGCTGGCTTCGCACCAAATCCTATTGCAGAACTCCCAAAACTGGTGCTAAATCCAAATGAGGAGGACTGGAAGGGTGACGAGCTCGGGGCCTGGAAAGACGAAGAGGATCCCGTAGTTGCAAGAGGAGAAGCGGCTTGGGAAGAGGGAGCTGCAAATATCGAAGGGGAGGGAGCAAAGAGAGTCTGGCTGGTACCGGAAGTCCCCCCGGTGGCACTGGCCTGTGCAAAAGAAAAAGGAGAGGGGGAGGAAGATGATGGAGTCCCCCCTCCTCCCCCAAAGAGGGACGGGGTGGTAGAAGTCACACCAAATGGAGTGGTCCCTCCAAAAACAACACTCGGGTTACTCCCGAACGCCCCCGCTGTTGTATCAAAACCCTCCTGAGCGGGAGCTCCAAATGCTGACCCTGTGGCTCCCCCGAAAGCCCCGAATCCAGGGGCAGCGGAACCAAACAGAGCCCCTGTCGAAGGTGCCACGCCCGCTGGTTGCGAAGAAGATGCAGAAGAAGGTGTTGATCCAAATGAACCCGTCGTCCCCGTCCCAAATGAAAAAGATGAAAATGAAGAGCTCGATGCTCCAAACCCTGTAAACCCTGACATCGTGCTAGAAAAAACCGTTCAAGCCCAGGGAGCAGCAAAGAGCAAAACCCAAATTACGTTTTATGAGTTTGCAACTGCATAAAACGGGCAAGATGCTAGGGGCTTGTCAAAGACCTGCGTGAGCAGACTGCTACAAACCCAGAGACGTGCCAGAAGGTGCTATGAAAGCGAGAGTGAGGCATCAGATTCAACGGGCCTGCAAGACGAGATAAATCCAATGACCGAGGCTACCCATGCAACGCTCAGCAAGAAAGGAAGACGAAGACGGAAGCGAGCGAACAAACAACCAAGCGAGGCAGCCTTCTCAGTTCCTCATTTTTCTCTCTCTCTTTTTTTTTTCTTTTTTTTTCCTTGTTAGAATCTCAACAATTTGAATCACAGTTATTTTATTTGAAGAAAAAAGCAAGTAAAAATAATCTTGCAATAGGACCATAGAGGCTGAACAGAGGGGACACTGCCCTGTAACCTGAAATGCAATGCATTAATCTCTTTTGCTCTTGGTTGTGCATTTTCTATGGGCTCTAGATGTCGCTTTGGCTATGCAATGAGAGTGTTCAACATTAGTATGAATGAGTGACCAAGATGTGGTGTCGTGATTTAATGCTATGATCGCGGGAGATACACAACACGGGTGTGAGATAGAGGCTTTGGAGCCTACGAACAAATGATGAGAAAAGAGATAAAGCCTTACTACATGTAAATCCTTACCTTTGTATGCATTTGCAATGCATGTGGTCCAACCTACAAGCCTTAGAAAAGGGCAAAGTAGCGTCACTAATGCTGAAATTGTACTATGTGTCATTTTGCCCTCATGGTGGACATATTGTATGATGTATCTCTAATGTGGGATCGTAACAGATGCAAAAGAAGTAATCAACAATATGGCTCACCAAGATGTCGTATTTGGAGAGCCAAGAACGTAGGATATCCACAACACTTATGTTGCATGGAGGCTTTGGAGCTATGAGCAAATGATGCGAAAAGAGGTAAAGCGTGCTCAACCACGTCACATCACATTCGTTTGTATTTTCAATATGTATGCTTCAGCTGTTTATCTTTTTTATTTGTTCCTTGATCCAAATCTGATATCAAGTTATTTTACCACTAGTGTGAAACTAGCTAGGAATAGCTAGCTTTTACATATTGACATTTGGGATTGGCCCAAGTGTCAATCCAGGGGTTAAGGCAGATTTAGGCCCTGGAGTGGTTATCTTCACGGCAAGCGCGGGAGGCTCATCTTTCTCGAGTTGAGCCTCACCGCGCCTAGCTATGGCGCCGTAGTGTGGATTCCCCATGACGTGGGGTGCACTTGGCTTGACTTGTATTTGAGTGATGAGGTTATATATGCATGAGTTTATGCTTCAGCTTTGTGAGCTCGCATGAGCTTGTGCTTGTATTCTTCTTCTTTATCACTCGAGAAAGATGAGCTCGTATCTGTGAGTGCTAGATATGAGTTAGTTGTAGCACTTGTGGTTTTTGCTTGAGAATGAGAGAAACCAGGTTGTTATGCAAGGAGCACCGTGGAGCTCTTGGTTGTTAGAAGCGGAGGCGATGTGGGTTACGAGGTGGTAGACCTTGGCATTCGATCTTCAGCTTCAGAGATGAAAGCACCATGCTGCAGGTTGCAAGACCAAGCGAAAGGGCTGATTTGGCTTGGGGCAAATCAGTGCACTTTGTGGAGTATGTTGAGATTGGGTTTCAATCTCGAGCTTCAGCATTGAGAGGGCTCTTGTCATGACAAGAGCAGGGCTGGAACAGGAGCTAAGAGGTGCGGCAAAGCCATGGAATGTACACCTAGGGTTTCAGAGCTTGGAAGAAGAGCTCTTGCACCACAAGATGAGTGTCTTGTGGCTGGAAATGTAAGCCTTAGGGTTTCAGGGCTTGGCAAGGGTTTGGAGTGCTTAGTCTTGTCTTAGAGAGCATCAAGGAGCTAAGGAGCCAAGATAGGGGGCTGATACCTCTTGTGTGAAGAGGTTGCATGTGTGGAGCATGTATTCAGCTCATTGAAGCTTCCATCTTCAAGCTTGGAGGGCAAGCAAGGAAGAGGGAAGGGCTGACTTCCCTTATGTGAGAGCAATGCATGTGTGGAGCATGCTTTCGGCCTGTTGAAAGCTTGTACTTTCAGGTTTGGGAGTGCAAGAAAGGAAGGAAGGGGCTGGTTTCCCTGTAGGGCATGTGTGGAGCATGCTTCCAGCTCGCTGAAGCGTGTATTTTCGGGTTGGTGGGTGCAAGAAAGAAAGCAAAGGGGCTGATTCTCTGGTGGTGAGAGTGGGGCATGTGCGGAGCATGCCTTCAATCCATTGGGCTTTTGTTTTCAAGCTTTAGAGAACTAGAAGAGAAGGTAAGGGCTGATCTGCTCTTATGTGACAGTCCGACACTTGTAGCGTGTTCTGAGTTGGGGTTTCAACCTCAAGCCTAGATAGAGCATGGCTCTTGAAGTGGCAGGTGTAGAGGGCTGGAATAGGCTCTAAGATAGATGCTATGGCCAAGGGAAACGCTTGAATGAGTGCTCACAAGGGCTGGAAACCAGCAAGGCTTGGTTGTTTGCCATTGAGTTTAGTGGCGTGTTTGGGGAGTCTAAGTGAGAAAGAAGGCTTGGTTTGTGGTAACTATCTTCCTCATGGCTTAGGGCTACTATTGGTGGTGTGGGAGCCGAAAGAGCAAGAATACCTTGCTGATTTCTTCACATCCGCCATAGCTCGGTGCAAAGAAGCCTAGAGTCCAAGAGACACAAACCCTAGCTTGGCGTGGCTAAACCCCTTGGAGAAATGGCTAAACTGTCATGAGTGGCCTGTGGGGCTGTGACGGGCTGTGACGGCTGCCCCTAGCCTTTGGGCTGTGAGGGCTGTGAGAGGCTGTGAGAGGCTGCCCATGCCTTTGGGGCTGTGATGGGCTGTGAGGGCTGTGACAGGTGCCTGAGGCCTTTGGGCTGTGAGGGCTGTGAGGGCTGTGAGGCCTGGGTTGTGATGGGCTGTGAGGGGCCTGTGACAGGCTGTGGGGCTGTGTGGGGGCTGGGGCTGTGACAGGCTGTGGCCTGTGGCCTGTGGCCTGTGGGGCTGTGAGGGGCTGTGGCGAGCTGTGACGGGCTGTGAGGGGCTGTGACAGGCTATGCCCAGTGGCCTTGGGGCTGTGACGGGATGTGCAGGGCTGTGACAGGCTGACTGTGGCCGGGCTATGGGGCTGTGACGGCTGTGCCCAGTGGCCTGTTGGGCTGTGAGGGCTGTGAGGGCTTGACGGCTGTGCCTAGTGGCCTGTGGGGCTGTGAGGGCTGTGAGGGCTTGACAGGCTGTGATAGGCTATGGCAGCTGTGACAGGCTGTGACAGGCTGTGATGCTGTGGCAGCTTGACAGGGTGGTGGGCTGTGGGGCTGGTGTTGTGTGGGCTGTGACTGTGAGGGGCTGTGACAGGCTGTGCCCTGTGGCCTGGGGCTGTGACGGGCTGTGACAGGCTTGCGAGCTGTGACGGGATGTGAGGGGTTGTGACAGATGTGCCAAGTGGCCTGTGGGGCTGTGGGCCTTTGGGGCTGTGACCCTGTGACTGTGTCGGGTTGTGACAGGCTGTGCCATGTGGCCTATGGGCTGTGAGGGGTGTGATAGGCTGTGGCCTTTGGGGCTGTGACACCGTTGTAGGGTGACAGCTGTGCCTGTGGCCTTTGGGTTGTGATGGGCTGTGACAGGCTGTGACATGTGGCCTTTGGGGCTGTGACAGGCTACGGCCTGTGGGGCTGTGACCCTGTACCTGTGAGGGCTGTGATAGGCTGTGGCCTGTGACCTGTGTGGCCTGTGCTGGTCTGTGGTGGCCCGTGTTGACCTGTGGACGGCCTGTGCTGACTCGTGGAGGCACTGGTGGACTGCCTAAGGACTGGTATGTGGTCTTGAAGGCCGAATTTGAAGCTCGTGGAGGGCGGTTTGAGGAGTCTTCATGATATTCCCATGGTCATGCAAGTGAGGGAAGAGAGAGAGAGAATAGTGTTGGGATGAGGGCATGCTGGGGTTAGGCATTGCTTTAGCTTCTCTTCCTCGTAGTTTCCACCCTCTCATTAGGCCAAGACCTTTCCGTAGGTGGAGGCAAGAGTCAGTCCGGGTTTGGGCTGGGGTGTCCTTGCAGGAGCAACACCGTGGAGTTGTTTTGGTGTGGGGGAGTTGTCGTTCTGATTTCTTGTGTTTGGATCCCTCCATACCTGCATGCTTGACTGTGCGCCATGCTAGTTTTGTGTGGGCGCTTGTTTTTATAGGTGATTGGTCCGGATTTGATCACCGGCCAGTCCTAGAGCATGCTGTCGATGGTGAGGCTGGGGTGATGACCAGCCAGACCATCATTGTGTCTCCTTTGGTGAGGTTGGAGGTAATGACCAGCCAACCATAGGAGTGCTTGTGGTGGATGCAGGTACAGGTGTAGGCTATGTTAGGAACTTAGTATTCCAAACCATAAGCCGCAACAGGTTCTCTACCCGGTTACCTTGTGGAGAGGGGGTTAGGGACATGTTCATGACCGGTTGAGTGTCAACACGGAGGTGCCACTAGTTGCTGGGGACAGTGCCGGTTCGAGCACTAGCGATACTAGTGGTACATGAGACGAGGTGTGCGGTTTAGGCCACCTTCACCTCCTGTGTCTTCTACGGAAGGTTCTGATTCGGATTGTGAATCAGGAGGACTCATACCGGCGGTGCAAGTTGTTTCCTTGCCATTGTTGTGGGACACAATGGAGGAGATGTATGGAGCTACCAAGGGGCCACGAAGGTACTTTGGGGCGGTGGGCACCATCGAGTTGGATGATTTTATCCAAGAGTTTGATAGTTGGTGTGATTTGCAGCAAATGCGCAATCCACAACTATTTACGCCTTTCATGGCATGGAAGGGGTTGTTTCAGCACCTTGAGGGGCCGCCTATGGATGATTACCATGAGTTCAGGCGGGGCATGAGGTTGAGATCGAGGAGTGGAGGATGTACTGGTCACCCGACTATGTCTCCATCACTAGGGGCACTAGAGCCACGAGGGCAGTGCTACACCTGCCGCTGCACCGGCAGCTTCAGCAAGTAGCAGGACTAGTGGACTGGTGGTACAGTAGCTACGACGTCCACCCAAGCCACTACCGCACCAGCACTAGTACCGTGCCTGCCTTCAACCCTGTTGTGGAGTTCTTCGAAGAGTTGAGAGGAACTACCAAGGGGTGAGGACAGAGAAGTTGCGGAGCTTGCAAGAGTTCCAACGGAAGCCGACCGAGAGCTTGAGGGAGGCTTTCACTCGCATGAGGCGCTTGATAAATGTAACCCAAGGGTTACGGAAGCTCAGGCAGTCCAATTCTGGTATGGGATATTGGACAAGGAGCTGAGGAGAAGGGTGCGGGATGCAACTCTCCTACAAGCGGCCCAACCCACCTTAGCAAATGTGTTTTTTGCTGGCAGCGGATAGAGCTCAACATGGTGGAGGAACGAGTGGTCATGGTGGGATTTGCTAAGGAGACACCACGGGTAGTGGTGCTCCTAGCCAACCACTACCTCAACGTGCTCAAGGCAACAAGGGGCTCAGGTGAAGCTCAGGGAAGGCCAGAGAGGACCTCAGATGCAGGGGTCTCTCCCTTCATTTGCTGGCCAACAACGGGCGGATGTGGTGTGCTGGACATGTGGAGGACCCCATGTCAAGAAGGATTGCCCAGAGGGAGGCAAAGGGTCGGGCACATGCACAGTTGCAGTGTGGGCATTGTGGCAAGCACGGGCATGGAGAGCCCAGTGTTATGGTTTGCATCCTGAGTTGCGCCCAGGCCAGTTCCAAGGGAACAATGGTGGCCGGGGGCGAGGTGGAGCAGCCCAGAGAGACGAGGTGGCCAGCCAAGGTGCAGGCCAAGGGCAAGCTCAACATGGCCAAGGACGCGGAGGTCAGGGTGTTGACCAAGGCATGGCCAACCGCTTCAGCAGCTAGAGCAGGCTCGCTGCCATGGCTACAGCCAGGTGGTACCGGCTCTAAGGCCGGATGGTCCACCTCCTGCTCCTGAGGAGGAGATATGGGAGGCATGGGATTCATGTGTGGAGCAGCACTACCACTAGTGCAGGTGGAGTCTGCTGCAGCCGTGACTCGAGGAGCAGCACGAGTTCCTGAGCCACGAGGTGCAGAGGTGGAGTTGGATCCACAGTGGGGAGGCAAGCCGTCAGGCTAGGCTTCCTCAGTCATTCACATTGGCGGAGACAGTGTCGACGCCATCCATGGCACCTAGTTCTCGCCCGACTGTTACCGAGGCGGAGGTTACTATGCCATTGGGGAGAGCTACACGGGTAGCACCACTACCTAGTGTTGCCAAGGCTACGGCAGCTAGTGTGCTGCTAGGAGCGGCCACTGTGTGCAGGCTCCATTGTTCTCGGCTACCATGATTGCGACGCCGGGTAACCAGCTGAGGTGTTCAGGCTGGCAGCTAACTCTGTGAGAGTGGGGAGGTTACTTCATCTTCTACGGAGATAGTGGGAGGTGTAGTGCCGGAGGGATCCTCGGATTTGAGGTCAAGACTGCCACGGCGGCGCCATGGCAAGCTGCAGCTGCAGGTTGATGGAGCTGCCAGCTAGGCAGCCATTGAGCGCGCCATGGTGACACCTGGAGTTGTCATGTTAGACAACCAGGATGGCATTTTCTGTTTGAGTGGACCGGCAAGACCGGCCACTGCGGTCTTGTTGACTCGGGAGCTCAGCCATTGATGCTGGGCAGAGCTGCTATTGCAGGCTTGGGCCTCACGGAGGCGGATATGGAGCCTTGTCCTTTCCAGATACAGACGTCTCTGGGAGGATCGGAGCAGGCTCGGGGCATGACACGGCGTGAGTTGGCTATCAGACTACGGCCGGATCACCCTACAGATGGCTCAGTGATGCGAGCCAAGGCCATTGTGACAGACGCGATCTCATACGATGTCCTGGTTGGTGGGGCAGTGTTACCCCATGGGCTTCACCCTGGATTTTTGGGAGGAGTCAGCTTCCTATAGGCCTGCATGGCAGTCAGGGGAGGGCCGGCGTGTGCAGCTCCCTGTGACGTTCATAGAGAGTTGCGGTTGCCCAGCGAGGCAAGATGCCGACACTAGCAGCATTCACACGGCAGTGAGTTGGCCTAGAGAGTTGCTTGAGGGCAACGCTCATTCAGAGGATGTGCCACCTCCGGGAGAGCAGGATGACATGTATGGTATGGCGGAGTTGCCTACCATGGTTGCTCAGACTCCATTGTGGGGCACGAGCAAGGATTTGCAGCGGGATGCTGATCGACGGGTGCAACAAGCCTGGGTGGAGGCTTTTGTACCGTCAGGAGAGGAGGAGAGTGCGGGGATTGCACCAGGACCACCTCAATGTCTCCATTGGACACCACACCTATTGTGTGGCAGTATCCGGATGAAGGCATTTGTCTTCTGGACTTGTTTGGCGGGATCAGCACCGGATTGGCTGCTGTGTTACAGGCAGGTGTACGAGTTCGGCGTTACTGTATGTGGAGAGGGATGAGACTGCACGACGCGTTTCACTTCGCCATGTTGCTCAGTTGGTGCAGGTACCCTGAGTTGTTGTCGGTGTCTGCAATTCGTGGATATCAGCAGGCCTTGCCAGAGACATTTCGTTGCTGGGGCGCAGGATTTGGAACGGGTTGGCTCCATTGATCTGGTAGTGGCAGGTTGGCCCTGCCAAGGGCATTCATCAGCCGGGCATGGTAATGGATTGTGACGAGGTTGGGTCTGTTTTGGGAGATGATGCGGGTTTTGCGCCACTTGCAGCTTCATCAAGTTGTATCTCCAGCATACATCTTGGAGAATGTGCCACTGATGGGCGATTTTTGGGCCAGGGTGATGGCCAGTGTGCATCAAGTCCGGTCGTGGCTTGGGTCAGCAGTGTTGCTAGATGCAGCTACAGTGGGGTCACGGGCTCATCGTCTACGGCTATGGTGGACTAACTTGATGTCACCCGCACTGCTCAAGCGTGCATTTGATGGGGAGCAGTGGCCAGTACATCTCACAGTGGATAGCATTCTGGACACATGGAGGCAGTCTCAGCGTGTGAGACACGATGACCGTTTGCCTTTGGCAGTGGTCAACAAGGTGGGTCAACCACGAGCAACATTACCTACACTGCTCAGCTTCCCAGGATCGCATGTTTTCCGGGATAGTGGACCTGGCCTCCTATGGGATGCTCAGCAGTTAATGGAGCCTAATGCTGACGAGCGTGAGCGGGCAATGGGTTTTACCACTGGTACCACGGCGGTGTCGTCTCTTTCCGAGGCATCACGTCGTGAAGTGTTGGGGCAAGCAATGGATCTCAATTGCTTAACCTGGATTATCAGCTTGGCTATGGCTGAGCAACGCAGAGTGCGGAGTACACTTCCCTCGACGGTCTCTCTGCCTACCGAGACGGTACAGGCAGTGAGTGGGGGCGAACATGTGAGGACCACAGGGTGCATGCATCCATGGCACACGTGGGAGGTGCTCGAGGTTCAGAGGGAATTGGCAGCCAAGGTGGCGATGAAAGATGAGGTTGGGGATTTTTCTCGGGTGGAGGAAGTCCTTGAGGATGAGATGATGGGCAGGATGAGGCCTTGTCACTGATTGAGCAGGTAGGGAGTACTGCTCAAGAGGTTGCAACATAGCAACCACTGGACGTGTCCTCTATCTCTAAGCCCACTGGACTTAAGGTTGCAGTTACGGAGGACAATTGGGAGCCTGATACTGGACCCATTGTCACCGGAGGAGAGAAACGACGTATACGGCGGTTCCTGAGGCTTACAAGAATTGCTTTGTCTCTCGTGCTACAGTGGAGGAGCATTAGAGACATGTTCAGGTTGTGCATCGACCAGGTTTGGTCAATAGGGATGCGGATGGATTGAGCTGCTATCCATGCACGAGCCAGCAGGATGACACTGGAGCTCGGTGGCATGGTGAGACGGACGAGGAGATGGTACCGGGATGGCATGCATCTGCCTTTTTGTGTATCTTGGCATCGGGAGGTCAGGTTGGACCTACAACAGGGATGACTGTAGACGGAGTGTCTACTGAGACCCTGAGGCTAGTGATGAACCAGGTGGTGCCAGAGTATACATGAGGATTCGGCTGTGTTGGACTACCTCCGCCCGGGAGACACGACAGCCACTGTGACTGTCAGGGAGAGGGATCGGATCCTGCAACGAGCCAAGAGATTCAAGTGGGAGGGGATACACCTACTTCGAGTGTGTGAGGATGGTCGGGTGAGGATTGTGCCTCACCCCCACACGTGCACGGTTAGAGCGGCATGCCCATGAGGAGTTAGGCATTTTGGAGTACGACGCACTCACAGTTTACTGCAAGGGCGGTATTGGTGACGTGGTATGCATACAGAGGTGCAACAGTTCATGGCTAGGTGCATGATATGTGACAGGGTGCGTGCTTCATTCAACACCCCTACATCACAGTTGCATCCTTTACCAATCATGGGATTGGGCTACAGGTGGAGTCTTGACTTCGCAGGACCGTTGCCACTGACTATGCGCCACCAGAGATATGTGTTGGTGATGGTGGAGCACTTCTCCAAGTGGATTGAGTTGGTTCCATTGCCTGATAAGGCTAGTGAGGGGGCTGCGTATGCATTCTTGGATCGTGTGCTTAGCCGATTTGGTGCTCCAGCTAAGGTACTCACGGACCAAGGGGAGAGTTCTTGGGGCGTTTCAGGCTTTTGTGATAAAGCCTTGATAGACCACCGCACCACTTCTCGGGATCATCCTGAGGCCGATGGCTTAGCAGAGAGAGTTGTTCAGACGGTGAAGAGGGGTTTGCGCAAGTATGGCTTGCAGAAGGGACACCTAAGATTGGGATCTTCAGGTTCCTTGGTTAGCCATGGGCTACAGGTTCAGCAAACAGCATCACTTGCCTCCTTCTCACCATATTTCCTTCTCTTTGGCCGAGAGCCGGATTTGCCTGCAGCCATTCGTAGGGACACTGCTCAAGTCCTTAACCTTGACGATCCGGACGTGTGGGTACGTGCATGTGATCTGCGTGCAGAGTTCTTCAAGAAAGTTATGCTCATGGCTTTTGAGAACCTTGCCATTGCACAACACCATGATACATTGAGGTATGTCACTATACGTGGTGGAGGATATCGTCCTGGGGTTCGGAGGTTTAGCCCTGATGACTATGTTTATTTGCAGCAGACTGTTCCTACGACTCTAGATGTTACTGCAGGGCATGTTATTCTGAGGTTCGAGAGGTGTTGCCCTCAGAGGTCCTGATCTTGGAGGGTCGGGATGGCATGACTTGGAAGGACCATGTGCGTAATTGTGCGCCATGTCACCTTCCCAATGTCGATGGCAGAGTTGATCCAAACTTGGCAGTGGTACCTGCAGGTTTGAGGTGCATGCTCTGTGGGTCTGCCAAAGGGGCAGCCACCATGCTAGTGTGTGATCGATGCTCAAGGGGTTGGCATATGGGATGCTTGACACCACCTCTTGAGAAGGTTTCTGATGGAGATTGGTTGTGTCCACACTGCTTGGGATAATGGCAGTGGACATGACTAGAGGCAGCTAACAAGACATGGGAGGCCAAGCTCATAGGAGTCAATACATGAGATCCCAAGCTCAAGTTCACAGGTTGCAAGACGGCGACTAACGATGGGGCAACTCTTGCACCCGGCCTCTTGATCTATCGAGTTTGAGTGTAGTAGGGATAGTGGTGGAGGACTTGGTGAGGCTATGATCACTATCACATCTTGTGGCTACCTGGACTTAGAGGGACCTAAGCACCAGCTAGGGGGGCGATTGTGTGGACTAGTGACTGCCATAATGGGCAGCATAGTGGCAGCCTAGTGGTTGAACTAGTGGCTGGACTAGTGGTATACTAGTGTGTGGTGTGCACATGTATTGTGTGGTTTTGGACAGCGATGTAGTTGTGTAGCGATATGTATGCGCACGACAGCTGTCAAATTATCTTACCACTAGTATGAAACTAGCTAGGAAATAGCTAGCTTTTACATATTGACATTTGGGATTGGCCCAAGTGTCAATCCAGGGGTCAAGGCAGATTTAGGCCCTGGAGTGGTTATCTTCACGGCAAGCGCGGGAGGCTCATCTTTCTTGAGTTGAGCCTCACCGCGCCTAGCTATGGCGCCGTAGTGTGGATTCCCCATGGCATGGGGTGCACTTGGCTTGACTTGTATTTGAATGATGAGGTTATATATGCATGAGTTTATGTTTCAGCTTTGTGAGCTCGCATGAGCTTGTGCTTGTATTCTTCTTCTTTATCATTGTGTGGACTAGTGACTGCCATAATGGGCAGCATAGTGGCAGCCTAGTGACTGACTAGTTGTAGCCTAGTGTTTGGACTAGTGGTTGGACTAGTGGTATACTAGTGTATGGTGTGCACATGTGTTGTGTGGTTTTGGACAACGATGTAGTTGTGTAACGATATGTATGCGCACGACACTGATCTGTTTTATAGGATAACTGTACATACCTTCAACTTCTATGAAGTCATATCTATTTGTGTGATCAATTTTTGGCATGTTTTGTAGACATGCATCTTTGTAGTAGTTCGTACTCCACTTGATAAGTAAATACCTCATTGCTTTTGTTTGTTGATGACTCATGCCCACAATAGGTCTTTTTTTCCGTTCCAGATATGATCTCTTCGAGCAATATAGGTATGCGAGCAAACACTTTAGTATGATGTGTGGAACTGTCTTCTTCAACCTCCACCATTTCACATTTGTTTCTTTGTATAACTTCAACATCACTGGGTGAAAGCTTCGATGACTACATTTTTCCATCACATCACGTTTTTTACAAGACATAGTTTGATTCAATTGTACTTGTAATGATGAAATGAGACTCACTCTTATGCTTCCAACTACAACAAGCTCTGTTTTTTAAATTCCCGCCACGAATGAAGTTGATTTGTTGAAGTATTGGCTTTAGAAAATTGCATACGACAATGTCACAGTCCATAAGAAAATGTGTTATGGATTTTTTGCACTCACTATAGAAAAACAAAGTTAGGACTCATACTAGTATTGCTCTACTCTTAAAGATATTAAAGTCTCACAGAAAATATTATATATATATTATTGTGGGCCTCAAGAAACTGATTTATTATAAAGTACATGAATGCATGGGAACAAAATAAAACAATGGACTTGCTTTACTAAAAGATGCATGTCATGTAGAAGAACAATAGCTTGAGGGTCAGTATGCGATATATGAAAATATAAAAAATATGAAAAAAAATTAAAAAAAAATCTGTTACTAGAAATAATATGAATAATGCCATAGTATCCGTTACTTTAGACGGTTCAGATCTTTCAGCATGGATGAATTTAGCGGCTACATCTTTTCCATAATTATTAAATCAAACTTGTGAAAAACCTTGGGACTTAGAACTTGTGTAGGCCACCCTATGGATTTTGTTGAGACACCGTTGCTTTCTTTCACCCCCCTATCCATATATTGCCGAAGATTGTCTTTTTGATTCAATGGGTTTTTTTTTGAATTAAAGCCAATCTTCGGTGTTTCTGCGATAAAATGCAATGTGTCGTTTTAAAAAAACGTTGAATTTCCATACCCAACCATCTATAGATTGTCGAAGACAACTTTCTTCAGATTTTTTTCTGTCTGTGCATAATGGACAAGTCAACATACTAGAAAATGTCTATAAGCGCAACCAATTGAGGATTGTTGGGAGACTTCACTGCTATTTTTTGGTTGTCTGATTATCTTTCTTGTCCTATATTTGTTTGGTCTCGAACGAATACAAGAATCATAATTAAATGCGGTGAACAATTCAACCATACTCCATTTCAAATGGTCTTTGAAGACAGATCGACCCTGTCAGGCCATTTCGAGCCCATAGTCTTGTCATTCATAACAAGACCATCTCATATACAAAACCAAGTTGAAGCTTAAATCATACATAACAATCATTTATCAAATGTTACTGTTTGTCAACCAATCACACATTTTGATGGTCTGGCATCCAATTCACCCCCCACCACGAAACCTGCATGTTACCAGTACCAAATGTTTTTCATTGGACCCATATCTTTAAAACAAAGAATTATTGTTGATCAATGGTGATGAATGAAATTAATGGCTAGGGTTTCAATTGGTCGTAATTCCAGTTTGGATTTTAGGTTTTAGGGGGTATGATACCCCGAGCCTCTCATTCTCTCTAGTCTCTTGCCTTCTTTTCTCTCGCCTTTTTTTTTTTCTGTAAATCTCTCGCTCTCTTCAATTTGTTAATCATCCATTTCGTTATCAGATGCTTGCAGGCGCTGTTCATTCCTTAGGTGTTAAATTCATCCCAGAAGAGGAGGAGGGTGTTACACTAGAAGCGTTGCTTGGAGCGAAGACTAAAGGTGCAGAGTCTTTTTGGTAACCTTTTTGTCATGTCCCGCATAATTTTTTCAAGTTAGCTAGACTTTCTGTTTCAACAATTCTGGTCGAAACTGTTACTAAAGTTGAGCATTGTTTAAATGTTGTGCAGGGAAGGGGTCCCTATGGTTCAGCACAAAAACGAGTAGACCGAGAAATTCAAGAAGATGACAAGGACGCAATTTAAAAGGAGATTCACTAATGCTGAATTTACTGTCGTTGCCGAGAATGATTTAATGTTACTGAAGCTCGTTTAAATCTTTCTTTGACGTTGGGGCAACATTGGGGTTGGAAATCAAGAAGTTGTCGTGGAGGGGATTTTATCATGCTGAGGTCGAGTTTTACATGTGGGCTAATGAGTCCATGTTTCCTTTTATCCAGTTGATCACGGACATGGAGCATGGAGGAGTGACAATTTATTCTGTCAAGTTAAATAAACACAGTGTGAAACTAACTAGAATAAAACTAGTTATTTGTATTTAACACTAGGATTTTGTTCAAGTGTTAAGTCAGGTGTCAAGTTTTGGCAGACTACTTTATTGTCCATATATGTGTGGTGTAGTTTGGACAACGATGTAGTTGTGTAGCGATACGTTGTGCGCAACATTCCAAGAGTAGTGATTCACCACCCTTGGAATAAGTTGTCACTCCTTCATGCTCCATGTCCCGGAGTTATACTCTTTTTTATTTCAGTTTTAAGTAATTCAGATTAATGACGTTGAATTCCAAGGGCGGTGACTCACCACCCTTGGAATAAATTGTCACTCCTCCTTGCTGCATAAACCGGAGTTATACTGTTTTCCAATTTATTTTTAAGTAATTCAGATTAATGGCGTTGAATTTGTTAGAATTAAAAAACAGGGTACTTATTATTTTTCTTATTTCTGGACTGAATTGTGTAGAAAATGAATTCTTTATAGAACTTACTTTCTTAATTACATTTAATCCTACGTCTTCCTCAAGATGAAGCAACAATAGCAAAAACAAAAAAAACTGATGGATGACGTCTCACAATTTCCCAACTTATTTTTTTGGACATGTGCTCGTCCTAGGGAAATTATAAAAAATTATTCATATCAAGAAATTGCAAGATAAGAGCTCACTCTTCAAAACATTACATTAGCATATCTATTCCAACTATATTTTTTAAAGCTATTAAAGTTAGAATTCATTTTATACTTTCATCATCTTGGATTCGAATTAGAAAATGTAAGCTTCAAGGGCGTAAACTAACAACAAAGCGAGTTAGTTATAAACCAAACCTTGATACAATACTATGATCTACCTTAGGATATATGGAACTTGAGAAGGTCTGAACATCACTACATTATTTGCCAAATGTCAAATGTGATACCAGACACCTACAGGCTGATGCTACTACTATGAGCCCAACTGAAGGGTAATACAAGACTAACAAATGCCAAAGCCAACAACCTTTACGATGTCAAAAAGTTCACCACATTCCCACAGCACAGTCCGCCAATCCGCACTAAATCAGACAAAAAACCCTGGGGTATCCACTGCATATGTACAATAAATGGATAGAGGGGGAGCTTCGACACCATGCTTCAAGACCCCACACTAATAGAGCTATTATGTTACACTCAAGCGTTAGATGCTCACCAGTCACAGAAACAGTCAGATAGCAAGGTCTTCAGACAAGAGTATTTGCTGCTGACGGCACATTTGTCGGTTTGGCTTTGTCATAGGCTAGGGATGTCTCGATAGCAAGCTTGGCAATTAGCACGCCTTCCTCCAGTGCCCACAACGTGTCGTAGTACGCCGTTGTATTCCTCGCCAGGATGCAACTTCTTGATAGTGCTTTTGTAGGCGTCAATATCGTCACCCATGTCCATGGCATGACAGCCTCGCTGCAATGAACAATGAACTTCCAACTATAAAGACAACAGTATCATGATCCCGTCATGACGATAGGTTTACTTGAAGAAGGCAGAAGCTATTAGACCTCTTAGCTTTTAGCTTTCGAGCGTAAGGAAAAAAGAACACCTATATCTTTTGAACACACTCGAACCAAAAATTTTCAACGTTGATAAGTCAAGTGCCGAAGAAATGAGACGATTATAATCTGACAGAATCGCCATAACAATGACAAACAAGTAATTGTCCATACTCCTTCCTCTTCATATCACATATATCTATTTTTTAGTCATGCAAACATTCAATGAATACTCGTATGCTATAACCATATATTATAAATATTGATGTATATTTCTGATGAATACGTCTACGCGTCACATATTTGGCTTGGTTGGAATGAATCACAACTATTGTGCATCTACATAATCTGCATCTAGGATCATTTTTATCGATTAACCACCAATTTTTCTTTTATAGCATTTCATCGTGGTCATGGCACTGCCATTTTATATGACACTTAATAAATTTAGTTTTTTTTTTTTTTTTTTTTTTTTTTTTTTTTTTTTGGTTGGCCAAAACACTAGGAACCGTTCATAAATATGTCAATAAAAGAAAAAAATCCATACAAAAATTAGGAGCAAAAAATCCCACCTCCCATCCTCCCCCTAGCTTTTTTATTTTTTTATTTTTTTAAGAGAACAAGGGATTGGAGCCCTGGGGAACATTATTAAATAAAAACTGAGGAAAATATAACCTCAGGAAACAACCATGGAGGATGAAAAATGAGTCATTACCCCGTAACCATAAACTCGAGATGCTGCAGGAAGCTAAGGAAAAAGGTTCCTAAGCAGCAGAGAGACTACAGAGGAGAATCATTTCTACGCCTTAAGAGTCTAAGGAGAGGTGGGCTTTCGATTTGCCCTTCCTTGAAGACGCCAGTTGACGTCAGACTCCTCTTGCTCCAGAGACGAGACTGTTGCGCACTAGTCGAGCTCCCAATGGCGGGAGGCTGTCATACTAGACAACCGATTATTCGGATTTTCTTGTGCACATGTAGTGGGCTTTCCCCAGGTGGTATAAAATTTAGAGAATAGCTGCAATCGCCTTCTTTGCGAACCTCTAGCAGCAGCTGCACCCAAGACCCTCCAAGCCTTACGAGCCTCAGACTTATTGACGAACTCTGTACAACAGAAGTTTTACGCAAGGCTGCACTCCACCCAAAACCAGTGAACCCCTACTTTTCCATATGTGCCAAAGAGAAAGAGCTCAGCCCTTGAAACTTGGCAGTTGCTCCAAAGGGCCCCTTCATGCAAATTGAGCAGTAACTTGGGCAAATCTAAAGACGCCCTGTGATCCCAGGCCTGATAGACCCTGCAGATGCGGATACAGACAAAAAAGCAGCCAGGGGCCATTGGACGAGGCAATGCTCCAGAGTCCTCTTTTCATTTTCCTAAATGAACTAAAATAAACATGTAAGCCTCCAATGACTCATTTATAATTTCTCACTGATGTGGGCGGTATGAATGTATTATAACTGACATTGTTTTAGGCTTGTGAATTGACACCAACTGCCTTTAGATCTACAAGAGCAGAAGCCAATGCTCTATGAGCAATCCTCAGCTTCTGCTCTTCATTTGTATAACGTTTTGCGTGCTTTATCAGACAATTCTGATTCATAAAGCTCTCACCGCAAAGAACACACTTTAGATGTGTCCCACTGGAGTACAAAGCTCGAAAGTCCAAACTACCCAAGAGTCCAATGAAAAAATTCCTCTTCAATTGCACAGTAATTTTTTCTTTCAATCTAGCACTCATGCCTTGGGTGAAATCTGGCAAGTCGTCAAAGTTTTTTTGCATCCAATGTGCTGTATAGAAGATAGCATTTCTCTCACTCTGAGCCTCTTCTTCTGAGAGTTGAGGAGGATGCTTCCTTGGATCTTTAACCCCTTTGCGACGATGTTTTCTCGGCATAGCTCCAAGCTTAAGATTCTTAGTCCTTGGGCTCCGACCATCCACTGAAAATCAGAAGTCACTTTGAACAGTCACCCACCTGCAGGAACGGTTGCTACATGGCTCATCAGTTGTGTCCTTTGGTACCTAGATTCACATCAACCAATCAGACTTGCATAATCTAAAAATATATCCAGTCTACAGCACAAAATAGAAACATGCAGTCTATATGTAGTGCTTCGACATAGCTTTAACGGACATGCACACAGTCTGGTCTTTCCGATAAATCGAATATTCTCTCACAACATGAATCACACACATATGACGACACCGAATTCATTTCCGCAACTTTCAATTTGAATTCATGAAGAACATTGAATATAATTACAATTTATAAACCTCCCAAAATATCATTATAAATATTTTTATTACATATGGAGAATATGTACAATAAAATACCGTACTGCTGCCCAACCATATTTATTGAGGATTTTAATCTTGATATGTTACTTCAAGACTAAATGAAACTCGTAAAATTCAAATAATGTGCAATGAGAGTACCACATAGTATGATTCTCAACTTGACCATAAATGCGCCACTCCAGCCATGCAAATCCGGACGACTAAAGCATATTGGACCGATCACAAACTAGTTTAATGTGCTTTAAAACTTTCCAACCATGTTAGTCATTTTATTCATCCAATAAAGGATTAATTCGCTCCAACATTATAGCTATCCCTTTTTTACCATAAAAATAAGTAGTACATGTGTCATCACCAACAATAAAAGAATCAAATATCCTTTCCTCACTCTTTTCATAAAATGTTTCTCCTGTATATTAACATTGACATAGAGTTATAGAAAAATAATCATAAATAACATAATCATTATTAATAACGATATTCCATCATTCAATGTTACAAATCTTATTGCTTAAACCAGTCAGATGTAATAGATAGATTGTAAAATTTATGTTTTATCTATGTAAATGGCCTGGCTAAGGGTATGTCACACCTTGTTATATTACTCAAAAGCTATTCATAAATATTTTATGATTATTGTTAAATTACTTTGGATCAACTTGGCTGGGTCAAGTTGCGGTCTTTAACCATAGAGAAGGAAAATGTCTTGTCTCACATGTCTGATTTGTGAGGTGTCGCTCCCAAGCGTTTTCCTTAAGAAAAAGACAAAAAAAAAGAGAAAAGCGAGTGCATGTGTGTAACTAAGAGTCATTTCACCCTACGGCTGCTCTTGTGGGGGTAGGACGACCTAAGATAAGTTTCTTTAACGTCCAGTGAATTTACAGAGCCTAAAGAAAAAGGGAACATTAGTCATATAGAAAGAGAAGGTGCCTCCATAACTAAGAGCAGCTTCACCTTTTGACTACTTCCCCTTTAGAGTTGGGCCCTAAACCAGCAAGTACATTTTTAGTCATATATGATTGTAATAATACTAGTTCGGATCAACTTGGCTGGTTGTTCCGTTGTGAATGTGCGTTTAAAAAGAAAGAATTACTTCATTAATAAGATAGATTAAAATACAAAAACTACTTTAAAAATACTAATATTGACCATAAAATCATCTCATAAATATTACATAATGGGTTTCAACTAGTGTTGGCCGGTTATAAGAATTTTACATAGCCGCCGGTTAAGGTTACTTCAATATTTTTGGTACGGACACACTCCATGGTTATATATAAGGATAATTTTTTTTATTTAGTATATCCACTGGTTATCTATTTTACAAAAAAATTCTTCAAATTTAGATGGTTATGAATAGGACGGTTAGAGGTGTCCTAAAATTGACGGATACATATGCAATTGGCTTTTACATATAATATATTGAATGGACGCTTATATTTCTCAATGATTTTCTTTAAAAATAATCAATTCACGTATGACATCCCTAGGGGCTCCAAGGTGCAGTAGCTTGGTCATGAGCTATGTCACAAGGAAACCCTCCGTCACCACCTCAGTGGCAAAGAGCCTGTAACTCTGAACCATTTTGCTATCAGCACAACTGGTCTTCCTACATCATCCATGTGCTCAAAAGATCCAATCATCATATTCATGCTCTAGATGCTGATGTAGCTTGCTGATTCATTGAATGCCTTCAATGGAGAGATGGCGCTAAGAATGCAGCTGCTTCGTTGTGTGAGCAGGAACGTGTCTTATACATAAGTGTAACCGCTCTAGGGGGGCAAAACGCCTTACTAATCCGGGTATACAGTGTAGTGCTAAAATTAATATAGGGTACATATACATATACATACTCACCTCCCAACCTTCGATAATGTGCTCTATTTTGCAAAAATCCCCTGTATGCGGTTATGTATACCGACTAACCGGGTGGTAACCCGCCTCACTAACCGGGGTATAGCAACAGTGGTTTCAACATGTATTTGTCGGGGAGCAATGTCTCCCTTATCAGCCTTCATGACTTCCGCAAGGTTAATTTCTCTTTGCTTTACTAAAGTCTTAAGGCCATTTTTACTCAATTTAAAAAATTGAACGAAAAAAATAACCCGTTTATAAATAAGTCATGAAGCCTATGAAGGGATACCACCTTTTGTCTGATCTCTCAGAGGCCTTGTTAGGGACCTTTAAGTTTAAGGGCCTTATCTGTGAGTTTTTTTTGTTCTTTTCTTTTTAGAGAAAGGGAGTGGACCTGTAAGTTTCTTCCTTTACTAAAGTTTAAACAGACGTTTGTCCCGTTCTTAAAAAAAAGAGAGTAAATAAATAAATAAATAATCCTTTAATTTCGAGAAAACTTGGTTAGATGCTACCCAGTTGATTGTGGGCTCAAATCTGGATAACCACGGAAGTAGTGTGGTAAAGCTAAAAGTGTTTGAGAGGTGGTCTGTAAATGGGATGCTGCCTAAATGCGGCCGTCTCTCGCGTGTGCCTACTTATCTCGCTCGTCCATTTCCTCCTCCCATCGCCTTTTCAATCTGCTCTGCTCCTCCTCCATCTCTTCTCTACATGTCTTGCTCGTGAAACGTTGGCTGGGAATTTCAGTGGAGCTTCTGAATCTCTGGCTCTCTCCCTCTCAAGTCGTCATTCTGGAGTGAGACAGCTGGGCTCCTTTCTTTTCTTACCTGCCTGTGCTGGGTACGAGTGAATCAAGGTAAGAGTGCAACATTGAAATTGATTGCATTTCCAGAGATTGGGAACGAGCATTAGTGATTTGATGTGAGGATTTCTGTCTTGCTCGGATGATGGCCCAGATGGAGGAGGAAGTGCCAATTTACTCCTCGCTGGCGGATGTGTACGAGGACGGTGCTCTCTTGGAGGAAGCGCGCGTCAGGTACCAGAATTTGAAGGCAAGATTTGTTAACTTGTATGGCCGAGAACCAGAGCTGTTCGCACGCGCGCCAGGTTTGATTTTCCTGCATGAATTTCACCAGGCTCCATTTGCCATGGCAACTTTGATGATTGTGTGTCGAGTTTCTGTAGTTTTCTCCGAGACTTGAAAGCAATGATGGGATTGCAGGCAATAAGTGCAGCCAATTGGCTGTCCCAATCCTTCTAATTTTCCAGTATGATTTGATCTGGGCTTAACCAGATTTTCAAGAGAATTTTGGCTTTGGCTGAAATGCATTTGAACCTGTCAAATTCCAGGTCTCGTTGTAAACTTTATGTTTCTTGGAGGGTTTGCATTAAACGATGAAGCATTGGGAAGATCGGAACGAGTAGGTGGATACACGCTTGGTTGGGTATAGATGAAATATTATATAACATTCACTCAGTACAGTGTAACACAGTCTTCTGTTGTTCATGATAGTCGGATGTCTACCAAAATCCCGATTTCTTCTCAGGTATATGCATATTGAAATGCACTATCCTCGTTTCTTCTGGGTTCAACCATGCTCATGGCTCTGGTGATGTTTCTAGTACATCCCCCATTGATATACCATTAATTTCAAACAAGCTATACTACACCTCAATCCCCCAGGCAGATCGCCGCACCTGTACCACAGTTGCTGAACTGGAAGAAAGGATTTAGATCACACAGTAGAGGTTTACTTGTGACAAATTAATATGAGGGACTGATTTTTCTGCTGGCTGCAGTCTTATACTTGAAATTGTCGCATTGCCATACGGCTGAGGCTGTACCTCAGTGGAAATTGACCCCAAAGATACAAACATGACAATGTTCGTATGATCCATGATAGCTCTCTCACAGCTGACACATGCCATTTGTAAGATCCAGCTTTACTGTGTTTGGTGGAGGTATCAATCAACTGACTGCTGTAGAACCAAAGCATAAAGCAAACACCAAACAGGGAAATGCCTCACACTCTTCCTCTCTGAGAGAAAGGATTGGCAATGCAAAGCTGGAATAGTCGGCAGATTATGAAAAGCATGTTTGCAGTGACTCCTGGGTTCAGGGTTTAGGAGGAAGATGCTCCATAGTCTTGCAAATTTTGGAAAGAAGCAGGCATTGGTGCAACGAAACTGTCCAGTGAACAATGTCCCTTTCTAATGGGTGTTGTCTAGTGTGAGAGTGTTCTGCCCCCTCCAAGAAATGCTTTGGATCAAAAGAGAGGGAAAGCTGAAGGTTGCATGCTACATTTGGGAGGTTTCTTACTCATAGATGAACGTCACTTTTGTGTTTTTGGTGTGTAGGGCGTGTAAATTTGATAGGGGAGCACATTGACTACGAAGGCTACTCTGTGCTACCGATGGCCATTCGTCAAGATACAGTTGTCGCCATAGGAAAACGCCATTCCCACGAAACATCTCCACTTCTGCACATAGCAAACATGGATCCATCGGAGTTCAAAGCTTGCACTTTTCCAGCAGACCCATCCCAGGTTTAGACTGTTCCCTCTTATTTTACGCAGTCTATGGCTGTTTGATGCCACTTCATGGAGAAATGTTAAAAACTGGTTAAGTAGGGGAATGTGTGGAAAGAGGGGGTGGGGAGGAGAGAACTTCTAGAGAATGTGAGAGAGAAACAAAAGTAAAAGACGAGACATCCACTAGAAGCCACAGAGAACATTGCCCAAACACCACTTCTGGTGCCCAAAGCTGAAGGCATCAGCCAAAGATGAATCTCTAAAAGGACAATCATATCTGTCTTGGATCTCATTCTAGCCCGAGGGGGGCTTTTATTCCATCGCCTTGTGTCAATCCATGAGATGTGAGAACTGACTCGTGAGGGATGTGGAGAACTAATAGAGAGCCAGCTAATGTGACATAATCTGCTGGTTATGTGTTACAGGAAGTGGACCAGGAAAACAATCTGTGGGCTAACTATTTCATCTGCGGGTGTGCCGTTGCAGACTTCCACCATTATCTTTTCACCAGGCGCTATATCACAGAAATAGTAACTTAGCAGTATGTTGATGCTGTTTGTTATCTTGACATTTTCCAATCTTCTAGACGTGTCTCTATACAAATATGTCGTACTACTGGGGTGCGTACATGATTCTTCTCTTTCGCTTTCTTCTATTTGCGCAAGAGGTTCCAAGTTGCCTGTGACTGGCATGGATTCTCTTGGCCTCCTGTGGATGTAATATGGTTCTCATTCCTCTCCTTATCACCTAGCCAGTCTCTGAGCAGTGTTTTCACAGCTGTTGTAATTCTCCTTTGTCCCTTGGGCCTCCTGTGGATGTAGTACCAATCTTAATCTCCTCCATGGACGTTATCAGTTTCTTCGTTCCTTCCTTATAAGTTGATTGCAGATGTATGGGTGTCGTGCCTGGTTATTAGGTTCCTTCATCTGTCAGTGAGTGTTTTCGTCCCTTGCTCTACTGGATCCCATAGGCCTGAATTTTTTTCTTTCTCTATCCGGTTTTTCCTTTAAAAGAAATGTCCAAAGATCCAAAACACAGTGTTCCTTCTAAGGCCATAGTTTGTCCCAAGTGACGTTGTGTTGTCTATATAACAGTCGCTCATTTTTAATGCAGGTATAAAGGAGTGTTTGAGCATCTAGCGAGCAAAGGAGAAGAGTTTGGGCCACATGTAGGGCTTAATGCAGTGGTTGATGGCACCGTCCCCATTGGTCAGTCCTATCCCTTGTCCTATAACAGTGAGACTGGCAGTGGAACCATAGTCATAATCTCATATGCCCTAAACGGCTGAGGTCCCAGTAGGCTGTGTGAGGGTGATATCAACAGTTAATGCATGTCACTTTGAAGCTCCTTGTTTCTTTTTTCCTATCTTCGTACTTTTTTTTCTTATGAAGTACGGTTGTTGAAGGAGTACTGAGCTTCCCAGGGATGTTGTTCTCTCTTTCTTTTCTTCCTCGCCAGTGAGGTATGTGAATCTAACCGGTCCTGGCTGCTGGCTATGGTGGGCGTCTGCCTCTAGTTATACTTTGGTTTCTGTGTGCGTTGGGCCCTTTGGGCCTCTGGTGGATGATAAATTTCTTTCTTTCTTTCTTTCTTTCTCCAGATGAGGTGGACATCACGTCCAGACATGACCGCAACAGACTCATTAGGAGAGAGCTTATGGAATTACATGTCCAGAGAACTTGGAAGCTACCCAATCTCACAACAAAGCTCCACTTCTATTGAGAGACATTCTTGGTGCTCCGCGACAATAGAATCTTGAGACCAAATTACCTTTCAGCATCCTTATCTCCTTCCCTCCTGAGGGAATTGGGGCGGTTCAGGGTGGGTTCCCACAACCTACGGATAGAGACTGGCAGATGGGAAAACCTGCAACGGGAGGACCGCCTATGTCCAGCTTGCATAGGGCGCAGCCAGGAAATCGAAACTGAAGAACACTTCTTCTTCTACTGCCCTCTCTACTACGAGATCTGTGGGAGATTCCACTGTTTATTCAGTGGAACCCAAACTCTCACTGATGTCTTCCACTATGAGGATCAAAAATGCTTGGCAGCCTACCTGCACGAGGCCTTCACCCTTCGACATTCGCTAGAACATTAATTGTGGTTTCTGGACTTGTTCCTCTCTCATGTTTCCATTTTGTCCCATAAGCTCTATGAGCTTTCCGCGGACGTTATAAAGTACCATTTCATTTCATTTCATTTCTTCGTCCAGGCATAGTTCTTCTTGCTCTCATCTCCCTGTCTTTTACAGCTTTTTGGTTTTCCCTTCTCTCTCTCTCTCTGTCTTTTGTCTCTCCTGGGTGGTGTCATTTTTCTTCTTTTTACTTGGGACTGGGGTATGCAGGCGCTGGCTTGTCAAGCTCGGCAGCCATTGTTTGCTCATCTGCAATTGCTGTCATGGCAGCTCTCAATCTGAAGAGTTCTAAGGTGTTCCCCTCTCTCTCCTGTCTTGCTGCAATATGATCCTGTGACAGGGGTAGGCCTCTCCAGCTCCTCGGCGCTTGTGTGTGTCTCGGTGGTTGCTATTTGTGCCCTCTTCTCTCTGACCTTTTCCAAGGTATAATGAAAAGCATAAAATACCTGCCCACAAACTTAAGTTTTCCTTAGTTTCTGGTCATGTCCTTTCAAATGGAACTTGTGTGGACACAATGTCTGTGTGTCTTTGTTCGTCAATTGCTCCTGGGAACGTAATAAGTTTGTTTTCTGTCTCTTTCCTTCTTTCTTCCTCATTTCCCTCTTGGGGCTGTTGGTGGCTCCACATTTCCTTTCTGTTATCCTTTGTGCAGTAATCTCTTTGACCTTCCCATGGACATTTTTAAGTTCCTTTCTTTCTTATAAAGCACCATTTCATTTCTCTGTCCTGTGCATCAAAGCCAGGGTCGATTTGCTCTGATCACAAGGCCCTCTGTGTTCAAGCAACAATGCAATGTTCTCATGTTTTGTTTGTCATGCATTATGGTGGCATAAAGCTCCCTGGGTTTTTTGTGGTGTACGTTATAAAGCTTCATCCTTTCTTCTCTTTACCCTGGAACCCAGTTTTGGTTTCTTCTTAATTTAATGCTATTGTGAGCAGCAAGAGGTGTCCGAGTTCAGCTGCAGGTGTGAGCGCCACATTGGTACCCAATCAGGTGGTATGGATCAGGTGAGTTGGTCAGCAATTTAGATACTCATATCAAGTGTTCAATTTTGTATCTCTGCAGGTAGACATTATTTGCTGGGCTCTGAGGTTGTTTTTCTCTCTTATGTGTTCCCACCCTCAGTTTTGTGAAATGTGTAAAACCTTTTGGAATTTTGTCAAATTTGGGGTTGTAGGCAATTTCTGTGATGGCCGGGCGTGGTGTCGCCAAGCTGATTGACTTCAATCCCATTCGAGCAAGTGATGTCATATTGCCAAGTGGTGGTACATTTGTGATAGCAAACTCCCTTACGACATCAAAGAAAGCTGAAACTGCTGCCACCAATTACAATAACCGGGTGGTTGAATGCCGCTTGGCTGCTGTAAGAGCCTCTCTATGTATGAAGTTTCTGTCTTCTTGAGCTTTCCGTGTAGGTTATAAAGTACCATTTCATTTCATTTCATTGCATTTCTTCTCTTTTTGTCTCAATTATTGCTTTGGGATGTTTCGCGGACATCATGAATGCACCTTCGTTTTTCTTCTTCTTTGTCCTCCCTAGCCAGGTACAAGGTCTATTCACAAGGCTCTCTAACCCAGAAACAAATGCGCATCAGGAGCTCCGTCTCTGATTGACGTTCGAAGACTTTGATTTACTACGACAGTTTACTGTGTCTCATAAACTCTCTGCGTCAACCCCCCCGACCCCCCCAACCCCCCCCCCCCCCCATAAGCTCTTCTTTTTGTGATTTCATAATATCTTCCAATCTCAGTTTTGAGTTTGTGATTAACTAGCACCCTCTAATGAACATGCAACTGGGGTGTGGCAGATGGTGTTAGCTGTGAAACTAGGGATGCCGTTGCAGGAGGCAATTACTTCTGTCGACACTCTCTCTGATGTTGAAGGCCTTTGCATCGCGTATGCTTCCTCACGTGGCTCGTCAAGCCCTCTACTTGCTATCCAGGTTCAAGTCAATGACCTGTATCTGAAGTTCTTTCTTCCTTGTCACTGTCTAGTTTGTGTCGTCTAAAGATTTAGCCTGGGGGGTGAGGACAGTGTTGTTTATCTGTAGATTATCGGGTTCCAATCAAGTTTGGCAAATGTTACATGTGTTGCAAAGTGGCTGACCTAGTCATGAGCTGGGCTCTGCCTGGTCAAAATCTGTGCCAGTATTCTGTGTCTCCGAGAACAACAGGGCAATAGAAATGCCCAGGTCCTACTGTCAGTGACTGTTGAATAGTGCCAAACTCTTCTCTCTCCTTTTTGAGCGGGTGTATGATCTAGATGGTACCAGCAGGTTCCTCTTCTGCCCTTCCCAGTCACTATCAATAAGTCGGATTCTAATGCAGGAACACTTGTGTGAAGAACCATATACTGTAGAGAAGATTGAAGAAATTCTGCAGGAGAGTCTGACAAAAGTCATGGCCAAGTCACAGACCTCTCTTGCTGTACTGTCTGCTGCAAAGCACTTCAAACTCTTTCAGGTGGGTAATCACCATTATCAGTAGAATGTTCATTCTCTGTTTCACTCTGTTGAGGAGGTGATATGAAGACCAGTACCTAATTTCAACTTATGTTTGAGAGTAAACATCAATAGGGAGGTGGTTGGAGATGGCATAGCTTTGGGAGTCCAACATGAACATTGCCTTCCAACTGGGAGAGGGGTGGCTTTACAGAGAGTTCAGCATCTTTGTGTTTATGTATCACCTATGAGTGCACTCTCTCTTACTTGTGACTTAGTCTTTGAACATTACTCACTGTACGGACTATTCCTCTGACCTGAAATTCCAGAGAGCAAAACATGTTTACTCTGAAGCTAAGCGCGTTCACTTGTTCCGGGGAGCCTGCCAGTCAACCAGGTTAATTCTTCCCTCACTTTCTCCTTCCGTGGAGTGAATGATAGTCAGGTTGAATTTCAAGCAAAACAAATTTCACAGTTCGGCCAGTAAATGATACCTGCGGCAGGCCTGTGATGTTGATATTAGGAAAGTTGGCTACGCTCATGCCCCCCTGTGAAATCCACTGGGTCTTCTAGTAGAAAGAGGAAATCTCTTATCCTTGTGATTGTTTTTGTTTGAGCAGAAAAGTTGTTGTTTGTACTCCCAAAGAGACTAGAGGTGTTTGGGCATATGTGGATTTGCAGGGAAGAAGTACTACAAAAACTTGGGGACCTAATGAATGAGAGTCATGCCAGTTGCAGCATTTTGTATGAGTGCAGGTCTGTTCTCTGTCTCCTCTGTTTTTGTGGAGGTTCTAAAGGTCTTCCCTTCCTTTCTTGCTGTCTCTCAGATATGTCTTTTCAGGGGCTGCTCATCGTTGCTTGTCTGAAGACACAAAATGCTTGGCAGTTTACCTTCACAAAGCGCTCTGGCCTGGTGTTCTAGTGCTATTGTTGATCCGTTCCTTTCTTGGCCCATAGCCTAGGGCGATGGTCTACTTAATTGGTTCATTTTGTCGAATTGCATAAATTTCTTTCTTTCTTCCTTCATTTCATCTATGACATTGGCCCTCTGGGCTTCCTGTACTCATATTGTATGTCGGATTTCAGTTGTGATGAACTGGAGGAGCTGGTGGGATTCTGCCGCGGCAATGGAGCTCTGGGAGCACGTTTGACCGGGGCAGGCTGGGGTGGCTGTACTGTGGCCCTTGTCAGGGAGAGTGCTGTGGATGCTTTTATCTCCTCTTTAAAGGTCAGTACCATGACACTAATGGGCTTTCACACTGTGTGTGTAGTAGCTTTGGCAGCACTAGTGGGTACTCATAACTATTACATTGTTAAACAATACATCAAGGGAAGGATGTTAGTGGTGTAAAGTAACATCTGTGCAAACACACATTTATGAGATTTAGAGCAGGTTAGCAGTTGTTGTATGTAATCTACATATAATTGGTATGCCATGTGTGCTATCTCTCTTCGGCTTCTCCTATTTCTTGTACATGCTTTATTTTCACTGTTTTTAGTGACTTTCAAAAAATTTCTCCTTGTTTTCATGGTCTTTTACTAGAGGTCAGACCCATTGTGGGAACTGATGAGGTCAACAAGTCCTTGAATTTTATGAGATGTACTCAAGTGATTAACTCTCTAAAAATGCAAGCCTGCAGTCATGTTCGTTGACATCTTGGTTGTCTTTGTTTCTGTTGTTGCATGTTCTCTGAGAGTTTCTTTTTGTTATAGTTGTGATGTACATTATTGCCAGAGCTTCTACTCCTTTCCTCGCATATGGTTTGAAGTTTACTCTCTGCACTTGTATGTATATAATTTACAGTATGATTATTGGTCATGTGCATATAGACTGTAGTAGGGTTAGTATATGCTGTATGGAATGCAGGAGAGTCACACCCAAGTGACCAACCAAATGCAGAACTGTTGTAACAAGTATTTTCTTGTATCCATCTAGAGTGCTGGTTCCCATGTGTTGAGCTATCAGTTCTGTTCTGATTGACAAAGTCGTGTGAGACAGACATTGTGCACCTTGTTTATTTGCTTACAGTCCATATTTGACCATGCTACAAAGGCTAAAATATATTTTTTTGGCCAATTAGTATGGATGGCTCTTTAGGGCCCACCTTTTTTCCTTCGGTCCTTCGGATGGTGTCAAGCTTCTCTCTCTCTCTCTCTCTCTCTCATAGCCATTGTAAAATGATATGCTGGCGATTTGTGTGCAGGAGCAGTACTACTATCCGCGTGTTAAGAAGGGGTCTATTAGAGGGGAGGACTTGGATCTCTACGTCTTTGCCTCTAAACCATCTGGCGGGGCTGCTATCTTGAAGTTGTAAATACATATGGCCCTCTGTCAAGTTGAATTGTTTCCAAATTACGCCCACATTTAATGTGAGTGGCAGATTCAAGCCACGCGCATAGATCATCCATGTCCTCCACCACTTCGCTAGTTGAAACATACGGTAGAGATGCCTAATTTGGCATGATGTCCTTTATTTTCTGCTCTCCATGTCACTAGTTTTTGCTGGGTTTTGGGAGCCCAGATGTGAAGATTTATTTGGAGCAATGGATTCCTGAACTCTGTGCTGTGGAAACTCTATGGCAAGGTCATTTTAATCCTCACTCTTCCACTTTTTGTGAGAATCAGTGGGATCTAAGCTCCACCAAACTACATGATGGAACCAGAAACTAAACATCATGTAAAATAAGCTCATCGACTGTCAATGCAGTGCTTCCACAAGGGAGCTATAAAGCTAGTAAGGGGTCTCGCAGTCCAAGGATGTCAATGCTAATATTTTAGCCAGCTATTCCATGATCCCTAGTACTACCCATGATCTGCGGATGGAACCTCAGGATAGCAACTCCTGCACTTATCAGTGGGCATCACCAACTGTGCAATCCATAGAACTTATGCAATCCAACGCCTGTGCTTTGTAAGAAATAGAAATGTGAGTGACCAAAAATAGTCTCTGTTAGCAAACATTGTGTATTGTATGTGGAAGATGGCTGTGGTGGATTTCTTGCACAGTGTAGACCGAAGGGGAAGGGGAAGAGTAGGAGAGGTCTGTTGCATGCCGTTAACTTCAACTGCAGGCAGATCCTGTGACCCCTTGGAAAGTTTAAGGGGTCTCATACATGAGCATCCAAAGAAGGAACAAAGGGAAAAGCAGCTATATCGACATCAGAGTTCTTTCCAATCGCGAATGGACAGTCAGGCACGCGGTGCCATGACCCTTCGGACAAGTCCAACAATGCCATGTCTCCAATTTGGCTGATCAAGCATATGCGATGGCCATGGACAACCACCCCGTCTGTCCGGAGGCCCTGCTTGAAGCTTTCAAAGGGAGTTGGGTTTTCAAAAGGCATGAATGCTACCTCGAGCCACGTAATACTCATGAGGTGCAACTCAAAGATGTGTATGAGAGTGACACCTAGTTGCAATTTCTCAGCCACCAGCATCACATGGCCCCTACATTCTACTAGAGACGCCGAGAGGCTTCCAGGCTGCAGGGAGTTAGAAGACCTTGCCTCACCAAACCCCGTGGGAAGGGCAATAAGAATGGCACTCCACACTGCCAGTTGCACATCATATGCTATCACACCGCTTAGCTTAGATCCAACCCCTTCATCGACCACGCAGTACAAGAAGCCATTGCAGAAAGCAGCAGTGCAACCCCTTATGCACGTCACCCCTGGAGGTAGATTCTTGGAAGTGACAACCCATTTTTTTGAAACAGAATCGAAGACCTCTGTCGTCCCGGACCCCGAGACGACAACAATTTTATATGCCTGTGTGTCGGAATCCAAGAGCATGTGTATCATACACTGCGCCAAGGCCAGGTGACTTGCGGATCGAGGCAAGCTTTTCCAACGTCTCGTGATGGGATTGCAAATTACAAGCAACTCAAAGCAATTTCGCAGACACAAGAGCCCCCTTGCTCCTGCTACGTAGGTCACTTTATATGGAACAAAATCGATCGGGGCCAAGCTCTGCCAACTGTTCAACACAAAATCAAACGCGCAGCACTGTCGACCATAGCCTGTGGAGACAACCATGGGGAAGTAAACGCGTGCAGCCATGGATGCAATGCTAGCTCGGACCTTTAGAAACCTGGGGGAGGCGATAATGGATCGCCATTTTTTGCACACACACCGGGCCCGGAAAAGACTAGGGAGGGGCAAATAGGCCAATACTCTCTCTAGTGCTTCTTCTGGCACCAGGTCTTTTTGTGGGATTGATGCAGATGCCCCCTTCGTTGGACCACTTTTTGACATCCAGCGGGTCATCATCCCTGTGCTGTTCTTGCTGCTGTCATGGCTTCCCCTCACAAATTTCCTCCAAAAATTCCTGGTGGATTCCATGTGTCGGACTTCCAGATCAATCTGACAGCCACAATCTGAGCGTCAAATGTGTTTTACTCCACTTTCATGCAAGAGCTTGTCTCACTCTTCAGCCCTAGCTTTCGTCAATTCACTCTGTGAATAGTTGTGCTTCTTCAATACAAAGACAAGGAATGAGTATTCGTCTTTCTTCTCTATCCAACAATTGAGTGGGTGTTAAGGTCACGAAGTCATTAGTGAAGTGTAACGACGAGTGAACCCGGTCCGAGCTCCTCTTCTCACATACTCTCCTCTTCTTCATAATATTTTTATCAAAACTTTCCAAGCTCCTCTTACACCCCTTTGCTAAAATTTCTTGGGAAGATTTGGTCAAGTGCTCACTCGGTTGCTTCTCTTTTCTATAGGTTTCTTGCAAACCTTGCTCCACCTGCAGCATACACTTTCTGTTCCTTCTCTCGAAATCTCACTCTCACGCACAAGAGTCTGCCTTTTAGTTTTCTTTACTTTTCTTTGTCCATCTCCCGGTCTTACATGCGCAAGCCTAAGCTATTCTTGTGCACATAGACGTTTCTCTTTCTTTCTTCTCAATCGTTCTCCTCCGACCCATTCACATCCATAGTACAACCCATTCTGAATCTCAGGCGTCCTCCTGCCATGCTTCTCCGATCCAAATCATAAACCATTCGGTGTCTCGCATTCTTGGACCCACAAGATTACTGGTCTTCCTCATTCCTTGTTCCTCTTCCCGTCTCCGCCTCGCATCCTGCAGGCCAAACGGTAAATAACTAACTATCACCCCCGGAATTCACAAGTATTGAACGAACGAAACATTCAGCTCGTTCTCCAGTCACCGATTTCGTCCGACCTGATCTAAAATATGAAAACGGAACTGATGAATGACAGGTTGATGTGCAGGAACAAAGAATGTCATCCAGAACCAAGCGTGTATCCACCCTCCCAATGCTTCATCAAACCCTCCAAGAAACATAAAGCTTACAACGAGACCTGGAATTTGACAGGTTCAAATGCATTTCAGCCAAAGCCAAAATTCTCTTGAAAATCTGGTTAAGCCCATATCAAATCATACAGGAAAATTAGAAGGACTGGGACAGCCAGTTGGCTGCACTTATTGCCTGCAATCCCATCATTGCTTTCAAGTCTTTATCCAGATTTGAGCCCACAATCACCTGGGTAGCATCTAACCAAGGTTTTTATTTATTTTTTTGGTTTTTTAAATTAATTTTTAAACCAGTTTTTAAACCAAGTTTTCTCGAAATTTAAGGATTATATACTTTTTTTTATTTTTTTTATTTTTTAAAGAAGGGGACAAAAGTCCGTTTAAATTTCTATTGGAAACTTACAGGTCCACTGTCCACTCCCTTCCTCTAAAAACGAAACAAAAAAGAATAATAACTCACAGATAAGGCCCTTAAACTTAAAGGTCCCTAACAAGGCCTCTGAGATCGGATACAGGGCGGTATCCCCTTCATACGCTATGAAGCTTATTTATAAACGGGTTATTTTTTCCCGTTCCATTTTTTAATTTGAGTAAAAGGGGCCCTTAAAACTTTATGAAAGCAAGGAAAAGATAACCTTGCGAAAGCCATGAAGGCTGATGAGGGAGACACTGCTCCTTGACAAATATATGTTGAAAGGTTGAAACCCATTATGTAATATTTAGGAGATGATTTTATGGTCAATAACAGTATTTTTAAAGCAGTATTAATATACTAATCTATCTGATTAATGAAGTAATTCTTTCTTTTTAAACACACATTCTCAACGAAACAACCAGCCAAGTTGATCCGAACTAGTATTATTCTAATTATATGACTAAAAATGTTAGGCCCAATTCCAAAGGGGAAGTAGCTACTTATGGACTCGGCACCTTCTCTCTCTATACTACTAATGAATGCTCCCTTCCTTTTTATGTCATCCTAGAGTCAAGTAGCCATAGGGTGATGTGGCTCTTAGTTACACACACGCCCCTTTCTTTCTCTATTATTAAGGACCGTCACTTGAACCAGCCAAGTTGATCCAAAGTAATTTAATAATATCATGATAATAGTTATATTATGAGTAATATAACAAGGTGTGACATACACTTACTAAGCCTTGCTATTTACATAGATAAAACAATGAATTTTATAATATATATATATATATATATTACATCTTACTGGTTTAAGCAATAAGATTGTAAGATCGTGAATGTGGGATATTTGTCATTTATAATGATTTTTCTATAACTCTATGTCAATTTCAATATACGGGAAAAACATTTTCTGTGAAAAGGATTGGAGAAAGGATAATTTGATTCTCTTGGTAAACAATGTGCATAATTGTTTTAATGGTCAAAAAGCGATAGCTATAATCATTGTTGGAACGAACTAATCTTTTGCTGGATGAATAAAATGACTGACATGATTGGGAAGTTTTAAATCAAGATAAACTGGTTTGTGATCAACCCAATATGCTTCAGTTGTACCGGATTTGCACGGCTGGAGTGGGACATTTATCCATATATGGTCAAGTTGAGAGTCATAGTCTGTAGTACTCTCCTTGCATGTTACTTGAAATTTACAAGTTTCCATGTAGTCTTGAAGCATGATAGATTGAGAAGTCTTTTGTAACATATCAACATTGAATTGATCCTCAATGAATATGGTTGGGCAACAGTGCGGTTTTTTATTATACCTATTCTCCACATGTAATAAAAATGTCTATAATGATATTTTGGGAGGTTTATAAGTGCAATTACATTTAATGGTCTAAATTGAAAGTTGCGGAAATGAATTCGGCACCGTCATATACGTGTGATTCATGCTCTAAGAGAATAGTTTGAGTGTCGTATAAAATGGCTGAGTGTCGTGACCATGATCACATGCTATAAAAGAAAAAATTGGTGTGCCAATCGATAAAAGTGTTCCATATTAAATTAGATGACGATAGTTGTGTTTCATTCAAGCATAAGATTATATGTAAAGCTTGAAGATGTCAATCAGATATAATATCATAGACAGGCAACTATACAATTCGACTGTTGCTTACCTGGTCCTGGTAAGGTCTAACAAGTTCGCCTTGAAGTAAACCTGTCATCAATTGTTCTTCAAGGGCTTTGTCAAGTTAAATAAGCACAGTGTGAAAACAGCTAGAATAAAACTAGTTATTTGTATTTAACACTTGGATTTAGGTCAAGTGTTAAATCAGGTGTCAAGTTTAGTTTGACACCTGGTCCGTCTTATCTTCACGAGAACGGCAGTCGCGCGGCTCATCTCTCTCGAGTTGAGCCTGTGCGACCAAGCTCCTGCATGCGGTTAGATTTGAGTGTGCTTATGTAGGGGTACAGGTTGTTGTGGGGTGGAGTCCCCATAGCTTGGGGTGCCCCTGGCTCGACTACTATTTCTAAGAGTGATGGTTTGGTTTTCATGTTTGTGTAAACAGTGTGTTCGTTGGTTTTCTATCACTCGAGAGAGATGATCTCTTACCTGTGAGTGCAAGGTAGGAGTTGAGGGTTAGCACTTGCAAGATTACCTGTGTGAAAGTAGTGCTTAGTTTGAGAAGCATATCATTGAATGTGATCACAAGATTCAGCGTGCCCTGAAACGCCTGGAGGATGACGATGCCAGAGCCGCCACTGTTATTGCAGTCGCTAAAGCTACCAAGTCACCAGAGGCTTTGGAGTACACGAGGAGAGACTTAAAAATGTAGCAGCAAATGCTAGTTGGCACCTATGCGTGATCCTTGAAGCTGGATGATTGTTTCCCCAGTAAGCTTATAGAGAAGCTCTACCGTGCAGCATGGAGCAGCGCTGGCAAGCTGTGAACGCTGATACCTGCACTCTTGCAGTCTTGGAGTCCAAACTAGGACACGAGGAATATGACCGGTCAACAACCAAGGTGCTGCATTTGATCAACAATCCTGAAGTGGAGGGAGCCCAGGCCACGGACTAGCTCGTCTCGTCTTACCCTGGGAGTGCAAAGGATGAATAGGTGAAGATTCTTTGGCAGATCAGAGCAGGGCGGAGCTCGTTGCATTGACTGGCTAGCCGTTATATGGTCGACAGTCGCTTAAGCTGCAGGGTTACGTTGCCGGGTGATCGATATTGTTTCCAGGTCTTCATTTGGTGGGCATGCCGGGAGCGTGGAGGGGATGACATTGAGACGGCAACAGAGGCTCAGCTGTGGAGGCAGTTCACATTAGCAACGTGGCTTTACCGAATACAGCAGCTTTCTGGACAAGATGCTTGCGAGGTTGTAGGGGTCAGCTGCAAATGCTAAATGCCACTCTGTTCACTTGCAGGTAGCTTCTGCGACAATCTAGTACAAACAACATGCACAATTGTAGCAGAAGGATGGTCAGACGAGTTCTCCAGGAAAGCTCTGAAATGCACAGGACCATTTCTGCTCCGTCTAATGGGTATGCTGTGTCTGTTGCAGCAAAGCTGTGACAAGCAAATTGTAGGCAGATCACCTTCACCTGCATGTGGTTTCATGTGCTCTTTAGAGACTTGTGTCTCTGTTCCTTATGAAAGGGCTGTTGCTATGGATTGCGACTGGTGATGCTCAGTTGAGTAAAGGAACGAAGTTCACTCCTCCGATGTTTTTGTGTGCAACCTAGTCTGTAATTGGTGCCAACCTGGCTTAGGGGGCAGCTGGCTTGTAGCTGAGGTGAAGAGCCGGTTGAATGCGGCCATTTGGGGCTCTACCCACATTCTCCATACACTCAAAGGTCCCAGCAGTAACGGGCTCCACAATCAATGTGTCCTCGAGCTTTCCATCATCATCTTTTTGAAAGCAGTGAGCCAAGCCTAACACAATATAGTCATCGTCATTCCAGTCCGGGTCTTCTCCCACGGCAAAAGCCTTGGCAATCGCACAGGAAGGTTTTAGACTGTGCCTGGTAGGTTTAGAAAATCACCGTGATACGTTGAGGTATGCTACCATACGTGGTGGGGGCTATCGTCCCGGGGTTCGGAGATTCAACCCTGGTGACTATGTCTATCTGCAGCAGACTGCTCCTACGACCCTGGATGTGACTGCAGGACGTGTTATTTTGAGGGTTCGAGAGGTCTTGCCCTCAGGCGTCTTGGTCTTGGAGGGTCGGGATGGCATAACTTGGAAGGACCATGTGCGTAATTGTGCGCCATGTCACCTTCCGAATGTCGATGGCAGGATTGACCCAAACCTGGCAGTGGTATTTGCAGGTTTGAGGTGCATGTTGTGTGGGTCTGCTAAAGGGGCAGCCACCATGCTGGTGTGCGATCGATGCTCTAGAGGTTGGCATATGGGATGCTTGACTCCACCTCTTGAGATGGTTCCAGATGGGGATTGGTTATGTCCACATTGCATTGGATAGTGGGAGTGGATACAACCATGGAAGGCTAACAAGCAACGCAAGGCCCAGCTACTAGGAGACCTTGAACACACGAGATCCTGGCTCAAGTTCACAGATTGCAAGACGGCGACTAACGATGGGCTACTCTTGAACCCGCCCCTTGGTCTATAGAGTTTGAGTACAATAGGGACAGTGATAGAGGACTTAGTACGGCTGTGACTATTACATCTTGTAGCTATCTGGAGGTAGAGGGACCTATCCACCAGCTAGGGGGGCGATTGTGACAGACTACTTTATTGTGTATATATGTGTGGTGTGGTTTGGACAACGATGTAGTTGTGTAGCGATATGTATGCGCACGACAGCTGTCAAGTTAAATAAGCACAGTGTGAAAACAGCTAGAATAAAACTAGTTATTTGTATTTAACACTTGGATTTAGGTCAAGTGTTAAATCAGGTGTCAAGTTTAGTTTGACACCTGGTCCGTCTTATCTTCACGAGAGCGGCAGTCGCGCGGCTCATCTCTCTCGAGTTGAGCCTGCGCGACCAAGCTCCTGCATGCGGTTAGATTTGAGTGTGCTTATGTAGGGGTACAGGTTGTTGTGGGGTGGAGTCCCCATAGCTTGGGGTGCCCCTGGCTCGACTACTATTTCTAAGAGTGATGGTTTGGTTTTTATGTTTTGTGTAAACAGTGTGTTTGTTGGTTTTCTATCAATTGTGGCAGATTACTTTATTGTGCATATATGTGTGGTGTGGTTTGGACAGCGATGTAGTTGTGTAGCGATATGTATGCGCACGACAGCTTTCTTTCTTACAAGAAGGTACATCTTGGCGAGGAATTCAATGGCGCACTATGACACTTTGTGGGCGCTGGAGGAAGGCGTTGATAATTACAAGCTTGCTATCGAACAGTTCCCTAGCCTATGGCAAAGCCACACCGACCAATGTGCCGTCATCAGCAAGTACTCCCGTCTGAAGACCTTGCTATACAACTGTTTCTGCGACTGGTGAACATCTAACGTTTGAGTGCAGCACAATAGCTCTACCAGTGTGGGGTCTTGAAGCATGGTGTCAAAGCTCCCCCTCTATCCATTTATTGTACATATGCAGTGGAAAACCCCAGGGTTTTTTGCCTGGTTTAGTGCGAATAGGCGGACTGTGCTGTGAGAACGTGGTGAACTTTTTGACATGGTAAAGGTTATTGGCTTTGGCATTTGTTAGCTCTTGTATATGACCCTTCAATTGGCCTCCTAGTAGTAGCATCAGCCTTTGGGTTTCTGGTATAACATTTGGCATTTGGCCCTGTAGCTCCTTACAGTATACAGATGAAGTATTGAATTCTGGAGATGTTGGTTCTCCTGTGTCATTCCCCTGCCTAGGGCTATACATTTTCCATTGATGGTAGGTGGTGTCGTGGTCTTGCATCTTGATACAGTACTTTGTACTCTTATCCCAGAATTGTGAGGTTGGAGACTTCATACTTAAGTTTCTAATTTTACAACTCTGAAATAAGAGTAGAAAACACTGAACTAATGATGCAAGACCATAACACCAAATATTATCAATGGAAAATGTACAGCCTTCGGCATGAGAATGACACAACAAAACCAACATCTTTGGCATTTAATACTTCATCAACATGCTGCGAGGAGCTACAGTGCCACATGTCAAATGATATACCAGAAACCCAAAAGCTGATGCTATTATTAGGAGCCCGACTGCATGGTGAGAGTGGTCATTGTGTTGTTCTTCCCTTGGCGGGATGTAGTTACCATCCCCTTGTGCATGGATGTCACGAATGTGGAATGAAGCATTTATCGTTCTTCCCCCCTGGAAAGCCTCGATAGCATCATAGTACTCCACATTGAAATTTTGAGGCAAATAGTAACGATCACGATCTTCTACACTTATATCCCAATAGCTAATATTGTGTCCAATACCTTTGTGGTAGTCGTTTATCTTTTTGTAGTCACTGTTGATACAATTCCATTTGTCCTTACACATTTTCCCGTTCCATGGTGTCTTTGATTGAGTCCTTGCAAGCACTGACTCTGCAATTCTGTTCCATTTTATGCCTGCGAGTACCATGACTACCCTGTGATCAATGACATCCTTTTTTGCAATGTGCTCTCAGTGCTTGCAAGCAATAAAAGCCAGCACTTCGTCGTGGTGCCAATTTGTATGGCGTTGTCGTGGAGGTTCCCCGTTTCCTCTCCCTCTCCCTCCCCCTTCCTCGCCCTCTGCCCCCTTTTCTTGCTCCACTATCCATTGACATCGATTCCTCTACTCCATCTGTTTCCATGGCGTCTCAATTTTTCGCGCAATCTTCTTGAATTTCTACACAAAAGTTGTCTATAATTCGCTAAGCACTCTGCAATTTCTGCAATGGCGCAAGAGTTCAAGGCGCCAAATCTCAAGGCGCCAGAGGGACGCTGCACGGACGTGCTCGGGGTGAGAGAAGCGAGGGTTGATGATAGTGGCGGGAGATAGTTATCAGTCCGAAAATGGAGGTGATAGCTAATAGACAGTGGTAAATGGTCACATCTACCATTTCATAAGAATTTGCCTAAACACTATCAAGCATTTGGGGATAATAACCAACCTCTATCGCTGGTTTTAAGAGGTGCGATAGCAATGCCATGTCAGCAAGACACGTCATTAACTTATCGACAGAGTAGTGTAGGTCTGAACACTGATATTGCATCGTAGTGGGATAGCCGGTTAGGCAGAAATTAATTCGAAAAAAAAGTGCCTAATCCAAATAAATTATTTTTGGCAAGAGTGCCTACTTTAAATTTTTTTCTCTAAAAGTGTATAATGGTATAAAAACTTGAATTTAAATTAAAAACAAAGAAAAAAATCTAAAAATAATATCCGTTTTGATGCTGTACTACTCCAGATAACCCTCCATAGGTCATTGCTTACTCAACTATCTCAATCGTAGGTTGCCTAGTAGCCAAGCTCTCATTGGGGACTCTGAACACTATCATGAGATTATGGAAGCGCTTCATCTACAATATGGAAGCTCTTCATCTACAATATGAAGATTTGCCAAACATCTACTCATGCTATCAACTACACTGAGATTAGGATAAATGTCCGGGACATTTTCCATAGCAAGATCCCTTTCCAGGTTATCATCGGAGGTGACAAACAAGTTGCTTGCAAAATTAGCTCTCATAGCCTCTCCTTGAAACATGCAACATGCGTTCGAATGCACGTAGAATGCCACATTGTTCCCAGCCGGACACAATCATCTCTATGACGTCCAACATAACACCAAAGCCCCCCACAACCAAAGAGCTGCCCACTCATGCATCTTGGATACATGTGTGATCGCCTTCACCTCCGCGGTGGAACACATCCATGGACGGCTGTGTTTTGATATTTTTGTATTTTCATTTTGTGTGCCTAATTTTTAGTTGCCTAATTTGAAAAAATTACACATCCAGGATGCTTAATTAATTTTTTTTTCTCAAAAGTGCCTAACTGTCAAGATTCCCCAGAAATAATTATTAGGCAGGCAAGTGCCTAACCGGCTATCCCACGGTAGCTGGTTTATTCACTCTGCTATCTCCACGTCTGAACGTACTATGTACCCTTGTAACGAAACCTATTAAGAAAATATGAAAACGGAACTGATGAATGACAGGTTGATGTGAATGAACAAAGGATAACTTATCATCCAGAAGACGAATGTCTGACAGGAAATGTACAGGAATGGAAGGCAGCGAGTTCGAACGAAGCCGCATTTATGGGCCTGTCTGTGCGGGAATGCGATTCAAATTCCCACTTTCGACGCTACTGCTACTCGCCACCGGTCATCTTCACCCTGTCAGGCCAATACTGACCACTATACGGTCGAGCCATTCTGTACACCTGGAACGCAGTTGGACGGAGCAAGGTAGGCAGCAAGCCAATACCTATACGGTGTACAATCACCTGAGTATGCACATACTCAGTTATACATACATACGACTACGATGCTTATGCCGCCCTAGAGCTAGCCGGTGGTTTTTTGAATTTGCCGGTGACTGTCCCGGTTTCTCCCTTTTGTGGAAATCCGAATTTGAAAATAATTATGAGGAGTAAGTAATGGCGTATGTCGGTGTAGAGCCCGAAGATAATGTCGGTTTTAGGGTTTTTACTGTGCCTTTCTCGATGGTTTCAACATTTTTGTGTTGAATAGGGTAGTACCCCATTGCCTCGCTCTCGGAGAAGAAACAGACAGGGACGAGAGAGAGAGAGAGAGAGAGACAGGGAGAGGGAGGAGAGGAGCAAGCTTCGCATTCGCAGGGAGTGTGGCAGAGACAATTGTGAGGAGTGATCGAAGTGGAGTTGCAAATGGTACAGCAGAGAGCGGGAATCACATCTCAGGCCGCCGGGCGTTCTCTTGTGTCTGCGTGTTAGCAGCCTGTGGGGCTGTGTGTGGTGGTGTTTAGATGCAGAGGGTGTGACTGTATGCCTCAGTCTGGTGGTCTTCAGATTGGATGAATGCCACTGCCACAGCATTTGATGGCTTCCACGTCCAAGCGGCGTGTGTCGCGCGCTAAAGCCACTAAAGTCGTAGAACCTGAGGGCGCTCGGCGTGGAAGCCTGGTGGGCCTCTGTGTGTAACCCTAGAAATTTTGGGCTAGGTAGTATCAGGGGTTGCAGGGATGCCTTGGCTTCTCTGGTTTCTACGTAGTGTATTTTGGTGAGTTGTTGTCAGACAAAGTAGGGTGGAGGGAAGGTTGAGAGAAAAGGGGGGAAGCAATCCGAAGGGAAGAAGCTGCTAGTGCTTGGTTGTGTACGAAGAATTCGATTGCTCAGGTTTTTCTTCACTAGTACAGAGTGGGGTCTGCTCATGACTGGGTGATTGGGTGTAATCATTATGTATATCTGTGTGTGTGATTCACAGGGGACCTTATGGAAGGAGGCGTTTCCGGTCGGCACTGAGGTGTGTGAACTTGCGGTCATTCTCTTGATGTCTGTGAGCTTATATTTCAGAGGTGTCGACGATGGAGCTAGCAACGGGGACTTGATTCAGGCTTCTCAGTCCGTATTTTCAAGCCTAGTGTTACGGTACTTGGAAATTTGAATGTTACTGACGGGTTTGGATGTTGGATGGCTGCAGTGGGACCAGTACGACAAAGTGTATGAGATCGACTGGGATTTTACAAACCTGGAGGTAGACATCTTGCTGGTTTGCACGATAAAAGTTGGAGCATAATGTTGTTATTATGCTTTTAAACCCTGAATTCCTTGTGGCATACATATTGGATTTATTGTCTTTTATCTTCATCATAAAACCTAGCTATATCTTCCATGAAACGTTGAGGAAAGTGGAAGTGTCTGATTATACCTTAGTCATGGTCCAGGAAGCATTTGAGGAAGGGGGGCGTCTCCATGGCAAGCGAGTCTATCTGTTTGGGTGCACAGAGCGTAAGCTTCTATTTTCTATTTAGAGTTTCCCTGTTTTAGTGGGTGTGCACATTGGAGCAAAACTAAATAGTCTAGTACTGAACATCTCAGTAGGACTGGGTTCTCAGTGACAGTCGGTCTTGAAAGAAGCCTGTAGTAGCAGTCTGAAGATTTTTCCTCTGATTTTATTTTTGGTGGGGTTGATATTGTAACTTGCTATCACTCTGAGTCTGGATATTCTGTCTGGTTCCGTGTGAGTGGCATTGGATCTGGCCTTTCAATCCATTAGTTCCCCCATGTTGTGCTCTTGTAATGAAGTATCATTGCTTGACTGGATTATGCAGGTTGGTGGTAGTGCAGCTGCCTGCTTTGAGTGTGTGGTTTCTCATGGATGTGATTCTTGTAGTGTCACTTTGTTGTGAGATATAAGTCATTTCAGTGGGACACTGATAGATGCAAGTCTCAGTGCTAACAAAGGGGACTTTTTTTCAATGAGTGCAGCTCAGTTGGTTGAATTCAAAAACACTTCAAAGGTTATCCATATTCCTGCAGTTGTGGCGGTATGTATTCTGTCAGAGTTGCCCCTGTTTGATCACAACTGCTCAGAGAGGTGTTGCCTTTGGGTTCTTGTAAGGTTTTTATTCAATATAGCTGTGTGTTGGTATAGTTTTACCAAGTGTTTAACAGTTTGAAGTTTTTCCTGCAGCAGAGGCAAAATGGGTTTTACATGCAAAAGATCTGATAGGGGCCTGGCAATTTTGAATTTTGGTATGACTTATGCATTTGTCTTTCCATGGGGATTGGTTGTTTACAGGTAACATCACCATTCCCACCATCGGACAAAATTGGCATAAAGTCTGTACAAAGGGAGGATGAATTAATAGTGCCCATGAAGGAGATGAAGATGGACTGGGTACCCTACGTTCCTGAGTATGTGCGGGAGTATGTTTACCACTCTTCCTATGCTTTATGTGCTTCCCCATGCTCCTCATGATGATAGCTATGTTGGTTAAGGGGAGATTGTAAAGGTTGTAATGATACTTTTTGTAGTGACCACACTATTTTTGCTATGAGATGTTAGGAGCCATCTGGTGAAAAGCTTACACGTTATTGCTCATCTGTGGTTGTACCAGTGTGTGCCAAGTGTTGACCTCCACCTACTGATACAACATGCTCTCTCAATGTCATTCTACCTGGCACTTGGTTCTGCCAGGTTTTTTTTTTTGTTAATACAGTAGTGGGCAGGTATTGTCACAGGGGGTGCATGTAGAAAGGAGATTACTGATCATTGAATCCTAGGTTATAATACCTCCACCTATGGTCTTATCTGACATTTCGTTGTCTGTTTGGCATTGAGCAGCCACACTGCAGTGGAGCGTTACAAGTCACAGATTTTTACCCTAAAGTGTAATCAACGAAAGTATGTGTGCTTTTCTGTTTGACTGCTCACAGACTCTCTTGATACTTTGCTTTGCTTGTAGGTGTTGGGTTACCATCTAGAGATAATCTATATTCTAGGTTCCTAGACTGGTTGTCCCAGGCTGACAAGGATGTTTTTATGGTACACACAGAGCTGCATTGAAGCAACTGAAGCAGGAGAGGATTAAAAAGTATGAGTATTGTCTTCCTTGTGAGTGTCTTTATCCCTTCTCCTTTTTCTCTATACTTGTTGTTAGTAGTGACAGTTCTAAATTGTGTAATAGTTTTCTTCTGTGGATTCAGAAGAGGTTATTTTCTGCCAGTGACTTATGAAGAGATTCACTTCATATTCAAGTAGGAAACAGTCTTGATGTGGCTTGGCCTTTGTGTGTTTTGTAGATATATACTCGCCTTTAAGGGAGGATGAGACAATCGTTGAGACCACAGTGAGCATTATGTATCCCATGGAGGATGACACAAAGCCCCCGGTAAATGATTCCTCCATGCATGTTGTCATCAGTTACTTGTGCTTCTGATGTTTGCGTACTAAAGGCATGTCTGAGTTTGTTGGCAAAGTCTTTGCTGACTGGAAGATTGTTGATTGGGTGTGGTGGGGCAGGTGGTCACAGAGTTTGATTGGGAACTTGATGAAACAGAGGTACAAGATCCCTGTCTCCCAATGATTGAGAACATGCAGCTCGCTGTAATGCTAGTCTATATTGTGTTTATTCTCATGATTTACTGAGAGTGATTCAATCTTCTTTGCTCTCAGCAACGCCAATCTGTTGTTTGAAACTATGTCTGAATGAAGAATATTCTGCAAACGAAATATGAAGGACTGTCTCTGTACTCGCATGTACATCTCTACATGGAGACATTGATATATGAATCCTATGTATGCTTGGGTAGATGTGAGATGGTTGAGTGCCTATGTAGACATTGTGCAGAAGTGTTGCTGAGTGCTCTTAACTCCATAGCCCAGGCCTGAAGTTGGTACCACCCTTTTTTGTTGAATACAGGAGTTTGTACAAACCCTGATTGATGATGAGGTCTTGCCTGAAGAGGAAAAGGATAAGTTCAAGGTGTGTTACCACAAGCTCGAAGTTCTGTCCATGCTCTACATTTGTGGCTGTTCATGTTCAATTAATGAGTAAACCTGTTTTTTTGGAATAAATGGCATATCAATTCAAGTGTAAAATATTTTTCATGCATTTGATATGGGTGATATGGTTTCTAATGGAGTCTACATGAAGATGGTGCTTAAGTTAAAGCTATGAATTCTTAGCCTGGGCAGTGTAACAGGGCGACAGGGCAAGCAGATAGTGAACTTTTTCACTTACCAGACATGTTGGCCTAGTGCATTTCTAGATTAAAAGCTGTGATAGATTGTGGGCAAGTATCAACCCAGTTTTCAAGGTAGTCCTTGGTTTTGATGTGGACAATAATAGCCATCACTTCCCACTCTCTTGTCAACAGAAATGAAATTGTAAAAGTGACAGGCTGACAGTTTATTATGGTCATGTGGTTGAGTATCAGAAATACTTGAAGGATACTGTTTCAGCAGAAAAGAGGAAGAACCGTGAGGTATAAGTTTGGAACCCTCATGTAAACCTCATGTGATGGCTTCTCTGTTTATTTAGAATGTTCTTCAAAAACTTAACTCTGGCTTCTTACTCCATTGAAAGATACATATATCAAGAAAGATTAATTCTGGCAGATGTGATACAGAAGTTTTTGGGGGGTGTACAATCTTTCCTGGTAAAGTAAGGTTAGTGCAATGAGTTGCAGACTACTTGATGTGCCGTAGTTTGGATTGTTTTTTTGAAATTTGTTAGCTGTTGCAGGCAAAAGAAGCTCGGCGAAAGGCTCTCGAGGACATGAGTGCAGATGACAAACAAGCATTTGAGAACATGCGATTTTACAAGTTTTATCCTGTAAAAAGTGATGATGCTCCAGACATTTCGGCAACAAAGGTCAGTTTTGTCTGTTTCCCTTTTGTCACCTCATCCCAAGCCAGCAAGGCTCTCTGGCCTCAACTCTTTGAGAAGGCAAAGTCTAATGAGCTTGATTGTAATGTTTGCAGGCCTCGTTCATCAACAGATACTATGGGAAAGCCACAGAGGTCTTGTAGCTTGAAAGAACCTTGGAAATGTTGACTATGCTGGAGAAGCTGGTAGTTTTTGGAGGAGTTAAATCCCCTAGAAATTTCCTGTTGCTGCCTGAGAGGCACCTCTGCAAGTTACCATGGAATGAAGCTAGTAAGATTTTGTGTCATCTAGTCATGTGTTGTACCTCTGTAAATGCATCTGTACACGGAAGTGTCCATTGCATCAGTCAAGTAGTTTCAGCCATTGTTTCAGCAAACTTCACTGCTATGTGGGGTCTAAAGTTGTGGATATGAGATGGGTAATAAGTGAGTGGTATGTAGTGAGTGAAAGATCTGCGGCCAACTTTTTCTGAATAAAGAAAATATAATGACTGCCTACTGCGTGTGGAGTAGACTTGGAGTCCAGTGTCTGTCAATCTATCTCTTTGTACTTGGACCTACATATGTGATCACACCTTTCAGAAGTAGGCAAAACATGTGAGGGATGCCCTGCTGTCCATGAATGTACAATATTGTGTGGGGAGTTTGTGCTTGCGGCATGGCATTCTAATTGAAGTCCCTTCTAGAATTACATCTCAAAATGGATGTTCGATCTGAAATGAAGATGTGGTGTGAATGTGTTGGTTTGTGGCACACATGCTGCAAAGGGACAGAACAATTCTGCTATGATATTTGTGTCAGCAAAGTTCGATTAGAGAGAAGATGCGAGACGAGAAGCACTAGGCACGCTCGATTGCTTTGATGCAATCTGCTATTGGAGCATTTTGAGCCATAGCTGCCATGAGAGCTTCATAAGCTTTTGCTTTGTTCTTCAACAAAGAACCAGCGTACAAAACAGCCCAGCGTGTCAAATTCTGCTGCTGTTCCTTACTCAGGGGGGGTTTGGTCCTGTTGATCAGCCTTTGCAGAGAAAAAAGATCTGCAGATTGGCCCACAACTTTGTCATACTTTAGCCCTTCAGCGGCAAGGCCCGCCATGGACACCACAGCTAATCTGTCTAGCAGCTGTGAATCGAGAAAACCCTCATAGATCTTCTTTTGCAATGCTTGGTCCACGAGATTGACATGCTCCTTCCCGAGATCCAAGCTGTAGGCGAGGATGGGCAAGCCCACAAGATACGCGGTAAGGAAGTGTGCTGCCTCATGACGAAGGATTCTCTCCTGGTAATCAGGGAACATGGAGGAGAAACTGTTGATTGCTACTTGGAAGAGCCCCGGTGCAACGCTACCGATTGCAAGAACCACAAGAGAGATGCTTCCAACTAAGTAGGGAACAAAGAAGCCCCAGTCTCCCGGGAGCTGGCTGGCAGCTACGGCCACAATGCTCGTGCCCCCAACTACAGTCGAAAGGAATGCCAAGTCGTTGCGAACACTAGGGATAGCCAGCTGCTCCGCATTCTTGATCCCCATCGTGGTAAGTTCCCTGATGAATGTGGAGCGCCTGGAAACCGACGGAAGCGAGCTCCACAGCCGACTGTAGCCTGCTTCCCGAAGCTTGTCGAGCGCGCCCTTCACAGCCTCTGCATCCTTCCCAGCTATGGCATCATTAAGAGCTTGAAATCCATCCGATTGCGTCACCGATGGTGCTCCCACTCCTTCGCCCGCAGCTGCGTTCACCACCCCTGCAACTCGTGAAAAATCCACCTGCTCCCTCCTTTTACGTAGCCCTCTCCCTCTCGTGACCTCCCTCTCCCTCTCCATAACTAACCCATTTGGAAGCCCAGCTTGGCATCCACTTGGGACCTTGAAGTAAATGCTTTGCACGCAATATGACTGTGAAAGAGTGGCTCCAAACCAGACTGTGGAGACCTCCGAAGTGGAGCAAAGCCCCATCCCACCCCTTAGACCCGCCATCTCTCACTCAACTACCTCGTTTTCGATTGCTTCAATGTGCGCCTTCCGTCAATTCCTCCCCTTCGAATTCTCGCACACGGAAACACAGAATCTGCTCTGTTTCAAGTCGATTCTGCTCAAGCACATCTGCAGTGCTGCTCTGCACACGATAAGGTGCGAGACAGCCTTGTATTGCCACGTGGCTCTCTCCGTTACTAACACTAATTTTTGTTAATGTATCCTTGAGTCGACTCGAGGAGTCGTTAACTAACGACAAACGGGCATATAACGAATCTTTCAGCGAGGGTTTGTCTGCCTCGTGAGATTCTTGGCAGTCTGATCGTAGGAGACGGAGGAGGGCATGGCGATGGCGGTGGCTGCACGAGCGCCCGGGAAGGTGATCCTGACTGGAGAGCATGCCGTTGTGCATGGAACTGCGGCCGTGGCTGCGGCTCTGGGGCTTTATACCACTGTGTGCATCCAACGTTCCCCTTCTTCAGGTGCTTTGTCAATTCTTGGCTCAACGTCTGTAAGCTGTCATCATTTTGTCTTGTAGCTTACTGTGTGGCAGCTGCATTTTGGTTAGAGTGTGTGATTGGATGGTATTTTCAGCCCGGTTGTGTAGACCTTGCAACAATGTCTACCGGAAAGGAGTTTTTAAGGGAAACTGTAAGCTGTATAGCTTTTTGTTGAATTAACGTGATGTTGTGATTGATTGGGCTCTGCTCTGCCTTTTGTTGTGCAGGTGCACATGAACTTCTAGTGCTCGATCTCCCAGAGTTGAATGTGCATCTGGAGTGGCACCTCCATCTCTTGAAGGACAGTTTTGACATGCCTGGCTTACTGGATCCGGATCCGTTGGTTGTCAAGAGCTGTTCAGAATTAACGATGGCCATGCTGGAAAGCTTTGTGGAGGAGGAACTGTCGTCGGAGGCGGGCAAGGGTGATGTTGCAGGAGTCACTGCGTTCTTGTTTCTTTATGTATCTATTCTCGGGTAAGAAGCCAATTGGATTATTGAGTGTTAGTATGTGTCTTTTGGTAGAAATGATAAAGAGGGAGAGTGCTTGAAGCTGCCAAGCGGATTAGAGGGAGACACGCAACAGGTGTTTTCTGAAAATTCCAAGACCAGTGTGTCGTAGTTCAGTAGAGAGGGTCATTTCTGTTGATCTTAAGAACTGCAAATTATAGTATGCTTGGTGTGCAATGTGCTACATACAATGAGACGCTGCTGAAAGTTAGATTGGAGTTTCGCATACCTCTCAGTGCATTGGTGGTTAACTTGTTTTTTGAGAATCGGCGGCAGCTCATGAATAATCTTGCTAAACCGATGATCCCAAGGTTAACATGATATGGACAGTAGCATGGATCACTGTTGCACTCACAACGTGAAGTTATGAGACTCAGCCATTTGGAAACTGCTTATCTGGATTGGTGGGCTGGGCTAACAGGCTCACACTTCAGGTTGCAGCCATTGACAGTGAGGGTGACTTCCGACCTCCCAGTGGGTGCGGGCCTTGGCTCATCTGCAGCATTCTGTGTGGCTGTGTCAGCAGCTCTATTAACATTGGCTGGTAAGCTGGAGTTGCCACATTGTGAAGTATCCAAAATTGCAGAGCATGGAGAAACTTCACGAGCAAGTGACTGGCTTGATGTTGATGAGAAAAGGCTGGACTTAGTTAACAAGTGGGCCTTTGAGGGAGAGCGAATCATTCATGGTCGACCGTCTGGCATTGACAACAATGTGAGCTCCTTTGGTAAGATTTGCAGCAGCTCCTCATTTGCCTTTCTTGTGATATTTACAAGTCATAATCCAAGGACATTCTTTATTGCATGATTACTCCTACCCAAAGCACTTTGGCACTCAATTTGCTGTTGGCCAAAAGCTGTAGACTACTTGGTATAACCTTCATTAATTGGTTAATCCCAGGATCATGTGGCTACTATGCCCCCTGGGCTATGTGTTTGAATCTCAATAGGAGTCTTTACGTGCAATGTGTTCTGCCAACATGAGAAGTACTTATAGGTCAAATTCTATCTCGGCATCCTGCAAAAGGAATTTCATACGTCAATTGAGATGCATGATCCCACGATTAAGCAAATTTGAATAAATCGTTTGATTGTCCAGGCTACGTGGTGAAGTTCCAGCAGGGACAGCTGACACGTTTGCATACCCCCATGCCCCTCCGGATGCTTCTCACAAACACAAAAGTGGGTAGAAACACCAAAGCTTTAGTTGCTGGGGTTGGGCAGCGTGCACTCAAGCATCCAGGTGCCATGGCTGCCATTTTCAAAGCTTTTGATGAAATTGCAGAGGAATTTGTCTCCATCTTGGAGTCTCCTGCTGCCATGGAGGGACATGATCGCCCACGTGAAATGTCCACTGAAAACGTACCCAAAGGCACAGACAGGTTTGAGAACATCATCAGAAGCAAGGAGGAGGCAAGGCTCGAGGAGCTGGTTGAGATGAACCAGGGCCTATTACAATGTATTGGGGTCAGTCATCCTTCTATCGATGATATTTGCCACATTACTGCTGCCTTCAAGTTGCGGTCAAAGCTGACAGGTGCAGGTGGGGGAGGCTGTGTGTTGACGCTTCTGCCACACCGTATCCATTATGACGATGCAATGTCCTTTGAGTCTATGTTGAGAAATGTATGGAAGTTATTTTATCATGTTTGCAGCCCCTTGAATATATTTCGCTTGGATTCTGTAGTCAGGGGTTTTGTTACACAATTTATCAAAGTGGTCAGAATGGCTGGCATATTTTCACATGATTGTATAGACAGTCAGTTTGGTAGCCAACACAAGAATTTCACTACCTCGGCCTTTTCCATTTTGAGCATTGTTGTGCAGAGGAGGTCATTGGAGTGTGTCATGTCTACACAGTACGACTCTTTCAATTTCTGTCTTATTGTTCAGCTTTCTGTCTTGTTTTCTGTCATACTATCCTTGATCACAATCTTCAGACGCAGCATCTGCATTTGTTGAACTGGTGAAAGCTGAACTTGAAGGCAATGGCTTCTCTTGTCTTGAAGCAGTGATTGGTGGTACTGGGGTCCAAGTCTCTTGCCACACATAGGATAGCAGTAGACTGATTACTATTTATACATGTGGCAATTTTGGGCCTCTTCATTGGCTGGCAGATTTGCTTGTATCAACTATGAACTTAATACAACATGGATGGAGCTTCGGAATTCATTGGGCTGGAATTGCAGGTTGTTTCTTTGATTGTTATACTTCCAAATTGATGTTCAAGTTTGAGACAAGTTGTTGGTATACAATACCCTAGTCAAGTAGGTTATTTGGCACATTGACCGAGTCTTTCACAGGGAAAGTTCCAATCACTGTGTACATGGCTCTTTCAAACAAATGTGGAACTAACATATGGAACACCAGGGTTCCCCAGGATGATGCAAATGCATACTCATGCATAAATTTCACCTTGCCTTTTTTTGAACGACTTTGGCTTGCAATCTTATAACAAAAGGTTGTACAAATCTCAAGAATGTGGGAGAGACTTGCAAAGTCTTCTTGAATTTTACTGCACCAAAAGGAGATGCACTTGCCAGCCACTGCAACTCTATGCAACCCACTGCAATTCTGCAATCGCAGTGGCTCATCCACAAGACATCACAGCAAGTGTCTAACGTACTGCATAGGGAGAAACAATCAGAGACGGCGACCCCTGCGGCCTCCTTTTCTCCGGGTACTGTCGGTTGGGATTGGAGTCACATCCTCTGCACAAAGAGAGTCCCCTGTTCCACATTAACATCTGAATTGGTGCAATCACTACTGTTGACACATTAGAGTTATCCGTAAAGTGAGTCTGAGTTTGGTACCCAGTTTGGACCCGAGTTTCTCATTTCATCCTGAGTTTGAGTAAATCCGCAAAGTTCAGAAAACTGGGCACGAAGTCAGAAAAGAGGGCACCAAATCGGAAACTGGGGATGAGGGCAACGGCTGCTCGTGAGCTCTGACTGCCTCCACCTCGACGAGGAACAAAACTCGGGTCCAAATTCCTGCCACGACCATTTCCCTATGTCCTGGTAGTTTGGTCCCATGTTTTTTTTCTAGTGGTACCCTCACGTCCTGAGTTTTGTGTCTCATGCCCAGTTTTGGCCAACTCAAGAGTTCTCATGCCGAGTTTGGGACCTTTACGGATAACTCTATTGCTTTTGCTAAATACTGTTAGGTGTTAGAGTCTTACCAATACGTCCAACACGCATGCCTGAACGAGCCAATGCACGAAGGGCAGACTGTGCTCCAGGCCCTGGGGTCTTAGTCTTGTTCCCACCGGTGGCCCGCAGCTTGATGTGGAGTGCTGTGATGCCTAACTCCTGAGACACCCACAATGTCATATCATATAAACTTGTTAAGCTGTTGAGATACTTCAGACACCACCTGAGATGAATAATCGTCTAGGTGAGGAGATTATCCCAGGAGATTATATGCAAAGCTTTTGAGGAGATTATCCCTAGAAAATTAGGCTACAGACTATACCACCTCCTTACAGTTTTATCATCTATTTCTTCCAAGAATCTACACCATGAAGAGCTTCACCTTGCACTTTTGGGCCACATCTTGGGCAGCAAGCATGGCAGCATATGGTGATGCCTCGTCTCTATCTGCCTTCACCTTCATGCCACCTATCATCCCGACATTTGACATCCAACATGATGATACTTAGCCTGCTATTTGAACTCACCTGCTTAGTCCAGCCCATATCTACAGTTACTGCTTGTAGCAATGTCGGCTATTGAGGACCCTGATGAATGTAAGTGTGGTTAGTGAATGATGTGGGGCAAGAGACTAACCTAAAGCTTTAACAGGGTGACTGCCCTGGGTCATCTACCAGCCATCAGTTAGAGGCAGAATTCTACAAAAGATTAAGTTCCTCACCATTTAATCTGCAATTACATAACTAGAGTGGAAGTTTGGTCATTGAAAGATGATGCCAACAAAGAATTCGGTTTGGGAAGTGAAAAGAGTAGCCCTGTAGCAAAAAGCAAGTGGGGAGGGGCACATACATCCACTCAGGAAGATCAAGCATAGATCATTTAAAGTCAATAACAAGCTTCACAAAAACATATAGAACTGATGTGGAGCTAATGACCGCACCTGTGACGCGCACAATTGTCTCCTTCCCCGACAGATCAGTCACATGCTGTGGAAATTTGGAAATAACAAAATGCGGTAATCAGGACACATTTCTCTACTTGGAATAAGGTACAAAATGAAACACCTCATAGCATCCCCCAAGAAAGGGGAGGCGAATCAAACCACTTGCCACAATGTATGGAGGAACTTTTACAGTAAACCCCTAAGATTCCATCAAGCGAGCGTACCACAAAGGTGTCGTTGAACGATGCGAAGATGTGAGCCACTCCAAAAACGTGCTCCCCCTCCCTTACAGTTGGGCCGAGTGTCACATTCTCCTCCTTCTCAACTCTAACCTTCTTCCTTCCGGCCTGCACGAGACAGCCAACAGCACACGCTCATTCTCGTCTCATAATCCCTCCTTGGACATCGAGCCACAAAGAAAAGTACCTCTTATAGAGAGACAGTGCCTCATATCTCAGACGGGGTTCCAGATGCATCTAAAGGCACCTAGGGGCTCAACGAATTGAACGTCTGCCGGCAATATTAAATGAATCTTTCCTTACCGTCCCCAGTTAGGTCAGTCTCGCGGGATTTCCCTACAGCTCTGCTACTACCTCGGATAGAGTAAAAATAGGTGACGCTCGCGGTAGAGAGAGAAGGTCCTGAAGATCCTACGACGAAGAAAAATAATCTAAAGCCTCAAAACCATGAACGGATTGACATGAAAGGTCGTGCTACGATGGAAAGAAGAGTGGCGCAAGTTCACATACCATGGTTGACGATTCTTGTGGGTGAGTGGCCTGCTGCCCAGGAACAGAGCTTGGAGCACAGCGACCAGCGATGGCGGCAAGCGACCGAAAGAGAGATAGAGTTCTCTGAGTTGCCCTTTTCTTCTTCGCCAACCCTAAAACCCAGGCCTGCAAAGGTTGGTGTAGAGCCACCAAACCTAGTTCCTAAGCTACAACTTGACTAACCCGGGCCTACATTCTTGGCATGGATGGTTCTAACCTAGTTACGAGACGTAACGACCAACGGTATTGTGGTGTCTTCACCCTGGGACATCCTCCTCGCACTTCAGGGAGGAAGCGCAGGGAAGAAACTCGCACACATCTGTCGGATTCATGCGGGGAAATAAGTGTTAGCGAACATACTTGACCTCCGTTACATCTCTCGAGAAGTGTACTTTCTTGTGCATTAAATTGTGTGTCAGATTCAAAGTGTGGAAAGGTTTTAAATCAGGATTTTATGGCCACGAGGACGACGATTCCGCAGGAGAAGGATGTCAAGGTGTGTGTTGTGGGTCCAACGGGTTGTGGAAAGACTACCATCACTCGGGCTATGGCCGATTGGAATCCCAAGACCGAACGCTATGCTCCCACTGCTGGGGTCAGGCAAGGCACAGTTTAGACTCCACTTTATTCTAGTTGATCATTCATGTTAAACCAGATAGTTTCAATTAAAAGCTGTGCTTTGGATTGTTTGAAATTTTCAGGAAAGATTTGAAGCCGTTCATAGAAGTGAAACGCATTTGTGGAGAACCAGTCAGAGACAAAATGTGGGATTCAGATGAGATGATTCCTTATGGTCACTTGGAACCAGACCACACATATGCTGCAATGTACTCGTGAAGAGTAGATTAGCCCGGATTTCTCCTGAAATTGCTGCTGGAAGTCTCCCACACAGAACAAGTCATAGGATCCCTGGAACGAAATTGTGTCCAAAATTCGTAACATAAATCCCTGTGTAGTGATGCATATAAAAGATGAAATTGTCACAGTTGAAGTTACAATTCAAGAAGGCGATCAGGGCTGGACCACTCACGGAAGGGCCTTGCTATTAAGGATAAACACATTTTCAAGGTGAAAATGCTCACAATGACCCATCTTTCTGACGCAATTTCTGCATCTTCATTGTTAATCCGATGACAAAATCTTGGGAAGAAATAGGGTTCCACTTGGCACAGGATACAGGAAGTGGAGAGGAAGATAGCCAAAAGTGTACACATGTGGGCTGTGCAGCTCTGGGATTGCTCGGGTGATGCCAGGTATGGCTGTAGTTTTGTCACTTCTGCCCTCGAATATTAGCCCCTTGCTTACAAATTCCTGCTCATTCACAGCACCTCAATTGAGACAATCTGAAAAGGTATTTGTGGAAATTGGTTAATCAATATTTGTGAAGAGGGACTGATCTGGCGGTGGGTAGGTTATGGGCTGCCTACGACTTGTAATGAACTATTTGCATCATGTTCGACTGAGTGCTTTGATAAAAAGATTTTCGAAGTAGCTGGGCATACTGGCCACTTTGAATTTTGTGGGTATGCATAAAGCTCACAACAGTTGTGCAGATTCCAAGACTGTTGGCCAGCAATGGCTAAGGATGCCCACGGCCTTTTTCTGGTGTATAATGTGGATGCTTCAGAGAGCAACCAGCAGGAGCTTGAGAGATGGTACACCTGCGGGCCTGTCACCCTTCTCTTCAAACAATTTGATGGTTGCACTCTGCATTTTCAGAATCGTACAAAATTGAAATTGTGGATTGTGGTTTCTCCTAGGGTAAGTAATTCGACTGATTATTTTGGTTGAAATTGGAATCTCTCCTCTTGAGCGTAGGTTTGTCCAGTATATAGCACCCAAGACGTGGAGAGAGAACATCATTCTTTCTCTTGTACCCTAATATCACCAGATCAGGTGCATCTGGGTGTCTTTCTTAGAGAAACCTCTCCTTGGTAGAGAGGCCTCCAGCTATGAGGTACCGAAGTGCATAGCAGCTTGCAAGTGTCACAGCGACGTTTGGCTATTTTTTGATATGCGCTTCTAGTTTCTGTAGTTTTATCCTGGTCTATAGTCTATATAGCTCTTACTGGTTTTGTTCGTTACCCAATGCTGTGCCATAGGTCTTTGGACTTTTTTTGTGGACGTTTTTAAGGCTTTTCTCTCTCTCTCTCTCTCTCTCCTACCCAGGCGAAGCCATATCTCGCAAGCTCTTTGTCACAGAGGTAATTCGTTGCGAGGATCAGTATCATAGTTGCTTTAGGGCTGTTGGGTGCTCGATCTTGTTTCATGCTTTCTCGTCCCAGAAGCTCCTGGAGCTTTCTCATCATTTCATTTCATTTCTCTTTTGTCCACCCCACACATATAGACAGAGCGTGGGCGGGGTCTTCCTGGAGTATGGACGCCAGCTCCCTGTACAACGTTTTATTTTTCTGATACAAGAGAAGTCCATGTGGAGACTGAATCACACTATACTGATTATTATGTAGGTACAAGCTGTTTGCCCTTCCAAACAAGCTGGCAGTTTCAGCATGTCACATCTTTGGAATAAGCATGTCTGGTGACAATCTGCAATGTGCGAGCACCAGTGAGTACTGTTTGTCAAAGTCTTTTTATGGCCTGAAACACGTGTGACTATCTTGATAGTGTCTGGATTAATGAGCGTCTCTGGTTTAGCCAGAAATGACTAGTAGACTTCGATCTGTTGAGCTCTTGCCGTTGATCCTGGGTCCGTTTTACATGAGCAGTTTTAATGTCCACAATTGCTTTGCTTTGTCAGCTCTTCAATCAAAACTCAATCAGCAATGTAACCAGACTATTCTGGCTTGCGGAAGCACACTGTTACTTTTTAAGCTGAGCTTCATACCTTGGTGCTCATGGGTGCTCAAGGGTGGTTTAGCAATCCAGAGGGACTATGCCTCAGGGATGCATCATTGCTAACACTTAAACTCCAGGAGCGGACATGGGATTGTTCTTGCCACAGTCATTGGTCCTCACGAATCCAGCTCTATTTGTTGTGTATTTGAAAATGGTGATGGGCTTATGTGTAGGTCGATTGGAGGGTAAACTGCACGGCATCAGTCATCAGATTGTGTCCATAGATGATGGCCAGTTGCAAGAGCAGCTATATAATGCTTTGGACTCTATTCTGGCTGTTATTGACAGCAAAGAGCCTTGAGGGAGCCGTTGTTCCATGCCCCTCGAACTGTTAAGTTACAGTACTGTATTGCTGGAGAGGGAGAAAGCACTTCTCTGGTGATAGCGAGGTTTGGGGGCTTAGTCTTGTTGCCATCTAACTTGCTTCATACAGGCCCTCCAGTGAGTGACTATCTCAGTATTGAGCACCCAAGTGTCCCCATTGGAATGTTTTCAGAGGAGATTCTAGAGTCCTCCTTATCGAGTTGGAGATGAATCTAATCTGTTTTTCCAACACATGCTTCCAAACTTGCAGGCTAATCTTTCATTGGGGAGAAGGCAGTTTAGATTGGGTTATGCAGATGGCAAGAGACCTAGTAACCTATTACGGTGTAGATGAAAACGCATGGATACGTTGTGTGTTAGATGTTAGATGATACTTAAGACATCTGATGTAAAGCATCATATGTGAATTGCATACTGGTGTAAGATTCAATTTCTAATTCTTAGATTTTGAATAGCTCAATGAGCAATTTGCTTCCCAGTGAAGGTTTCTAGAACAAAATGTCTAGTTTAAATGTGTCAGGAGGTGTAGATAATTTGTAGATGGAATTCTTCTGGCAGTTTTGCAAGGGTCTTGCAACTATAGAGTGCACTGATAAGCTAATTATCGCAATTGCGGGAAGAAGCAGTACTGAGAATAGAGTTTGAACAAGACAAACTGATTTACAGTGTGCATTAAAATAGATGTTGGAATTTGTTCATCACGTTCTCTAAAGAAGTGTCGTGTTACTAGGAACAATCGTCTCAAAATTGTACGATTGATGAAGGCCCCTTTAGTAACTGACACATGTTAGTTTGGAGCATGATCACCATGATCAAGCATAGAGTCATTATGAGTAGAGTGCATTATGGTGGATTCAGGTAAGCATACCGTTATAGATTAGTGAACTACTACGTACTAGTAATAGAGTTTAGTAAGTGTATTCATTAACACAAACATATGACATGTGAAATGCTTAAATTTGATAATAACGGATCATTAATGATTTTTAAGGGAATTATCATATAAATTCTTTGAATGAAGTCACCATGACAGATTCCAATGAGATTCACCAATCCATAGCACAGTTAACTGATGTTTCCAGAATAAGAGTAAAGGTGACACTTTATCAATGACTTTCAAACTCATTCCTCAGTCTCAAATTGAACCATCATATAGAGATTTGACTGGAATCGTTATCATGTCAAATTTGCAACAAATATTCTCAGACTACATCTTTGACCTTTCCGACTTTCATTGACATTCTAATATCATAACCGATACTTATATGATCTGCACGGGCATTTACAAGTAAAATCTTTAATTACATGATTGAGTGAAAAGTCTAGCAGCCTATGATACTTCACAAAAACAATGCAATGGTTTAGGGAATTACATGCATCCTCAGCCTCAAAATTCCCGTTCTGTGTTCGGATCCATTCATCTTTAATGCCATATGAAATGAAAAATCTGCAAAATATACCTCAAGACTCTCACCTTTCGAATTACTTTGGCACATATATAAGAGATTTGAAGTGGCGGGCATACAAGTACACATTACATGTTGTGGAAGGTGTTTGGTCTTTCACAACCCTCCACATTGCACTAGTCCGGAGCGGTGTACATACGCCAAGATCATGTGTGCAATGACATGTTTGCATAGTCTAGATAGTTGTTATCATTTTCTAACATATTTTTCATCATCTCATTCTCCCGTACAAACAATCATTGTCGTGCGCATACATATCGCTACACAACTACATCGCTGTCCAAAACCACACAACACATGTGCACACCACACACTAATATACCACTAGTCCAACCACTAGGCTACAACTAGTCAGTCACTAGGCTGCCACTATGCTGCCCACTATGGCAGTCACTAGTCCACACAATCGCCCCCTAGCTGGTGCTTAGGTCCCTCTAAGTTCAGGTAGCCACAAGATGTGATAGTTACCATAGCCTCACCAAGTCCTCCACCACTGTCCCTATTACACTCAAACTCGATAGATCAAGAGGCTGGGTGCAAGAGTTGCCCCATTGTTAGTTGCTGTCTTGCAACCTGTGAACTTGAGCTTGGGATCTCGTGTATTGACTCCTATGAGCTTGGCCTCCCATGTCTTGTTAGCTGCCTCCAGTCATGTCCACTGCCACTATCCCAAGCAGTGTGGACACAACCAATCTCCGTCAGGAACCTTCTCAAGAGGTGGTGTCAAGCATCCCATATGCCAACCCCTTGAGCATCGATCACACACCAGCATGGTGGCTGCCCCTTGGCAGACCCACAGAGCATGCACCTCAAACCTGCAGGTACCACTGCCAAGTTTGGGTCAACTCTGCCATCGACATTGGGAAGGTGACATGACGCACAATTACGCACATGATCCTTCCAAGTCATGCCATCCCGACCCTCCAAGATCAGGACTTATGATGGCAACACCTCTCGAACCCTCAGAATAACACGCCCTGCAGTGACATCTAGGGTCGTAGGAGCAGTCTGCTGCAAATAAACATAGTTACCAAGGCTAAACCTCCGAACCCCAGGACGATATCCTCCACCACGTATAGTGGCATACCTCAACGTATCACGGTGCTGTGCAATGGCAAGGTTCTCAAAGCCATGGGCATGACTTTCTTGAACAACTCTGCACGCTGATCACATGCACGTACCCACACGTTCGGATCATCAAGGTTAATGATTTGAGCAGTGTCCCTACGAATGGCTGCAGGCAAATCCGGCTCTCGACCAAAGAGAAGGAAATATGGTGAGAAAGATGCAAGTGATGCTTGTTTGCTGACCCTGCAGCCCATGGCTAACCAAGGCACCTGAAGATCCCAATCTCCTAGGTGTCCTTTCTGCAAGCCATACTTGCGCAAACCCCTCTTCACCGTCTAAACAACTTTCTCTGCAAAGCCATCGGCCTCAGGATGATCCCGAGAAGTCGTGCGGTGGTCTATCAAGGCTTTATCACACAAAGCCTAAAACTCCCCCAAGAACTCTCTCCCTTGGTCGTGAGTACCTCAGCTGGAGCACCGAATCGGCTAAGCACACAATCCAAGAATGCATACGCAGCCCCCTCACTAGCCTTGTCAGGCAATGGAACCAACTCAATCCACTTGGAGAAGTGCTCCACCATAACCAACACATATCTGTGGTTGCGCATAGTCAGTGGCAACGGTCCTACGAAGTCAAGACTCCACTTGTAGCCCAATCCCATGATTGGTAAAGGATGCAACTGTGGTGTAGGGGCGTTGAATGAAGCACGCACCCTGTCACACACCATGCATCTAGCCACGAACTGCTGCACCTCTGTATGCATACCACGCCACCAATACTGCCCCTGCAGTAAACTATGAGTGTGTCGCACTCCAAAATGCCCCAACTCCTCATGGGCATGCCGCACTAACCGTGCACGCTGTGTGGGGTGAGGCACAATCCTCACCCGACCATCCTCCCATACTCGGAGCAGGTGTATCCCATCCCACTTAAACCTCTTGGCTCGTTGCAGGATCCGATCCCTCTCATTGGCAGTCACAGTGGCTGCCATGTCTCCAGTACGGAGGTAGTCCAACACAGCCGAATCCTCATGTATATCTCTGGTACCACCTGGCTCATCACTAGCCTTAGGGTCCTCAGACACTCCGTCTATAGTCATCCCTGTTGTAGGTCCAACCTGACCTCCCAGAGATCTTGAGTCCTCATCTGAATCAAAAACCTCTCCATGTCACTGTATCTATAGGGTCTCCGAAAGATTGGCGTGTCAGTGGCCAACTCAATATGGATCTCTTGACCCTTCAGTGCTCCCAAGTCCTTCAAACTGAAGGCAAAACAATTCCTGTAAGCCCTCAGGAACCACCGTATATGTCGTCTCTCTCCTCCGGTGACAATGGGTCCAATGTCAGGCTCCCAATTGTCCTCCGTAACTACAACCTTAAGTCAAGTGGGCTTAGAGGTAGAGGACGCATCCAGTGGTTGCTATGTTGCAACTTCATGAGCAGTACTCCCTACCTGCTCAGTCAATGACAAGGCCTCATCTTGCCCCATCATCTAATCCTCGAGGACTTCCTCAACCTGAGAAAAATCCCCAGCCTCATCTATCACCGCTACCTTGGCTGCCAACTCCCTCTGAACCTCGAGCACCTCCCACGTGTGCCATGGATGCCTACATCCCGTGGTCCTCACATGCTCGCCCCCACTCACTGCCTGTACCGTCTCGGTAGGCAGAGAGACCGGCGAGGGAAGTGTACTCCACACTCTGCGTTGCTCAGCCATAGCCAAGCTGATAATGCAGGTCAAGCAATTGAGATCCATTGCTTGCCCCAACAACTGACGACGTGCTGCCTCAGAAAGAGACGACACCGCCGTGGTACCAGTGGTAAAACCCATTGCCCGCTCACGCTCATCAGCATTAGGCTCCACTAACTGCTGCACAACTGAGCATCCCACAGGAGGCCAGGTCCACAATCCCGGAAAGCATGCGATCCTAGGAAGCTGAGCAGTGTAGGTAATGCTGCTCGTGGTTAATCCACCTTGTTGACCACTGCCAAAGGCGAACGGTCATCGTGTCTCACACACTGAGACTGCCTCCCTGTGTCCATAATGCTATCCACTGTGAGATGTGCTGGCCGCTGCACCCCATCAAATGCACGCTTGAGCAGTGCGGGTGACATCAAGTTAGTCCACCATAGCCGTGGACGATGAGCCCGTGACCCCACTGTAACTGCATCTAACAACACTGCTGACCCAAGCCACGACCGGACTTGATGCACACTGGCCATCATCCTGGCCCGAGAATCGCCCATCAGTGGCACATTCTCCAAGATGTATGCTGGAGATACAACTTGATGAAGCTGCAAGTGGCGCAAAACCCGCACCATCTCCCAAAACAGACCTGATCTGGAGTCTCGCAATCCATTGCCATGCCTGGCTGATGAATGCTCTTGGCAGGGCCAACTTGCCACTACCAGATTAATGGAGCCAACCCGCTCCAAATCCTGCGCCCGCAGCAACGAAATGTCTGCGGGCAAGGTATGTTGATATCCACGAACTGCAGCCACCGGCAACAACTCAGGGTACCGCTGCACCAACTGAGCAACATGACGAAGTGAAACGCGTCATGCAGTCTCATCCTTCTCCACATACAGGTAACGCCGAACTCGTACACCTGCCTATAACACAGCAGCCAATCTAGTGCTGATCCCGCCAAACAAGTCTAGAAGACAAATGCCTTCATCCGGATACTGCCACACAATAGTGTGGTGTCCAATGGAGACAACTGAGGTGGTCCTGGTGCAATCCCCGCACTCTCCTCCTCTCCTGATGGTACAAAAGCCTCGACCCAGGCTTGTTGCACCCGTCGATCAACAACCCGCTGCAAATCCTTGCTCGTTTCCCACAATGGAGTCCGAGCAACCATGGCAGGCAACTCCGCCATATCATACATGTCATCCTGTTCTCCTGGAGGTATGTCATCCTCTGAATGAGCGTTTCCCTCCAGCGACTCTCCAGGCCAAGTCACTGTAGCTGTGAATGCTGCTAGTGTCGACATCTTGCCCCGCTGGGCAACCGCAACTCCTCCTATAAACGTCACAGGGAGCTGCACACACCGGCCCTCCCCTGACTGCCATCCAGGCCTATAGGAAGCTGAGTCCTCCCAAAAATCTAGGGTGAAGCCCATGGGGTACAACATTGCCCCACCAACCAGGACATCATACGAGACCGCGTCAATGGCCTTGGCTCGCATCACTGAGCCATCCGTAGGGTGATCCGGCCGTAGTCTGATAGCCAACTCACGCCGTGTCATGCCCCGAGTCTGCTCCGATCCTCCCAGAGACGTCTGTATCTGGAAAGAACAAGGCTCTATATCCGTCTTCGTGAGGCCCAAGCCTATAATAGCAGCTCTGCCCAGCATCAATGGCTGAGCTCCTGAGTCCAACAAGACCCGTAGTGGCCGGTACCTCTTGCCTGCCAGTCCACTCAAACAGAAAATGCCATCCTGGTTGTCTAACATGACAACTCCAGGTGTCACCATGGCGCGCTCAATGGCTGGCCTAGCTGACAGCTCCATCAACTTGGCAGCTGCAGCTTGCCATGGCGCCTGCCATGGCAGTCTTGATCCTCAAATCCAAGGATCCCTCCGGCACTACACCTCCCACTATCTCCGAAGAAGATGAAGTAACCTCCCCACTCTCACAGAGTGTAGCTGCCAGCCTGAACACCTCAGCTGGTCTTACCCCCGGCGACGCAACCATGGTAGCCGAGAACAATGGAGCCTGACACACAGATGTGGCCGGTCCCAGCAGCACACTAGCTGCCGTAGCCTTGGCAACATTAGGTAGTGATGCTACCCGTGTAGCTCTCCCCAATGGCGTAGTAACCTCCGCCTCGGTAACCGTCGGGCGAGAACTAGGTGCCATGGATGACGTCGACACTGTCTTCGCCAATGTGAATGACTGAGGGAGCCTAGCCTGACAGCTTGCCTCCCCATGCTGTGGATCCAACTCCACCTCTGCACCTCGTGGCTCAGGAACTCGTGCTGCTCCTCGAGTCACGGCTGCAGCAGACTCCACCTGCACTAGTGGTAGTGCTGATGCGCACATGAATCCCTTGCCTCCCATATCTCCTCGAGGTGGACCATCCGGCCTTGAAGCCGGTACCACCTGAGCTGTAGCCATGGCAGCGAGCCTCTGCTCTAGTTGCTGAAGCCGGTTGGCCATGCCTTGGTCAACACCCTGACCTCCGCGTCCTTGGCCATGTTGAGCTCGCCCTTGGCCTACACCCCGTGCCTAGCCACCTCGTCCTCTTTGGGCTGCTCCCCCTCGCCCCCGGCCACCATTGTTCCCTTGGAACTAGCCTGGGCGCAATTCGGGATGCAAAACCATAACACTGGGCCTCTCCATGCCCGTGCTTACCACAATGCCCACACTGCAACTATGCAGGCTGTGCATGTGCCGGCCCTTTGCCTCCCTCTGGACAATCCTTCTTGACGTGGGGTCCTCCACATGTCCAACACACCACATCCGCCCGTTGTTGGCCTGCAAATGAAGGGAGAGACCCCTGCATATGAGGTCCTGTCTGCCCTTCCCTGAGCTTCACCTGAGCCCTCTTGTTGCCTTGAACACGTTGAGGTAGTGGTTGGCTAGAAGCACCACTATCCCGTGGTGTCTCCTTAGCAAATCCCACATGATCACTAGTTCTTCCACCATGTTGAGTTCTATCCGCTCTGCCAGCAAAAACACATTTGCTAAGGTGGGTTGGGCCGCTTGTAGGAGAGTTACATCCCGCACCCTTCTCCTCAGCTCCTTGTCCAATATCCCATACCAGAATTGGACTGCCTGAGCTTCCGTAACCCCTTGTGCCTCATGCGAGTGAAAGCCTCCCTCAAGCTCTCAGTAGGCTTCTGTTGGAACTCTTGCAAGCTCCGCAACTTCTCTGTCCTCACCCCTTGGTAGTTCCTTCTCAACTCTTCGAAGAACTCCACAACAGGGTTGAAGGCAGGCACGGGTACTGGTGCTGGTGCGGTAGTGGCTTGGGTGGATGTCGTAGCTATAGTACCACCAGTCCTACTAGTCCCACTGCTGCTTGCTGAAGCTGCTGGTGCAGCGGCAGGTGTAGCCACTGCCCTGGTGACTCTAGTGCCCCTAGTGATGGAGAGATAGTCGGGTGACCAGTATATCCTCCACTCCTCGATCTCAACCTCATGCCCCCGCCTGAACTCATGGTAATCATCCATAGGTGGCCCCTAAAGGTGCTGAAACAGCCCCTTCCATGCCATGAAAGGCGTAAATAGTTGTGGATTGCGCATTTGCTGCAAATCACACCAACTATCAAACTCTTGGATAAAATCATCCAACTCGATGGTGCCCACCGCCCCAGAGTACCTTCGTGGCCCCTTGGTAGCTCCATACATCTCCTCCATTGTGTCCTACAACAATGGCAAGGAAACAACTTGCACCGCCGGTATGAGTTCTCCTGATTCACAATCCGAATCAGAACCTTCCGTAGAAGACACAAGAGGTGAAGGTGGCCTAAACCGCACACCTCGTCTCGTGTACCCACTAGTATCGCTAGTGCTCAAACCGGCACTGTCCCCAGCAACTAGTGGTACCTCCGTGTTGACACTCAACCGGTCATGAACATGTCCCTAATCCCCTCTCCACAAGGTAACCGGGTAGAGAACCTGTTGCGGCTTATGGTTTGGAATACTAAGTTCCTAACATAGCCTACACCTGTACCTGCATCCACCACAAGCACTCCTATGGTTGGCTGGTCATCACTTCCAACCTCACCACAGGAGAAACAATGATGGTCTGGCTGGTCATCATCCCAGCCTCACCATCGACAACATGCTCCAGGACTGGCCGGTGATCAAATCCGGACCAATCACCTATAAAAACAAGCACCCACACAAAACTAGCATGGCGCACAGTCAAGCAAGCAGGTATGGAGGGGATCCAAACACAAGAAATCAGAACGACAACTCCCCCACACCAAAAACAACTCCACGGTGTTGCTCCTGCAAGGACACCCCAACTTTAACCCAGACTGACTCTTGCCTCCACCTACGGAAAGGTCTTGGCCTAATGAGAGGGTGGAAACTACGAGGAAGAGAAGCTAAAGCAATGCCTAACCCCAGCATGCCCTCATCCCAACACTCTTCCTCTCCTCTCTTCCCTCACTTGCATGACCATGGGAATATCATGAAGATACTCCTCAAACCGCCCTCCATGAGCTTCAAAATTCGGCCTTCAAGACCACATGCCAGTCCTTAGGCAGTCCACCAGTGCCTCCACGAGTCAGCACAGGTTGTCCACAGGTCAACACGGGCCACCACAGACCAGCACAGGCCCACACAGCTCACTGGTCACAGCCATCACAGCCCCACACATGCCACAGCCTATCACAGCCCTACACAGGTCACAGGGTCACAGCCCCACAGGCCGTAGCCTGTCACAGCCCCAAAGGCCACATGTCACAGCCTGTCACAGCCCATCACAACCCCAAAGGCCACAGGCACAGCCTGTCACAGCCCTACAAAGGTCACAGGGTCACAGCCTCAAAGGCCACAGCCTGTCACAGCCCCTCACAGCCCCATAGGCCACAGGGCACAGCCCGCCACAGCCCCCACGGCCACAGGTCACAGCCTGTCACAGCCTCCACGGCCACAAGTCACAGCCTGTCACAGCCTATCACAACCCCAAAGGCCACAGGCACAGCCTGTCACAGCCCTACAAATGTCACAGGGTCACAGCCCCAAAGGCCACAGCCCGCCACAGCCCCTCATAGCCCCATAGGCCACAGGGCACAGTCTGTCACAGCCTGCCACAGCCCCTCACAGCCCCATAGGCCACAGGGCACAGTCTGTCACAGCCCGCCACAGCCCCTCATAGCCCGTCACAGCCCCATAGGCCACAGGGCACAACCTGTCCCAGCCTACCACAGCTTGTCACAGCCCCTCACAGCCCGTCAGAGCCCCACAGGCCACATGGCACAGCCTGTCACAGCCCTACATAGGTCACAGGGGTCACAGCCCCAAAGGCCACAGCCCCTCACAGCCCGTCTTAGCCCCACAGGCCACAGGGCACAGCCTGTCACAGCCCCTCACAGCCCATCACAGCGTGTCACAACCCGTCACAGCCCCACAGGCCACAGGCCATAGCCCACCACATCCTGTCACAGCCCATCACAGCCTGTCACAGCCCGCCACAGCCCATCACAGCCCATCACAGCCTGTCACAGCTCGCCACAGCCTGTCACAGCCCGTCACAGCCCCACAGGCCATAGGGCACAGCCTGTCACAGCCCCACAGGCCACAGGGCACAGCCCCTCAAAGGCCATCACAGCCCCACAGGCCACTCATGGCAGTTTAGCCATTTCTCCAAGGGGTTTAGCCACGCCAAGCTAGGGTTTGTGTCTCTTGGACTCTAGGCTTCTTTGCACCGAGCTATGGCGGTTGTGAAGAAATCAGCAAGGTATTCTTGCTCTTTCGGCTCCCACACACCACCAATAGTAGCCGTGAGCCATGAGGAAGATGGTTGCACAAACCAAGCCTTCTTTCTCACTTAGCCTCCCCAAACACGCCACTAAACTCAATGGCAAACAACCAAGCCTTGCTGGTTTCCAGCCCTTGTGAGCACTCATTCAAGCGTTTTCCTTGGCCATAACATCTGTTTTAGAGCCTATTCTAGCCCCCTACATCTGCCACTCCAAGAGCCATGCTCTATCTGGGCTTGAGGTTGAAACCCCAACGAAGAACATGCTCTACAAGTGTCGGACTGTCACATAAGAGCAGATCAGCCCCTTACCTTCTCTTCTAGTTCTCTAAAGCTTGAAAACAAAAGCCCAATGGACTGAAGGCATGCTCCACACATGCCCCACTCTCACTGCAAGAGAAACAGCCCCTTTGCTTCCTTTCTTGCACCCACCAACCTGAAAATACAAGCTTCAGCGGGCTGGAAGCATGCTCCACACATGCCCTACAGGGAAACCAGCCCCTTCCTTCTTTTCTTGCACTCCCAAACTTGAAAGTACAAGCCTTTAACAGGCCGAAAGCATACTCCACACATGCATTGCCCTCACATAAGGGAAGTCAGCCTTTCCCTCTTCCTTGCTTGCCCTCCAAGCTTGAAGATGGAAGCTTCAATGAGCTGAATACATGCTCTACACATGCAACCTCTTCACACAAGAGGTATCAACCCCCTATCTTGGCTCCTTGACTCCTTGATGCTCTCTAAGACAAGACTAAGCACTCCACAGCCTTTGCCAAGCTCCTGAAACCCTAAGGCTTACATTTCCAGCCACAAGACACTCCTCTTGTGGTGCAAGAGCTCTTCTTCCAAGCTCTGAAACCCTAGGTGCACATTCCATGGCCTTGCCGCACCTCTTAGCTCTTGTTCCAGCCCTGCAGTATGGTGCTTTCATCTCTGAAGCTGGAGATCGAATGCCAAGGTCTACCACCTCGTTCTCAAGCAAAAACCACAAGTGCTACAACTAACTCGTATCTGGCACTCACAGATACAAGGTCATCTTTCTCGAGTGATAAGGAAGAAGAATACAAGCACAAGCTCATGCGAGCTCACAAAGCTGAAGCATAAACTCATGCATATATAAACTCATCACTCAAATACAAGTCAAGCCAAGTGCACCCCACGCCATGGGGAATCCACACTACGGCGCCATAGCTAGGCGCGATGAGGCTCAACTCGAGAAAGATGAGCCTCCCGCGCTTGCCGTGAAGAAAACCACTCCAGGGCCTAAATCTGCCTTGACCCCTGGATTGACACTTGGGCCAATCCCAAATATCAATATGTAAAAGCTAGCTATTTCCTAGCTAGTTTCATACTAGTGGTAAAATAACTTGACACTATAGATGGCCCAATTGAAGATGTAAATATGACGGAACTCTATAGTCTTGATAAATTACGATATCACTTGCACATCATTCACCACTTGTTAATGGAAGTCAATTTTACATTCAACATATCAGATGCAGATGAGATGGTGACTCCTAAAAGGTGTTTGAGTTGGACCTATTGGTTTTAGTATCAATAGTCATGACTGTTCATATATCTTAAAGTGCACACATGCTCATTATTGTAACATCTTCTTCATAACCAATTACAAGTTTTCTCTCTCTCTCTACATGAGAAACCATCCATATAGATCTAATGAGAGTCGACTTAAGATTGTCATACCAGTAGATATAATACTCAAATGACTATCAAAGAAGATTCTCAAACATATTATATATAAAACCAAACTTTGCATCAATATTAAACATCATAAGCATCAAGTATGGTGAACATTATTCCTAGGCAAAGAAGTCTATCAAGGAGTATTCATGATAAAAAGAATGCGGTGAAGTCTTGGAGATGATTGAGTTTTATGGCCATTTCAAGTGAAATTTACGTTGTTTATGATGCTTGGAACTCCAACAAACTTGTTTTGAAAACTTCATAGAGGTATGTCATGTGACATCAACTTAAGGAAGAGATCTAAGGTGTTATCCAAGAGCACCACTATTGGAGTGTGTGAATTTCAAATGAGCAATTTCTTCAACAAAAATTTGAAAATTTGACCGTCTATGATTTGACAGCAAGCTGGTCACAACAATGCCTTCCACTTTTGTCATGAACTCATGGAAAGCCTTCCCTTTGGTCTGAGTTCCGCTACGCCTTTGCTTGGTCTCAGTTACCAAGGGAGCATATGCTATAGGATGTTGGCCAATGCCAACAACTCCATATATTTTACCTAATCAAAGATTAAAATTACATTGTTGAACAATCCTTGAGGGAGGGTGTTGGAAGTCAATTCTACATTCAATATATCAAATGGTGAATCGTGAAAGGACACAACTCTTAGATAAAGAGTTGTGCTTCTTGCGAATTAGACCTATTGGTTGTAGTATCAATAGTCATGACTCTTCAGATGTGTTAACATCTTCTTCATAATCAATTACAAGTTACTCTCTCCCACTTCTACACCACCGTCATTAAAGCAACAAAGGTAATTGTGTGCATACTTGAAGACATTGGCAGATTAGTACTGCAAATGTCTCCTGTTCTTAAATTTTACATGTAAGAGAAATGAAATGAAGTGAAATGGTGCTTTATAACGTCCGCGGAAAGCTCATAGAGCTTATGGGACAAAATGGAAAGAAAAACATGAGAGAAAACAGGAAACCAGAGTCAAAGATAAGAACTATTGTTCGAGTGATTGTCTAAGGGTGAAGGCCTCGTGCAGGTAAGCTGCCAAGCATTTCTGATCCTCATAGTGAAAGACCTCAGTGAGAGATTGGGTTCCACGGAATAGACAATGCAATGGACAGAGAGACAAGAGATGATGGTCACAAACCAAGAGGAACATATAACATGCACGGAACAAGAATGAATGGATCATCGCTCGACCCTCTGATTCTCTTGTGCGCGCAACTCGTGCAGTTTTGGTCCTTCTTACGGGGCTCCTCACCTCAAAACTAAACTAAGATTCTTGAGGTCTCGATGGATGACCCCAGGCGGCCAGCACGTCGAAATTCACTCCCCATCATACAACACCACCACACTGATACTCAGCCAGTTGACGATACTTACGATCACCTCGCTGCCGCCTTCCACGATCCTGGGCCTTCAAATCCACGACCAACACCACGGCCTCCTTCTCGCACCTCATCTCCCCCCGCACACCCCCACCCTCACCTCCGTTCTGACGGTGCAGGCCCAAGCAACTACCACGATCATGCCCACCACAACCATCCGACTAACATGGGTGCGGATATTCCATGGACTGAATATAGATTGGTGCCCAGCCACATATCGCATGCGGTTTCTGCCAGTGATCACAACGTGAATGATTTGGATGATTTCAATGATTTGGATCCCGTGTCTGAGGTGGCCAAAGTCTATGGCAACACATATGACCCTTCCACAAGTGCACCAGCGGTCTCCTCTGCTAATCGCAACCTCAACGATACTTCGCACACCCCTTCGTCCCCTCCAAGATTGCGATCCCGCAACCTATCAATTACTCCTAAAGTAGGGCAATTGGACGACACTGGAATGCGTCAGCAGGCAGGTCAGGCTACAGACCTTGCAGCTGCAGATGAAATCCGAGGCTACCGTAGTCTTTCTGACCCTCCGGATACTGACCAAGTGGACTCCTCTGGCAATCGTAATGTCACTGGATTAAATCAGCGGCCAGAGGACTCGACCTCTGTGCACGCTACACCTCTTGATCCTTCGAGTTATGTTGCTCCTGATCAGCCGCCAGCTACATTTGGAGAAATAAAGCGAAGACGTCGTGTCTCTAAAGGCGAGAGGTCTAGGGCCTATTTAGATGCGAAAATTCCTGATCGTAGACAACCGGCTCGGAGTCCCCCTCCTGCGCCACGCACTTGGCATCCACGACCTGGCACTGCTTGGGACGATTGGCAGGTACGACAGTACGTGGATCAATTAGTAGCACATTACGGAACGAGGATCCCTAGCAATTGGGCTGTTGATCTGCCTCCGAGTGCCATCGTTGCTTGTTTGCAAGTGTTTCCAGCAAACGCCGCAATAAATTCCGCTTGGGAGCATTTCGACTCCGACAGGCATAGGGAAGCCTTAGCTTTCGTTGCTTACCGTGCATATTCGTGGACGCCAGATATGGTAATAACTCCTCCCCCCTACTCAAATTCGCATAGTTACCGACGGTATTTTCCTGCGATTCTACATAGGACCAACGTACGAAAGTTTATTGGGTTAGATTGGAGTCTCTTCGTAAAATCGGTTGCGCAGGGGCTGCCTCCTGATGAATGTGACAAGAGTTCCTGGCTGGGCTTGCCATCCCTGAGTTGGGTAGGCAACCAATATACCTTGGATCGAGTGATCGCTGCAGACAATGGCCTATTGGTTCTGGAAGGTGGTCCAACACAACCAGCGATTAAGCCTTTCGCTTTCTCAGACACGATCATAAAACCAAATGATCAGTACTGGAGCAGTACGCCCCACTATAAGTACCAAGTGAAACGGCAATCGCTACTGATCACATGCAACCCCCTCACAAAGGATTACAGATTTCTACCTCCCATCGAGATTCGAGATCTCAGTACAGTACCCTCCGGAAAGGTAGGGTGTTTAAGTTTTGATTCGAATGTTACTGGACAGTACTGCCTGGTGGTTCTGTGTGAGTCAGAGCAGCCTGTAACAAGGGACCAGAAGAAATCTCATGAACGGATGTATCCCCAGGCTCCGTGTTTGCGTCCCCGAAAGGGGATGATGGTTGCTGTCTTCTACTCAGCCTTAAACAGATGGAATGACTTCCCCGGCCTTGACGATGTGCACCCCGCAAACGTCTCTCTCAGTGGACGATCTGGCTGTGCTTTCATCAACTGCCGGGTGTACTACGGATGCCTTCGTGTGACCCAACTCCGCCCTTCCCATTCCACAGATGAGGAATCACCAGCCATTCTTTACTTCAACCTCAGTGGAACACTAGGAGGGCCCCCAAGAGTCTTTCCGTTTCCCTGCCCGGGCAATTCCCCGCCAAAGCTGGCTACAGACAATGTTAGAGTGTATGCTGCTACTAGAGACGTGCAACAAGACGGTAGAGATGTAGGTCGTATAACTGTCTGGGAGGTGACGCTTCACTCCGACGGAGTCCCTACTGGGCAGTATGCCCATGTTGGGGTTATGCCCAATGAATTGTATATCAATCTCTTTAAACTGGATACCTATCAGCCTCAAGAGCAACCATACGAGGTAGTGGGCGGCGACAATCTGATTGCATTCAAAGTTGATGTTTTTGACACTGACATTGTTGTTTTCTATGTGCCCTTAAGGTATTGGTATACGTTGAGATTCCCCGGACTGGCGGGTTACAACCCGCAGAAACCTTACGAATTTGTTGACGGCACATATGTGCCCAGTTGGATAGCAAAACCGTGAGACTTGAATCCCCGAGGCCGTCTTGCGAGTCAGAGAAAGACGAACGTTGTACTGAGGACGTCATCACCGAACAACTCTGTTGCTGCATCGTATCCGCACAGGTTTGCAACTGATTTGATTGAGAATTCCTGATCCTATCCGACATCGAATCTACGTGTGCATGAGAAGGTGATTGTGCCAGCTGTTAAGTAATTTTATATAAGGATAGATCTGTAGACCGATTTCTTCTGGTCTTAGAAATAGGGTCATTGAATTAGTCTTTTATCACAAACTCTCGCTTTTTGGACGAGTTGAATCTTTTGACTTTCTTCTCTCACGTCTCATCACCTGGAATGCAGGTATCATGCACCTGAGAGCTTACTCTTCCATTACAAGATCAGATATGATTGGCACCTCATGAGGTGTCAACTGCACACTCAGATTAGACAAACCTATTCAGAGCTATACAAGTTGCTTGGCCAGCCGGAATAACTTCATAAATTAGCAAGTTTTTTATTTGGATCTGGAGCTGGCCCATTCTGCTCCCTGCATCTTCTAGACTTTTAAACATGTGTACATAGCTAGGGGCTGAAGTCATCTAAGGTCGCATTTTTAAGTACAAGAGATGGTATACTATCTCTACATGAAGAGATAGTAAGACATTGATTGGGTCCCAATGAAAAGTATAAGGTCTGGTGGTCAGGGAAAATCTTTGCGAAATTTATTTTAACAAAATTATATAGATATACATCTTAGAATTGGAAGAGTCAAGACGCGGCCTTAAGCATTCGCTCAATTTTAATGCTAATTTGCAATATACCTAAGCAAGTCCACGACTGCAAAAGCATCTAGCTAGCATCTAGAAGAAACTTGTACATATTGTTCTTGTGCACACTGTTTCTGCAATTCTTAGCCAAGTGCGAGATGGTAGAAAACATGTTGTTGCTTAGGCATCTAGGCGGCTTGATAAACATGAAAAAAATTATAGTATTACTGACAAGGAGGGGTTGGCTGTCATTTTTGTGTGAAACACTTCAGGCAGTACCTGCATGGTTGTTATTTCATCGTGGAGACAGATCACCTACCTCTCAAAGCCCTTAAAACTCCTCGTGAATTGTCTGGCAGACTTGCTAGATGGTCTTTACTTCTACAGGGCCTTGAATATGACATTGTTTACAAGAAGGGGAAAGAAAACGGCGACGATGATGCACTTACTCGGGGAGAGACCAAAACCCCACCTAAACCCCTCTTCCTTATACGACCCTAGATGACTTGGCTCGCATGCAGAATCCTGATCGTTCGCTGCCTGATCCATCCACGTGCCGGCAAGAAAACTAACTAGTAAGATTCACAGAGCCCGGTTGGGACAAGGAATGGCATAGTCGAGGGTTGTTGGTTATAACTGTATTCGCGCCTTTTTCAATCTGCAAGAGGAAGCTCCACGCAGCACTTGGAGAGAATTTCAACACAGGAAGAGAAAGAGACCTCTGTGATCATAGGCTGAGATCTATAGAGATTCTTTCGAGATTAGATTGATTATGGGAGCACATGCAATCAAGAAATTAAAGAGCTCTTCAGGACTGTATCATTAATTTCATATGTGTGCACAAGTGTTCAAACCTTTCAGAATATAGTCCAAAGAGAGCCACATAATACATGGCTCAACTTAGCTAGTAATTACTTAAGCTTCGTTTACTAATCATGAGCTGGGCTAGGAAGTCCATCAAATGGCAGTGAAGACTTAAGCCATACACATCCTTACATATACATGCTTCAGCTCTTTCGCTTTTATGGCCGCGTTAAACTTGGCTTGATCGAAATTGATCTCCTCTACTGACTTCCCAAGGCCCTGGTCATCTGAAAGAAAGCTATCCAGAAATCGTTAACTTCTTAACGACCATCGACCACAGCGCGAGGAAGAGAGAAGGAAAGCAGTCTCACATGTGACGGCTATCATGTGAGCCCAAGATTGAGAGCTGTATGCGCATCGCATCGGGCTACAACCTTTAATGTTAATGGGTACAACCGAATCGATTAAACTATAAATGTCTCTTTTAATTTCAATATTTGTTGGATCAACCTTCAATGATAATTTTGATGAAGAACGAAGTGGAAAGACTGATCAATAAGAACTGGATGAGTGACGTAACTTCTGAACAGTCAGATGTTTCTATGAGTCTAAGCTCATGATGAGGTCGGGCTGAAGAAGGAAGTCTAGAAGGAAGAAATCTAGAAAAATAGCATAACTAGGTAGGAATGTTGATTCGAAGGAAGAGCTAGCAGGCCTGCTGTGTCAAAATTTGCTGAAGGTTGTCGGTATAAAGCCAAGAAATGGTGTACATACTTATTTGAGCCTTCCCACAAATGTTTGGTCTTCGCCAACCGAGAATGATGAACAGCGACCACATTCATTGTGGGCCCCATCAAAGAGCAACTCTGGGAAAATCTGGGATGCATCACATAACCATATCCTGCAACCAAATCCATCGCAACTGACTGAGGCTTGACCAGCATCGAGTCTAATCTTTGAGCATTCTTGTGCATAATTATAAATAGCTCGGTTAAATTTTGGGCAAACAGATTTTCAAGCTAAATTGGGATAGACAGGTGCAATCCAGTGCCCAGGTGAATATTGATTCTCATGGCATTTGGTGTTATATGGTGGTTTTTCCTGGCTAATCTGTACTGTTGCTTACCCACATTCCAATCTCTCCAACAGTTTTTTACGTGCTTTCCCTTAGCACTATGGAAGTGAAAAGGTGGGACGTTGTCACTTGTCACTAGATCGAACAGACTAATTGCTTAGCTAGTCTCCAACATATTTTAGGCATTTTTTCTCGTGAAAGTACAGCGTCTGACTCAGGTCCGCGCAGTATCCCTCTAACTTCTCATATAATATAACTTAAGAGAGGTCTCTAGCGAGAGAGAGAGAGAGAGAGAGAGAGAGGTCTTGCTCCTCGGATACTTGATTGCAAAGCTGCGGAAGTATCTGTTGCCCTGAGCCTGTCTGCAAGCGTGTCCATAAGTGAAAAGAAAATGATGCGAACTTGGGCTGTGTTATGTTCGTTTGCAAGAGATCAGATAGAAACTCAAGTAGCGTGCTCACTTACAAACGATGTTCCTTTGTTGCATTCGTTTCACCTGCGTCCATGTCCAGTTTCAGTTCCAGAATGAGTTGTATGGGTCGGTGCCACATTGCAGACTTCTGTCAAAGTAGGCTCCTGGGCCTGATAGTGCACGTGTACAGAGCACAATGTAGAAAGGGAAAAATCAGTGCCCAGTGAGGATTCACGAGTCAATTACTTTCGCCTCTCTCACATTCAGGGCAAGGCAGAATAATGTACATCCTTCGCACTTGATTACCCCGTAGGTCTAGTTTCTGTTACAGAGCTCGCTACCCATGCATTGCTACTTAAGACCAGTGCCTTACATAGCAGGTAAAATTTATGGTCCACCCTTGCTGACAAACTGAAGTACTCTCACAGTCAATGGCATCCCATCCTACACATTGACTTCAGATTGTTACTAACTCTGCAACGGATGAGTGGATTTTGAGAAAAATCTTTCCGATTATCCCTCTGCGCCGTCCAGCCTCATTACGACGAAATCGGAGGCGAAGTGTCAAAGCCTAGAGATGTATAATATTTAAGACGCAAGGATCTCCGAACTAGATTTGGACAAGTTTATTCGACTGCAAGAGACCAGTAACTTCAAAGCTCCATTTCGATACATATATGAAATCTCCGCTTCAATAGGGCTCATTCAGTTTAAGGATTAAATATAGATTGAGAGGTTTACCATTGTCCTTGTGAACGGGGTGGAACGGACCACCCCAACATCCAAGAGCTTCAGAGCAGCCATATCCAAATCCTCAACGCGAGCACTGCGATTCCCGCTCCGCAGCCCAGATTCATGGATTACTTACTGCGAGCTGACCATCACGGGTTCGCTGGACATCCATATCCCAGACAGGTGGCCAGCGCCCTCCAAGAGGGACGCCAGGAAGGAAGGCATAGTGTTCTTGTCCAGTAGCCATATTGTGGGGCCCATGCAACTTAGCACTGGATGCCCCTTGGTCGATTTTAATTTTCCAGCGATTGGGGTACAGTTTTACATTTTTCAAGGGCCGTGCTTGCAGAGCCCAGCAAGGGTGACGACCTGCTACTCACCTCGCGCATCCTCACTAACACGCAGTCTGTTGGATCTGGTGGTTTTCTGGCCAGGCGGAGGTGAGGGTCCTTCACCTTTCACGGGTCTCTAACTTGCTATATGTGTAAGTTTTGCTGCTTAGTATATTGCATAGATGATGGAAATCACCTATCGCATGAAGCAGCCAGTGCCTAGGACGAATGACACAGCGCTTCACGGTCGACAGCCTCATGTTTCTGTGAGGGAAGTATTTTACGGAAGTAATACCCTTAGATCTAACTGGTCAGATTGTCTTCTCAATGTACCATGCTTCAACCGTGTTTAAAATTGCATGCAACCTTTTCCTACACTGACACTTTGGGTGGTTTTGGTGATCTGCTCCTTGACTCCCTTGCTGCATGTTTGTACACCCGTCTTGTTTGTGCTCATGCAAGAGGACTTGCCACAGTCTATTACGGTTTGGGATTCAGGCTTGGGCTGGATGCTGATCAAAATCAATGTGTCCTTTCAGAAGTCAGGACTTCTTCGGGATTACATTTGGAAAGATGCCATTTGGAAGACAGCCCACGGTGATCAGACAACCTGCAACCCTTTGGGCCTGCTCTGAGGAGTCCAATGATGATTGGGAAAGAGACGAGAAACAAAGATGGGTGTGCACCATAAAGGGACCCAGTCGTACCACATGCAATACAACGTTTTGCAGAAAGGCCGCCCTTGTCTATCATAGGTGTCGAAAACATGGCTTATCAAGGGGTGAAAATTATATTCCGGACCAAAGAAACAAGGAATCGTCATTTGAGGGTAAGATAATCACTCCATGATATCACTACTATATCAGTTACACCCTTTAATTATAGAAGCTTCAATTTTCAAAGAACCAGCCTTGGTCTTTGAAATTCATGTCATATATATTGACACACCAGTGTAGAGTCTCTAAACAACTGCACTGCACCAGGACAGCTATAGCACATAGGTACTGCATCATCACATGATGTGCGCTACAAATGTCTCGTAGGGTTTTGAGTCTCGGCTTCAGTTGGATGCTGAACTTGTTGTTGGAAAGTTGCCGTTACAGTTGCAGCTTCAACATTCTAACAGACACAACTCTTCGGGTGTAATTCCAGAAGTCACATAAATCGGTTGTGTAACCATTGGACTACCTACTCAGTTGTGTAACTATAAAGGAGAGCTGTGTCTCTCACAACAAGAACACGCAAGAGACATAGAGAGATGGATATATATTAAGTGTGAGAGACTTTCTACATGATCAATAAAGTTATAAAAGATCTAGGTTCTCAATGTGTAGAATATTTCACATGGTATCAAAGCCACGTTGACAAGGTTGTCACATTGAGACACACTAGAGTCGACTAAGAAGAAATAGAAATCAAGAGAAGAGTTGACATAATGTCAACAGCTAGCGCAAGTACAAGTAGTGCTTTTGGTACTACTAGTGGTGGTTTGAATGCTCAAGCCATTACATATAGTCACTATACTCGTGACTTGAGAGAAAGTGATAGATTTAATGGTTCTAACTATGAAGAGTGGAGCATTAGATGTAAACATATTCTAGAAGAAAGGGAGGTATGGGGCATAGTGAATGGAAGCATACCCAAACCTGCTTTGAATGCACAGCCAGCAGATATAAATGCATGGAATGTGGGAAAAAGGGACATTTTGCTAGAGACTGTTGGAAACCAAAAAGGGGAGAAGAAGCGAGTCTTGCGTTGTATTGAAGACTACGAAGTGAGATTAAGAATTTCTTGAAGGAGTCAGAGAATGAAGATATGAAGTTTGGACCTCGTGAAGGTACAAGAGATACGGACCACGAGAAGGAGCTTGCGATATCGATTTCCTTGAGACTCGGACCATGAAATTAGAAAAATTTCAAGTAGATTCAAATTTACAAGTTAGACTTAAAAATTCTTAAATGTTTCGCTGCAGGGAGAGTGTTGGAAAGTTGTCGTTACAGTTGCAGCTTCAACATTCTAACAGACACAACTCTTCGGGTGTGATTCCAGAAGTCATATAAATCAGTTGTGTAACCATTGGACTACCTAATCAGTTGTGTAACTATAAAGGAGAGCCGCGTCTCTCACAACAAGAACACACAGAGACAGAGAGAGATGGATATATATTAAGTATGAGAGACTTTTTACATGATCAATAAAAGTATGTAATTGTTGTTATAAAATATCTAGGTTCTCAATGTGTAGAATATTTCACACTTGTGACATGAAGTCACCTAGATTCATTGAAGGAACCAATGGCACAATGCAACTCACATATAATCTTTTGACTAATCCAACCACTGTGGTCACTTGATCCTTCAGATGACATTGAGTTCATGGAAAAGGCTGAGCAACAATTGGCGAAACCAAATAGGGGTCGCAACTGCCTGCTTACAGCCTACCTGAATGTTATATTATCCCTACAAAGACTCAAAGAATGTGAGGACGAGTTGCATAAGGACGAGTTTGAGATGACAATTTTTTATCCAGAGTTGGAGAAGTGTGAGAATTCAGATTTCTTCACTCTTTTATCAACTGCCCTCAGCCCCAAGATTTGAATGACTACACATCCCACTCACGCTGTAATCGGAGGTCCCAATCATCCCGGGAGAACTCGTATGATGCAAATAGTTTGCTGCCAGCCCTAATAGTCCTACTAGCACATGTCATCACAAACATGTGCATCCCCTCACACTATACTGACGTATGACCACAAAAGCTCTCATGCCCATCGCTTCGCTCGTCCCATACTACATTGGTTCTCCTAGGATGACCAAAAGAACTATTGACCAGCCCAGCAACATTGTCACCATACAAAATTTGATCTCAATGGGAGACAACCCCCGTCTACGTACATCCTGTCCGTTGACACACAAAATGTAGGGTAGGATGTATGGGGCTTCGAGGCATAATGTACGGAACTCCGCGGAGGTGTAGTATGGACCGTAGTAGGGAAACAAGTCCACCATGCTGTTTCTCCGAGGAGGAACCACAATATCATTGACCGTGAATTAACCCCGACCCATAGCAGGGTCTGTAGCGGCTCTCACAACATACCGTCTCCCCCAATACTCGAACTCCATATTTTCTCGGATGGGGGTGGGAGGGTCAAGATGATTCCCCCAACAACGAGACCGGACGGTCCTCAGTAACATAGTCCTATGCGCTTCCCATCGGGGGCGAGCGGCTCAGGCCGCCCAAGCCGAAGGAAAGGAAACCTAGGGCGAAGCCGACCCCTCCTAGGGGTTCGGGGGGCACATGCACGAGGATGCTCTTCAATGTGTTTGTCAAAACTTGGGCACGCGTGGGTTATATTTCAGGCTTAGCACCTTCAACTTCTCTCGATGTAAGTCCTCTTTTCTTTTGGCTCTTGATTTTAGCTAGGCTCACCTTTTGAGTTATATTGTCTTGACCATGTCAAACTGCCACCGCACCAACCCAAGGTGCAATATTTGTAGACCACTGCATGCAGACAAAGTGCAGTGCGTTATGGATTCCCCATTGCAGTACCTATACATGGAGCTAATTGCATATTTATTTCTGTAGTACCTAGATAGAACGGAGTGAAGGGAATGCACTACCGATAGCGCATTGGACCTCCTAGGATGTAGTACCTATATAGTGAAACTCCATCTAGGTGAAGTGCAAGGCACTACAGGTTCTGTAGACCACTGCATCCAGGCAAAGTGTAGTGCACTACGGATTCCCCATTGCAATACCTATAGTGCACTTCAACAGTGCATTACATCATTTGCACCAACCCACGGTAAAGCGCACTACATGGAGTGAATTGCATATTTATTTCTGTGGTGCTCTATTTGAGCATAATAGCTTCTAGAAAATGTAGTTATTGAGGTGAAGGTCTTACGTTCCTCTTGTCTAATTCTCCTCCCTGTCTTTCTGCCTTGCCTATTCGTCGACTGAAAATTCAGATCTCACTCCCCTGCCAATGGTTCCATCATGACCAGACTTGAATCTAAACTAAATCCTTGGCAATTAAGCGAGATCACACATCATAGGCCACTGCAGTCATCACTCTGTACCACTGGCTCTTATTCCAACATGGCCAAATACCAACAATTACTTTATGTACAGATCCTTCAAGTCCCAATGATTCCTCACTCATCTGGAACTATCACCCAATCCTAGAATTGCACATGGTACTGGGATACACCCAATCCTCCCAACCGCCACACCATGCATCAGCTTCTGTATCATCTCTCTTCTCTACTCGTAGACACTGTTCACCATGGCCGTCCTATATGCCACACTCTGTACAGCTCCAACGTCTACAAGTTCTCTTATCTAGGGAAAAAAGCAGAAGAAGAGAATCCCTAGTCTCCTCCTTGTACACTTCTCTACCATCTTCATATGTGGCTTTTGGGACAACGGCAGCTTGCCACCACCTGCTGTTCCACGTGACATCCCCATCACCTCCCCCAGACAGCCGTCGACGATTGCTGAACCGTTCAACATCCTGCCAAGCCTGTCGCAGGTTCAATCTCACAGGAACGTTATATCAGCTCCCCTCCTATAAGGGAATATTGTCCTCAATACTGAACTGGGGAAAGTTCTTACGAAGATCTTCTTCTCTCTCCCATGTAGATTCTTCTACATGGTAATTCTTCCATTTGATCGAGAATTCGTTCCAAGAACGAGATCTCAAGGTTTTCACCTCTACCTTAAGAATCTCTTCTGGTTCTGCCACAACTTCTCCTTCAATTGTGACCTTTGGCAATTCTGGGAGAACATGGTTGGGATCCAAAACATATTTCCTAAGGAGGCTCACATGAAATACGTCATGTATCTTCCACCTAACAGGCAGTTCCAGTTGGTAGGCTACCTTGCCAATCTTCTTGATAATCTTGAAAAGTCCATAGTACCTTGGGGAAAGTTTGTAACATTTTCCTAGGCTCAACTGGCTCTTCTTAGGGATCACTTTAAAAAATACTTGATCTCCGATCTCAAATTCCCTAAAAGACATTTTCTGATCAGCATAGGCCTTTGCCCTTTCCTGAGCTCTCCTCATGCTATCCTTCATCAAGTCCATCTCTTGTTGCATCAGGTTGCTATCATCTGATTGACACTTTCGACCTTAGTATTTGAAACATGTCAAGATGTTGGTGTCAAGCAATCTTGCCCATAGACAGCTTCGAATGGGCTTACCCCAATAGTTGTATGCATGTTCTTATTATAGGCAAACTCACAAAAATGCAAATATTACTCCCAAGAGCTTTGCCTTTGCCCCACATACATTTGGAGCATGTTTTCTAAGGTTCTATTTGTCCTCTCTGTCTGAGCATCAGATTCTGGATGGTAAGCACTGCTAAAACACAATATGATATTCAAAGCTTTGAACAAAGCAGTCCAAAATCCACTTATAAACTTCGAATCCCTGTCAGACACAATTTCTCTTGGCAATCCATGCAGTTTGTATATCTCTTTTACAAAGAGATTAGCTGTGTCTATAGCAGTAGCACTCATCTTTGTGGGTATGAAATGTGTCTGCTTTGACAAGCGATCAACCACCACAAAGATGGCATCATGTCCATTTCTTGTCTTAGGCAATGAGACAATGAAATCCATACTTATAGATTTCCACGTTGCCCTAGGCACATTCAGAGGTTGCAAAAGTCCAGGAGTCTTGATCTCTTCTGTCTTGGTTATCTAACAAAGGTAACACCTTTCAACATAATCTCGTATGTTCTTCTTCATCCCAGGCCAGAAAAATTGTTTCCTGACTGCGAGATATGTTTTCAGAAAGCCAGGATGGCCTGCAATGGGTACGTTATGACAATCGTACATGATCTTTAGTCTAAAGTCTGCAACCTGAGGCATGCATAGACGCCCATTGTAGTACAACAACCCATCCTTCAACAGATAAGCAAGATCCTTGCCAATTTCCTCAGGAGTCTTAACCCCACGAGACAGGCTTTATCATTGAAATAGCTGTTGTCCACCTTCTTCTGGACAACGCATCTGCCTGCACCACGTTCTCTTTCCCCTTTACATAATGCAATTCAAAGAAGAACTGTTTGAGGAATTCTACCCAACGACATTGTTTGCGATTGAGGTTGGGTTGTGTGGCCAGATACTTCAAGCTTTCATGGTCTGTCTCAATCTTAAATTCCCTTCCCAGCAGATAATGCCGCCAAACCTTTAAGACATATATGATGGCTAACAATTCTTTTTCATGCACTGGGTAGTTCAACTCTGCTGGGCTTAGTTTTCTAGACTCATAAGCTATTACATGTCCGTGTTGCAATAACACAACTCCTATGGCCAGGTCACTCGCATCGTGCAAAGTACTAGACCACCTGTCTTGTAATCCATTAACTTCAAGATAGGAGCATGTGTCAACATATTTTTAAGCTTTTCAAAGCTTTCATTACAATCCTCGGTCCAGGTAATCGCTCCTAAGCCTTTCAGCAGGCTAGTGAGAGGGGCTGCAATCTTGGAGAATGCCTTTATAAATCTTCTATAAAAGCTTGCAAGTCCTAAGAATGCTCTCACATCAGTTCTATCTTTCGGGACTGGCCATTCTGCCACTGTCTTTACCTTCTTGGGATCAACTAAGATGCCATTCTTTGACACTATGTGACCCAAGTATTCCATTTGGGAAACAAAAAACTCACACTTGCTCTTTTTAGCATAGAGTTTATTTTCTCTTAACATCTCTAGAACACTTATCAAGTGTTCCACGTGTTCTTCTTCAGACTTCGAATAGGTTAAAATGTCATCCATGAAGACTAACACAAATTTCCCAAATACTTTCTGAATAAGGTATTCATTAAGCACATGAAAGTGGTTGGTGCATTTGTGAGTCCAAAAGACATCACTGTATATTCATAGTGGCCAAATCTAGTTCTGAAGGCCGTTTTAAACGTGTCCGAGTCTTTGACACGGATCTGATGGTATCCACTTCGTAGGTCTATCTTTGAAAATACTTGCGCACCATGCAAGTAATCAAATAAGTCATCTATCCTAGGAAGTGGAAACTTGTTCTTTACAGTTAGCTTATTCAGCCATCTGTAGTCCGCACATAATCTTAAAGTCCCGTCTTTCTTTTTCTTGAACAACACTTGTGCTCCCTAGGGAGACTTGCTAGGCTTAATATAACCTTTCTCTAGCAAATCAGCCAGTTGTCTCTCCAATTCTTCATTCTCCACAAAAGAATGCCTATAAGGAATCCTAGAGATAGGAACTGCTTCAGGAACCAACTCAATGGCATGATCTACATCCCTTTCAGGAGGTAGTCCAGGCAGATCACTGGGAAATACATCTGAAAGACAGGACCTTATCTGCTCTGTTAAAGTTGTTCAACTGCACTTCAATGCCTTTGTCATCATTCTTATGAATGCTTATAAAGAACAGCTGATCGGCTGTCTTTCGTATGCATCGCTTCATTTGAAGGGCTGACAACAAGGGAACGTTGGGTAGGGCTCTTGTACTTGTAAACTTGAATCGCTTACCACCAAGCAACACCCCCTCCACTGAGCAATCTCGGCATGCCACTTGAGGGTCCACAGATGCCAGCCACTGCATCCCCAAGATGACGTCGTACCTCGCACCATCCTAGACCTCAAAATCCGCCACAGTGGTGACCCCCTGCATTGTGACAGGGACATCCAAGCTCCTACTGTTGCTTGATCTTGTATCTCCATTAGGCAACAGAATGGTGCTGGCGCCAACCTCCATTAACTGCAGTTTGCACTTGTTTGCAAAATTTTGAGACAAGAAGTGGGTTAATCAAAACAGTCGTGGTCTCTCTTCCCACCTGACCATTCAATCGTATGACTGTGGAATTATAGTCTATCTCCTCACCCATCACAGCCGCTGAGATCCTCAGCTGTTTACCTTTGCTCGTCCCAGGTGCATCCACATCCATTTTATCCTCAACCTCTTGTACAATCACAGCTGCAGCTGCACGTTGTACGCGTTTGGAACATTCAAACGCCCGATTGCCTTTTTCATGACAGATGAAACACTGACCCGACCGTCGGTGTTCTTCTTGTTTATTCTCTGATAGACGTTTGGTTGCTGGAGCCCCAAATTTCTGATTACCCCGAGACTCAGTCCTTGTTGTCTTCTTATTGAACATTTTCCATTTCTTTTTTTTCTAACCTCCACCAAAAGGGAATGACTTTGGCTTGAAATCCCTGTCAGTAGGTGCACTTGCGCCCAGATGTGCTTTGATTGTTTTGTCTAATGGCAGTCAGGAAGAAATCCACCCTGTCAGACTCCTTCAAGGAATACTAGAAGTATGAAGCGTGTTCGTCAAACTTCACCTTGTAGTCTGCCACACTCATTCTTCCCTGGCTAAGTTCCATCAAACCCATCTTCATCCTGTGCGCATAATCCTCTGGCAGGTACTGTTCTTTGAAGACCCGCTTGAACTTAGCCCATGTGGTGATTTGATCCACTCTCCCTTCCAGACCCGACTTCTCTTTCATTCTAATCCACCATTCTTTAGATTTGCCTCTCATTTGTAATGAGGCTGTACGGATCTTATCTGCATCTGTATAGTCCTCACTGAAGAACTCTTCCAGAGTCTCCAAAAAGACAGCACCTCAGTTCAAGGCACATTTGGGCGACCATGGAATTTAGGAAGATGCGTCATCTTCCTAATTTTCTTGTCAACCGTTCTTCTCTTAGAATCCCTTGCCATCATGGAGCGGCTATCATGTGAGGATGCACCAGAGGTAGAACCACCTCTAGCTTTTTTTTTTTTGTCCTAGTTCTTGCATGCAGATCATTATGGGGAGCACTTACTGGTTGGTCTACCGCTTGCTGGTCGGGTGGCACAGCCGGTAGAGTTGGATTTGCTGTAGGTCTCCTGCCAGCAGCAGCTATGCCCTCTTTCACTCCACTGGCTACTGCCTCACGAATGACTTGAGCTAGATCTCCAGCTTTCATAGTGATAAGTTCTTCCGGCACAGCAATTTCTTATGTTTTCTCAACTGCAGCTTGTGTATGGCTTGTCTCTCCTTCCATCGACTCTGGAGATGTGCTACACCTACCTTTAGAGATTGTATTCCACTGAAGCAACGAGCTTCCAGAGCCGAATGTCAATTGGCTCATAAACCACAAATCCCAAAAGGTCGAAATCTGCTCTGATACCAAGATCTTACGTTCCTCTTGTCTAATTCTCATCCCTGTCTTTCTGCCCTGCCTATTCGTCGACTGAAAATTCAGATCTCACTCCCCTGCCAATGGTTCCATCATTACCAGACTTGAATCTAAACTAAATCCTTGGCAATTAGGCGAGATCACACATCATAGGCCACTGCAGTCATCACTCTGTACCACTGGCTCTTATTCCAACATGGCCAAATACCAACAATTACTTTATGTACAGATCCTTCAAGTCCCAATGACTCCTCACTCATCTGGAACTATCACCCAATCCTAGAATTGCACATGGTACTGGGATACACCCAGTCCTCCCAACCGCCACACCATGCATCAGCTTCTGTATCATCTCTCTTCCCTACTCGTAGACACTGTTCACCATGGCCGTCCTGTCTGTCACACTCTGTACAGCCCCAACGTCTACAAGTTCTCTTATCTAGGGGAAAAAGCAGAAGAAGAGAATCCCTAATCTCCTCCCTGTACACTTCTCTACCATCTTCATATGTGGCTTTTGGTCTTGATCAACGGGAGCTTGCCACCACCTGCTGTTCCACGTGACATCCCCATCACCTCCCCCAGACAGCCGTCGACGATTGCTGAACCGTTCAACATCCTGCCAAGCCTGTTGCAGGTTCAATCTCACAGGGACGTTATAGAAGGCAAATTGGTTTTTTTGCTGTGGTGGGCGCGATATCCTGGCATGTACATATTGCAGATAAAATCAGATGCAGATGAGAAGATAAAGAGGCTGAAACAGCAAGAGGACAGCAAGAGGAAGAGAAGGAGAACCAAAAAAAAAGAGTGGAGGAGAAGAAAAAGAATGGTGAAAAGAGGCAGAGAAAGGAAGAGAAGGACAATCTCAAACAGCAAGATGAGGAGAATAAAAAAGAGGCAGAAAGAGGAGGAGAAGGAAAGGCTGAAATAGCAAGATGAGGAGAAAAAGGATGAGAGAGAGACAAAAGAGGAAGAGAAGAAGGATGAGACAGATGAAAATATGCTGAAATGGCATGAGGAAGAGGAGAGGATGGAGGGTCCGAAACAGGAACAGGAGGAGAAAAAGGAAAGACCGGCTGTAATGGGTAGCAAGAGTGAAGCAGACATATCTAAAAATAAGCAGGTAGTCTCCTATCATTGGACAATTATACAAGGAAAAGTGGTGAAGTGACTCCAAGACTAGTTCAAGAAGATAGAACACATGGTTCCACAGGGTATTAGATAATCTTTGCCCTCCACTTTATTGCTGATAATTATACCTTTGTTTCATAAATCAGGATAGCAAGGTTGTGGGGAAGCTCCATACTAAGGGTAGTTCTTTTGTGTTGCAGGTGGGAGAGGGACAGGGAGGCCCTCATTTGACCACATATCTACCTGCCCTTTGGACCAAATACAGTTGGACCAAAGACAAGGGAAACTGGTGAAGAAAATCACCCCTCAAGCTCAAGCTTTCTGGTGGGGAGAATGGAATCATTGAGATTGAAATGATATGAATGTTCAACTTGTGACCTGATTCAGCGTATTTACAATCTCATCTTCTTGGAAGTAGACACCTCCATGACTACAACTCTGCAGTTGAACAATCAGACAGGCAGCAGCAATGTACACGCAGATTATGGAAAACCACCAAGTGTTTGTGCCTTGCACACCTCTCTACATTTGGGTGCATGGTCGCATGCAAGACACCAGCATGATTTGAGGCATGGTACCACTCCATGATATAATGACAAAAAAGTTTCACACAGGCACTCTTTGGCTATAAGTGCTACTCATTATTATGAAGAAACAAACCTTCCCAAGGTACCCCACCCCTGTCATCATTGATCCAAGCCAATCCTCCAAGCCAATCTTCCAATAAATGTCATGCAAAAGGAGAAACCTGGGAGTCATATGTATAAGTTGATTTCTCAAATAGCTAAGATAAGCTGTCCACGGCCTGCTGTCCCGCCCACCAGTCCTATTTCACTGACAGCCTCAACAAAGATCCACTTCACCACAGTGGGTAATATTACACCTCATAAACCATGGTCACCCAAATTGCAAACCATTTTCAAGAAAGCCGCAGGCCATTTTTTGCCATTTTTGAAGTTTCCTACAGGGGTAGTAAAAATACACAAAACTGTTAAATCCGACTGTCTTTATTTGGATTTCTCAGGTGCCACATCTCGGACACCGACAGTGGCCAGCCTCTGCCCGGTTAGTTTATTCACTCTTTGCCGCAGTTTCTCTCTGTTGTCATGGATGCGTCGAAGACCATTGCCCACAATGACCATAGAGTAGAGCGTATGTGTAATCATAGGAGCCAGTATATTCCCCGTCTGTCAAAATGCCACCATAGTTGAATTAGCTGCGACTTGCCTTGACGTAAACACAGATATTGAAGTATCTCCCATGATAACATCAAATGCCAAGTTGAACAATAGGGAAACAACAGGTGGAACTCATGAGCAGACAAGCAAGGTGGGCAGTGCTGGAGTGCACTGGTTACTTCAGGCACAGAAGTCAGACAAGGAAGAATGTCCAGCTGATTTGTGTTGCAGCTCAGAGGGCCTTTACCAGCACAGCAATATATGGCCAATTGATCCACGATTTCTTGTGTACTCATGCCATGGGGAAAGAGGGAACAGAGGCGGGGAGGAAAAAACATCAAATAGTCTCCTTGGGCACTAAACAATTTAAACTTACTTGCATTCCTATAGGTGAATAATATAGTCCTTCATATGCATTTCCTTCAGAAGGAGAGAAGAGCTTACGTGCATCCATTCAAAGCCAAGGTACAGAGCCAAGAGAGCTTCCATGAGAGGAGAATAAATTTTCTTCTGCTGCCGTCGCTCATACCACGCTACATCCCCCAGCAGCAAGAACACTTAATTAATTAAGTGGAAATAAGTTGCCATGAAAAATAGTAGATGTAAATGACACATCATCAACACTAAAGCAAAGCCAGAGTGACTGATCCAAAACCATCAAGTCTCAATGGGAATCCGCCTTCAAATAGTCTCAATTCCAAGGTGGTCACGCATCTAACCTTCAACCCGCTCCTTTATGTCCCGCCGGTTATTGTGACCTCGGATAACTGGAGCCACCACATATTTAGGATCTGCAATGTACAAGATATATCAGCACACTCCACAAACCCATCTCATTGATCCCTCCCGTCTTCCCACTATCAGCAACTGGATAACTGAACATGTTAATCAAATTGTGGGATACCAGCTAGCCTCCTAAACTGGGGTAGACCTGACAGTTCCCAAGAAAGTACCCACCTTTAGGAGAAGATATAACATAGTACATGGAGCCAGTGAGTGCAGCTGTAAGGACAGCGGCAAACACTTGTGCAAAAGGAACAAAAAGTGGGATCATTCCGGTCTGCATGCCACCCATCCACATCACGACTCAGCCACCCTTCCCTGAGCTAAGCAAAACACCAGCTTACAGATTACACAGCCATTTCCTCCCTCCCTTCCTATGCCTTGTTCTCATTCATTGGTTCACCTTCAAGACAAACAACTATAACATAGCCTGCCCAGATAACATCCATGCACGATTCACAACAGCAAGAAATCGTACCAAAGCGGCAATGCCAACTGTTGTCTCATTCACCCCTTTGTCACTTATTTGAAGTGCGTGTGCCAACCCCCCCTGTCCAACAAGCACATTACATAGAACTCAATGATAGATACACTCAGATGTCTGACAAGTGAAATTGTGAGAATTTCTTCACAGATGACAACCGCTCACTATCTACGTGACTTTTGCAGCGAACACTCGTATACGCTTGAGCATTTTCTCTCTCCTCCTGCTTCACACCAGTAGCACATGATTTCACTCCACCACCCTACCTCAAGCCCTTACACCACCTTAAACATCCCAAAAGGTCAAGGGTCCAAGTAAGTAAACCTACTTCCAGTTTGAGGTCCATGGGGTCACCAGAGGAAATTAAGAAATTCACCAAAGAGCACTCACAAGAAAGTAAAAAGCGACTATCCACTGACGAAATGTATGAGAGAAGACACAAACAGGTTGTTCTTTGAGGTCTGACCTGAATGGCAACCCTGAAGAAAAGTTCTTCCGCCAATGCTCCAGCAGCCACTACGAAGGGGAACTGGCAACAGGAACACCAAAACTGTTCAAGTCACCAAGCAAGCCTCTGCTAGAGTACAATAAGTGATTGTAGTACCATATCCTGGCAACGAGAATGACACAAGTTTTGTACCCTCACAGAGGGGGACTATTTCATTAAGCGATTCTGCTTGCTTCTTTCTCTCCCTGCCGTCTTCTTGCATCCGCTCAAACAGGGACAATCATGGATGCAAACCCTAGACAAGAAGCTTGGAGTGCATCCTCACTCTGTATCTATCCATCTCAGTACCTGCCATGGCGACATGCCTACAAAGAAATCCATGAGCTCCTCATCTTCCACGTCACGGATTGCCCTGGCAGGTGCACAGTTCTTCACAATTTCATCCTGCAAAGTACACCAAAGTAGAGAGTTTAGAAAGACGGATGCGGATGGTTGAAGAATCTGCTTTAATTCCAGAGCTTCTCCATGGCAAACCCATCCTGATGACATGATGCAAGTGGTTGTACTCAGTGTTACGCAGAGAGCCCACCCCCAACAGGAAGGAGTACTTGCCAAAGAAAGAGGTTGAGTTCCCAGATTGGGTGACACTTTGCTGAGTGTCAAGTCAACTTGCCCTCTAGTGTACAGTGGCCCTTAGATGTATTGTTTGGTTTCAGTTGTTCTACTGAGTCATATAGTCTTCAGGGCCTGCTGTGACATAATTATTTTCTTCTTCTGTCACACATGCACACACATAAGTGTTGAAAAGAATCAGACCTCAAGAATGAAAAGGAGAACCATCATGGGCGGCACCGCATAACCGAACCCAGTGGTTATCACCTCAGGAGACAAATCAAAGCCGCCCCAGGAATCAACCCCAGTGAAACTGCAGATAGTATTTCCAGCAAAAGCGAGTCCTCCATACATTGCTGTTCACATGTACGGAAAGTTCCATCAGAACGGTAAATTAGAAGTCAATATCCGAACAGCAGTCAATACCAGAGTCTCAAAAAGTCTCAAACAAGGAGGCTTACCAATTGCATAGACAACGCGGAAGACCATACTGATTTGCTCCCAGCTGGCCTCTGATTGGTCGGTCCCTTGGTTGGAGTTCAGGTCTGTATGCCACTTTCCCTACACAGATAGGCATACCACAGTAAGTAACACCATGGCTCACAAATCCAATTGAATAACTCAAACCATCCGAGCACAGGAGCCGCCAGATGCCAAAGAGCAATGCACAATTAAGACCCGTCAGCATTTACAATGGTGCAAACAATAACTGCTAATCCAGTTCTTTTGGTCAATTGCCCTGCAGAAGGATGTTGCTTCCCTGGATTCAAACAGTGTACGATGCAGCAACTTCCCATTCCTTCTCCATCCTTCATTCAACATAATTTTCTACTACTGTCCTCCACCCTCGGTCAACACAAAAGACTCCGGATAGGAAATTGAGATACCAGCCCATGCCACACACCAACGACAATTGCCCCCAGATTCCTCAGATCCGCCTTCATCTCTTCTCCCTTTTTATTCTATAACCGTCTTACCCACTTGGTGAATTCAGCATGTCTTTGAACTTAAAAACACGGAATCCAACAAGCGTCCCCCAAGCTCTCACCTCAAGGGCCTGCAAGTCGGCTGTCTCCCCAATATCTGGACGAGTTTTCCCTTTATCTGCAAGGTCTTGGCCACCTCTCCCCAGGGCCCTAACGTGACAACCAACACTCATCCCACTTCTTTCAACAGATCCGGCCTTGTGTCTCAAAGACAAACTTCTCCGTTCCTTCCAAGAGGACTTGAGTTTCTGTGTGAGGGAGGGCAATGCCAAAAGACCGCCATTCATGCTACGGCATTGCAAAGCTCCAGAACAAATGGGACCTTCTCCTGAACCCCCTGCCTGTGCGCCGATTAAGTGGGGGGAGATCGAAGCCCATGCCAAGAAGCAATCGTTTGTTCTGTCAAAATTCTTTGAGACTTGTGATCCTCGATGGAGACCACAGGTGGCTCTACTCGTGGACCGAGTGGGTATGCTGGATGGATGCAACAGCCCGGCAGAGCTATTAGAATTCCTTAAACATCCCCAAACCCTTTCCAGAGAACTCCCAGAGCAGGCTGATCCGCGCGCACCCTGTGATTTGGCTGATGCAGCAGATAGCGCTCCCGAAGTTTCGACCGCACCACCTCCTGATTTCACCCTTCTTTCTGCTTGAGAGGCAGCTTCACTGGCACACGAAGTGCCACTAGGATTTGCAAAGCCACCGGTACTTGCTCCCGACCATGAGAAACTGCTGGAATTTGGAGCTGGCCAGGAGATACCAGCAGGATTGGTACTTGCCCATGATGAATTCGCCGAGGCCCCCAGTAGCCCTCTGGAAGTTACTGGCATACTGACCTCCTTGGCAAACCTACTTACTCCGTTGGAATAAGGATGTCACACCACTGCCATCTACACAACCAACGCCTCTTCTCAAATAAGCCTCTTGAGACCAACTTGGACGTGATTCTTAACAGATGATAATGTGGATCGTTCCAATTTTGTGACAATCTGACACAGCAGAGGTAAGGCGGCGCTAGGACGTAGAAGGAGCAATTGAGGTTTACAGCTCTAGAAGTACGGCTGTTCCTTGAGATGATTGAGACGCTTCACCCTGAAAATAGTGAGCATCCAGATGCGAAAACCCAGCTGAAGTGACGCCTTCTATATCAAAGTACTGCAATCCGCTTCACTACAGAAAGACCTTGAAGATTGATGCGTGTTCCGTGAACGCAACACTTGGCTGGCAACGTTCACAAAATCGGGATATGTCCTCGTAGGACCGGGAGAAGGTGCCAGATTCCAACGGGGATCCGTCCTGTCAGAGGGAGATACACGAGCCTCTACAACCTGTGGCGGCCTGAGATCTTCTGAGAATGTGCTACAGACGTAGACACAGCCTGTGGACATGACAGTCCAGGCAAGCCAAAGAGGCCAGATAGTAATAAAGGAGCCTCAGGTCTCCGCCATGGATTGCTAGCCACAGAACACGAGATCATTCTTCAGACAAGCGAGGGTAAATACAGCGTGGCAGTCTAGCGCCTCTCCACTAGATCAGAGCCTGCCATTTCAGATATCCATTTATCTGAGATGATGACGTACACCCCGAGATGAACCACACAGAGATATTAACTAGTCACCCACAAACTCTACCCCAGTTTTCCAGGAACAGAGAGCCTTTCCACCAATCTCTCCAAGAGAAAAAAAAAAGGCCACCAGGAGTACACGAGATTCCACTACCAGTTATATGTGGAACTAACAAACCAGCCAACCCCACACTGAGCACATAATAATGATGAGACGCTTAGCGTCTGCAACAAGACCACATGTAGCAAGACCGATAGCGAGACGACATACGGCTTCAAGCTGTCCAGGCACGCCCTGCGGTCAACTCACAAAGTGAGCTCCGTTTCACCACCGGGTTACTACAAACCAAATGACAGGAAGAATCCAACTAATAAAGCATGATCACGAAGACGTAAGACAATGGATGTAATGAGAGCATCTGATGCGAGAGATCACACGAGAGGGGAGACTGTGCAACTTAGCTTGACACTACAGTAGCATTTCCAATTAAGCTCAACAATGGGTGTGTTAATGTGCCTAAACATTCCGAACCAGGCTCAAAACACCTAATAAACTCTCAAGAATCTGTCAGACAAGAAATAGAGAAGAAGACATCTGTGGAGAGTGGTGGAGAGCATCGAGAGCGGGGCAAAAACATGGCAGGGTGCGCATAACCCTGCGCTGCTGATGGTCGTCGTGCTGCTGCTCTAGCCTAGTAAGCAGCGAGCGTGCGAGTGGAAATGGCAAGAGGGAAGAAATACTTACGAGGCTGGCAGCGTCCCTGGATTACCTAGTAACAAAATCAAGCACGCCGCAGTTTACTTACTCGCGCTCACTTATTTTAGTTTGCGGCCGATAAGACGGCGCGTGCCCGCCTTGGCATCTTGCCCAGTCAGCAGATCCAACAGGATATCCCGGATTTGAACCCAGAAGCACTTGTCTAGAGAAAATTTACTATCCTGGTATTAGTAATATCTACACTTACCGAAGCCTGTTACTCGTCCGAAGTGTAATAATCAATAACGCACTGTTTGATGGAAGAAAATTTTAATAATAATTTAATTGTTTAATATTTAGATGAGAGTAAAATTAAGGCAAATACTAAAAGAGAGTATGTAGTAGATAATGGCCGCCGGGTGGACCCCGCGATCGGCGGGGTCGCGAGCAGGGCCAACCGGTTTGTAGCACCACATGTCGCTAGCAGAGAGCTACAATAGCCAAAGAAGACTTGCCACGTGGTGAAATTTGGTAGAGTCTCTTGACACGTGAAGGGCCGGACCCTTTGAAGCGGTGGGTGGCAGCTGTAATACAATGTGGCTCTGAGGGTGTGGATGGAGGAAAGGGGAATCTTCCGCCGCCTCCAATCAGCTCCAGTGATGGATGTGTTCTGTGATCCATTTCTCATCCGCACGGAGAGGCGGCAACGAGTGGATACGGGTCAGCCAATGAGATGCGCGGGTCAAACGCGCTGCAATCCAGCAGCCAATGGGAGGGCGGCACGCTGCGCCAGGGTATGATTGCACCTTATCGTCCAATCGCTTTGCCTTATTAATAGCCTTTTCTGAAAGTTGCCGAAGTGGCTATTGAAGTCTGAACGAAATATCCATTTAGAATCTTGGATGGCATATTCAGTACTAAAACCGATTCTCTCTCTCTCGCCGGCAGGTTTTCAGGTTTTTCAGCTTCTCGGCGCTCGCAGACTTTCGAAGTGGAAACGAAATTTCTTTCTTTAGAAGATTTGAATATGGAAGTGTCTCATTGCATGTGAATATTACTGCGGCTCTGCCATGCCAGATTGAAGTACTATGTGGAAGTTACATCTGAAGAGGGGAATTTTACAAACAGATTCGATTAGGGAAATTTGTAGATTGCTACCAACACTATGCTGACATGCACAAATTCACATGCACAAAATTAGAAGTTGATCAGGGAGGGGGAGAGAAAGAAAGAAAGAAACTACAGAACCACACAGAACATTGTGTTTTTGTTGAGAGAGAGCGAGACACACACACAAAGGAGACAGGAGATGGAGCTTCAGCAACTTTGGCGATAATTCTTTTGGGGAGTTCATAAACATGACCAAAAATTATTCAAATTATTCAGAAAGCCTGTTGCCGAAGAGGGAGCAATTGCTTGGAGAGGGCCAGTGGCACATGCGCTCTCACCAGTGTTCCTTTGTCTGTGTATTCCTGCACATTCCACACATCCACATTATCTCTCACTAACCTTCGGTTGCTCCTCTCTCCCTCTCACTGCATGAACTACCATTTGGAGTCTTTAATGGGGTTTTTCTTGTTGTTTGACGGTCCCCTGGGCCCTATGGATGTCATAAAGGTTTTCTTTCATCCTTTCTGTCTCGAAAGCCGAAGGCAGTCCCGTGGCAGCCTTGACATAACGCTAGAAACCATAAAGGTATTTCCACTGGACCTCTCTATCTTTACAGATATGAAGGTGGAGTGATGGGCATATTGTAGCAAACAAACAAACGAAAGAGAGAATGCATATTTATCCTTACAAGTATCAAAATATCTCCATACTTAACAATTGAAGTAGCCAAAAAGAAGTACAGAGTATATCCGAACAATGGTTAGAGGGATTTTCAGAAGGAAAAACCAGAAACAAACAGAAAACAAACAAACAAACAAACAAACAGCCAAGAAAGAAAAATAGAGACGAGAAAAAAGAAAGGAAGAAAAAGAAGCCAGGACAAAATAGATTGTACTCATAAGACGTTGTTTGCCGTAGCCTTGTGGCCGTTGACCCCGCGCCCAGTTTGAGCGGGAACAAAAGGGACAGAAACTACCTCTGTCAGGGGCTGACGTTGGTAGTAAGACTTACCTTCATATATAGAATTAATCCGGGTTTTCCAGATATCCTCTAGAAATCCCTTCACACAAGCATCAATCTGCTGTGTGTGATTTGCCCAAAAACTAGGCCTCAGGAGGGCCTGAGCTTTTGCCTCAGCCTCGAGACTTTCAAAGTTGGTAAACAGGGGTACAGGCAAGAGAGCGTCTCTTTGGTGAGAGAACCCCAGACAGTGTATCGGAAAATGAATACTGTCTTCAGATTGCCCACACAACGGGCAATTGCACTCTCCCTTTCCTCTCAGCTTCTGTTTGCTGTTCAAAGGTAGGCTTCCTGCTCTGAGTTTAAATTTCAGTCTAGTGCCGAGAGTGGGTAGACCCTTGAGGTCATCCAAGATGACCTCCCCCATGTCACTGACTGGAAACAAGTTCAGGGAAGTTTTCTGCCTAACTTCATTTTCATCAGACAATCTCATGGCAACAGGCATGGCTTTGGACACTACAGCCTCTAAGTCAGATTTATCCAGCAGGGTCAAGACTTGCGGATCCAGGTCCAGGTCCTTGAGAATCTCTTCTACTCTCTTCTGCCAGGACTTAGCCTGTTTGACAGGGCAGTCCTGTTTCCAAGATATAGAGTCGATTAACTTAGGATATCTGGTGTTGGGCATATGTTGCAGCTGACCCCACCATCTGACCTTGAATTCATCTCGTCGGGAGCTTAAGGACGGAATGCCAAACTCACCCCGAACAGCCACATTGGCTGTTTTGGAGCATGCTGACATACACTCCTTAAGCACCCCCACTTGAATGGATTCTAGAGACTTAGCCTGGTTGGAGTTATCAACCCATATAGCAGATCCGTACTCCAAGGCAGCGACAAGTAGACCAGGACAAAATAGACATGGATACCAAAAAAATGAAGCCCAATATGACAAGAAACACCCACCTCAAGCTCTACAATGCCAAGGCGGTGAATGAGGTTGACCAATTCACCCTGCCCATATGGCACCACTGCCTCCACCCACACCATCAATTCCTGCATCCCATAAAACAATCCATCTCACTTGTCTGTCTGCTCATCTCCCTTCACCAGCTTACAACCGAGATAAGCTATCTAACATAAAGTTGCTTATCTGGCCACGGCAGCCATGACCAGTGCAGTCTATGGGTGTTGTCTCGCATATGTTCATAAGGACCCAAGACAACGGTGCATCTTTTGATTTTTACTATGATGAGTGGGCCACGACTGACTCCAAGAGCTTTATTAGCATCCTCTCCTCCATCTCTGGATCTGTGGCAAGCAGGCCCATGGAAGGACGGCCAAGAGTACAACTCTCTATTATTACTCTCTATTACTCCATAAACAATGAAGTCGATCTGATAGCATACCTTGATTTCCTTTTCGATTGCTTCATAAAATGCCAGCATGCCCTCTCCTGTCAGCGCTGATAAGCACACCACGTTGCCTCTGCGGGCTGCCTCAGCCCTAAGAGATTCTGGATCTTCAGCCCTATCCACCTGTCCACCGGACGTGAGAAAGGTTGGAAAGAGCTAGGAAGGCCCAGCAAGCTCAACCGTCCTTCAAAACCCCCCAAAAACAGAGAGAATAACATTTGCAGGGGAATACCTTGTTCCAGACACACAGGAGAGGAATATGGTCCACATCAAGCTCAGCGAGCACATTATCCACAGCTTCTCTTTGCTGTGCTGCCATTGGATGACTACATGACAACCCATATGTCAACACTCATACCCTGATAATTCCGTGGAGAGTTGGAGAGAAAAGAGAAAACTTAAGACATGAGCCTTATAACAAGCACAAAAACCTTAAATGACATGACACTAACACAGTTTAAGAAAACACTACATTGTTGCACAAAGATGAAGTGCCACATGAAGGTTAGCTGCTAGGCATATGTGGTCTTCGCAACTGCGAGAGAGAATGTACTCCTAAGACGTTGTTAGGCTTGTGGCCATAGACATCGGTTTGGGCAGAACAGAGAGAGAGAGAATGTACTCATAAGACGTTGTTTGCTGTAGCCTTGTGGCCATTGACGCCCAGTTGGGCGGAACACAAAGGGACGGAACCTACCTTTGTCAGGGGCTAACGCCGGTAGTAAGACTTACCTTGGAATAAACAACTGATCCGGGTTTTCCAGATATCCTCTACAAATCCCTTTACACCCTGCTGTGTGTGGTTTGCCCAATAACTAGGCCCCAAAAGGGCCTGGGGTTTTGGCTCAGCCTCAAGACTTTCAAAGTTGGTAAACAGAGGTATAGGCACAATTCTCTTGATAGATTTGAAGAGAGCGTCTCTCTGGTGAGAGAACCACGGACAATGAATCAGAAAATGACTATTGTGTTCAGGTTGCCCGCACAACGGGCAATGGCACTCTCCCTTTCCTCTCTGCTTCTGTTTGCTGTTCAAAGGTAGGCTTCCCGCCGAGTTAAAATTTCAGTCTAGTGCCGAGAGTGGGTAGGCCTTGAGGTCATCCATGATGGCCTCCCTCATGTCACAGACTGGAAACAAGTTCAGGGAAGTGTTCTGCCTAATTTCATTTTCATGAGACAATTTCCTGGCAACAGACATGGCTTTGGACACTACAGCCTCTAAGTCAGATTTATCCAGCAGGGTCAAGACTTGCGGGCTAAGATTCAGATCCTTGAGAATCTCTTCTACTCTCTTCCGCCAGGACTTAGCCTGTTTGAAAGGGCGATCCTGTTTCCAAGATATAGAGTCGATTAACTTAGGATATCTGATGCAGCTGAACCCACCTTGAATTCATCTCGTCGGGAGCTAGGGATGCCAAACTCACCCCGAACAGCCACATTGGCTGTTTTGGAGCATGCTGATATGCACTCCTTAAGCACCCCCACTTGAATGATCTAGAGACTTAGCCTGGTTGGACTTATCAACCCATATTGCAGATGCGTACTCCAACACAGGTCTAACGCGACAAAGCATGGTTTTCTTGACCTCAGAGTTGATCCCTCTGCAGTGGAAACTTTTAGTGAGACCCAGCGTTTCGCCCTTGCCAGTTTGGACAACTTTCTGAATATGTGCATCCCAATTACAGTTGGAGGAAAACTCAATGCCGAGGTATGTGTAGGAAGGGAGGACAGGAGGGGCTCACTCCGGTAATGTGACTTGCTTTGACAAAGACCATTACTTCGGGTTTTCCAGATATCCTCTAGAAAGCCCTTCACACAAGCATCAACTTGACCTGTCTGAGCTGCCCAGCAATTTGACCCCAACAGGGCCAGGGCTTTAGGCTCAACCTCAAGATTGTCAAAGTTGGTGAAGTGAGGTACGGGGACAATGTTCTTGATGTTCCTGAAGAGGGTCACTCTCTGGTGAGAATATCCCGGACAATGTATCAGAAAATGGATATTGTCTTCAGGCTGCCTGCACGTCGGGCAATTACAATCTCCTCTTCCTCCTGCATCTGTAAGGTAGGCTTACCACCCTGAGTTTATATTTCAATAGTGCTGAGGGTAGGTAGCCCTTAAGTGCGAGAGAGAGAGAGAGAAGAGAGAGAGAGATGGGGTGTCCGTGCATGAGTGCTGGTACCAATAATGCTTTGTCACATGTTAAAGCCTACACTGCATAGACCCTCCCCAGTTGCTTGAAAAATGCAGTAGGGACATCGCCATAGCTATTGGGGAAGTCTCGTTTGCAAGCTCACAGAGCAAGAAAGAGTCAGGCATCTTGCGTCCATCACATGCACAGGTAAAGAGGGAAGTCCCGTTTGCAAGTCCACAGAGCAAGAAAGAGTCAGGCACCTTGCATCCATCACATGCACAAGTAATGAGGAATCGCTGATCTCCTCCAGTGTAGCCCTAAATGCTGCCACCTGTGATTGACAGCAAACAAGCCCAATTCAAGACTGTTGCCATCACACTGCCACACAGAGAGAAGACAAGACACAGACAAGATAGGGCAGACTACTTTCCTTGTCAGACTATATGTTCCTAACAAGAGGTGTGCTCCTTGTACATTGGTTACTACAGCCTGTTGGGGCAGAGAAGAAATAATCTTTTTGTGTCCACAGGACAAAGAAAAAGAGAGGAACTCATAACATCCGAAGGGGGCTCTGAAGGGCCATGGGACAAAAAGAACAGCAAGAAACCCCCACATCAACATGTGTGTCTTGAAGTCTGAGTTGACACCACATATATCTCTGGTTCTTGCTATGGACAGGAGCGTAAGGTGGTTAAGGGATTTCTTTGCAGTAGCTACTCCTCCAATGGTCAAATTTTGGTTGGTCGTAAGGAAGAGGGCTGTAGGAAGTGGCCATGTCTCACTTTCATGTCTCCACGCAAAATATCACAACTCTGTAAGATGTCCAACAGACCAAGTGTCACTGCAGTTGCATGAGACGAGAGCATGTAGGGGCATTGGCCTCATTGGAACTGGTATTTCTTAGGGGTGGGAAGGCCCAGGGTCTGTCGATTGGGAATGAGTATCTGATGTGGAGGTACATCCCCATTTCCCCTCTGCTCTGGCTTGCCGCATTTGAAGGTACTGTGCTTTCCAGTTGAGAACTGAATAGAGTTCAGGTCACCATCCATTTAGGTTGCGAGGATATGTAATCATGGGCCGTGGTTCTGAGAAATAAGATCATCTTCCAGCTCTCCATTGTGTCACCGTTGGGATGAGTAACACCCATGAGTGCTACCTGCAGAGGACTCGTGTACTCCATATAGGTGAGCCAGATGAGCCATACATTGAGAGCCTTCAACGCCCCTTACTTCTCCTCGTCCAGGGTTGCTGGGATGGTGTCCGCCAGAGAAGGTCAATTTGTGACGCCTGGATTAGGGTGTGCGTCGTTTGCCTGGCATTTGCCTATATTGGCCCAGGGGGAAGGTAACTGCTTTGGTCTTGGTCCTACAAGATGCTGTCTTTTCTGTGTCTGTAGCTCCTGGGCAAGGTTGTGACTTGGCGGTGGAGGTCAGCTAGACTTTGTCTGGGGTTTGGAATTCCCACTCAACGGAGTGCACCTTAAGCTGGAGAATGCCATAGTGAAGGGATATAGCTTTGCAGCAATATCCCTTTTCATTGTGCCATGTCATGATCAGGAGCAGAGACATCATCAAGAGCTCTGAGTAGTTTCCACACGTTCTAAAGTTGGGTTGGTGTGTGGTCCTTGGTGGCATCCATGCGGCCGCAGCTGGCTGGCCTGCAAGACAGAAAAGCCTCCCAAGCTACTTGGCCACCGAGTGCCACACAGAAACCCACTCGAGAGCCTGTAGAAACAACTCAAAGCTCCTGGTGATGTCTTGGAGAGAAATGAAATGAAATGAAATGGTGCTTTATAACGTCCGCGGAAAGCTCATAGAGCTGATGGGACAAAATGGAAGAAAACAGGAGAGAGGAACAAATCCAGAAACCACAATTAATGTTCTAGCGATTGTCTAAGGGTGAAGGCCTCGTGCAGGTAGGCTGCCAAGCATTTTTGATCCTCATAGTGGAAGACATCAGTGAGAGTTTGGGTTCCACTGAATAAACAGTGGAATCTCCCACGGATTGGTAATAGGAAAGCAGTAGAAAGTTGGTTACGTTGAAATAAACTGTCCACTCGAGCATACCACGAGTTCCTGAAACCTGCAGCTTTGAGCCTCATAGATGTTGTGAGGGCCCTTGCCACTAGCCCTTTGAGAGAAAGAAAGAAAGGGAAAGAACGTCCATAGTGGACCCATGAGACAAAGTAGAACAAGAAGAGACCCATATCACCATTACACCAAATGTCATGTGAAGAAACTGAGAGCATTGCATACCAGTTGGGTAGGAAGCTTTTGTATGAAGCCCACCGTGTCAGTGAACAGGCATTCCTTCCCATTTGGTAGCTGTTCACACAGTGCATAGAACATTCTCCCAGTCATGATAACTTGACCCAAATTTGAACAAAACCCCTTAATTGACCCTAAACTTGACCCAATTTGAATGATAGACCCTTACTGCATAAGACCATTGAGGTCCACAGCAGGTAAAGAGGGCCTATGGGAGACAATAGAACTATGAGAGACATCCAAAGACCATGTGAAAAAAACCGAAACGTCGCTTGGTGAAGACTGCCCATGCCAGTAAGCTCCTAACCACTTTGGGTCCTCAGTTTAAGACCTCTGCCACGGACAAAGCCTGGTGCCCGTAGACTTCAGTGGATGGCAGGGAGAGAGAAAGGAGGAAATGTTTTACCTCTACTCGACGGGTAGTCGGATCTAGAGTTGCAAAAAGCCGGTCCTCTGCCAGAACTCCTGCCCCACTTAGTCTATTTAAGAGTGTACTCTTCCCTGCATTTGTGTAACCAACCTGCCAAACCCATGAGTTATTTAAAGCTTCAATCAAACCTTGCCCTCTTCGTATAGTAGAGTAAAAACATAGCCACCTTGCCACATCTAGAGGCTGTAGTAGCAGTGCTTCGATCATTTCTAGCAAGAAGGAGGTTGACTCTTGCTGAAGCACGCGTAACTTCTGGTGTCACTTCACCCCACTGGGCAATTACATTCTGTTTGGAAGGTGGACACCTTCTCATGGCTGTAACTGGAGCAACAAGGTTGCCCCCAAGGACTCAAAAGTCCCAGGTACCCACACATTAGGTGTGTGCTTGACTCAGCAACCCCCCTTTTATAACTGGGCTGGCTATCCAACATACACCTATGTGGCTTTGAACCCATGACCACTTGTAACGTAGCCTTGTGCCCTAACCACTGGGCCAGCATTTCTAGTATTATATAGTACCATGCGATGCATGCACGGTGTTCATACTCCCTCTGAACTATGCTTGCTATGCAGCAAAGGAAGCCTAGGCTGCGCTTCTGCTGTCGAGAGAAAAAATACTCATCATAAAATACTCGTCATAATGTCCCTGATAAACCCAAGCACTCATGGGACAAGAACGCAGAGAGAGAAGGGGAGAGGCATAAGAATAGAGCGCACCAGGGAGATTACAGGAATGGGGACTGATGCGCGGCGGTCACGATATTGTTGGCGATGTCCACGCACTGACTCGAGCTCCCTCTTCAGTCCTGCAATCTGAACACCAACCACGCATGAGATGATCTTACCTTCATTTCAGTAGAAACAAACAAGTGGCAAATAGATTTCTACCCTTCCAACTACATCATGATGTCAACTGCATATCTACAGAAATCCACCAAAAAGATATTCCCAGAATTGCCAGGTCCTGCGCATTATGACTTGAGGACTGGACAGGTCCTGACTGGGTAATGTATGGGTAAACGATGAGGTTCGTGAATATAAAATCATCCCAAACATACTGGAACACTAAAGGGTGAAGCCCTACCTGAGTACGGAGAATTCGCTTGTCAACTTCAATTTGCTTTTCTCCCATACCCTTGACCAAACCTCCTGCCTGTCTCTCCAGATGTGTCCACATGCGTGTCAACCGCGGTAACTGGTACTCTGTTTGGGCCAACTCTACCTACACAGATAGAACCAGGAGTCAAATAAACTACAATGAAGCTAACCATGGTTCCAGCCACTAACCCAGCTTTAGTTGATGCCACCACAAGATATAGCCTACTGGAGGAGGAAGCCTAGGGTGGTTTGTTGCCCGTTCGTATTCATCTGCACAGAACAAGAGGGAACAAACACCTTTGTAAAGGGCTCACTCCAGTAGTGGGACTTACCTTGATATAAACAATTAGTTCAGGCTTTCCAGATTTCCTCCAGAAATCCCTTCACACAAGCATCAATCTGCTATGTCTGAGCTGCCATGGCACTTCAGCCTCCGAGTCAGCTTCATCGAGCAGGGTCAGTTCTTCCTGCCTAATATTCAGGTACATGAAAATCTCGTCTATTCTTTTCTGCCAGGATGGTCTTGCTTCCAAGATAGAATCGATCATCTTAGCGTATCCTGGTATTAGGCATGCGATTCAACTGACCCCACCATCTGACCTTAAACTCATCACATTGGGAGCTCAAACTCGCCAAACTCGCCCCGAACAGCCACATTAGTTGTTCTAGAGCATACTAGATTCTAAAGAGAGAGAGAGAGGTGAACCTGCAGAGTAGCTTCCCGAGTTGCTGCACGCTGGCTAAAAATATCAAGTATCAATGCGGTTCTATCACAGACACGCACATCCTCACCAAAGGCTTTCCCCAGACTCCGAAGCTGCCTGGCATTGCCCCAAACAGAAACCACATCTTAGAAGGAACGAGTGTCTTGGTGATGGTCTTTGCTAGATCCTGCCTTTGGTACCTCACCGTATGAGTCTGCTGGAGCCACATACATCAGGTTCGGCTATTCCCTTAGCAACATCCACAATTAGATAAAGCCTCCCATGGTTAATTGTTCGAAGCTGGTCTCAGGGTGTTGATTTATCTTCGCTGGAACAGGTCTGGTGTCCAAGGTCATGGTCACGTCTGTTTTCCACGTAATGCCAAACAACCAAAATGGGTAAGGCCTTAAAACTAATTACCCTGGTGAGAGCTCATCATCGAAGATAACAGTTTCAACTTTGAGAGCGCGAATTGCTCCTTGAACCTCCATCACTTTGCCAGCCCCTATGTACGTTTTGGGACTTGGATGCTCTAGCCTGCCAATACCATAAACTTAGCAATGTTAGAAACTGTAAATGACCTCCCCTGCACGCGAATGTAAAGCTAAGCAAAGGTCCCCTCATGCTGCACTATTCAAACCAGCAATACTAGAACATCCAACAGACGCACAGAGGGAGGGGAGAGCCATTCACCTACAGGACATATGCTCTCCTAACTTTTCGGGGTGGAACTGCCATACCCTCTCACAGTCAGGGCAAAGGTCCATTGCAACTTCGGGCTGTATTGGAGCTTTAAAATGTCCACAAAAAGCCCAAAGATGTACTCATTAGAGGTTGTATGCTCTGGCCTTGTAGGACTTAAACCAAGAGAGTGTGTACTCATGAGACATTGTCTGCTGTAGCCTTGTGGCCATAGACCCCACGCCCGGTTTAACAAGAGAGAAAAAGAGAGAGAGAGAGATGTACTTTTGGTAAGTAGAACCAACGACAGAAAGTCCTGCAGTATCAGCTAATTGTGAGAGTTCCTCTAGTGACTCAGTGATCCCAAAAAGAGCTCGCTCTCCTGCCCTTTTGCGCTCAATGCCTACCAAATATGCCCTCTCTTCAAAGACCTGCATCTCCCATACAATGTTCTCACTGCAGTCAATCTGACGTCCATCTGAGGTACACCAAGTTGATTCCATGTGAAAATTGCTGCAAGAAGCCCCTCAAGATTTTGAAAGTTTGTGAACAGAGGTGCATGGACTATGTTCTTGATGGCGCTGAAGAGGGTCACTGATGATGAGAATAGCCCCCAACATTTTATCTGTAAATGATGTTTTCTAGGCCGCTTGCTCATCAGGCATTGACAATCTCCCTTTCCTTTCTGCATCTGTCTATAGTTCAAAGGTAGACTCCCTGTCCTCAGTTTCAACTTTAGTCTGGTGCAGACAGTAGGTAGGTAGGCCCTTCAGATCATCCTTAAGGTCATCACCAATGTCACAAACTGGAAACAAAGTTCAGCAAGAGACCCACTCAAGTCGGAGTTATTTTGCATGATTAATTCTGAATAACTCCAACTTTTTATGCCTAACTGGTTGGAGTACTATTGAGAAAGTGCAAGAGAGTGGTCCAGATCCTCGCGGATTCGACGTGGGATTAACTTTAAACGAGCTTTTGTCAAATAGAACCGAGTGATCCATGGATCCTGCTTTTCCCAGTATACAGAAACAAGCAAGAACATCTTGGAATTTTAGCCTTAACAAGAAAACTGTGTCTTCCACTCTCCCTCTCTTCTCTCTCTTGTCCCATAGGCCCTCCCTCATGCTCTGGACCTAGAGATATAAAAATTCGTTCTTTATGTAGGTCTACTTTGTCCCACAGGCCCTGGGGTCGCCCTTTGGACGTTATAAAGTTCCTGTTGTTGTTCCTTTTCCTTCCGGGAATTTTTATTCTTCTGACTTCTCTGTTTCTGTGGTTCTACTGTGTTGTTATACTGTGTCTCATGGGTCCTCCAGGCCTCTAGCGGATTCTTCCTTCCCCTAAACCTATGGCCTTTGGGACGTACTAATTTCTCTCTCCTCTATGGGAGCGGGATTACCTCTCGACCATTTTGGAACCTGATCCGCTTGTTAATGTCTTCTTCAACCCACTCAGATCCGGCAGTAGGAGAGATGACCGTCCCCTCACCCACACCATTGGTGCTCCAATCATCATCACTTATCCAATCGTCTGCGTCTTTCCTCTCCTCAACCTCTCCCTCAATGCCCAACCCCTCAAGTTCGTTCCCCAAGTCTTGCATGTCCAGCAGGTCTCCAACTCTTCCATTTGTCCCGTTTGACACAATATCTTGGCCCACAGCGCTCTCTCTCTTCAACTCGCTGTTGGCCCATACCCCTCCATCATTGGAATTAAATTCGAGCTTCAAATCTGCCAAAATTTCATCTCCTTGTCTACCCGTATGCTCACTTTCGAGGCCCCTTCCTGTAGCGGCGACTCTTCCGAAGCCTCTCTTGTGACCTGCTCTGTCTTCCCCCAGGTAAGCACGTCCTCTGCGCGCATCTTCGGAAAGCATAGCGTATACTCTACCACCGAGATTGCTGCTACATTTACGCCTAGTTTCAAACCCCCTTCTTACACAACCTCTGTAAACCACAGCCTCTGATCGCTGACTCCTAGTCGACTCAAACCCACAAGCTTCTGGCCCACAGGTCACCTCCAGCTTCAAGTGCAAAACCCTAAAATTTTCTCTGTATTGACATCGAGACACTCCCAGGTCAGAATGCGGGAGCGAGAACTTCCTAGCAGCCAGCTTGTCTGGGCACAAATTGGAAGGGGGTATGGTGTGAGAAGGACATGATGAGACAGAGAGAGCCATGCGGGAAATTCGCTCTAGCTATTGGAGGCTGTGATTGAGCTCACCACCACGAAGGATTCTTTGCATAAGGAATCCTTACATTCTGAGATGCCACTTTCTTCTTCTACACAAATCTTTTGCGACGACGGGAATTGGCAAGTGTTTGTAATACTACACTGAAGCGAAAAACTCACCTCCAATATAGCTCACAAGTCAAGCAGGGGAGGAGAACGTTTGTGTTCCAAGTTACTAGACATCGACACATGGGCCAACAGGCGCCGTGAGCGACGCAGTGTATGAGTAGGATTGCGTAAGTACTTTTCAAGATAGATATGCATTCATCCTGGAGCATCAAGTCCTCGAGGACCAGCCACAATAGTCTCAACCGTAGGCCAGATTTGCCAGGAGGCTCAAGAGCTAGGTGTACTATAAAGTTGCATTCTGAGTTGACCGTTGAACAAATCGACCTTTGCAGCACTTCACCCATTTAAAAGCACTGAATCTTCGAAAGCTGGTGAGATTATCTAAACTGCCTCAAACCTGGGTTTTGTGTGTTCATCGACTTCGCAGACGCTAATTTTTCGAAATTGCCAACACGATCACTGCATGCAGCTCCTCAAGTCCAACAAATCTACGGTTCTGATTCCGAGAGAAGCCTGCAGTGCGGTTGATGATCCCCGCCACTGTTCTCATAACTGAAATGGCGACAAGTGCGGCTGGGACATTGGCCTTTTAGTATTGACTATTTCTATTGTTGGGGGTTGTCTCTCTCAAGTCGATATTCCGTTCTCTCTGCACGAGGGCTGCATGGATGCCTTCCTCGACACCCAGTGGTGGGCTTGCAGAGTTTTTTTGTCTTTTACTTTGATGATCCGACTGCACTAGCCGTCGAGGCAGGGGAGACGATTGGGGAAGAGAGCTTCGATTTCCTTGTCGCCATTTTCCTTGAACTTTGTTGGTGATTGTTTCTGGAGTCCTGCTATCAGACAGATTGTTCAGAGCGAAGGAGATGTGGTGTTATGCTGGAAATTCTTTTGTGGCGGTTAGTCTGGAACTGCACTAATCCGTTGTGCAGAGATGACAACGTAATAGGGCTCGTTCTTGGGTCTTCTTGGTCCCTTTGAGTGCGATGTTGGAAGCGCTTATCGCACCCAGTTGACAACAGAAGAGAGCTGTGAGAAGATGACTTGACTTGAAGCAGTCTTGTCATGGCTGCAAAATCAAGTAAAGATAGAGGGGGGAAGAAGGATGCGATGGGTGGCTCAGGAGGTAGCAGTGGCGGAGGCGGCGGTGACGAGTTCGGACGGGCCGTAGCCAAAATGGGGGTGGCCCAGGTATGTGAATCTCTGGGTTTTCACACATTCCAGCGCTCTGCCGCAGAGGCTTTGGCTGACATTGCGCTGCGTTATCTCAGTGATCTCGCGAAAGCTGCGCACTTCTATGCGAATTTGGCAGGGCGTACACAATGCAACGCACTCGATGTAATCTTGGCCATGGAGGATGTGGGCACTGGGCCAAATGCGGCTACAGATACGGCCCGTTCACTATCAAGCTCTGCGTCCCTGCGGGATGTGATGAAGTATGTGGAATACTCTGACGAAATTCCTTTTGCAAGGCCTGTCCCACACTTCCCTGTATCCAAGAAGCGGGCGGCCCCGCCCAGCTTTGCGCAGCTGGGGGAGACCCCCCCGCAATCGCATATACCTGCCTGGCTGCCTGCATTTCCGGATCCCCACACTTATCGCGCCACTCCTGTTTGGAATGAGCGAAAGGGCGACTCTTGCATGGATAAACTTGAGCAGGCCAGACAGCGTCGGAAGGCAGAACGCTCGCTTGTTGCCCTCCATCTCCGCCTGTCTGCCAGGGGATTGGGTGTGGGTGCGGGGGACGCATCCTCGTCAGGGTCAGCTTTGGTACAGACAAGGGCTCGGTCCGTTTGGGGTGCAACCGGGCCAGCCCCGGGGGTAGGGATCTCTGGTCCCCAATCTCTTCAGTCTCGTCAGGAGTGGTCTTCCAGGGAGCAAGAGGCGCTACTTGCAAAGATGGAGTCTGAGGGTTCACTGGGGAAAGCCAAAGGAAAGAAGTCAGCAATTATGGTGCAAAACCCATTTCTAGCAGCCCCTCTTGCAGCCGGTGAGGGAGAGGTTTCGCCCATTTCTTTTGCTAGGAGAGGCTTTGGTGCTGACGGACTCAAACCTGATGGTGATGGGCAGGTAGCGGTGCCATCTGTGCTGGAGGCTTTTGCTCCAGCACTCGAGGTTGCAACCAAGAGTCTAGAACACAATGAAATGGAAGCTGTTACTCCCAAGGAACAGGCTGGAAGCATAATTCCTGAGTCAAAGGATCGGGTGCCCGTCTCTCTGACTTTCGACTGGGGAAGAAAGACTCGGGCTAAGGCCATTGTTGCACAGCTGAGCTTGGCCCGAAGTAGGTCACCTGTCAAGAAGGGGAAGGGTGGTGTCTCATCAGGGAAGGAGGAGGAGAAGGATGAGAAAAGAAAACGAGCCGAGCAGATTTTAGCACAGGCCATAGAGGACTCGGGAGATGTCGGCCCACAAACATGACTTCACAAAATGCTGACCTGTGCGTTCTTCCTTCTCTGCAGTATTTTTCTCTGTTCTTCATGGCTGATGCCAGGAAAAGTTAGGTGCAAGATATTATTGGTCATCAGCCAACCTTTTCACTTAACTGTCTTGTGCTTTGGCCTGTCTTCCACAGGTTCCGTTGAACAAAGGCTCTTTACAATGAACGACAAATGCATGCAGCTTCTTGGTGTTGTTACCATGAATGGCAGGGCAAAAACTTTTGGAAGGAAGAGCAGTCTGTCGGATCATGCAGTAGGGATAATGTCTCTCTCTCTTACACACCCACACAAGGATTAGCCAAGCATGATCTTCCGAGTACGTTTTCTTCTTACCCTGCCCCGCATAGTGTCTTGTCTATGCAACACCTTAAATCAGACCCCAATTACCTGTAATAGGATTGTGGACCTGTGCACACCATGCTTTGACAACTTTTGGCTTAGAATCATGCCATGTAATCTTCATATACTTGATCAGCTCCAAGATGTTTAGTATCTCGCCGTGATCATGCCCTCAAGGGTGTTTTACAACCTACAGCCAAGCTACACTTCTTGCAACTCCAGTTCGTGTATGGCTGTCTCTAGTCAAGTTGGGCTCACAAAAAAAAAATGAATGACCTGAAAGATTCTGTGCGCCACTCTGTGCTCTTCTCTCTTCAAGCTTCACGAGATCTCAATTTTACTATGAGAATAAACCTTTTCATTATGTTACCAATATTGGCTTTTCCGCGACTGATTCAGTTTTTATTTTTATTTTTATTTTTTTCCAGTTTGGCCGAAAAGGGCTTAGGCTTGGGCATTTAGGAATCTTGACGAATACAAGTGAAACCTTATCTCCAAAACCCTGCCCCTCTTTCCGCGTGCTCCGGTGTAGCAGGATTGAGCTATGTAGCTCTCAATCGGCTGACCTCACAGCAATCACCTACCCACCTACTGTATTTAGATTTTAGGGAAATGCGTCTGTGGCAAACCACAGAGAGGGGCGTCATTGGGAGCACCTGCACTTAGAAATTTACTTAGTAATTCACTAAGTATGGAATGAAAGTGGTAAGATGATTCCACATTATGCTTTCAGCCAGTGCAGAAACTGTTAGCGGGATGTCCCTCTTAGTTTGTTGAGAATTGCTCTACAACCGTGATGTGATGATGGTGGCTATGGTACACCTCTCAGGAATTTCTGATATTGAGAGGGTTGGAGCGATTCGATCAGCAGGCCCAATGGCTTCAGGGCTGGGGACTAAAATCAATCACATACTGACCTCTGTCGTGCGCATCCCCAGGTAACAGCTTATTTCCGGAATGTTATAAATTTCTTTCAAATGTGAGAAGGTTTCATGAGAAAGTCGACTCTACCCTGTATGGAGGAAGCACATGTGTTTGAGAGGGATAGGTAAAGAAATGATGATGGGCAGTTGTGGATATATGCATGCAGGGATTGAAAGCAAAAGGTGTTGGATGAATAGCTGAAGGTGGAATTGGAGATGATGAAGCAAGCCACCAACTTTCTGCTTCAAAAGGTGGGCATGTGGGAGGCTCACAGCTGTTCCTATGAAAGTATTTTTACAGAGGAATGGGCAAAGTGATATTAAGAGTAGAGATTTGATATGGCTGTCAGTTTCGGGTTTTAGGCTTAAGAGTCAAATATGTTTCCATTTTGAGAGGCTTCCTGATGTGATTGCAGGCAAAGTTGCAACTGTTGCAGGGGACGACTCAAGAGCAAATCATTGAGATGGCTGCTAAATGAGTTTTTCGGCTCTTCTGCAGATTTTTTAGGGTGTTCCTAGTGATTGTCTGAGGGATTGTTTGAACATATTGATTGGATTGTGGGATCCTTGGTGTTCTCAGAAGGAAGTCTGGACCTATCTTGTCTTGGACTCCCTTTATTTAGATGTAATCTACCCTCATGCAGTTAGATGGTTGTTTTTCATTCGACACCAACCTGGATGATGGCTCATTCAGATTCAAAGGCTTGAGTTCAGAAGACATGCTAGTCTATCAGGCCATACAGCAGTCTGTCTTTTGTGTTGTTTCTCTTTCATATTTGTTGAACCTTGCTCCATAGTGGACTTATACATAGGAGCACAGCGACCATTCTTGTTGAAGCACAACCATCTTGAACCAATGGGCCCTGATCTCAGTCAAAATACAGTGGAAGGGACAATGAGAAATTATCCTTTAGACGCAAGACCCTACAGTCCATACTTAATTTTCCTGGGTTTTGATTGGCACTGCAAAATTATATCCATAGACCCTGCCTCAAAGTTCAAGGCTCCAAAATTGGACCTAGAGTGACGGTGGTCTCTTACTGACAAAGAGGTTTGTTGTAATCTGTAGGAATATGGACAATGGATTTGAAGAAGAGGACAAACTTACAGCAGCCACAAGCTTCTATTCTGGATGCAACTGCAAAGTTGTGCAAGGAGCAAAGGTGTGTGAGAGAGACTATTCCACTGAAAATGCAGGAGAATAGAATCCTATCTCTATACAAGAGATAGGAATAGAGAATAGACGCACTTCAGAACAACTTAGATGCAGCTCTGATATGCAACACTCGAAAGGGAGTTTACAGCATGCTCTACTACAGAATCAAAGCACCTAAATGCAATGACCTAAAGCAGAAGATCAAACAGTCTAACTCAACAACTTCAAAATGCGAGACAGTGAGATGAGAACACAAACAAATAGAAAAGTGGAATCTTTATAACCCCAGACTAGTTTCGCTCAGCAACGTGAGCTCATTAGTGGGAAAGAAAAGGAATGAGATACGAAGACCCCACACCCTGCTACCGGGAGTGAATAGTCTCGCGGGTGACAATCAACCAATGGATGTCTCGAGAGGAGAAAACCATTCAATGGATGTCTTGTGAAGAGATAAATCATCCAAGAAAGTCTTGGTGGGAGAAAACCATCCAATGGATGAAATTAAGTTCTTGACAAGAGAGAACCATCCAAAGGATGAAATTCATCCCAAAAAATCAATTTGTATCTCTCATATACAACTAATTTCCTTCTATTGTAACTTTGTACGAACTATGTAGGAACGCAAGGTCCTTGCTTTTTTCCAACAAAGATAGGTGTGTCAAAAGATGCCAACTAACCCTAAGCTAGTGACCCAAGGTAGATTAAACCACCAGGGTGCCCTGGTAAGGGCTGGACTTGAGCAGCATTGCCAACTTCAATCAACTCAGCCAAAGGCTATTGGGTATATAAGCTCCAACTATTGGTGCTCAAACTCTCTCTTATATGTAGTAGTGGATGTACTAGGGACCAACCAATGGAAAGCCCGCCTCTTACCGTTGCATCAAAAATCTAGGAGCATCTTTTATTTCAAAAAAAATTTACATATCAGGAATGTACTCCATTTGTACATAGATGACCTGCACCTACGCAGGTAACGAACCGTTCTCTCTAAAATTTAACATCAATATATGAAGTGTTTGTTTGTTTTGTTTTGTTTTGTTTTGTATTGTAGTGTTGAGATGTCCCAAACCGCGAGGCCCTGGCTCTTGTGCTTGGTACCGTTGGAAAGCCCTCGACGAGGAGGGGTGCACGGGCCTGGTCTCACGATTTTTGGACATGCAGGGTGGGAGATGTGGCATTCCAAGTACTTTGGGTTCCTGGAAATTCACAAAATATAGCAAAATGGGAGCCTCGATGGAAAAGATATCAAGGGAAAGGTCTTCGGGTCAAATTTGATCGTAGGCTATGTAGAAAAGAAATGCATTTGGACTTAGATGACATTGGACACTTGGGCCAATGGCACAAGCTACCCTAGAGACCAGGCTACCCTAGAGATGGGAGATATATCAATAATGATTGGATATTATTACTCGATAAATTCATGAAAAAAAAAAAATGGGGCCTTGGCATGGGAGACGGACTTGGATACATAGGAGATTGCACATTGGGCTCAGATGGGCCTCCACATAGGAGACACCCTTGGATACATAGATATCGCTTGGGCTTAGATGACAGTGGACACTTGGGCCTCTACATGGGAGATGCACTTGGGCTTAGATGGGCCTCGACATAGGGGTACATTGGAAATTGCACTTGGTCTTAAATTTCAATTTTTCACACATGGGCCAATAGTAGAGGCTATCCTAGAGGTTGCACTTGGGCTTGGACATGAGAGATGTCCTTAGATACATAGGAGATTGCACTTGGGCCAACGGCATAGGCTACCCTAGTCAATATATGAAGCCAGTGTTTGGTTTGTTTTGTAGATTTGAGATGTCCCAAACTGCGGGCCCCACCCTGAGTGCTTGGTCCCGTTGGAAAGCCCTCCACGAGGAGGGGTGCTTGGTTTCACGATTTTTGGACCTATGGTGTGGGAGATGTGAAATTTCAAGTACTTTGGGTTGTTGGAAATTCACGAAAAATTGCAAAGTGGGCATTCCTGGGACAATGGTTGGAGCCTCGACATGGGAGATATTAAGGGAAAGGTCTCTGGTTCAAATCTGGTCGTAGGCTATGTGGAAAAAAAATGCATTTGGACTTAGATGACATTGGACACAGACTACCCTATTGACGGGAGACATATCAATAATGATTGGATATTACTACTCAATAAATTCATGAAAAAATTAACATGGGGCCTTGACATGGGAGAGGATACATAGGAGATTGCACACTGGGCTTAGATGGGCCTCGACATAGCAGCCAGTGATATATATAGGATTAATATAAACTTTTAACTCTTTCACCAAATTCCAATTTCTGAATCACATTACATTGTTGCTCATTTTGTTCATGTTACAATATTCTTTAAACATTAGTTCACTCATGTACCACACTTTGTAACTAAACAAACATCCAACTTCATTTTAGTATATCGATTTCCACATGGGCCGCGACATAAGAGACGCACTTGGATACATAAGGGATTGTACCTCGACTTAGATGACACTGGACACTTGGGCCGACGGCACATGCTACCCTAGTATGCATGCATGATATGTTATTATGGAACTTGGGTGTGGACGTGTGGTTTAGTTTGCAAGACATCATTATTGAGGTTACATTAAGCTCAAATGTGTAAATTTGATATGTAAGGTCTGGGTGGTAGTATGATGAAGCATATGTCTCATGGTTGTGGTTCAGCGGAGTGTTGGGTATATTGGTTATGTGACAAGTAGGTTCATCAATGATATTTAGTTACCATTGGAATGTTAGGTTGTAGATTCTAGAGTAGCGAAGTTGCAAAAAATTCGAATGGTGACACTGAGACCTAAAAGCTAATTAGTGTAATTTACATACTTTTGCTGGACAATCTGGGCTGTAGAGCATGGCCCTGCTTCATCAGCCATATAAGGAATTCAAGTGAAACTACAAATGCAATGTTGCAGAATTTTGTTAATAACATATGCGCCCTGGCAGGCCTACTAGTTCCGAGTAATTAGAATGAATTTGCTTGATTGCTCCAGTGCTAATTGTGAGTTTTCTACGTCCTCCATCTTGAGGAGGCTATATTAGAAAGCTAAAAGTAAACAAAATGAGGACACTACTTGAGACAGACATAAGAAACTTAGAGAATGCACTCTGAGATGAACACTAAGCCTGAATTCTGATTAGATGGACACGCAATATATACATAGGAGACCTCCGTGAGATGCAGCTCTTGCTACCATATCAACGGCACTATTCTCGAAGTCACACCTATCTACGAGAGAAAGTTAAGGTAAAACTAATAACTAACGCAAGTTGCATCCCAACTACCCTAGCGGTGGCAGCTCCGAAACTGAAGCACCATCGGCTGACTTCTCCGAAACTCAAGCGCTGATCACGGAGACTGAAGCTCAGCCTTGGTCACTCTTTGTTGACACTCCCCTTGCTCAAGGTTGAGTTCTCTCAGTCCCAATATTCTCATGCATTTGGAGTGTTTGGGTCCAGGAACTACTTTTGTCAACATGTCGGCTCGCTCCATATCTGCAGTTGGGCAGTACTCGAACAAAACTTCTCCTTCAGCCATCATCTCTCGCACATAATGGTGCTGAATGTCTATGTGGTTAGTACTACTGCGATGAATGGGATTCTTGATTAGTTGTCAAACAATATCACAGTTAATCTTTCTTTTTGAACAAATCCAAGTTCACCAAGAAAAGTTCGTAACCACATGGCCTCTCGGGTAGCTTGGGAGGCCGCCATATTCTCAGCTTCAGTAGTAGACAATGCTACTGTTGGTTGTCTTCGCGACGACCAACAGAGCCACGGGTAGGAAGATAAAGGGAGAAGCAAGGACTGAGAAAGGGGATTCTTGGAAGCACTTCACGGGGAGGACTTCTTGGTCATGCAGGAGAAGGGATCGGGCGGAGAGTAAGAATGGAAGCAAAGATGGAGAGCACGGTGAAGGAGGAGAGATGATTAGTAGATGCTTGTTATATGCAAAGCTGTAGTGATATTGTAGAGCAGATTAGAGACACAATGGCTTCGGCCTGATACCTGATAAATCATAATCTGATACTTATACGATACAATCACACTGTGTAGAGAGATCTGAGTGAAGCTGTGGAATGAATGATGAGTTGATGGAATCCGATAGATTGATGAAGCAAACTGATACTTAAATTATCACTAGTAAGGTAGCTAACATGAATGCGGAAAGGAAAACAAATAGGAAACACCCCCATGATACACTAGTTGTAGGTCATGACTGATTGTTCTGAGCGGGCTGAGTACTTAGAGATTTCCAACTCTTCTATCTTGGAGTTTCCGCCTCGGATAGCGAAGGGATGGGTGAGTAAAAGCCGCGCGACATTTGGCGACCATACTGGGGAACTGAGTCATTAACAACCAGATGTGACAGGCATCTGGTGGGATCATGGTGGTTGGACCATTAAAGAATTTGAAGTGAATCAAATTCCCTGTGGAACGAAGGAAGAAAGATTGTCCAAACAATTCTTTCAAAGGTTCTTGGAATTGCCAGACGGTTGTAAGGAAAATATTCTTAAGCGAGTGCATGATGCTGATCCGGAATGGGGTCTGGAGAAAGGAGCGTCATCTATGATAAGCGTACTTGTAAGCTGTATGCAAATCAGGGAAGGGGACCTCTTATGATGACTGGAATGAGAGAGGGAAACCTTTGGAAACTGCAAATCAAAGTGATTACGGGAGAATCTCTGCAAGCAAACATGGTATTGTCGACGGATAATATTCAAGCAAATGTGGCGGTGACAATTGGGGGAGCAAGTCTTCAAAGGTGGCATGATCGACTTGGACACATCAGTGTCGACATGATTAAACAAATGGAGAAAACACAGATCGTCGATGGTATGAAAATACTGAACCCTAATGCAGATCTGGAGTTCTGTGAAGGTTGTGCCATGGGCAAGAATCACAGAGTTGCGTTTCCAGTAAATGAAGAACGTGAGAGGATTCAGACTCCTGGAGAGTTCTACCATGCTGATGTGTGTACAATGAATGTAGACTCGCATGGAGGTTCCAAACATTTTGTCATGTTTAAAGATGATCATAGCAGCTATAAGATCTTGTATTGCATGAAAACAAAAGGAGAAGTTCTCAAGTTCTTCAAGCAGCTGTGTGTGGAATCGGTGATAGAGACAGGACATACAGTGAGAAAGCTTAGAAGCGACAGAGGAGGAGAATTCTTGAGCGCAAAATTTAAGACTTTCTTTGAAGAAAATGGAATTCGGCAGGAACTTTTAGCGCCATATTCCCCAGAGCAAAATGGTGTCATCGAAAGGGACAATAGGACTCTGGTTGAAAGAGTTAGATGTATGCTGCAAGCAAAAGGTCTCAGTCCTAATTTCTGGGCAGAAGCTGCCACTACAACTGCATACACCCTAAATCGAACGGGAACCAGGGTGTTGAATGGGAAAACACCTTTGGAGGCCTGGAATGGGAAGAAACCTGACATCAACCATCTACGAGTGTTTGGTAGCATGGCATATTCACATGTACCCAAAGAGCTGAGAAAAAAATTGGATGCCAAGAGCAAAAAGTGTATATTTCTTGGTTACAGTGTGGAATCTAAGGCGTATCGGCTATGGGATATTGAGAAGCAGCACATAGTCATCAGCCGTGATGTGTTAGTAGATGAGAAGGCCTGAAACAACTATCTCATCGCTAGTTCGTGAATATTGAAGCCATAGATTCTTGATTCCTGGAGGTATCGCAAAAATCCGATTTACAGCTCTCCAATGCTCTTCCTTTGGATCATTCATAAACTGACTCACAATCCCTACTGCAGTAGCAAGATCGAGTCTTGTTGCTATCATCGCATACATGAGAATTCCCACGGCCTCTCTGTATGGAAAATTTTGATCAGATGCATCACAACTTGCTTCTGTTCCCAATTCACAAGTCCTTGACAATCTAACATTCGCGTCAAGGGGTGTACTTAGTGATCTGCAATTTTGCATCCCAAAATGACGCAACAACTCCTCTATGTACCTTGTTTGCCCAAGACTAATGGATTTTCTCTCCCTATCACGGACGACTTGAATCCCTAGACAATATTCCAACTCCCCCAAGTCTTTCATTTTGAATTCAAGAGATAGAAAAAGTCTTCACCGCATTTATAGCCTTCATATCTTTGCTTAGAATGAGTAGGTCATCCACGTAAATTGCGATGAATACTATCGTACCTCCATTTTTTGTCATCACATAGATGCTTTGGTCTGACTTGCACCTCGTGAAACCGCTCCTCTTGAGGAGCTTGTCAATTCTCATATTCCAAACACTCCGAGACTGCTTAAGCCCATATATGGCCTTTCTAAGTTTGCAAACAAGCTTCTCTCGATTTGTAACTTCGTAGCCGTTGGGCTGCAGCGTATACACGTCTTCAGTGATCAACTCTCCATTGAGAAATGCACACTTCACTTCCATTTGATGAATTTCCAGGTCTAGCATTGCTCCAAGGGCTAGTAGTGTGCAGATGGAAGTGAACTTTGCAACGGGGCAAAAGTTTCACTGACGGGTGGGCTGCCAGATGGAAGGGTCAAAATTTCTATTTCAAAGGTCCCAAGATACGCTCCCTGCAGATAAGGGAATGCTGGAAGGAGGTTGCTCTAGGAATTAGGAATTAGGAAATGGCTTGCTGGAGCCCTTTGAATAGGGCTATGGAACGAAAAGTAGAACAAGTGATAGAAAAACTCTTCAAAAATGCACCAATCACTGACACGCAAACCTCCATCGGAAACAAAGCTGTATACAACAGTGAGATCAGCTCGATAGATCATCACATGCGATGGCATTCTTGGGGGGCACTTGTATAACTACATCCAAGAATTGCTTGGCATTTCTCGGTCCTGCCTCTACCTGGGCATTTACCCGATTCTTGGATGCAACATCGACCCTGACAATGTTTTCTGTTTGCAAATCCTCAGGGTGTTGTGCAGCATTTCAATCCGCACTACTCATTCCCTCGTTCCGACATCCCTTTCCTTTAAAGCTGGACCTGTAGCCGCAGTGGCATCTGCATAATCCACAAAAGCTGTACTCCCACTCGCTTCTTTGCCTCTAGCTTTGGAGACCCAGTCCGTCCCTCAAGCAAGATATGTTTTTCTCAGCTTTGAAGCCACTGACCCTATCTTCATTATTCTCAAGCTGCGTACCAAAAAGATAGAGACCGTGATGCCGTTGATGAACATTGCACCATTCATTCCCACACATGATGTGCCTGTGGGTTGTGCACTCGATGATCGGCGCCCAAGCTCGATCCTTAAGTACGATGATGGGCTACTTAGATCATTCTTGAAGATTTTGGAGTTTACAAGTTCTTGATCCTTGCTCCAAAAGCCCGTGATATTCAAAGTACTCTCCTCAAGATGCAAAACCCATCCACGAGGCAAGAGCTGGTAATTGGAAGTCAAATTTACATGTGCACGCAGACGCAAATACAGACAGTCTCCCCCGTAGTTTCTCTCTGGAAAGGCAGTTTGTGATCTCGAGTATGGTGATCTAAGTTTCTGGGTCTGTGTCAAGTCGAGCGAATTCTAGACATTGGGTCCGATCTTCGTGAATGAAAGCGGATCTTCACAAATTGCCTACGATTGCTCGTCTCTTTCATGAGCTCGCTCTAATTTCGCACAGATTGCACTACATTCAGATGATATATCTGTCCAGATGAAACACTGTATCTTGCTGGAGTTCATGACCAAATAAACTCGATGGGTTGGGTATAATGAGCAGAATATGCGCACACACGGGGAGCAACACCAAAGGGTGATGTCTACAGCTTTGGAGTCCTGATGCTGGAGTTTCTGACCAGGAAAAAACCCAGCAGCATTCTGGTCAGTGAGGGCGTGAAAATCTCACAGTGGGTGCGGCAAGCATTGGCGAAGCCAGAGCTGGGGAGGCAAGTTCTTGATGTGAAACTGCTGAAGACCACAGGTTATAATGACAAGCAGCTGCTGCAGCTGATGGATGTGGCCATGCTTTGCACACACGAGGTGCCCGACAGACGCCCCTCCATGCAGGACGTGCTGAAGGTGCTCACTGGAATCCAGCAACAGCAGCGGTGAAGTGGGTTCTCGTTTCTTCCTCTGCTCGAGCTCCTTCGAGCAAAGAAAAAGCAGTGCCCTGACATTTGAATCGAAGACCAGCGTCTTATATCTCTCACGCCATGTTTCTGGAAACAGATCCTGTAAGAAACCCACAATCTCATGTGGATTCGGTGGATTTGGTCTGGATTTGGGTTGCAGCCAAGCCTACTCAAAGTACTTGGAGTTTCTCTGTTGGTTTGGAGTTGCAAGGGACAAAAGCTCAGTAATTCAGGACTGAGCTGTGCTGTCTGTTTATTTCAGGTCTCATGTGACAAGCTTAGTGCTTGTGAACCGCGGGCTGCAGTGTGTTCTTTGTTTCCTACTCTTTATGCAAGGTATGTTGTTTGAAAGGGCTGACCCTATCACTTCTAGCCTGAGGTGATGTTTAGGTCCATGACAACGAACATTAAACTTAACATCCAAATGCGAGAAGCTTCGATTTCTTGTTGCGGCGCATGCCTCGAGGCAGATATGTAGCTCCATTCCTGCCCACAACATTGCTGCTACAAGACTTGTGTCTATCCCCACGCTGAAATGACTGTGGTCTCAAAGCCTGGCTTCCCCTTGCAGCATGTGTCTAGCCCAGCCATAAGTAGGAAAAGTGTGGAAGGTAGTGTGCCCATGGGAATGATATGTTTCAAGAGGAATACTTATTCATAGCCCAGGAGAATTTAAACTTTCGCAAAGTATCTCATTGGAAGACAACAGAAAGAATCATTCATACCCTGTGGGCATGTGGGCAAAGGAAAGTGGATGCCGAGGCTAGACTGGGAAGACTCTTTTTTCTGGTATGTTGACAGCATCACGGCAATCCAAGTGTTTGGGTGCCTGGACTAGTAGGTGTATAATTCCTCCATATTGAAGGGAATGACTTCCGTGTGTTCACTGATAGACTGTGCAGATGTGCGAGTTGAGATGTGGTCATTCAAATTGCAGCTGTATCTATGTTTATATCTCAACGAATCTATCACTGAACTCTACCTACATTGCAATATGACGAACTGTTGCCTGGTTTGGAACCCAGCAAGAATTCTTAAAATCTGGGATTGCCAAATGATCTTCAAGAATGCCCTGGCTAATTCACATCGCAGTCTCATATCCTTGTTTATGAATTCAACCATGATTTTATGGACAGAACCATTGCACTCTTGTTATAAATATATAGATGTATACCTGACAGTCCACTGTACACACGAAAATCTATTTACATGAGATTTTTGGTGGTTTAAGAGCCAGTTTGATCTCTAGAACCATTGGCTCAGTGTCACCTATCCTCAGCAAGGCTGTGTATGGCAACCACCGCGGGTAAATTATCCACAGGCAGCCATGTATGAACACTGTTGGATCACCAGCCCCAATGATACACTTCAGTTCTCAACATATAATTTTAATATAACGCACTATAGTATTTGGCTCGACCTTGTATGGACCTTGCACTAACAGAATGCCGATGAAGTCAGGCTTGCCAGCATGTGCAGTGTGGCTGTCCACAGCCTTTGACACCGGGTTACGGATCTCGATTGCCACAGTATGTGTGAGCCCTTAGCTACATATGCGAAGGCAGATGGCTTGGCAGATGGCTTGCTCACAGTCAGAAGGCTCTGCAAGGCCGTAGACTGTTGATCCTAAGCTGTGGCAGTCAAGCTAACATGCACACTGATACAAGCATTCTAACTAACTCTGTGATACTACATACTTATTGGTAATGAAAGCACAGAGGTCAAAAGAAAATAACCTCATTTGAAGTGGTCCTTTCCCGCAAGTATTGACTCCCAAGGAAATGGCCTTGCTGAAACATGTAATATGGGCACTTGTGCTTGGTTCGGCAGTATTGTCTAGCATGACAATACTGCTTCTAAAGAGTAGTCCTGTTAAACATATGTGACACAGTTCATATCCAAGCCACCACCACGATCTGGCCATGTAACCCTTCAAGAAAGATCACCATGACACAATGACACCATGACGCGAAGCCAAATGACCAAGTGATAGGATTCCAAATGGCACCTTGAGCCAGAAGTGCCTTGAAACTCATTTTCTTCAACTAATTGCTTGGAACTTATACCTATCTATCCTGGACAAAGTGGTTGACCTACAAGAACAGAAGGGGAATTGCAACCTGATGTAGCCTGACTCCAACAGTCCAACCAGTTTAATTAAACTTTACAAAGCTCGTGGTGATCTACTTATCCAAAATGCTCCCCCTCCATAGGTGACTCGGTAAGTCTGCACTGGGCAAGAACCCTCTTTCAAAAAACTTCTCTCTGTGGTCGAATCAAGCCACAGTTGGACAAAGTTCGGGGATGCAGGAGTGGTCGCCTCCGTGTGCACGCCAACTGCAACCCGATAACAACTTCAAACAACCTCAAACTCGTTGTCTTTCAAATGAGCAACGAACTTAACCTTCCGCCCCTCGATCTCTGTATCAAACTGCACTTTGTAAGGTAGAGTGGCCGACACCAGCTTTCCCTTCCATGTACCTAGAACATCCTTAACTTCGCCTTCCAATCCATCAAGCTCAAACTCTGGAACCTTTGGTATGTGAAAAACCTTCGCTGGACCCTTCACTCGTACTCTGCTACCGACCCCGACTTTCTGCTCTCCTCCCTCACTGGATAGAGCACCTCCGACCACCTCTGCAGCAACTTCAGATACGACGTTGCGTTCCCCCCTCCTCCTGACAGGAGCTTTCTTTGTCAAAGGGAAAAAATTTCCAAGTGGGGATGCCGAGAGAGCAACGGATATCTGCGTTGGCAATGCGCTTTGGAGCAGGCTGCACCTTTGGGCGGCCGCGCGTCGAGGGAAACATGAAACCTGAGAGCACGAAACAGAGGGAGAACACATCCTGGAACTGCAGGAGAGGAGAGGTGGAGCAATGGCAGCAGACAATTGCCACCCTTGTGAACTCATCGTGGATGGAGGCACAAGACCCGGGTGTGGGACTACTAGAGATGGTGAACCCTGTGGCAGGAGAACACATAAGCAGGTCGCCATACCAATGTATAATGCTCTATCGAGGAACAAAGGCGTTCAGGTTAACGAATATCAGAAAGGAGCCAAAGACCTGGAGAGAAACGTTGCCTACCTCAAGACGATGCCTCAAGCGAGGACGAGCCTACATTGCATGCCGAAGGCAAAGAAACTTCCTTGGGACTAAAAAAACCTCGAAATGCTTCAGATCCGCCCACAATTCTCTGCCCAACAGAGGCAGGGCCTTCGAGAATCACGACCCAGTTCTCGAGCCGTGAAGCGTCCTTCCACACACACACAGGGAGGAGGACAGACATGAAGCTCCTCACCGGTCGCTCCTAGCCAAGTACGGGGAACACGTTCCCATTCAAACCCGGCTCTCCCAATAATTTCTAAAATCTAGACCTGTAGATCTGTACAATTGGTCATCCCACCGCTCAGGGAGGAAGCCAAGAAAACTTCCACAAGGGATCTGTATGGTGCTTCTTCCTCCTCGCCTCAGTCCTTGTCTCGATCCTTGAGTAAGTTATCTCCACGGCCCTAAGGGCTCGTGCAGGCTTATCATTGCCTAAATGATACGAGCCAATCTCTTCCCGACCTTTGACAGTTCCCCCGAACGAACAATCCTGCTTCATCCCTACGTAACTTATCTCCCACCATCTTGCCATCATTCTGTCTCTTCATCTTCTTTGGAGAGTTGCTGTTACTGTCCTAATAACAAGCAGTCTTTTCAGATTGGTCCAAGGCCAAGTATAGACAAAACTCTTTGAAGCTAGAGACTGAAGCTCAGCCATCAATCCTCACTTGTTAGTTGCTTGGACTTGCACGGGTGCAGCTTCCTGATGAGAGGAAATGATGTGTCCACTGCCCAAAGCAAGGGTTCTGTACGGGAAATTGATTGTTCATCCTTGGTCATATCTATTTATTGCAATTTTGCTGTGACAGCTTTTCTTTCTGTGAATTGCAAACTCAATACTCAATAGTTGCTGATGAGCCGCACTTTTAGGTCTCAGCCACTACGTAAGGAGGGTCTAACAGACAACCACCCCTGGATCTGTGTATAGACTGCATTGGGCACCTTCAAGGTGTGCAGTTTTTTTCTGAATTCTCTGCGATCAAGCAACCTACCATGGTCACTCCAAAATCCCACCATCCATGTACTGTTATCGGTGAGGGGCTAACAGTGAGCCAGAAAGAGCTTGCTGCCTTCAGCATGGGCTATTGCGCTGTACCAAAAAGCTCTTGCCATGGCCAGAGCACCTTTAGCTGTTGGAATGTCACCATCACCTTACTTACCACATTTCTTTCGCTTGACCTGCACAAGAATGGACTTTTGATTAGCAGCAAATGAACATGACAATGACGTGTGCCTTCTGTCTGTCTTTTGTTGTGTAAAAATCTGGACATACTATTGACATCCATGCGACACATTCAGACATGACCACGTGGTCCAACTTTAAAAAAATAAAAAATAAAAAGAAACAGGGGACAGGGCCCTGGAAGACTTTATTAAATAAAAGCGAGGAAAAAACCAGCTTTCAAGTCATAAGAGACAAACAGAGCAATGTTCAGTAAAAGTTGTCTGTAACAAAGAAAAACTTTTCTTCATGTGTTCCAGGATAAAAAATTCGAAACCATTTCAGTGGGACATTCCGTCCAGGTAGGGTAGGGTAACAATCTAATTGTGGAACTGCTATAAGTCTCCACTAGAGATAGTACTTCATTTTCAAGAGTAAGGTTTCCAGTAGCTGGCAACATACACCAAGAAAGTTGGAGGAGCAGAGATTCTCCGTTTGAACATTGCGGTATCAGACAATTAGCTGCAGACAATTAGCTGCAGCCACAGTATTGGTATGGGCGGCCTAAAGTTGGATGTGAATGTTTTGAGCAGGATACTGCAAATGACACAACTTCAGTATTTTTGCAGTTAGCAATCAAGGGCTTGGGGAATTCAGTGCAAATATAAATTTCTTACCCCAACTATGTATTGTTCATTAATATGTGTACATTCAACTTGCTTGTTGAATGATTCTCCCATTCTCTTCTCTCTGCACTCGTACTTCTGCTGGCGATTCTCTCACTTGTTTCTCACACACATACAATATCTAATCTCACTAGTGACCAGCAGATTACATGCACCACAGAAATTAGTCCCAATAGGGGAGAGAGAGATTACTAGTAATGGGAAAGGGCAGCAAAGCTGTACACATGTTTTTGAATTTGTCCCTTCGTCTCTCTCTATCTCTAAACCATGCACACTACTGATTGCACTTGATTTGACAAAATATTTGTCAAAATATGCATATGTAATGCAAAGGGCTTGCAACATTTTTATTTTATTTGGGAAACCAGGTATACTTATAGATTGGCCCCATACTCAGGCTACTGCTTAGAATTAAACTACGTTGTATTATATATACCCGGGTTGGTGACCGGCTGGTATTACAATTGGAATACCACTGGTTGATAACAGTTGGAAAATTCAAAATCCTGCATCTATTGAGAACCTACTGATATTAAAATTCTGTGAGTATTCTAATACTATGGAACCGGCTGGTATTGAAAAGTGAAAATATTTCAAGACCAGGACCTGGTTGGTCTTAAAAGAAGTAATACCTGCTCAACACTGGTTGAAATCAGAGTGAATTGGTTTAAAACAATATTATTTTACCTGAATCATAAGTCCAGTTGTTTGGATTTGGTCAAATCAGTATTGATGCAAATTACTACCTCTATGCTTGAAAAACCCAAGGAATGTACTTCCATTTGGCTTCAAAATAAGGACTCTGTCATGGAATAAGTCAGTGAAATGGGCGAGCCCGGACATTACCTACTAGACTCTCATAGTCCCCACATCCGTGCAGGTTCTGCACTGACCACCTTCCCCCCTGTCACTCGCAGAAAGACCTGACATCCCACTATACATTGGCTCTTTCATTCTCAATGTCACTCTCATCTTCATCCAAGCTCTCTGTATCTTCCCCTAAGTCAGCTTCGTCCTCGCTGGCTTTGGCAGCAGGGTTTGAGGCAGCTTCCCGGGTCAACTGATCTCGCAGTTCTCTCAGTTTCTGTTTCTTGGTCTTAAGCACTGCAACAACCTGATGAGAAAACAAGTCTTAGTTCCATTGGTAGAGTAAAAGTCAAACTTTGTCCACATAGGCAACAGAGTTACCATCGTCCCTTTCAATTAGCCTTCACTGATGGAGGAGACGGCAGTGAGGCAGGGCTCTGCCCTAATGGCCCAGGCCTAAGTCACACAAAGGCCCTACCATACAAAATCAGTCCTTGTCACCCTAAGTTTTGATTGCCTTTCAATTATCTAGAAGACAAATTAATAGACTGCGTCAACCTTGCCTTACCAACAAAATATTTGGGCACCTTTTTGTAAAAGTCCTGCTCATATTGGACCTTGTCATTCTTGAACTGCTCACTTTGCGCAAGAAAATCTTGTGCCTGCTTCTTCTTGTGATCAAGTTCCAGGGAATTTTGAACCACATCGTTCTGCAGCACCAAGGGCAAAGGTAAACTCCTACAATGGAGAATATTTCATTCAGGATGCAAACCAGTATTTTGTGAAAAGGAGTCCTATCATTCTGCTATAATAAGGTGACTCGGTCACATCAAAAGTTATCATTGATAAATCTACCGTCTGAACCTGTGAGTTGCTAGAGAACGATTCTAGGTCTCATTGAGTTTAGAGGAGTTTGTCAATTTGATAAACACTCGTAAAATCTTAGTGCAGTTGTTACAGCTGCAGTGCTTACCCTCCACTGATACAAACATTCCAATCAGTACCATGCACAAATATGATCAAAAGTGATCACAACAGTACCTACTTTAAGTTCGAAATTTGCCTTCAGTAGAAACTCCAGCAATCCTTGTGTGATTGTCTCTGCGTCTGGGGCCCATTGCAGGGGCAAATCAACCTGGAGAATACACTCATCCTTCTCATGAATTTCAAATATTAACTGCACGATTCCCACCCCCACATTAAAATAGACAGTATTAGATAGCTTCTCAGAGACCCTCCTCCAATCACCATTTGAAACAATTCTGTCAGATAGGAATTACTTTATTTTGGGAGGTTACTACATTCTTCGATATTTACTTCTGACACTCAAAGGGTTAAATTTGTAACAAAGAACAAAATTCTTTCTCAAGGCCTGGCGCAAACTAACTGTGAGACAAGTAACTTCCTGGTCAGAGAGCCCTAAGAGAGAGAGTGCGTGTCTCTTCTTGCCTACTTGCATAGAGTCCAGGGCACAATTTGAATGTAGTGGAAAAGTAGGGGAGAGAGCAAGAGAAAGAGAGAAAGATGCAGTGACTGTTCCTGATCAAATTTTTCCATGGTATGCTATTGATATTGGTACGATAGCTTTTCAAGGAAATGGGGGGGTGCTAACCCACTAGCATGTGTGGAACTGAGTCTGAAAATTGCCAAATCAAATCCAATGCAATCTGAGGGGCAAGGGACATAATACTCTAAAAGGTAACGTTTATACCAGCCCTCTACTGGACACAGACAAGGGATAGGTCGTTTTAGAGAGGGGAAGAGAAAGAGAGAGACCATTTTGTCATCACCAATAGAGGTGAAGGAATACAGAGAGTCTGGTTGTTGCTGGCTGAGATAAAGCTGCATCCTCTCCATCAGCCAGCGTACTGATTTATTGCACTCATCTGCCTGATCTTCAACAAACTTCTCAGAACCTTCCTCCACCCACAGTCCAAGAATTACCTCTCCATGCTCATTCCTGACCAACAGTTGTCTTGAATTACTTGAAAGAGTAACTGGAGTTGCCAGTCTCTCTCAGGTATCAATGACTGACCTTCATAGTAATGATAGCAAATATACACACTCAATGCAAAGTGACAGCAGTCTTTTCCAATACCACAATTGCAAGCCGAGTTTCACAGATCCTGGTGGTTCCACCCTCCGTAATTGCATCCGGAAGAACACATTTATCGGTAACGCCAGAGATATGTGAACAAACAGACACCCATTCTCTGTCTCTCTATTGCCATCCACAATAGAACCAGGGTTTATAGTAAAAACAACGCACCCAGTTCAATCCGAATGATGTTTGCATTTGCACGATAATCAAAAGACAAAAGGGGTATTCTTGCAACAATACCATCAAAGGTCCATGCGACGAGACCATCCGAGACAGCGAGATCGAAATGAGCTGGAAACCACGTGCCCTTCACAAAGATCACTTTCTTGCGACTGGCAACGCCGCCTTCCTCGACCTCCAATCTTTCACATGTCTTGTCTGCCACAGCCATCTGCAGTCCTAAACCTATTCGCGGATCGCAACAATTCTATATGTTTCACTTCGATAGGCACTGTCCGGTGTTGTTTCACATTTGGAGTACCAGTTATGCAGGGTTCCGTCCCAGCAAATCTCCGACACGACTCATCAAAGTCCAAACGTGCTCACATCTCTCAGATTTCGATCTCTTTCTTCTTGTTCTCTCATATCTAAGCCTACAACGTTCTACACCACCCACCACTCTACACGAAACCCAACTGAAGTTTTAATTACTGAATGTGTTCGAGAGAAAATTTCTTCACGATGGGTTTTGAAAACAAAGCTTCGATCGAATGAAAGACGGTCACCACCTGCACTCTCCCTCCTTGGTAAATGCCGTTACAAATCCACTGATGGTGAAGGTCTGGACAAGCACGGCAAGCTCGGTGATGAGGAGCAGCCTACGTTGTTTCATCCGTCTAATTATATACCAAGATCAAGTTTCTAGAACACTGTGCCAGAGTTTAAAATCCCTAAAATGCTGAGGCCCGAGGGACTTGAAAGAGACAGTGGGCGTGGAATTTGGGAAATAGGGTGTGAGCGTTCGGGAGATGACACTGTGATTTTGGGTGGGTCTGCAAGAAGGAGAGAGGAAAAGGCAGTGTCTCGGTGTGTTGTGCGTGTGGGAGAGAGATATGGTAGCGAGGAGGCTGAAGCCGAATGTTCTAGTTACAGGCACACCAGGAACAGGGAAGACGTCGACATGCTCGCTATTGGCTAATGTGACAGGCATGCACCATATTAACGTGGGAGACCTTGTGCAAGAGAAATCTCTTCATGATGGCTGGGATGCGGAATTCGACTGCTACATTGTGAACGAGGACCTGGTTTGTTTCCTTTCATTCCGGAATGAGGGTTCTGGGTTTAGGGTGTAGCATCTGGCGTGGCACTGAGATGGAAACTTTGCATTGAGCTCACTTTCTCCTTCGAAATACTGGAAATTAGGGTTTAAATCCTTACTCGGAAGACCACCACAATGGCGCGAATTCACGGAATCGGTTAAGAGTTGCATTTCAATGTAGGATTTCCTTGGAACTCTAGTTTGAAGGGGAATGTGCAATTGGTGGGTGCAGCTTTGCGACGAGATGGAGGACATGGTGCAGGAGGGGGGCAACATTGTGGACTATCACAACTGTGACTTTTTTCCGGAGCGCTGGTTTGACGCCGTTGTAGTGTTGCAAACTGATAACTCAGTACTTTATGATCGCCTGACAAACCGGTAAGGACCCTTCTGGTACTATGAGAGCGAGGATTGTGTGTCTATTACTTGATGGTCCATGCTTGAAGTGCAATTCCCACCCAACCCCCTTGCATAACATGCTTTATGCAGGCAAAGATTATAGCGTAATATAATTTCTTGCAGTAGCCAGAGATAGGGAGATGGATAGTACAAAAGGTAGCATTAGAAGGTCAGAGAGGGAGAGTGCAGAGAGGGGGGGACAATCAGTACATGTCCTTCCCGGACAAAGGAATCAAAAGGTGGTGTGGTATTGCCACAGCACACCCGACAATGGGAGGACTCTCAGATCCTAGCAGGAGCAAAAGGAGGGGTTCATTGCCACTCTGCCTCTTCCAAGCCTACAACAGGCAGTGCTCATAGAAAACTGCAGTCGTCTATTTGTGAAATCTGTGAAATCTCCTGGATTCGAATGTTTTGAAAGCCATCTGAGTTTCTATGTTCATGGCCTGATGTTCTCATAGTCTGCATGGGGTGTAGGTATGTAGTTGATTGGGGTTTCTTAATGGGCGGATGGCAGAGGGTACATGGGCCGTAAACTAGAGAACAACATTGAGTGTGAGATTTTTCAAGTGCTTTTGGAGGAGGCCCGTGAGGGGTATGCCGCGGAGATAGTACAAGCCTTGCCCAGCAACACCATTGAAGACATGACCAACAATGTGGAGATTCTCAGTGAATGGATCAGGAGGTGGACACCAACCGGGACAGACCAATCCTGACTGTTCTGTATTGGACAGTTTAATATGGGTGTCTATATTTTATGGTGAGTTATTTTGGTATGAGCCCCAGACAGTCCGAGTTCCTTCTTCGATAGTGTGTGTGACTGACATCTCTCTCTCTCTCTCTCTCTCTCTCTGGACACTCTACTGAAGTTTGAACCCAGAGTAGGCTGCCTAAGTCTGTACAGTAAGTTAAAGCCGGCAGATAGTTACAACGAATGTTTTCTGATGACACCTTGTAATCGAACAAGATAATTCTTCCAATGTTTTTCTTAACAGTTGCACACGGCAGTCCCAGTATTACTGGCAATCTACTCAGTAGAATGCTACTGTAGCCTCATCATACTATTCAATCACTTGTTCTGTGACCAGTTGGTACAGCAGAAAATACAGGGGGGGGAGAAGGGGGCAGGGAGGGCGCAAGGGGGCATTTGCTCTAGAATGCTAGTAACTCTAGCATCAATTGGCTGAGGGTTATCATTCCACACTTCAGATCCAAGGGGGGCCACAGATTTTTGCTTTGACTCAAACTTCTCAACTGAGAAAAAGTATGCACAGAGGGCAGCTTTTTCCCAGGTGTCTGTTGTAAGCAATGTTCTCAGAAACATCGCAGTCTTTGGAGCCGTTTTTTCATTTGCAGCTAGTTCAAGCACATTCAAGAGATATAGATACATCGGCAGCACGCATTTACTCCCTGGCCAAGACTTCCGAACCAAGACCATGGCTTGCTCTCAGTATTTATGTTGCACGATTTGCCTACCACGAAAGAACGATAACCTACATACATGTAGTGAGGACTAATGGGTGTACACTGTACACATGTCACCCCTTGAATTCGAAGTAGCTATGGCCAAGTAAAAGTTACAATAACATAGAACAGCTATATAGCGGCTAATGAGCCCAGATGATGTCCGACAGAATGAGCCGGGCCTATCTCGGGCCTGTACAGACTACAGACATAACTGTGTCTGTGGCCCACATTTACCCGGCCTCAGCCCATACAAGAAATTTGAAGATCTTCCGACTTTTCAATCTCGGATCTACTTCTAAACCGGCATCATGATGTAGTTGATATGCACAAGTTCCATATGTGAGCAGCACTAGGAAGCGGTGATAGACACTCACGCTGTCCGATAAACATGAAGTGGTAGTCGTGGTTTTACTGATACTAGGAGCTCAGTTGCTCTAGGAGTTACAAGACCTGGCCTTTCTGTCATGTCAATTGAATCAGCACTCGTCAAGCAGCGAGTCCACTCAAAACTGTGGAGGAGACTTGCGACAGCAAGCTGAACAACAGCCAGACCCAGCTGTGCGCCTGGACACTGGCGCCGGCCTACTGAGAAAGGTATAAGCTGAAAGTCACGCCCGAGCATAGTCAGATCGGAATCCATGAACCTGTCGGGGGAGAACGCAAGTGGGTTCTTCCAATAAGAAGGGTCCCTGCCAATAGCCCAGATGTTGACAATCGCAGTGGTGTTGGCTGGGATGTCATATCCAGCCACTTTACAAGCTTCCTTACATGCATGGGGAATGCCAAGCGGGGCGGGTGGGTGAAGTCGGAATGATTCTTTCACAATCGCTTGCAAGAAGGGGAGATTTTGGATGTCCGACTCGTTCACAAGGCGATCTTTCCCCACAACCATATCGAGTTCATCCTGGGCTCTTTGGAAGAAATGTGGGTGACGGAGAAGTTCTGCTATTGTCCACTCAGTGGAGACAGATGTGGTATCACTACCTGCAATTATGAAATCCTGTGCACAGAAAAATGTGGATACAAACTGTATCAATTCCAGACTTTGAAATTTCTGCACAGTACAACTATTTAAATCCAACGTTGGATGACATGAAGTCCTGAAATCCCACATACCGGTCGTAATGAATACACTTCCCAAGTGAGTGTTAGGAAACTCACAAAAAGAACAGCAACCATGGCATCATTCGATAGTTTGTCATCTCCTTTCAGTGACAAAAGGGCCTCGATTATGTTGAGCTTCTCTGCATCTGTGGTCCTCTTCGTACGATGCTTCTCAATCAGTTCGGTACCGATTTTTCTCATCCGCCGTTGTAGGTTCTTCATCTCCCAGTGAACCCCCTGCCAATAGATCAGTCACAACTTTAGAAAAAAGTATATATATGATCATTTCATAATTTAGCTCGAGCAAGTCTTCCAGGCTTGTCCGTTCACATGGTCTCCCACCCACGCTCTTGGAGCCAACTAAACCCTTGAACTATCACCCCTCTATATGACATCAACGAAAGATGATTGCCAAAATAGACTTGCGGTCGCCAGGTACTAGACAAGACAAGGCGACTCCGGGGGTTTTGCAAAGAGATTTGCCTTAAAATCAAGCCACCCAAAAATCGGTATAAAGTCTCCAATGTAGAACATCCCCGCATATTCAACTGCTAGTTTCACCACTGCCTTCAGCTCACACATTTGTTCTGGAGAGAGACATTGATGGGTATCCTGCATGTTCGGCTTGGAAAATATCATTCGCACCAAGTTGTCTATACCCATCGCCTGGAGTTTTGACGTCAGATTAACTGGGCCTCCTTCTCCACCTGCGTGGAAATCTTTCAGGACTGACTGCAACAGCACAGAGACCTCGATCTGCCGGAGATTCTGAGACAAGGCCACCCTTCTAGGGGAGAGAAGCTCAAGGGTGTAAATTTTTCTGAGTCGTTTGTAATAGGGGCCGTAAGGTGAGAAAACCACGTTACTGAAATCAAAACCGAGGTATTTGCCTGCAGCTGAAGTGTTGGGCCTTGATGCGAAGGTCTGATCATGGTTCTTGAAAAAGTCCTGGGCCATTTCAGCGTTGGAGATTACGATAGTGGGGTATGATCCCAACCACATGAGTAGCAGGGGGCCATACTTGTCAGCCAGGCCGGCAAATGTGCGGTGAGCGGGCTCCTGAGCGTTCATAGAACGTAGTGACCCGAATATGGGCAATGGGCGTGGACCTGGTGGCAAGTTCAAGTTCTTCAATTTGTTTCTCAGTGATAGTATGGCTAAGCTAATTACAGCTACAAGTAGGATGGACAAGCCAAATTTCTGTAAAAGGAGGTGATGAGTTGGTTCCTTCGCCTCTGAAAGCACAGCGCCCCAACTGATCCCTGCTGTAGCCATTAGGCGGGGAGTCTGGATCTCCGATGAGGTCAATTAATCAGAGCTAAACTGTAATCTAGATCTCTCTGACTAGACCAAGTCTCTGGATGTCTCTTTCCGAAACCTTTCACCAAAAACTGGTCTATAGATCACAGTAGCTGAGAGCTGCACACCTCCTTTCCCAGCTTCCCCACAAGAGCCATTCTCCTCCGCCACAGTGACGTGGAATCAATCCTGGACTTGTAGGTATAACGTCCCAACGATGCAGTTTCACCGGTGGGTCTTCCTCTATAGTCAGCTTTCTCTCTCCCCTCCTCACACACATGTACAACAAGATATAGCAAAACGGGTTTGGGCGTCCGATGGTCACTGGACTACTTACTTCTCCGGATCCTTTCACCTCTCTTTAAACTGCTGTGCCCTTCTGTTGTTGATCAGCCAGTCTAGATATACAGAAGGATGTGTGGATCTACTCCTGATTTTCCTTGTTATATATGTATGTAGAGTCTGGATCATCACTCTACTCACCACACCCTTCGTGGACTCTTGCTACGAAAGACAAGGCTGGTAGGTGGGTCCCACACTTCTGTGGGGTGGTCGTCCCCGCCGCCGCAGCAACGGCGTCCACTAACACGCAACTCCGTCACCTTTTCGCTATGCGCATTTGCATCTATATTTACCATTTTTTTTCCAATGTGTTGGGCAGGAGGCTCTGTAAATTCACTGGACGTTAAAGAAACTTTATCTTTATCTTTATGTCATGTGTAAGGTTTTACTTTTACTTTCTGAGCTGAGAAGCTCTTTCTAGGAGTGTTTAAAAGTAACCATGCAAGGCAGTAGCCTGGATTTGAACCCAGAATCACAACTATGACATTTCAATTCTGTATCCCAGGTCTCACTCTTTCTTTCTTTCTAAAGGGAACAGAGGCCCTTAAATCCAATCATATAGAGCGGAAAAATTAACCTTGGAGAAAAGCATGAGGCCTAAAATATACATTTTTATTCACTTGAAGATGGTTTAGGTTCCAAATTTACTTTTTTTAAGAGCCCACTTGCATGCAGAGCCCACCAAAGTGAGATGGAGGTAGACGGTGTAATAATAATATTCGACACCTCGTAAATTATGGTATCTCTTCACCGTGAAAGGTTACTACCTCCTAAAGGAAGTGTAAATTATGGTGTCTCTTCACCTCGAAGGTTTACTGCCTCCTAAAGGAAGTGTAAATTATGGTGTCTCTTCACCCCGAAGGGTTATTGCCTTCTAAAGGAAGTGTCATGGTTTTAGTCATGGTTAACTAGAATTACCTAGGTCTAGTTAACTAGGACATTTTGGATATTTATATTTGTATTTTGTGTGTTGGGACTTCATTTGGTCTCACATGCCAAGTGAGGTGTCAAACCTCACTTGGGACATGGGGATGGGTTTTCCCCTTGTGAGTGTTGAGGAGGCTCATCTTCTTGTAGTTGAGCCTCCATGAGCCTCTCCCACCTCCATAGCTCTAGGTATTGAGAAGGAGTGTGGTGAGGGCTTTGTAGGGTGGATTCCTGTAGCGGTGCCCTTGGCTTGACTTAATTTATGTGAATGAGTGGATTCATGAGTGGAGTGTTTCCATTGTGTGTTCACTTCCATTATCACTACAAGAAGATCTCCTTATGCTTGTGAGTGCGGAGTGTAAGGGTTAGTTTAGCACTTGTGTGTTGGAGAGAGCTTGGTAAAGAGTTCTTGTGTTGCAAGGTGTTGCAGGTGTTGCAAAGGAAAATCCTTGTGGCGTGGAAAACATGGATGTTAGGGTTTGAGAAGCATTATTTTGCTCTATAGAGGTGGAGAGCTTAAGGAGAGAGCTATTGTATCACAAAGCTTGCATGGTTTTGCAAGGTAAGTGCTTGTATGTGCACTAAGGGTTTGAGAGCTTGGAAAAGAGCTTTTGCATCACAAGAGAAGCATCTTGTGTGTGGAGAAGATAGACACTAGGGTTTCAAGAGCAAGCTCTAGTACCTGTCGTGCACCTAAGCATCGTGCCACAACATGCCAATGCTTAGGTGCACGACAGAAGTGTAAATTATGGTGTCTCTTCACCCCGAAGGGTTATTGCCTTCTGCTAGGAAGGTGGACACCTTTGTGACACCAAGGTTGGATTGAACCCACAACCACTTCCGAGGTGGTATGTGCCCATTGCCACTGGGCTACAACCTGGTTGTTTGGAAAATGTAAAATGTAGCCCTTACCCTCTTTATATACTCTCTGAAGGCTGTGGAGCCTTCTAGAACTAGAAGGCTAGAACCAGAAGGCCCATCATCTACCCATCATCTTATCCCCCACCCCCCTCATCCTGCTTCTGGAAAGCTCTAGAAGATAAGGAGGCCCACCCTCCTACTTCTATGCTAACCTCTACACGTGACCTCACATTTCACCCATTCCAACAGAGGTGCCCTCCCTCCCCATTGGATGCTCCAATTTTTATTTTTATTTTCAACCTTTAGGAATTACCAGGAAAAAATAATAATAATAATGAATAAAACAAATTGCTCCTACCAAAATTTGGGGCCATTACTTATTTATTAATATATGATGCCTCCGAAAGGAAGCATACATTATGTTGACTCTTCATCCGTGAAGAGCTATTGCCTTCCCGCATGAAGGTGGACACCTTTATGACACCAATTGGTGGATTGAACCCACAACCACTTCCAAGGTGGTATGTCCCCCGTACCACTTGGCTACAACTTGGTTGTGTCATAGTTTTAGTCATGGTTAACTAGAACTAGGGCTTCGCGTTGCTCCGAACTACTAGCGACGAATTCTGATAACTACGTTCAACTGACACAAAAAGGGGCGGGTCATCCCCACACATACAGTGTTTCTTTTGATAATTGGAAATATATACTATGCAGAAAACATGAGGAACAATGCAAAAGTATAACCTTCATAGGCATACCCCTATCTATGCCCAAGAAGTGAGGGGGATTTGAACCCCCTTTTCTGCCCGGTATGCAGACACCCCTCCCCCTCCCCCTCCCCTTCCCTCCGTCCGTCCCTTGCCCCGTCCCTCCCCAAGCATCAGACATCACATCAAATAACCACCCCATGTAGCTGCACTAATCGCCCTCCTGAAATAAGGAAAGAAAAAAACATCCAGAAAAATCGAGAAACCCAAGCACTCCATACCATCTCGACACTGAGCCTCGAAGGAAACAACAAATACCGACGCACACACCTATGGCACTCCCAACATCGGGCTGGATCCCACGCAACAGCAAACCAACACCACGCACACTACACCATTTTTAATTTAATGTTGTTTTGGAAATGGCTCAATTCTTCGATTGTTTATGCAATCTCTTAAGTGGGTTCTCATGGCGGATGTTGTGTATCGGGAATGTGCGGGATTTAATCCGAATGCTATATCCGTGGCATAAGCTATCGCAAATACGCCACAGGATGAACCGTCAGTCTGTTGCATGACATCGACATAGAAATAATTGAATTGTGGGACTAGGATTAATTTCGCGAGATGTTGTTCTATTTCACTCGGTAGCTTCTTATCCACGGGCATGCTGGAATCAAACACCGTACGTTGACAATTTGTTTCGTTCGGATTTATTGTCGTGCACCTAAGCATCGTGCCACAACATACATCGCTGTCCACCATACATTCTAAGCACACAATCCTAGAAAGCTATGCCACAATAGATAATGAAAGTGAACACAAGGGAACACTCCACTCATGAATCCACTCAATCACATAAACTAAGTCAAGCCAAGGGCACCTTTGCTAAAGGAATCCACCCTACAAAGCCCTCACCACATTCCCACTCAATACCTAGAGCTATGGAGGTGGGAGAGGCTCATGGAGGCTCAACTACAAGAAGATGAGCCCTCCTCAACGCTCACAAGGGGAAAACCCATCCCCATGTTCTAAGTGAGGTTTGACACCTCACTTGGCATGTGAGACCAAATGAAGTCCCAACACACAAAGTACAAATATGAATATCCAAAATATCCTAGTTAACTAGAAGTAGGTAATTCTAATTAACCATGACTAAAACCATGACAGCTGTCGTGCACCTAAGCATCGTGCCACAACATACATCGTTGTCCACCATACATTCTAAGCACACAATCCTAGAAAGCTATGCCACAATCGCCCCCCTAGCTGGTGTTTAGGTCCCTCTAACATCGGATAGCTGACAAGTATCCATCTCAATAAGATCATCATTTGGTCTTCAATTGCACAAGTCCCAACACCTGAAGTCGATATATCAAGAGGCCGGGTGCAAACGTAGCCCCATCGTTAGTCGCCTTCATGCAATCCATGATCTTTAGTTGAGTATCCATGGCATTGAAGCCCCACTAGCTAGACCTTGGATCACTTGTCCGCCTCACCATTGTCATGCCCACTACCTCTGTCCAAGGCATCGTGGACACAACCATTCTCCGATAGGGACCTCCTCAAGTGGCGGTGTCAAGCATCCCATGTGCCACCCCCTTGAGCATTTGTCATACACCAACATGGTTGCGGCGCCACCAACATGCCCACATAGCATGCAACGCAACCCTACAGGTATCATTACAAGGTTGGGATCTATCCTCCCATCCACATGTGGAAGGTGACATGGCGCACAATTGCATACATGGTCCTTCCATACCATGCCGTCTCGACCTTCCAGAATCAACAGTCCTGAAGGCAACACCTCCCTGACCCTAAGAATCACACGTCCTGTTGTGACATCCAAGGTCATAGGCGCTGTCTGCTGCAGATACACATAGTCCCCAAGGTGGAAACGCCGAACACTTGGCCGATATCCCCCTCCACGTATAGTGGCGTACCTCAATGTGTCTCGGTGTTGGGCAATAGCAAGGTTCTCAAAAGCCATAGGCATGACTCTCTTGAACAACTCTGCCCGCTGGGCACATGCTTGTATTCATACATCCGGATCATCAAGGTTGAAAACTATTGCAGCCTCCCTACGAATAGATGCAGGCAAATCCGGCTCTCGGCCGAAGAGAAGAAAGTAAGGTGAGAAGGAGGCAAGTGAAGCTTGTTTGCTGAACCTATAGCCCATAGCTAGCCAAGGCAGTTAAAGGTCCCAATCTCCTAGGTGTCCCTTCTGCAAACCGTACTTGCGCAAACCTCTCTTGACTGTCTGAACAACTCTCTCCGCCAAGCCATCAGCCTCGGGCTGATCCCGAGAAGTAGTGCGGTGATCTATCAAGGCTTGCTCACACAAAGCCTGAAACTCCCCCAATAATTCTCTCCCCTGGTCCGTGAGTACCTCGGCTGGAGCACCAAAATGGCTAAGCACTCGATCTAAGAATGCATACGCAGCCCCCTCACTTGCCTTGTCAGGCAATGCCACCAGTTCAATCCATTTGGAGAAGTGTTCCACCATCACCAGCACATACTTATTATGGCGAATCGTCAATGGCGATGGGCCTGCGAAGTCAAGACTCCAACGACAGCCCAAACCCATAATGGGTAAAAGATGCAATTGTGGAGTAGGGGCGTTGAAAGAAGCCCGCACTCTATCACACACCATGCACCTTGCCACTAACTGTTACACATCCGTGTGCATGCCTCGTCACCAATATTGCCCTTGCAGTAAACTATGAGTGCGCCACACCCCAAAATGTCCCAACTCCTCATGGGCATGGCGTACCAATCGCGCTCGTTGTGTTGGATGAGGCACAATCCTCACTCATCCATCCTCCCATACCCGGAGTAGGTGAGTCCCTTCCTACGTGAACCTCTTGGCTCGTTGTAGGCTCCGATCTCTCTCCTTAGCATTCACACTGGCTGTTGTCTCTCTTGTACGAAAGTAGGCCAACACTGCTGCATCTCCATGCACATCCTTAGCACCACCAAGCTCCTCACTGATCTCCGGATCGTCATGCACACCATCTACTTGACCAATGCTATGGGATGGACCAGCTTGAGCTCCCATTGCTAGGATGCACAAAAAGGCAGATGCGTGCCATCCTGGCACCATCTCCTCATCCGTCTCACCATGCCACCGAGCTCCAGTATCATCATGCTTGCTCGTGCATGGATTATGATTCAACCCATCTGCATCCCGATTGACTATACCGGCTCGATGCACCACCTGGAAGTCGTACTCTTGAAGCATAAGTGCCCACCGTGCAAGCTTCCCTGTAAGCTTGTCTGACTCCATCAACCACTTCAATGGTTGGTGATCCGTGACAAGGGTGAAGAGGTTGCCATAGAGGTAGCATCTGAAATGTGTCACTGCCCATACCGCAGCTAGACACTCCCCTTCATATAAGCTATACTTCGCCTCGGCATCATTGTTCGAGCGGCTGGCATATGCCACTACGAACTCTCTTCCCTCGTCATCCACCTGTGTGAGCACTGCTCCAATTCCCAGCATACTCCAATCCGTATGTAGCTGGAAAGGCCGCCCCCGAATAGGCCGCCTCAGAATAGGTGCAGAAGTCAATCGAGCCTTGAGTTCCTCAAAGGCTTCCTCCTGTTTCTCCTCCCACTGCCACTCCTGACCCACCTTGGTCAACTTGGTAAGAGCCTTTGCAATGCTGCTAAAACCCTTGACAAACCGTCGATAGTAGTTTGCCAACCCCATGAAAGCACGAACTCTGCTAACATCTATGGGGCGTGGAATGCATGCAATGGCCTCCACCTTCGTCTTTTGAACACCCAATCCTCTAGGGTATATCATGTGGCCCCGATACTCAATCTGGTTGTAGAAGAATTTGCACTTCCTAGGGTGCAATTTCAACCCGTGCGCTCAAACACCACCTGAAGGTGTCTCTCATGTTCCTCAACCGTAGCACTAAAGACGATGATGTCATCAATGTAGCACCGGGCGAAGTCTAGCCCCGCGAGAATCCTATCCATGACCCTCTGAAACTCTACAGGAGCATTCTTCAGCCCAAATGGTAAGAACCGCCATTGGTACAAGCAATCCTTCCCATGTTGGTCAATCCCCCAGAATGTTGTCTTTTGCTTATCAGCCTCTTTGATTGGCAACTGGTGGTAACCGGATCGCAAGTCCAATGTGCTAAACACCTTTGCATGCCCAATGGCATCAAAGATCTCCTCTGGAGTTGGCATGGCATATCTATCGGACTTAGTCTGACGGTTCACAGGACGATAGTCCCCACACATCCTTCTTTCTGTCCAATTGCCATAGATATCCTTCTTAGCTGGCATCACCGTTGCCGAGGCATACTCCCCGCTTGACAACTCCACCAATCCAGCTTCGAACAACTCCATAGTCCGTGACTGGATCAATGACCTCTCCATGTCACTATACCGGTTGGGCCTTCGAAAGATTGGCGTGTCACTTGCCAAATCAATACGAATCTCCTGACCCTTCAAACTCCCCAAATCCTTCAAACCGAAGGCAAAGCAATTTCTATAAGCCCTTAGAAATTGTTGGATCCTCCGTCTCTCTCCTCCGGTGACTGTAGGTCCAACATCTGGTTCCCAATTGTCCTCAGTGACTGCAACCTTGGGTACACCAGGCTTGGAGGTAGGAGACGAATCCTTTGGTTGCTAGATAGCAACCTCTTGGGCCTTGTCCGCCCAATCTGACTGTGGCATAGCCTCCACTTGCTCCGCCATAGCAACCTTGAGAACATTCTCTGAGCAAGAAACATTCTCAACCTCTTCAAAAACCTTGGCTACCTTGGCCTCCAACTGATCCTCAGTCCATGGCTCTCCCCACTCCTCATACTGCTGCTTGAGAGATCCAATGACTCTCCCTTTGCGCATCTCATCCCACATCTGCCATGGGTGTTGGCAACCCACGATCTTGTACTCGCCCCCACTCACTGCCTCAACCGTCCCGGTTGGCAGGGAGGATGCGCCATCCAATGGGAGTGTAGAAGTAGCCATCAATGCTTGCAATCTTCGTTGCTCAGCCATGCACAAGCCAATTATCCATGTCAAGCAATTTAGAACCATTGCCTGACCCAACACCTGGCGTCGTGATGCCTCTGACAGAGCTAGCACAGATGTAGTGCCCGTGGCAAACCCCATTGTCCGCTCGCGCTCATCCGCATTGGGCTCCACCAATTGCTGTAGCACACTGTTCCAAATCAACCCAGGACCATTGTCTCGAAAAGCATGAGACGAGGGAAAGCTCATGAGCGTAGGCAAGGCTGTACGTGGCTGCCCCACTCGATTGACCACTGCTAGAGGTGGACGGTCATCATGTCGCACCCTCTGTGGTTGCCTCCCTTGGTCTAAAATGCCCTCAACCGTAAGATTGGGTGGCCGTTGAATGGAATCATATGCTCTCTTTGAGCAGCTCTGGTGGTGCAAGATTGGTCCACCACAATCGAGGTCGATGCGCGCATGATCCCACCACTGCTGCATCCAATAGCACCGTCGATCCAATCCAAGACCGCACCTGATGCACACTGGCCATTACCCTGGCCTGAGAATCCCCCATAAGAGGAACATTCTCCAAGATATAGCCTAGAGGTTGCACTTGTCTCGTCTGCAAGTCCCGCAACACTCGCAACATCTCCCAAAACAAATGCGATCGTGCATCATGCAAGCCATTCCTATGACCTGCGGGAGAGTGTCCTTGGCAAGGCCATCCAGCTATCACCAAGTCAATTGCACCATGCCGGTCCAAATCATCCGCCCCCAGCACGGTAATGTCTGCTGGCAAGGCCTTTTGGTACCCTTGAATTGCTGAGAGAGGCAGCAACTCAGGGTACTAGTGTGTGAGCAAGGCAACGTGCGCACACTACTACAGAAACCGGTTTTTCCAACACCACCCATAGTTCACACTTGGCACTTTGAACAGCTCCTCTTACACCCATGTGAGAGGAGGCAAGGTGTGATCTGGACCATTGTAGGAAAACCCACATGGTGTTACAAATTTCACACTCGAATGACACCCATACGGTCAACGGGTGTTGACCAAGATAATGCATATGGGGCATTTGACATGAGTATGAAATGAGTCATGGAGTGTGAGGTTAGTGTGAGATGTCCTACAGGAATTTGGGGCAACTATATGGCGTGGCACATTGACCATCCAGGTGGAAGATAGATGGATGAAATGACTTCCACCTCTACTCAACATGCCTTAGACGACATAACACATAGACTTTTGTTTAGAGAATTTAAAAGTTCAAAAATGTTATTAGGGTTATGGGGTCTGCATGTAGAGGGCTGTGGGACTTGTAGTTTTTCCTTGCCACTCGTTTAGAATCTGAATGCCCACCAGTGCTGGCCATCCATTTAAGTTGATGCCAAAATGCATTTTCATCCAAACATCAAAGCTCTCAAAATAGACAACCTCGAGTAAAATGAGAAGGAGATCGGCAGAACCGAAAGGGCATAGAATTCTCTTCAATATTGAACACTACCTGCAACTATTGGCTATAACTTGCCCTCTATCCTGTCACATATAATCCCTTCGGGAACCAGCAATCCAAAAAGATGCACTGCTCATGCAGCTGACGACAATATCGTTATGAGAATGTCACACTATAATCAACAATGTACAACAATTGCTTTGAGAAGCTATAGATAAAACTACCACATGTCGTCTCAGAGATTTGTGAGCGCCAAAAATGTCAACAAATGTCTGTCCAGTCAACCTTGACACGCAGTTCGGGACACACAGCAGAGAGGGCGTAGGCGCATGTGCACAACAACCCTAGGCCCCTCACAATGAGATAGTCTGAAGCTGAGCTGAGCACGAATTGTGTTGGAGTTTCTGGAATTTCTCTCAATTTGGATTTTTGTGTTGGAGGTTAATGTTTTTGGATGACTGAGTTGCATTTGCAAACTCGTACAAGTCGTTGTCAATGCCGGTGGGCGGATTTTTGGATTCGCGTAATGTTTTCAACCATTTATTGATTTGGGTTATATTTGATTTTTTTGTTGCAGTTTGGATCATTCCTATTTTTGGTGCAGTATGGTGTTGTGGTGATATTTTCCCGTTGGCATCCGTAATGAGCTTGTTGGTAACCTCGGTCACATATTGATTTTCGCTTGTATTGCATATGAGATATTCGATTTGTAATTTCTGACCTTTTGTGACTATGTCTTCTGTATGTTGTTGCGATGCTGAATTGTCGTCTACATATATATTGTTGTCATCGTCATCGTGCATTTCGTCTGGCATCTCATTGTATAAGGGGTCAATGTTGATGTCTTCTGGATTCTCGTCATCATCTAGATTTTCGTTCTTCAGTAACAGTCTGTCGGAGTCTCGTGATTCTTTGCATTCGTGGAGCATGTCGATATTTGTGATGATTTTTCTGTTGAATTCCAAACATATTGGATATAGTTCGTCGAAAGTGTCTTCCCAACTTTGTTGTGATCTTGGCTTTAAGTCGTGGATAGATCTCCATGGCATGAACAGAATACAAATAGCGCGAGCGTACGTTGCCGCATCATTTTTTTTCGAAGATATTTTGTAACCTTGTATTACCGGCACTTTGGTTACCTGGGATTCGTATACACTGTGGGTGTCACTTTGCGGATGTTCATGCATGAATTTGTAGTAGTATGGGTTTTTCACCTTGCACGATTTGCTGCAGAACTCGTAAGGTGACATTTCCCCGAACTTGTGTGGCCTGCTTTGGTAGTCGATGTGGAAATTATACATAATCAACTTGTCGTTCTGTTTGGATCTTTCGACTTTGAACGTTTCGAAGGTGTTTTCGGGGTCGTTATCGTCAGGTGTATTGTTCAGATCGTTGTTTCCATCTTCGTTCGATCGAAATTGTTCTTGTTCACGGATCCATGCCGATAAACTATACCACGACAGATATGCAAACTGGTGGTCTGTCAAATGGTCTGGATATTTCATCAGGTAAATGACTGCCCTTGTTGCCGATATCTCTTATTGGGATCCAATTGTGTTCAAACATCGAATCAACAATTTCCGGCTCTTGTCGACTGAATGTTTGGAATATAGATCGTCATAAGTTGTTTGGATTTTTTTTACTGCTATTTGCAAGAGCGAATACATATGTGATGTGTAGACGGAAGCTTTTGTGATGTAATCCGTGATGTAGTATATCAGTGCCTTTGCATATTTCCCTGAAGCACCGATGAACTTCAAATCGTGGTTGCATATATCTGATACTAACATCCATGGATTTGCGTTGTTCAACCATCTGTCGGTCCGTTTTATATGCAGCAGCCCGGTTTCGTCGTCGAAATGCGTTTCTTCAACCAAGACAGCGGGAAATCCGTATCTATAATTCTTTTTGAAAACATCTTCGTTGGTTTTGTAGCACGCGGGATTGTACACGTGGCGATTGCATACATTCAGTAGTTTTGAGACGTCGTGCGCAAAGTCGGCATGAAATGTTTTAGAGTGAACATCGGGAGGTCTGGTAGTGCACGGATGGATTTCGGTGTTTACATTGTTTTCTTCGATGTCGGGGTCAATGGTGGTGGTTGGAATGTCGTCGTCAACCGGTATTTTGGATTTGAATTGGATCAAGTCGCGTACTATGATGTTGTCCAAATATGCCAACATTTTTCGTTTGAATTCTTCGTCGTCTTTCAGTTTTTGTACGAGTTCGTTTGGATTTGGGGCATTTTCTAGCCACATCAATGTGTGTATGTGAAGTGAACCATTTTTCGTCGTTTCGTAATAACCGTAATATGCGTTAATGTTCCCAAGTACTCCCGTATTTGTTGTGGAAGTTTTGGCGGTCTCTCTGACACGTAGTAGGTATTTAAAAACTGCGTTCACGATGATGTGTACAAATTTAGCTTGAGATCTCGGATTTGTAGTACAATTGCACGTCTTTCATTGTGGTCCGAGAGGTTTTCGTCGAAAAAAATGTCAAGATCGATGTCGTTCCCACTTAGCAGGGACACCAGAGGATAATGTACAAATGCTGGATTTAAAGTGAAGAATAAGCTTGGTGTTCTCAACTGTTGCATCATGTTGAATATTTCGTTTCTGTGTGGCTGCTTCCAGATGCCATCACTTGTTTACTTGATACTTTCAAGTGACGCAATAACTTTTGAATTTCCGGTTTGTTGTTTATTGTTGTCACGTCTTCTATTATGTCGTTGAAGTCTTCTGAACGGATATTATTGAGAAGTTGTGCTTCACTTTGAAATGATGATCTCGACACTGTCAATTTTGCGCCTAGGCATATTTGTCTACGTTGCATCAGATTGAACATGAAGAATGGAAATAGGTGGTGTTTTGAAAAGTCGTGATGGATATCAGTGAGACTCATCAAATACTCAACGTGGGCCTCCAAAGTTACTTTGATTGGACGGTTTTTTATTTCGGTTACGCCGATTCCAAACGGAAATAACGTTGGAAATATGCACGCGATTAGTTTTCGGTTTGCGTATTCGTTCACCATTTCGGTTTCGTATGTATATGACAAGTACATGTTTTGCTGTAGTTGCAATCCATTTAAAGCGTTGGAGATTAGGTCGTTGTGCTTTATGTCTATTCCGTCGAAATCGATGAGTCCGGAGGTGTCTATGACGGGCTGGATCGTATCGTCGTCTTTGTTGATTGGTGTTTTTTTGTTCTGCAAATCAGTTATGTTGGTACGATGTTCAGCGTTAGCGAAGTCAATGTCTGTGGATTCAAACACCGATCTCAAGATTGATGGTGGAATATCGTTCTCTGGTAATCCATCCGATATGTCGTTATCAATTTGAATGTCCTTGTAACCCGTGTGATTGTTTTTCAGCCACGTTAACCAGGTTGTCACAGCAAGTCGACGTACGTATAGCAAATTACATGTTTTTACGACATCAATGGGTGGATGTGAAGTGCCGACGAAGTGGATGGCGACCATATCTGATAATGAATCTAAGGGAGGTGGCAATTTGTTCAACAATTCGACTGCAAGGCTTGGATTTAAGCAAAACTCACTAAATTTCCTCTCAATGCGCGTTGTCCATTTCCGCCCTTATTTATATATCGTAGTTTGAACAACATGACACGACAACGGTATCTTGCTATTAATGCTTCTTCAACCATGATTAACTTTGGCAAAATGTCGTGAACTTTTCCGATCCACAAACCATTAGCGAGTGCAAATTTTGGCATTTTGTTCTTTTTCAAGGTGGAACTACAATTTTTGCAAATCAAGATTGTATGTGCGGTATTTGATACTCCTCGTTTGTCCAATAACAACCCATTTAATTTGTCCAACTGATGATTTGTGTCATTGATCAATTCTTGGGGAACCTCTTCTAAGAGAACATGTTCTTCGAAGTGGTTTTCTATTTGTAGGCTTAGCCACTTTTTCATGTGTTTCACGATGTCGCTTTGTAGTTCATCGATTCTCCATTTGAACATGTTAGAGGTTGTTACGTCTCTGCTGCGAACACAACAATACTGATTGGTGAAAATGACATTGCTGATGTATTCGTTGAAGTTGGATAAACAAGACAAGTTGTTCTCCAAACCTATTTCTGGTGGGAACAGATTATTCTTTGGTTTTTTTGCAGAAACGCAATACATTTGCTCTCGTTTTCTTTTGAGTTTTTCTTTCTCATCATTTTCGTTTGCGATATATTTTCGAATTTGTGTAGCACATATTTGATCTTTGATCAATGGATCTTGGTTTTTCTGGAATCTGTATTTTGCCCTTCGTTTGGCTTTTGTCTTTTTTTGATCGGGAGTTAATTGAGATTCATTTCCGTGGCTTGTTGATTTTGGATCAATGGATATTGGGTTTTTTGAAATGCGTATTTTTCACGTCTTTTGGCATTTGTCTCTTTCGGATCGGGAGTCGGTTGAGATTCTATTTCTGTGGTTTGTTGTAGTTTTTCAAATCTGTATTTTTCCCTTCGTTTAGTATTTGTTTCATTTGGATCTATTGTCATGGTTTGTGGTGGATTTTTGATTCTATAATTTTCCCTTCGTTTAGCATTTGTTTGGTCTGGATCCGGTACCGTGGTTTGTTGTGGATTTTCGACTCTATAATTTTCCCTTCGTTTAGCATTTGTTTGGCTTGGATCCGGTTTCGTGGTTTGTTGTGGATGTTCAACTCTGTAATTTTCCCTTCGTTTAGCATTTGTTTGGTCTGGATCTGGTTCCATGGTTTGTTGTGGATGTTCAACTCTGTATTTTTGCTTTCGTTTAGTTTTTCTTTGTTTAAAGCATACTTTCTCCGTCTCTTAGCTTTAGCAAGTTGTCTATCCATATTAAACTGACGTTATACACGTAAGTTTTTTTTAATAAATAAATAATGATATTTATGTATACATTGGCATTTTTTATAGAATTAGTAATGACCGTCCATGTAATGGAGATTTAGGTATTTGGAGCGAAATTTACCAATGGAAAGATAGTAAGGTGAAAGAAAATTTCAGTGGATAAAAAAAAAGTTTGAGAGTAATAAGAGAGTTTGAGTCTCCGGGATGAAAGAGGAAAAATAAAAAAGAAAAGATAATAAAGGTTTCAATCCCGCCATTCTCTCCTATCGGACTGGGCTTGAATCCCCTAGTGATGTTGCAAGATATGGGTGAGAGGAAAAATAAAAAATAAAAGATAATAAAGGTTTCAAACCCGTCCGGCTCTCCCTCTTCGGAGAGAGTTTGAGTGCCCCGATACAAATATTTTCAGAATCGCCATTTTTCCCCACAGGATTGGGCTCAAATCCCCTAGTGATGTTGCAAGATACTCTAGAGAGGAAAAATAAAAAATAAAAGATAATAAAGGTTTCAAAACCCCCCGACTCTGCCTCTTCGGAGAGAGTTCGAGTCCCGAGATAAAAATTATTTCAAATCCGCCATTCTCTCCCACCGGACTGGGCTCGAATCCCCTAGTGATGCTGCAAGATAGGGTGGGTGCAAGGTGGATTGTTCTATTAATGTAACAAGCCTTGGAAGGACTTTGAGCCTACGCTAGTATATTGGCGGGGAAAGATTGGATATTTTCTGCACCTAGAGGATATGGGAGAGATGATAAATAAAAAGGAAAAAGATAATAAAGGTTTCAAAGCCCCCCGGCTCTGCGTCTTCGGAAAGAGTTTGAGCCCCCAGATAAAAGTAGTTTCAGAACCGGCATTCTCCCCCACAGGACTGGCCTCGAATCCCCTAGTGATGCTGCAAGATATGGTCGGTGCAAGGTGGATTGTTCTATTAATCTTACAAGTGTTGGAAGGACTTTGAGCCTGCGATGGTATATTGGCTGGCAAAGATTGGATGATTTGTTGCAGCCTGAATCATCATCCCACCCAACTATAACTATTAGGTTCCACATATGAAATTTCTAAGGAAGGCTAAATATGTCAGTTTTTTCAAGAATGATGGAAATTTTGAGTTCATCATTTGAGGAGTGGTTATCAGAGGAATCAAAACATTCAGAACGAGTTGTGAATCGTTTGTTGTACAACTTGTATTGTAATTTTTATTAACATACAGTTATTTCTTTTTTATATAACATGGAAGATTGGAATATATAAACATTGAGAGGGTACACAAACAATTGCGTTGAAATGACACGTGTATGACTCACTCATATGCAATTTAGTACTCACAATGGTAAAATTTTATTCAGTACATGCATGATCAAAATTCATTTTTGTTTTGGAAACTGTACTATACTACGCCAACAAATTTAGTATGTATGAAACTATAGTCTATTCCATCCTGTAGACGTCTTGGGGCTCTACCCAACTGAATGGTTGTTCATGAAGCGGAACACTACTTGGGCTAATGTGAGCCTCTCAGACGGGACCGTGCTATTATATAACCTTCGTAGGGCAGAATTCCAACATAGTCATGTATATTGATCCTTGAAAAGACTGACATAATACGAATCGCCACCATTTATTCTTACTGCTATCTTTCCAACTGTAAAGGCCTCCGAGGTCATGTCCCGTGTCTGCATTTGTGGTGTGTCATCCACCTGACTGTTTTCATTGTTAAAAGCCATGACAATTGTAGGTTCCACCCACCATCTACATTTGAGAGCCTGCGTCATTTTGTCTTTGTTTTCAAATTGGTACGACGAGGTTTTGCGTATCTCCGTTGAGGTGGCCAACCCCCAATCACACACTCCAATCTTAATCTCCTCGGTGTCATGTGGAAAATGCAACAAGATGTTGTTGGGGGACAAGTTGTTGTGTTTGACATGGTTCTTATGGACAACATCCATAATGCTCACAAGTGCCCATGCAAGTTTACTGCGCTCTCTCCAGAAACGAACCAAACAATCGGTTGTCTGATACTGTTTTTCCGTTCCTGGTTGTCTTTCAATATTTTTGTTGTCCAATCACTGCCCCATTTTTTGTCAAGCTTCAACATATCACTTATTGTTCCCCCATTCCACCAGCGAGTATAATCCTCTAGCTCAGTTGCATTCACAGCAAAGTATGCAATGACTTCCGCATGCTGGAATCTCACTGCCAAAGACTCGTCGTTATGTTGCCTCACCGCAACTTCTGGGTTTTTGGCTTTGGGTGTTTTTCCTGTTAGCTCCCAACTACACGATATTCGTGAATCGCCAACAATCCTACACTTACGAATCCTGACATATCATCTTTTTTTGTAGGGGCCAAGTTGTTGGACCTGAGCACTTGTGTTTACGTAAATAAGACTTATTGTGCTTCCCCCGCTTGATGCTGCCGCTTTCCAATGGACTAACCTAGTCTGGTGATGTGCATTGGCGTTTGCTGAATGCGCCTACCAGTCGACAAGTTGGTATAACTCGGTTTCCCAGCTAGGCACCCGACCTTCGGTTGTTTCATCCTTCCATGTCCTCATTACCTGCCTCAAATTCCACGTGACGTTTTTTGCCCTACTCTCGAGCCAATGCAAGAATTTCGGCTTGTTCCTATCCTCCATCCACTGATCTCCAGCCAAACCCTCTCTCATTCTACTCTCCATATTTTGCTGAAAAATACGAAACCCGTCGTGTCCATGCCGGACATAAGCACTTTGCAGCCTCATAATGTCTTTTTCTTTGAAATAATCAAATATAATTCTTTTAACCCTGTCTAAAGCCTCTGGTCCCGGATAGTGTTGCTTGTTGACCTGGCTATCTCGCTCGTGGGCATGTTTTTCTCTTCCTCCGAGGACATGTATGCCAAATGTGGAGACCTGAAAGCAAATGATGGGGGAAGGGGTGAAGCTCGACGATGAGCGATAGACAAGAACAAACAAGTCAAAGTGACAATAGGATGGACGGTAGCTTGGGTGGTTGGGACAATGCAGTTGGGCAGTCTCGCGCCTAAAGAGTCGCAATACTTGTAACCAACTGTGAGCGTCTACAGAGTGCTAGATCCCGTCATCTATATACATGCCACGGTGTTTTGAAATGTGGGAAGTTGGATGTAATCTGATAGGAGGACTAAATTGGTTCACTTGAAAGTCTAGGCAAGTCACTGGATCAATTCACGGAACACCAACATGAACTTGTCACGCTTGTTTTCATTTCAAGTATCAAAGCTTGCGGGGAATGGAGCCATCAGTCGTGGCGTCATTTCCATGCATAAAATACAACCATTCAGTCTTTGCTTCGAAGGAAGACGCACAGTAAGCATCACGACCTCCGCTGTTCCTCTTTCTCTGATCCCTCCTCCATAGTTGCGTGATATTAGAATATAACGTTCCTGTAATCCCTAGTGGTTATATTGGGAGCCAATGCCCCTTACGCGGAACATTTTCTCCGATCAGCCGGCAGTTGTGTTTGTTGTGCTGCTAGGTATTTAAGTTCTCAAATGTACAGGGTAACTCGGGGCTTCCTTATTGATAAAAGCTTCGTGATACTTGAGAGAGAATCTGTGTAAGTGCCATAAGAATGGACAGTCAGACAGTTTGGGGCAGGAGAGAGCTAACATGAATTAAGTGTAGTGATCATTCAACAGTACTGGCATTTGCTGGTGTTAGCTGCAGTTCAGTGAACAATTTCATGTTACTGTTCCCTACTTGCAGTTTTCCATTTTGCACACATCAAGTTTGTGTAATGGTGCTTAGACATACTCTTAGCGATGTTAGTTTGTTTCACATATGTTAATGTTGCTGTTGCTACATTGCTTGAAAACTTGCTCATGTATCTTCTGCCGTTTTCAGGCTGGATGACAGTTGAAGGTAGGTGACCAAGTCTGGCCAAGCCAGTGTATGCATCTTCTGCTTAGGCATTTGGAAGTCTACTTAGACTTTGCAATTTTGTTGTACCTAATGGAATGGTCTTAGAAGTTTGCAAGAGGCCCGAACCTTTATGTGGATTTACTACTTGGAAATAAACTTAGAGAGAGAGAGAAAACTCAGGCCAAAGAAGAACCACTTGGCCTTACGGCTACTGCCCCTTTCGGGGGTGGGCCCTATAATAAAATAAAAAAACTTAATAAATATCCCAGGGATTCAATCCCCCTGCTCTAATATATATATAAATATATAAAGAAAAAATATCCACTTTGATACCATTACCTGCCAGGTATGAAGGAGGCCTCTTCACTGACAATACCAGACCCTGGCTGGTACGAAATGTTTATGATACCCGTCCAACACTGGTTAATACGAACGTGGCAACTAACAGACTCTGATTGCCGTGCATGACCTGCTTGTCTGTGGACTGTGTATAGTCTTTGGAGGTGTGTTTTCGGGGTGTAGACCCAACATGGGTCCGCGTTTCTTCTTCAGATGAGGCAGTAGATGAGGTACAAAGGATCTGTTCTTTCCATATCTCTCTCTTTCCTCTTCTATTGTGTGTTATTTTGTTTTGTCCCATATGCAGCTTGGGCATTAGTGGGCGTTATTTAGTTCGTTTTCTTTTTCTGTCTGGAGAGTTTGCACTTCAAGTTTTGCGTGGTCACTTTCAGGTCCGATCTCTCCCACCACATTGGCGATTGTTGAGAGCACAAACTGCAAATTGAACTCCGCATACGCAGTTCACGAGTGCAGAGCTAAGATGAAGAGATCAAGCCGGTAGCAGGCTGACTTGCCAAGCTGACAGAAACCCGGATCACAGCTGGCAGTTGCTTTCAGGTACACTTTGGAAACAAGGTTTGCAAGCAGTCTCAACTGTTGGAACGTAAAAGTATGTAAGGCTGATTTGTGGATTTCTTGAAATAAGAAAGATTGGAGCACATTGGGGGTGACCATCAACAGATTGTTCAGGGACGCCTGGACATCTCGGGCTCGTGGCAGCTACTCACCCTAGGCGGTTCAACCCTTTGACATATAGCCTCGCAGTTCTTGATACTGGGATTACTCCGTGCAGTCCTCACGTCATCCCATATACATCAGGATCCCCCCCAAAGCCCCTTACTTTTTGATCCATGGGGACAGTAAAGTTTGGACTAAGGACACCCTTCGTTATCCTGTTGATGTGTGTGGGCTTGCTGGTGCTTGGGTATGTCATGAGCATGGACCACTTTCCAGCGACCTTCATGCTCCCTACATGGAACTACACCAGTACCCGGTCTCAATTTGTTGAGAATCTTCAAGAAGAAGGGGAACCAGGTCAGATTTCCCCAGGAGCACAGATAGATCCAAAGCACTGCAATTGCACGGTGAATGTCACCCGGGATTGTCCCCCGGTGAAAGAGACAGTGATTGTCAACAAGATTGAACAATGGGGCCCAGTGCTCAAGCAGTGGTGGGCTCAGGGCAAGCCATGGCACCAACCCAGCATGTTCCCCAGGTGTACCATGGATGCCTGCTTTAACTTTTCGAGATGCGAAAACATGGAGGAGCTCCTAGTCTACCATTACAACTTACCATCCCCGCCGGTCAGATACTTCACCGGATTAGACAAATCTCAATGGAACACCCCGGACCCTGAGAAAGCTTGTCTTTTCTTTGTGTTTTCCGATCTGATGGAGCCCCATAGGCCACACCCCAACACTCTTCCTTACTGGAACAATGGACTCAACCATGTGATCATCAGCTTTGCAGACTTCTGGTTTCAGCGGAATCCGCCCCCAGAAAGCATAGAAAATGCCTCAATTGCAGTTTCAGCACAGCTTGGATCGATCTACCGGCCAATGTTTGACATCTCCATTCCCTTGTCAGGAACACACCACTTTCCCATGTTCCAGTCTCTTAAACCATTTGATAGGAAGTACTTGATGACATTCAAAGGGTCGAGGTACCTGGGTAAAGGCGAAGGCACGCTCCGAAGCCACAAAGACTTTCGGGAGATGCACAACGGAAAGGATATTATCGTAGCCACTACTTGCCGGCAGGTATGATCGATCCTGATCGCAGCCTGACTGAGCTTCTTTTTGTCCAGAACCTTCATGTCCATTGTGATCTTACTTGGTACACAACATACAATTGGACGATGGTTCAGCTTCTATGGTGCCATTCTAGTCCATCAAGTATTTCTACTTATAAAGTCCATAGAGTGTGGATAGTACTCTGCTCATAGACTTTGTCTTTCTAAGGTTCCCTTGAGCTTTTGATTCAGCTACAACATCCCTATATGTGGAACTTCAAGAGACTACACTTTCAGCTGAGGTGTCCAACATTGTAGACTTGAATTAGGAGAATAGCAGCGACATCTACTCTTCAGCACCCATCTCTCTGTATGTCTTAATGCAAGTGATGGGAGTCATCTTTGTGTGGTGAGATCGCCGGCTGGAAGAGCCAATTGGATGTAATGCTGCACACGAGGCGGTCCACTGCTCTGAGATACTCACTGCTCTGAGATACTCATGTTCTAGCAGGGTGTAATGTAGCCCAACAACTGCAACAGAGGCTCTGAGGAGCAATGAACGAGCTCTTCTTACTGACATTTTCTTCCTGTTTCATCCTCTTGTTATAGCAGGGCACAAATGATATAATGAGAAAGGAGAGACCATGGCTAGGCGCACATTGTGATGAGGACCAAGAATTGTATGAAAAATACAACTACATGGATCTGATGAACACTACATTTGCTGTTGTGCCAGCTGGGCGGTCACCAGCTTCCTATAGATTCATTGAAGTTTTGAGTGCAGGAATAATCCCAGTTCTTGTTGCAGACAATTATGTGAAGCCTTTTGATACTCTGATTCAATGGCAGAGGTGTTTGATCCAGTTTCCATCCAGGGAACTGCACCATATTTTGCCAACCATACGGGCACTCTCCAAGGGGGATGTGGTGGAGAGACAAAGGTATTGTCTCTTTGTGTATCATGAGTTTTTGAAGGACGATGATACATTACTGAGATCAGTCATCAGATCTTTCAAAGCGAGATTTTATGGTATGTTTGCAGGATTCAGTGAGATCCTACCTCAACCTCCAGGAAAGAGGTTGCGATTTAAGCTATAGTAGTGTATAAAACTCAGATTTAAAACCCTTCAGACACTTCTTCACAGGAAGTGCTGTTCAAAGAAAATGACCCTTAACTCTGGGTATTTTTGTGATTTTGTCCAGAAAAGACACACATCACAAACATAGGTAGATATTGACTTACATGGAGTAAAACAATGCTATTGCATTTGAACATGTCTGTTCCCTGTCACTCATACCACCAGCAGATGTTAAGGTAAGCAAGAAAGTTTTCATTTGCAAAGGGATGGGGGTGTGACAACACAGTTGGGTTGTTTTGAATATAAACATGAGAGCACTCCATCAGAATCGTGGAAGGTATCCGAGGTCTTGTCCTTCTATATGAGGTGGAGATCAGCGCGAAGTGAAATAGGGAAGAATTGTACTCATGTTGCATTGCAGTCGCACATGCTATACCTAGTGGCCACAGAATCAATGGTCTTTGACCCAGACTAGAGCTAATCAACATGGCAGTATGGAAATGCAAATTCTCTCACTGCACATGACATTTGCAAGATTGCGAGTTTATACTAGCTGTGCATGTATGAAACAATGGGAGGTGTTACCACTTTGGTATTGATTGAGCTCAGGTCACCACCCATCATCCACTTTGGTTGCAGATGTAGCAGTGAACTCTTCAAACCATCCCTCGCAACACTGAAAATAAACCATGCTATGAGGAGTGCGAGAGAACACCGATCACAGAAGGATCTTTCCGTTCCACCAGATGACATTCAGCACCCAACTGTCTTTACTGTAAACATCATGTACAAGAGCTGATCAAATTGATTCAATGCCTACTGATTACATGACTGATTGCACAAAATGGGGGCAACTTGCAAGCATCAAAGCGCGATGGCATGCAGCACATGGCCATCAGGTGATTACAGCACAAGACTCAAGGAATCTTGTTCTTCACTGTCACTCTGCAGTTCATTGGCCTTCGATGGTCTTACAGTGTGCAGTAGGCTCCGGAAATCGGCTGGACCTATAACAACCTTTAACCTTGCCAGTAAATTTCATTGTGGCCCTGGTTCTCACCAGAAAACAGCAATGCATAAAGTACAGCGAGTCAAGAGACTCTCAAGTAGTTGGGCTCTTCAATGTCATTAGCAAGACCTCCCTTCAATAAATCACCAAGTGAGCCACTGCGCTCTCCACCTTCCTTCATCTCCACAAGACGATTGAGAATCTGGACGGTTCGACGGTTATGGCGCAAAGAGAACTCAGCCTGTAACACTTGCTGATCCTCTGGTGTGAGGTCCCCATGACTACCCTGCAAAATTGAATGTAGTATTTCAAAACCCACAGCAAGTATTTTGCAGATGGCATATCCTTTGTTTCCAAGATCAAAGGTTGCCTCAAGTCCCCTAAGAATCAACATCTAATTTCATGAAATTTGAAAGGCCAATGACTAAACTCCCCAAGGTGGAGATGTAGATATGCCACCAGGCATCTCTGATCCCAGTAATGAAGGACCACTGTGACGAACTGCTGTCTCTAAATAGGCAGTACTAGCCCCTAATTTCATGGTAGGGAGGACAATGAAAGAAGAAATGCCCCTCAGACCCAATCTTTCGCTTGTCTTTTTAGCATAAGCAAAAAGAGAATGCAATAGTTCTTTTTTGCTCACCATACGCTTATAGGGGACATGAAAGGTGGGGAAAGGGTTGGGGGAAGGTGTTAGGGGTCTCACAGCACGTGCAATTCTGTCATGAGCTGCATGGTGCATGAGGATACCCGCAGCAACAGATACATTAAATGAATCCACCATCCCGGACATGGGTATACTGCATCGGACATCCGACAATGCTATGGCCTCTGCACTCACACCCCTGCAGCCGTGATTCCTTCAATTAGTGAACAAAGTGCCCTTGCTCCATCTTCCTAAGGAAAACTGGAAGAAGAAGATTATCATCAGTGTACCAGAGGAAAGGTGATAGGGAACTCTACCAAAGTTTCAGATCTTATCAGCAGAAAGAAGTCTGGACGAACCTGTACTCGTTCCCAAAAAAGACAGCTGTCGGTACTGTCCAGTCCATGTCAAGAATGGACACCTATCCAACACCCACACAGCCTTTAATCCATGTCAATCTCAGGTGCAAGTTCAATTTGCACAAGAATTGAACCAGTGAGAGAGAGAGAGAATGTACTCATGAGACGTATTTAGCAGTAGCCTTGTAGCATAGCAAGAGAATGTAATCAAAAGACGTTGCTTGCCATACTCTTGTGGCAGAACAGAGACAGAATAGAATAGACAGCAGTGATCAGACCGAAAATGATCTCACATAGAACCTCATGGAGAGTCATAACACATCACTGATAGCCTTTTCCGGCACCATCATAGATCCTCATATTTTTTTGGTTCTCAGGATGGCAGTATGAGGACACATAGCTCGTACCCCAAACATTTAAACTCCATTACAGTTGCTGAGAGATTTCTGACTTCTTAGTCAAAAAGTAGTCCAAAAAGCAGATTTGCAAGACAGACAACACTAAAGAGGGAGGGTGAGTGTGGATTATGTACACTCACCACATTGGGACTGTTGGTGCCTGCTTGGCAACCATTGACATAGTATACCCTAACCACAAGGATGGAAGGGTGAGCTTTGTAACACTCTCAACCCGGATCTGCCTCCATACCTCCCTTACAAATCCTTAGTTGAATATCAGTTTTCAGGTGTTCTAAGTGGCAATCAGATACACACTAGGTAGGCCCTTCTCACAAACAGATCTGTCATATCAAGCAACAATAGAAGTAGGGATGTCTCCTTGAAGATAAATCCTTCTCACATTCATACATCCTTCAACCCCAGAGCAAAACAGATAGCAGGTGGTGGTATCTACTAGAGAGCCCCCAAGATTTAAGGAGGCCCTAACTGGCCATGACAGGTGTCTTGCTCACTCTTAATATTCAGAACCCTAATTTCAAAGGATCCGCATAACTGAGTGTTATGCCTCTGTTCATCCGGAAAAACTATGAGTGAAAGGTAGTGGTCAAAACAAGATTACAGAGAGGGAGAAAGAAGATGTTGTTTGCCATAGCCAGCATAAAAGAATTGAACCAGTTATTAAAATTGTGTTGTTTGTAAATCCAGGGGTTGTCTTTTAATCCAATTGTCTCTCATGTGCAGCACGCAGCCCAGTGATGCGATCGCTCCTTCCTGAAAGCATCGGTATCAGGGTCGAACTTCAACAGTTCTGCAATTGAGGCTTTCTCTCCCTGTCCTCTAGGAAGCCTATTGACATTGGGTGGACTTGAAACGGGAGTGCATTAATGTCTCTGTGACTAAATGCCGGCCTTGTGACCTCGTGTCCTTGTTTGTTTCGACCTGAAGCGCTTTGCTTCAGGTAAGGTAGTGCATTGGATTTAGTTGGAAAGCTTGGGGCCTTTCCCTCTTTAGAATATGCCTACACGGGCCATTTCCTGCAACTCCCTGGAGTGTGATCTCTGAATGGTAACAAGCGGACTCCTACCGCTTGGGGGCAGCCCCTCCGCCCAAATTGGGCAGTCGTATGCTCTGTCTAGCATACTCGGCACTTGGGCTCGGGTTGGTTCCTGTGCTTAAACTTATGGCCTGCGAAAACAATCAAAAATTTAGCTCCTATCAACATCAACACTCCTCAGGGTGATCCCTGGGAATTGGTTACTTGTGCCAAATCTAGGGCTTCATGTGCTCTAGCTTAGGCTTGGATTTCATGGCTAATGGTACCATCTCGAGACTTGATAACAGGGGTACATTGAAGGTTGCAATGACCAAAAGTGCTTCTAATAGAGTCCCGCATCAATTCAATCTTAAGGAAGTTCGTCCCTTGACTGGCTGGAGAGCGGTCTTAGACATTGGTGATTCAATGGGGCGCTCTAGGAAGACAACCAAGGGCAACAACTTCAACTTGAGAGTTTCTAATCGGTTTGATGCTCTGGATGAGGTTGAATCCAAACAGCCAGAAGGACAAGATGCCCCTAAGTGTACGGAACCTGAACGTCCTGAATCTGAAGGATTTGGTACTCTGAATGGTTTACCAATCCTCAAGGTTTACACAAGACGAACAAATTCTATACACGGGGTAATTGTCCCCAAGCCGTCAGATGGACAATCTGTCCCTAAGTGTGCAGAGCCTGAACGTCGTGTAACTGAAGGATTTGGTACTCTAAATGGTTTACCAATCCTCAAAGTCTACACAAGACGAGCAAAATCTATACACGGGGTAATTGTCCCCAAACATCTGACGGACAATCTGCCCCTATGTGTGCGGAGCCTGTGCGTCATGTAACTGAAAGATTTGGTACCCTGAACGGTTGGCCGTTCTCAAAGTTTACACAAGACGAGCAAAATCTACACATGGGGTAACTGTCCCCCCTTTGCAGAACGGTTGGCCGTCCAGGAGCAATCACAAGCTACCTAGACGACAAACAATTCACACGCAAAGGGCTGGCTTGCGGCTGGCCACTTTCAACTTCTCAGGGTTGACCAACCAAAGGAAACAACTTGAAGTGGGACAAGTTCTTCGGACTAATGATATTCATATCTGTGCTGGGCAAGAAACATGGGAAACGTCGGATAAACTGGTTGGAGATGTCATTGGTTATAAATGGGCAGGTAAGATGTGTACTCTCAAGGCAGCCTCTGCCAAACGCGGTCAAAAAGGGGTTGGATTCTTTGTCCGTGATTTCTTGTTTGACAATTGTGAAATTATCAACAAGGGTTTGAGGTACGAGCATAGTATCTGGCTAAAACTGAATTTGAAGGGCGGCATGAGTACAAAGGACCTCTTTGTTGGTTGTGTTTACATGCCCACAGAGGGGACCCTTAGTGCTGACGCAGACAAGGCCTTCGAAGATGTAAAGCTGGACCGTGCTTCGTTCCTTGCCAAAGGTCAGGTGGTACTATTGGGGGACTTCAATGCCCGGGTGGGCAAAGGGATCCATCAGGACGATATCATTGGACCTTTTGGTGAGGACGAGCTGAATTCTAATGGCAGACGGTTAATTGACTGTCTAGAAGAGCTTCAGCTCTTGACCTTGAATAACAGGACAAGAGGTGACCAAGTGCAGGACTAGTGAGAAATCCCAAACTGGGGAACGTTCCATTGTGGACTATATCATAATGGACAAAATTTTGTTCCCCCAGTGTGCCAATGTGTTGATCGACAGAACTGATATTGGTACCTCTGACCACTTCCTGGTTTGGACTGAGATCAAAAGGTGTTTTCCCACCACCAAGAGATCTGTGAAACGTTCGATTCGGAAGTGGCGCATAGAAAAATTCCACAATGAGGAGGTCAAGGCTGAGTACGTCCAGGCCTTGCAAGAGGCTCTCCCTCATTTTGTTCAATCGCTCCAAGAACTTCAGTCACGCTCTGTTAACGCAAGAAATGAAGTCAAAAGAGCAGTGGACTCTTGGGAGAGTTTCGTTTCCTCCGTGGCTGACAAGATCATTGGGAGGAAACTAATTGTCTGCGGTAGAGCAGTTAATTGGTGGACTAATGAGATTAAACTCAAGATAGCTGAGAGACGAGCCCTCTATAAAGAGTGCTGCAATTTGGAAACCAACAGAGAAATGTGGGCGAGGTACTACCAGCTCCGTAAAGATATCAATCAGCTTGTTAGGTCTCAGAAGAAATTATACTGGGACAAGTTATACAGTGAAATAAAATCAAACGACCATGGTGGTAATGACAAGAAATTCTGGTTGGCCCTTCAACGTTTGTACAAGCCGAAAAACGGTCAGCAAGTACAAGCGCTGAAGACTACTAAAGGTGCAGTGGTGACTTCATCGGTTGACATTGTCAAAACCTTTGAAACTCACTACAGTATCCTTGGCAGAACTTCTAGGTCTAACAGTGAGGGGTCTTCTGCTGAATGGAGGGACACAGTTGGAAAAACTGTTCCTATGATTCAAAACAGCCCTGATGAACTGGAGTATATTTCAATGGCTTATAATGCTCCCATTAGTTCTTCTGAGATTGTGGAAGCAATTGAACATTTAAATGGATATAAAGCTGGTGGACCTGATGGTATTGTCAACGAGCTTATCAAGCACAGTGGCGATCCCATGATAGAGGCCCTAGTTCTCCTCTTTAACATTATCTGGAAGACTGAAATGATCCCCTTTCGCTGGCGACAGGGGGTCATTGTCAATCTATACAAGAAGGGTGACAGAGAAGAACCGGGGAACTACCGTGGCATCACGCTCCTCAATGCTGTTGGCAAGACATTCTGCAGAGTTATAAGTACTCGTTTCGAGGTTGATCTGGAGTCTAGAGGTTGTTTCCACGAAGGCCAAGCTGGCTTTCGGCGAAACAGGGGCTGTGTGGATCATATCTTCACTCTAAGCCAGATTATCCAGGGAAGGAAAAAAGAAGGGAAACCCACTTATGTCTTTTTCCTGGATGTCAAAAAGGCTTATGACACAGTGCGGAGAGATGGCCTATGGTTCCGCCTCTGGTCTTGTGGGATCAAGGGAAAGATGTGGAGAGTTGTCCACAACTTGTATGCTCACCCCAAAAGCTGTGTCACTGTTAATGGACAGAAGTCCAACTTCTTTGACATAGACCAAGGTGTAGCTCAAGGATGTACTCTCTCCCCTCTGCTCTTCAATGTTTTCATCAATCAAATCCTCGAGGATGTGGAAAGTGAGGGATTTGGGTTAAGGGTGGGTGATACCACCATACCAGCCCTTATGTTTGCGGATGACTCCGCAGGCATAGGGGAGACTCCAACCAATCTCCAGGAGTTGATTGATTGCGCGAAGAGATACTTTGATCTTTGGGGGCTAGAGGCTAATGTCAGCAAATGTGCAGTGGTAGCATTCAACAACAGAGGAGAGGGAGGAAGTGATCTTAAGTGGCAGTGGGGTAGCCAAGAGATCCCGGTCCTCCCTTCCTACACTTACCTGGGCGTTGAGTTCTCCTCCAATTGTAATTGGGATGCAAATATCCGGAAAGTTGTTCAAACTGGCAAGGGCAAAGCTCTGGGGCTCACTAAATTTTTCCACTGCAGAGGGGTCAACTCTGAGGTTAAGAAAACCATGCTTTGTCGCGTTATTAGACCTGCCTTGGAGTACGGATCTGCTATATGGGTTGATAACTCCAACCAGGCTAAGTCTCTAGAATCCATTCAAGTGGGGGTGCTTAAGGAGTGTATGTCAGCATGCTCCAAAACCGCCAATGTGGCTGTTCGGGGTGAGTTTGGCATTCCGTCCTTAAGCTCCCGACGAGATGAATTCAAGGTCAGATGGTGGGGTCAGCTGCAACATATGCCCAACACCAGATATCCTAAGTTAATCGACTCTATATCTTGGAAACAGGACCGCCCTGTCAAACAGGCTAAGTCCTGGCAGAAGAGAGTAGAAGAGATCCTCAAGGACCTGGACCTGGATCCGCAAGTCTTGACCCTGCTGGATAAATCTGACTTAGAGGCTGTAGTGTCCTCAGCCATGTCTGTTGCCATGAGATTGTCTGATGAAAATGAAGTTAGGCAGAAAACTTCCCTGAACTTGTTTCCAGTCTGTGACATGGGGGAGGACATCTTGGATGACCTCAAGGGTCTACCCACTCTCGGCACTAGACTGAAATTTAAACTCAGGGTAGGAAGCCTAGCTTTGAACAGCAAACAGAAGCAGAGAGGAAAGGGAGAGTGCAATTGCCCGTTGTGTGGGCAATCTGAAGACAGTATTCATTTTCTGATACACTGTCTGGGGTTCTCTCACCAAAGAGACGCTCTCTTCAAATCTATTAAGGGAATTGTGCCTGTACCCCTGTTTACCAACTTTGAAAGTCTCGAGGCTGAGCCAAAAGCCCAGGCCCTCCTGAGGCCTAGTTTTTGGGCAATTCACACACAGCAGATTGATGCTTGTGTGAAGGGATTTCTAGAGGATATCTGGAAAACCCAGATTAATTCTTTATATGGAGGTAAGTCTTACTACCAATGTCAGCCCCTGACAGAGGTAGGTTCTGTCCCTTTTGTTCCCGCTCAAACTGGGCGCGGGGTCAATGGCCACAAGGCTACGGCAAACAACGTCTTATGAGTACAATGTCTCTCATGTGCAATTAAATAAGATTGTTCTTGTTCATATTTCACAGCTGTATTCTCTTCACATCATTCATGCTAGTTGGGAGTTTGAATTAACTGATCCGGTGGCTTGGTGGCCTCATTGTTTTAAACCTCTTACATGTGATACCATCTTTAACCATGTTCTTTCGTGACCAAACACTGACCCACCAAGATGATCCATGGGATACTAATAACCAACACCATCAACATGACACCACCAGGGTCCACGGGATCCATGGCCTAAGACTCCATAGGATACTAACCGTCCCATAGCCGGTCATGGATTTCTGCCGGCACTCACATTATAGAGATATGTCTGATGATGTTTTGACATCATGTTAGAAGGTACCTGGTAAACAGAGCTACTCCCAGTCCCCACTCTGACAGAGATGTGACACTCTGGACTTTTCATTGCACTGCCACTCAGTATGTTTGCAAAAGGGCACCATAGAAAGACAGCTAAATCCATCATATGAACAAAAGGGAAGACATACTGTGTCAGAGGCGACATGGGTGACAGCAATGCGGTAACCCCGAGCACGCAAGGCAGCAATGCAAGCATCTGTGGTCTCCCACATTTCCACATCCAACCACTTTTCTGCTCCTGCACTCACTTTCCGATTCTTCTTGTATCTGCCCCAAACGTCCACAAAAAGTAAACCCTTTGTACAAGATGCAATTCACTCAGAATTTCTATACCATGTCAATGACGCCAGAAGCAAAGGTGTTGATTGCGGATCACAAGAGACCCTGAAACATTTTAAACAAGAGGAGTGTTTTGTCTAACATGCAGGTAAGAAGAGAATTTGAAAGGCTCTCTTGCGAACTCTGTAATTTGTGGGGAATTTACTGCATGAGGGCAAAACTTGGGAACCTAGTATATGGACCAAGCATCAAATGGTTCACAAACATAAATCGGAGTTTAACTAGGTAACAACAGTGCCTCTGACTCGCTCCCTTCCCAATGTTTTCCTCATCCTACCTTGCCATACCTGCGTTTAGTATCATTGGAAACAACGTGAACTGACTGGAAACCAAGTGCATCAGCAGTCCGGAAAACAGCAGAAATGTTGCCAAGATCCAGCAAGCCCTCCACTACTGGACAAACAGAGTAAGTGCGGTTGGCCACCACACTCTCAATCCGTAGCTTACGCCCATCCACCAAAAATGGATCCAACATCTCTAGCACTGCTGCACTCGTCAAAGTTGTTTCTTCATCAAGCTCGAAGCTATCATCATATGGAAACCATCGCTGCGTGATGTGAGCAGCTCCCATCTCCTCTAAGCCCCGGGTACTCTTCTCAACTGCCATTTCACCACTGTTGTACCTGTCTGCTTGGTCCTTCCCATCCGATGAAACCTGAAGCCTCTGTCCATTGTTTGACCGTAAGGTTGGGTCAATACGAATTTCACTTCTTTCTCCAGAGGCGCATAAATCTTGGAAATGGTCTTCTCTTGAATTGCAACACCCCTCTTCAACACTTAACCTATCGCCATCTGACCTCGATGAAAACCCAGAAAGAATCGAGAAGATTTCAAACTTAGATGAAAACCAAAAGATTTGCAGTCCAATCCCTGAGTCAGCAGTATTAGCTATTTACTCACAAAATAATTACTTACTATAAATGTTTCAAATATTCTCTGATCATATTGGAGTAAAGTCCAGAGTCCGACGACACAGAGAGACTGTCATGGATATGCTAGATGACCACAGATACAGAACCAACTGTGGTCTACCCTCACCAAGAGACCAGATTGACACCTTTGCAGTTACAGGCACTTGCACTGGGGCTGATTGCCTCCTCTGGAACGTTGCAGTGATCTTCCACAGCTACTTCACATTCTTTACCAATGCTGGCATTTAGACATGAGCATAGTTCTGGAAATTGCCAAACCAACCAGGATTAGGAAGTACAAATTGAAATAGGCCAAGATTGTATGGTTTAGTCAAGGGGATTATGCTCAAGGTATAGTAAATAGAAGCAAACAAATAACAGCACTACCTAGCAGCAGTTGTGCGACATACAACATGTATTTGACAGATCATTCATTCACAAATACTGATTATTATTAACCACGCCAATATAATGGTTCCTGTTTAGAATGGAAAGTACTCGAACTACTTCCACCTATAATTCACCGGGGCGGACGAGGAGACATTATGAAAACTGCGCAGGCAACTTAACAGCCCGGTTGCAGAGGTTTGATTTTATTTTTATAGCCCTGTCTTTACCACAGAAATGACAACAAAGACAGGAGAGAGACAGATGTTTCACTGGAGCCTGGCTGAACCCCACCTTAAGTGGACAAGGGGACGAGCTTGAGAGGGATAACCGTTTCCCGTTTTCTGAGATAATTTCTATATGTACGCTTGAGGGCATCATCAGGATGCTGATCCTTCAGGACAGGGTACTCCAGTTCAGAGGACCAAACTCAAGCCATACTTGACGTAACATTGGCACACAATCCATTCACTAGCATGGAGGGAGAAGTGGTGATTTCATTCTTCACAATAGATTAAAGGATGAGGTTAATACCCACAATGAATATTGTAGCCCTATATCTTGTGGAGGGAGGAAGGAGGGCTCGAGGGGTGGAGAGAGAGACCCGCTTGTACTCTCGCCTTGACAATGCCGCCGAAACATGTTCCATACCTCTCCAATTCGTTGCCCTTAATACGTAATGTAAACCCAGGCACCCTCTCTCTGCTCATTCCCCTGACATTTGTTGGCTGGGTGCCTGATTGCTCTTCTCCTTCCGGTCTATTATCCGTCCTTGATCCAAAATTACTTTTCAAACTTGAAACTCTGCCTACACCCTGTTTTTCTAAGCCATTGCTGTCAAAGCGCACATTCCCACTTTCACCCTCTCCGCGGAGCAACATCCCCTTCCGAATGATTTCTTCTGAAACAAATCCTCCAGGGCTCGAGCTCCCTGCAGCACTGAGATCGCCAATGGGCTTCCTCCTTACCCAGCAAAAACCCAATCCCGCTCTCAGTGACCAAGGTGTCCCGCGCCTGTTGAGCTCTCCCGAACCTAAGAAAGCCCTGAAAAACATCAGAGAGCGCTCCTTTGACAGATACTCTACAATGGGTCTGCTGGTAACGCCATTATATGGTGAGCCCCTGGTGGACACCCAAGGGTGAGCGTGGAGAGTACACGCAGAGACACCCTTGAATGCCATAGCCATAGTCATACCCGAAAAATGCAAATCGTGAAACCGATCATGCCACTTCGAAGTGCAAGATTAACATTTCGACCCCAGCTCAATCTACTCACCAATCCAGGTCGAGTTCTCTTCCGGTCTCCCTTTGTTCGTCCGAAGTGGACGACCGACTCTGACTTCGTCAAAAAACCCTAATCCTGAAAGTAAGCCGTTAAACTTTAAACCCCTCCACCCTGATTCACAATGCTGCTTTCATCTTGCGAGTCTTCTAATTGGGTGCCTGTGTGAATCCAATGGCGTTAAGAAAATGTCTGCAGATTTCTCCTGGATTGCGGATCCATAAGCTCTTCAGTGATCGCATCCCATCCTCTTCTCTCTGTGCCGTCTTCTTAGCTGATGCATTTAAGAGATCCCTTGTATGGACTGATTGCGGAGTACCAAATGGAGACAGAGTTTCATGGCCTTGCTCAAATGTACATATTAGGGCCGCCAGTACAAATTCGACGGGTGAGTCGCAGCTCACGGAAAAGATTGTGTTGTACCGCGCCAAATGGATGCGTCCTCTTCGTTTGGTGGTTAGGTACTCATCTCTCTCAGTGATCCACAACCCTTTCACCTATGAGGGGAGGTCTGGACCATTAATTAACACTGAACCCAAACTATAATCAGCTGCATTTATGCGCTCCCCTCTTGGGAGTTATGAAACTAGCACCGACTTAGTAGCCCGGGGTAATTATTCCCTCAAGGGTAGACACTGTTCACAGTTAAAGACAACATCATTTCTCTCTGCAATCAACATCTCATGAGTACATCTCTCGACCGAATTTTCTTGTCTAGACCAAATCAATTTCGATGATCATGTTGCCTGTGTAAAATGTGTCACCAGACTGAAGGTGTTTCAGTTGGGAGGGGTGGCGGCCCTTGCACTCCCATTGGCCGAGTATGCTGAAGAGGTATACAGGGATCCAGAAAGACTTGGTTCCTAACTTGTCAAGTTCACAGTCTATTATTCAGGTCTCTGTTTGAAGAGCCAAACTTAGGACAGTCAAGTAGTTGTTGCAACCAAGATCGTCTGCCAAATTTTCATATGCGTTGTAAGCATGTAAATTATGACACGATCTTGCTGAATATCTGAGCTTCTCAAATACCCTCGATTTGGCATATTTTGTTTGGACACAGTAGTGCATCTTTGCGGGCCTGATTTCAAATGTCTTTTGTGTGCCCCATTCTGCAAGGATACATTCTAGGGCAGTCTCTCTCTGGGGACCATGGTGGCAGTGACTGCTGTTGTTGGAGGGGCAGGGGCTGCATCAGCTGCACTCTGGTACTATTCTCGCAGGTATTTTCTGATTTATTCTGGGTCAATATTTTCGCACACCGTAATCTTATGGTTTGATACTAATCAACCTTGTTGTTGGTTATTTACGGACCGACAAGATGACAAGTCCAGACTGAGTTCATATCCTAGTGGGTTACAACCCAGCTTCTGGTAATCTGCAGGGCCTTCAAAGCCCACATTCACTGGAAATTGTCAATGAGTACATCCAGTTGGAGTAGCTAGGCTGGTGAATCCTACTAACTCAGGTGAGTCAATAATTCTCGAGTCTGAAGATCTCCATTCCAGAGAAATGGGTTGTACAATGCTTTATGCTTCTTGTATTTACTTGTTTGCTCGTGTACTTGATTGATGACCCATGTCAATTGAAGCTTGGACAAGTAGCCTAGTGACTTTCAATGTACTTCAAATGTTACATTAATAGGTTTTGTCCCGCAGAGATAGAAATAGGATGGTGGTGTGATTTGAAGCAGGCTAGTTTGCTGATATATGTGGCCAAGTAATGGCTGGATCATGATCAGTTTCATATCTTTGATGGATTAACCAACAATATGTTGGTTTCAATTTAAACAGGTATATGGGTGAAATGGCACTTCTGATGCCTGGCATGAGGACTGTACAACTCAGTGTCATTGATTTTTGGGGAAATCGACAGGTACTTCCATTGCTAGGGTATTTATCAGAGGCAGTGGTCTTGCTGGTTTGTATTTGCCTATTTTAAACCTAAAAATGGGCTCTTTGGTCAACAGAGAGGTGTGGTGTTGTCATGCTCCTGCCCTTCTGCCTTTCACAAGGGTCATTTATATTAGCTTGAGTAGCTCCATTTTTGCAGAGAAAACAGGCTTTGGGTGGGCTTATTACGTAGCAAGGCAGTAGGGGGGAGAATTGAGGGGTGGGTTTGGGGACGTTAATGGACATCTGCTGAATGGGGTGTTCCTGTGTTATCGCAGGATTTGAAATATGACATAAGGTATGACCTCTGGACACACCTCTTCTTGATACCCTGCTGACTCTGTTATGTTCTTCTCTATTGGGTGACTTGGGAAAGGTTTGATTGGCTAAATGTGTCAACATTCATCTCCTGTGTTTTACTGTGTTGTAGAGATATTGTTCCACCCCTGAAGGGGATGTCAATTTCCGAGTTGGAGAAGGCATCAAACCAAGTTCTCATTCCTTTGGATGGTAATTTCCTTTACCTTAGCGCCTGTGCTTCTTTAGTCTTGGCTCCATCAGTTCACAAGGAGAGATCGCAGATTTATCATAATGCTTTGCCTCAGTGACGATGGCCTTGCTCTAATTGAGCCAGTAAGATTCAACACATAAAGTGTCTGAAAAGCTCATTATCAAGTTGTCACCACACCATCATGACCGTGGCCCCTTTTTGGTCCTGAGAAATGTTAATACTCTGCCAAGGCTCCAGTAAAAGCCCTCTGTTGTCGACTGTCTCTCTGCCAGAAGATTTGAAAGTCTCGAGGCTGAGCCAAAAGCCCAGGCCCTCCTGAGGCCTAGTTTTTGGGCAAATCACACACAGCAGATTGATGCTTGTGTGAAGGGATTTCTAGAGGATATCTGGAAAACCCGGATTAATTCTTTATATGGAGGTAAGTCTTACTACCAACGTCAGCCCCTGACAGAGGTAGGTTCTGTCCCTTTTGTTCCCGCTCAAACTGGGCGCGGGGTCAATGGCCACAAGGCTACGGCAAACAACGTCTTATGAGTACAATCTCTGCCAGAAGATTGAGCTTCACTGTACCAGATCACTGCGCCAGGATCAGCAAGCAGATTTGGCTCTGCTTCTTCTCTCTGTTTAGAACAGTTGATCTTGGATGTCGCACTTCCCTCTCTAAAAACATGAGATGATAAGAGAGAAAGTATTAATAATAGAAGTACTCAATAACTTGCCACAGATAACAATCCAGTCAGAGGCAATTCAGTATATTTACTACTTGCTGGATTAATTTAATCCTACGAAGTTTGAGGCTGATTCCAGGCCTGGTTATAGTTGGAAACAAATGTGGTTTGTGTGGTTGCACTGCCTGTGCAAGAGAGATGCTTTAGGTGGCTTCGCCATCAGATCCTAGCATCTCCAGATGGTACTTTTCAGATTGTATTACTCCATGCGTATATCTTAGACCTTGGACTCTTCATATTTATTTGGGTGGGTGCAGTGATTGGTGACCGCCAGTTCTATCTCAATTTGAGGCACGCCCAATTCTTGCAAAAGGAGGTGCTTTTCAGGCTCCTTCATGGCACTCTGGACCTTTCCAACGTACAAAGTCTGCTGTCCCATCAGAAAGCTGCCAATGACCCACTAAAAGTGGACGCACAGCCAGAAACTGGCGACACAAAATGTTCCATTCAAGCTTAGTTTGAGCACTTGCTGAATTTTTTTCTAAAACACTCGGCTTTCAGTATGTGGGAATGAGACAATCTCTATCCAGCCTCAGACAACATCTTATGAGTACATTCTATCTAGCCTCAGATTTTCTGAGTAAGATGTTGGAACTGGATCCTGAAAGGGCTTCATGTTGTTTGATCTCTAGTGTTGAAGTGGCTTTTGGTGCAGAGCTCAGGCCGCATGTTTTTGCTTGATGACTAGTTTTATGATATGGGATTGCATTGCCTCTTGATGTCATGCTATTGTTGTTTGGAAATCACTCTTAATGGAATGGATGATCCTACTGCACGATCAATTGATAGGATAGGATGTTGTCTGAGGATTTTCTTTAAGAAACTGAGTGAACACCTCTATTTGGTATGGTCAAGGGTGCTTTGCTAAGATGGTATGAGTGAATTATGGGTGATACCATATTGATAGACCATCTGACTGACCTTCTTGGCCTGGGTTGGAGAACCAGGCAACCCCACCCTGCACTCAGTGGGGGTATGTGAAGGTGGGCATTTATGTGAAGAATTTGTTTGATGTGCGCTCAACTGGTTTAGAGTACATACTGACATGCAGAAGAAGCATCCTTGAAAATTTTGGTATAAGAGATGATGATGCCATTTGTCAAAGGTTTGAGCAGGCATGGAGTCCTCGTAAGGGCTCATTTAAAGACTGATCTACAAAGGAGTACGCATAATAGATGTCCGCCTGTTCATTAATGGTACAATATTCTTTGTACTTCCTCTGTTCCTTCTCTGGTTCATTGTTTTTTGAAGCAGCCTGCATGAGGACTTCCAATGCCAGCGACCTGCACATTTGTGCTGCATCCTTAGATCTCTTCTCTTTCACCCGCTTCCTCCCCAGTCCACAAGGACTTTTGACTGTTGGTGAGAGCTATATGCTATTGCAAGTGGCTGCAGAAGGCACAGTTCAACACTCAGGAAGTGAATAAGAAACAATTTACAGAGCTGCCAATGTGTGCAACGAGTTTTGGACCATCAACATGGTATGAGAGCCTGTACAGCATGTAGCATGAGCTGTTTGAGCAGGCGCTCTGACAAATCAGGCCGGCCTGCATGAGAAAAGGCACGACAGGCAGAGTCAAAGCGGTAAGTTTCTGCAAAGGTTTTCAACAGTCTCCCTTGCAATGACCTCTGAGGGATCTATCAATTGGATCCATCTCTGCGGATGTGCAAATTGTCAGTCATTCAGCAACCATCTCTACTTCAAAAGAAGCAGCAAGTAGTGTGTGCGAATGGTTGACCTGAGGTCGCCAAGTTTTGTGAAGGTTTCAAATGTATGTGCACATTTCCACCACGTCGCATTAGTGTTGCACATAAAGTCAACTCTTGGATTTGTGTTTTCTTCAGCCGTCTTGCTACCTATTGCATGAAAGGACCATGCACATCAGGTAAGCCTTTGGGCCAAGCTGTAAGTTACACTCAACACAATGCAGCTGAAATACATGTATCCAAGAACTGATTTAACGCCCCTTTGGTGCTTATTATGGCGGAATCAAGATCCGCCATCCTTTCCTCTGACTTTCAGATCCGGATCTTTTTCTCTTCATCATGTTATCCAAGTAGCTTCATGTCAGAGGCCTTCTTTTTATGTAGTTTTGATTTGATGTTTGGCTGTGGCACCAGAGGTGGCTTCGGCTTCAAGATAGTGCTGTTAGCTAAGCCTACACCTTTGTTGCGATAAGACTCTTCTTGCCTGCGTAGCATTTCTCCACTTTGTGGCATATTGCTTGTATGGATTACAGGTTTGAAAATCCACCACAAACCACGGATATAATCAAATAAGGAAATGCTGAGATAGCTTCAACAACACTCCGCCACTTTTCTTGCGCGAAACAATGAAACACGGGGTGACCCTAGGGATGACCCCGTCCTTTTTGTAAAATTGAATGTAGTTCTCAGAGTTCGTCGCTAGTAAGTGCGGAGCAACGCGAAGCCCTAGTTCTAGGGACGACCGAAGGTCGGAAGCTAGGATGCCATAGCGCCTCGTCATCATTGCCACGTCATTGTTGCCACATCATCATAGCCACATCATCATTGCCAGGTTTTGTCGCCGCGTCATTGTCATCGCGTTTCGTAGCCACATCATCGTCGCCACATTTCGTCGTCAAATTTTTTGTGACCTGCCCAGACTGCCCGCCCGAAAAACGCAATAAACCTCGCGTCAAGTTTTTCAGAACTGCCCGGCCTGCCCGGTTCTTGATCTTCTTGAACTGTTCACACGCTGATCGTAGATGGAGACGTTTGCAGATTATGAGTACAGCGCAGGAGCTCTCACAGATGGTGGGACAACCGCAATCGCAAGGTGTGGCTTTTCTTAAAAAATGTACGATGTGAAAAAGTTTGTCCATCTTGCAAATGTGGGCTCTTGGCTCCTGTTAATACCATCATTTGTTATTCTTCATGATGTTTACAAGGTTCTTGGGAGAGTCAGCTTGGTCTTAGCATACCGTGTTTCAATCTTTGTCTGCTCAGCTGCACCGTGGTGGTTTTTACAAACCAATCATCATTACCTGACTACAAATACAAGCAGCAAATACTCATGATTTATACACAGGCAGAGATAGCTGAAGGACCAGGGAAAGAGGTCCAGATTCATGCAAGAGCGTCGGATTTCAAACACAAAATTACTTCAGGGAAGGTCCTTTTGGGTTGATGGTCGGTCAAATCCTCCATGGGTCATGACACAAGGTCAATGACAATGTGGTGAGGGCACCTCAGACTTGGCCCTGACAAGTTACAGCCGATGTGGCAGCAGGAAAGCATCCAAAACAGATAACAGAGATGAGGGTAAGCTTTGGAATGAACACTTCTCCGACCCCAGTCAATGGTAGGACAATGGAAACAAAAAAGTGAATGTCTGTTGGACTACAGAGAGAAGCAGATGCAATTCAGAATTGGCACTGCTGTAATAAGTAAGGTTGGGGTGTTTGCTGGAAGAACTTCACGCCATCAGTGTTAGCTACTAGCAGCAAGTATTCATGATTTGTATACAGGCAGGGACCAAGGATAGATGTCCAGATTCATGCAAGAGGGTCGGATTTCAAACACAAGATTACTTCTGATTCCCTGTGGATCAATAGCTACAAGAAATCTGCGTGGGTAGATGGTCAACTGGAAACAATAACACAATTGATAGAACAAGGCACTGCTAATGAAGGCACCTTCTTCAACACATTTCAGCCTGTTTTTCCCTGTTATCAAAGTCGTCCCTAAATTTTCATGTTGAATTCTGCAAGTTAGCTCGTTGGTAGATCTATGATTCCATGTGGAAGGATAGAACACAATTTTAAATAAATCTGGACTAAAGTTTGGTCCAGAAATAAGGAGAAATATCTTAATATGTATTTTTTAAACCATTTAAATGAATTAATATGGATCATTTCAAATATAAATGTACATATATAAATAATTATTTGTCTATTAATATATAATATGAGCAATGAAGAAACATTATATATAAACTTCAGGAGAAAAAACAGTTTATATTTGGCTCATAAAGCAACTTCCACTGTTCACTCAACGTTTAGTAAGAGTTGAATGAGATACCAACAGTCAGTAGTTCAGTTGGTGAAGTGCACTGAGTGCCATGAGACAAAATGGATGATATGGATTATGCACGCAATGTTTTGAGGTTGAACCAAAATATTTTGCTTCATGGGTGTCGGGTGATAACTCGTTGCATGCCCCGCAGCCTGATGGATGATTGGAACGCCTTATCCTTTAGTCATATTCGTAATCGCGACTAAGCTTGCATTCGTACGTAACATACAAGGCAAATCAATCAAATATGTGAACCAAACATGGCACAATGACACAATACCATGACATGAAAAGAAAGAGAATGGGGAGACATTGATGATAAACAACCAGGTTTTATTTCAGAACCATGTCAATTTTAATAAGTCTCGCCATGCGGCATGGACCAATACAAGTAACGCAAACCATGTTAATGAGAGTATCAACTTCTAGAAGGAGGGCTGAACTCCGGTGGTAACACAAGACGATGTCGGCCAATGTACTTATAGTGAAAATATTTTGAGGAAAGCCATTTCCCAAAATCACGATACATTTATTGTTGACAAGGTTGGAGGGACCATTTTAAAATCTCTATTCTTCCCTTGTTCCAAAGGTTTTTGTCCGGAGAAGATGGAAGAAGTCCCTGAAATGTTGTCTCGGGTATCGTGGATATGGTGATGACTCCACCAAAATAATATCCTCCAAGATTACGCTAATCAACAACGTCCACTACAGCAGATGAGGGGGGGTTTGCGACGCCACCCGCGCCCCCCCACCCCCGCGCGGCGCCGAGTGTGCGACGCCAACCGCACGGAGCGTGTTTGCGACGTCGGGCCGTCGCAGCCAAACCCCGCGGGTCGCCATTGGCGCCGGGGCCAGGCGGCGACGCCTGGCCTTCGCACGGGCGGATGAAGGGCAAAAGGCAGCCCTTCCGTGCGACGCCCAAGCGTCGCCCCCCAGCGAAAGGCAGAAGGCAGCCTTTTCTGGCGAAGGCCGATCGTCGCACGCCGAAAAAAAAGACCTTTTTTTGCCCTTTATTTCATCGCAGCCCTTTCTTGCGACGCCAGGCCGTCGCATGGTGGCATGAAGGGCAAAAGGCCCCTGCGATGGCCAGGCGTCGCAAACTGCCCGACTGTCCTATTCTTGCAAAACAAAAAAAAAGGTCACAGTTTGCGACGGCTGGCCGTCGCCGTTTGCGACCCCAGACCTCATAAATCCATTCAAAAAAACAGGTCGCAGTTGGCGACGGTTGGCCATCACCGTTTGCGACCCCCGGCCTCATAAATCCTAAAAACCGCATCGCAGATGGCAACGCGTGGGGGTCGCAGTCAGCGACGGCAGGGCTTTCTAGGTTTAGGTTTAGGGCCTTTGGGGGTTCTTAGTTTTTTTTTTTTTTTTTCATATGGTACTGGGGTAGGCTGTTTGGTTTTCTTTATGGTTTAGCTTGTTGTCGTGGACCTTCTTGTAGATTATGACATTCATTTTAATAATTCTCTTGATACCACATCTGTATGTGTTGCTCCAACATATTTATTGTCTCTGACTTCTTTTTTGAAAGACTACCAGCCACAGCCATATTTGATCAATCATAGAAATAAAGTACAATATGCATGTACATGTACATGTACAATCAATCGAAGGGATGGGTCCGATTCGGTGCGAGAATTGTTATGTAGCTTTGATTTTGTGTGTAATCAACTTGAACATCATCATCCGGAGCTTCTTCATCATCATCAAGCTGCAAGTCTTCTTCCTTCTCCAACATCCGTATCTTTTAGAGCTTCATCATATAGGGTCCAGGATACATTGTCTGGGGCGTCATTATCCTCTTCTACCCCCTCTACCTAACTTCCATCATCAGCATCATTATGACCAGTCTCTCCGTCCACCACAATTACCTCACCCCATGGAGATCCGAGACCATGATAGATACATCTTCCTCTTAGCTGAGCATGCACAACCACCTTCCAATTTCCCCCTCTTGTTTTGTCATCGGAGAAGAAAACTTGCTCTATGTCTGAAGGCCGTGAAAAAGGCTCATCGAGGGGACGATGAGTAAGGTTGAGCCTATCTGCATTGACGCGCATGAAACCACAATCATCTTGCACTAGTGTTGTGGAGGGCCCCACAAGATGTGGCTGGAACCACCTTCCCTTGAAGAGAAGAGGCCAGAACCTTGTATACCGAAGTTGGAGTATGCTATCAAGCTCTCCAATGTACTCAAGTTTGTTCATAGCAGGCGTGTATCTCCCTTGCCCCACATAGAGTCTTGCCAATATGTGGCACACAAGCCATAATCAAAGGTTGTTTTGCGCTTCATGTCAAGAGCACGAATGCGGAAATGACGACCGTGAACCCAACCGCCGTGTATGAGGTCGCGAATTGAGAGGGGCCCCTTGCAATGTCTTGCACAAAATCTGAAACCACCTCTCCTTGAGCAACGACATCATAAACTGAAGTCCGAAGCCACTGTTGGAATGAACTTAGAGGCTGCAATTCCATGGGCAAAATTTGTGAAGGAACATTCCGGCGGCCCGCTCCTCGTCGTGGGCGTCTAGTAACCGGCCTTGGATGGTTCCGCCTCCATGCAAGCGTCTCCTCCGTTGCTGAACAAGATTATTATATCTTGTCTCCCACTCATGTATGGATGGGTTGTTCTTCAGTATGTAGTCATGCGCTTGCTCAATCACCAAGGTCGGCAATTTTATCCTCTTCGATTTTTTGGGCAAAAAGATGTCTTTGGTTCGTGCATCTTCCTCTTCCTTCCACATCTGAGGGGCTTCATCATCCACCCTTGTCATGTACTCCGTACAATAGAACATAGCTTCTTGCAACGTATACCCCTCCGCCATGCTACCCTCCGGGTGCGCCATTTGTTTTACAAATTCTTTCAAAGTTTTCATATAACACTCAAGGAAGTACATCCACCGAGAATAAACGGGGCCGACAATCGAAGCCTCTTCCACTAAGGGCACTACCAAGTGCACTTGGATGTCAAAGAAGGAGGGAGGAAGGTGTATCTCCAACATACACATTACCTCCGCCGCCTCCTTCATGCGTGAAAAATCAGCTTCTTCCAATTTTTTGGAGCAAATCCACCGGAACAAGCCTCCCAATCTATAGATTGTCTCACGAACCTCGGGAGTTAATGTCCCACGTACTGTAATGGGCAAGACGTCTTGCAATAGATTATGGTAGTCATGAGACTTCAAACCATGGACCCCGTCTTCTTCGCTGAACTTCGTACGGAGGGATGACCCATAACCAGTTGATGTTCGGACAACACTTATGGTAGCTATCACTTTCTTATATTCCTCCTTTGTCCATTGCCAATGTACGCGCCTATACTTCCACCGTATAACACCCTTTGGGTCCACACCATTTTGTTCGGCCCATAGATGGCGCATGCGACCCTTCTTTGCCGGCGTGTCATGAAGAACCCGAAAAATGGACGAGCAGACATTCTTCTCAATATGCATGGGATCTAGAAAATGGCGAATCTTCAGGTCCTACATATATCCCCACCCACAAAGACTTACACAAATTTTTTTACGTGAAAGTGACAATGCAACGCATACCAAATGTGCAATATCACATGCATGCATAGGGATATTGACAGTGTTTTTGTGGAATATGTACCGCCCAATATGACAACTCGTAGAAGATTGAAAGTCGTTTCATGCCGGACACGTCCACTTCACCGTCCGTGCCCGCATGGGCCTCCTTCCATCGGTCCTCCCAAAACTGCCCGGACGGTGTCATAGGGGGAGGACGTACTTCCTCTTTGTCATCAAACAAGTGTTTCTCTCTTCTTCTCCATCGATGGCTCATAGGAAAAAATTTACGGTAGTTGGGATACACCATCTTGTGAAGATGGCGGGAGCTGTGTGCATCAAGATCATCGCCACAATGCAAGCATGCATGGTACCCTTTGGTGCTTAGCCCCGAGCAAACAGTTAGTACACAACACCGATCCGGCAGGTCGTTATCTTTTGTGATTGTCGTTAACGCCGTTCGCTATCGCTCTCGCTTTTGTTTTGAATACGGCAGTCTCAGCTTTGCATGTGTAGATTGTGCTGAATTCTTTCACACCATTCATGGTGAGTTTCCTTGATACAGAGTGATGGTCGTTACCGCCATTCACTATTTGCAAATCACTCAGTCAGAACTGAATGGCATCGTGCAGAAAACTGTGAGGTCGAAGCCTACAGGATCAGAGGGAAAAGGATCTGGAGATGGGGACGAGTCCGCAAAAAGCTCAGAGAATACAGATGAAGCAGATGAATCCGAAGTGCACTACCTTGACATCCCGCCACATTAGCAAAAACAAAAAGTTGTCATGTGCATGGCTCATAATGCCATCTACCCCACTACGGTGCACAAGACTGTCGTCGCTACTTCGATCAATCTCAATCCTCATCGATATTATCCGGCATTGATAAGTGAATGTACGCGGGTTGTTCATGGGGAACATAATATACCTGGATAATCATGCATTGTCCAAAGCAAGATGTCTCTCATCTGAAAAGATTGTTCGGCCAGAGGGTCAAGTGAAGCATCCAATGCCGGGACCCCCCTTCATAGCTCCTTAAGTTCATCAACAAGAGGTCGCAAGTACGTGTCCATGTTTGCCACTTGTTTTTTCCCTATGAGACATTCACATCATTGTTTCAATGCTCCACCAATATGCAAATTATACTACAAAATGAATTACACGTCTTACTCCATGATTATGTCACTCATCAATCTTGCATCCGAATTACGTCAGAGATCAGAAGTTTAATGTAAAGTCTAAGGCAATAATAAACATGAAATGAGTACACTCACCTGGCACAATGGCAGCCAACATGATATGGCCTTTTTTAATTGAAAGGTACGGAGGGATGTTGTAATTCACCAAGGTCACCGGCCAAGGGGAATGACTACATGACTGGACAGAGAATGGGTTGACCCCATCCGAGGAGAAGCCGAGGTGGACATGTCGTGGGTCCTCCAAGAGAAAATGCCACATCTCTTCAATATGCCTCCATGCTTGTGAATCATGTGGCCCGCACACCTTTCCCGGGGGGCTCTGATGCGAGGCGTGCCATCTCATGAGTCTAGCCAATTCGGGGCTTCGGTACTGTGCCCTCAATCGCGGGATGATCGGAAAGTAATGCATTTTCTAGGATGAAATACCCCATGTCCCCCCACATGTAATCATCCCATTAGCACATATGATACAAAACCCTTATGTCTTTCCCTTTATGCAGCCTCTCTGTCATTTGGGTGTGAATAGTCAAAACCAAACGTCGCTCCTTCCACTCCTCACTTCTCCTTCCAAAACCACAATCAGATCTTGCATGAGTACTTCTCTCTTACCCTAAACTTTGTGGAATACACTTTACATACATTGAGAAGATTAAAGATTGTAATCTCTATGCGAGGGGGAATGGCGCTTATACCTTGCGTGGTACTTTTTTCCCTTGGACATCATCCCGATATCGGTCTTTCTTGCACTTTGGGCACTTGGTGAGATGCGAATCCTCTCCATAGTATAGGGTTTTATCACATGGACATGCATGAAAAATCTTATAGCCCATCCCTACAGTCGAATTTGAAGATTGAGCAAAAGTAAGATTGTTGAAAGTCGACTCACTTTCGCCCCTTCGTACAAGGGAGTTCTCGCCTCCCTCTCCATGTCATTTGAGGGGGCCATTTCAGGATCATCGATTGGTCGGGTTCCCTCTTCATGGGATGCATCAGCGCCCACATGATGCATTAAGAGATCCTACATGGCTTGCATATCCTCCTGGTTAATTCCATGCTCATTGTTGTTGTCACTTCACTGTCACTGTCATCGTCATCATCGTCCGGTACCGTGGGGGCGGCGTCTCGCCCACGGCTCCCGCCTGATGTACTTGGGTTGTTTTCGGATGGGGTGCCAAGAGAAAGGACCGGGAAGGGATGGACAAAGTCTTGATACGAACAAATGAACATAGGGACATATATTATGTGTCATTGCAACCATACACTTCATTATAAGCGAAATGCAAACAACAACCTTCAATGTGTGTGTGCATCAAATATGTCATTCAATAATTACATATATGTGTGCAACGTACACGCATGCAAAGTTTCAAACCCAAACAAAATCATTTGCCCCCCCAATGATGCATTCACCCTATCAACCAATTTTTGTTTATTAATGTGAAAGAAAATCCTCCCATGCCATTGCACCCAACAAACGGATGTGGCTCAAGCTTCATTTTTTCCTACATGTGCTTAAATATATGTGCAACACATGTACAAAGATCCAGCAGACTAAAAAACCGAGAAAAAAAAAAAAAAAAAAAAAAAAAAAAAAAAAAAAAACCTCCCCAACGATGCACTCACCCTTGCACCAATTTTGAATTAAATCGAATTTAAATGAATTTAAAATAAATATTTGCATTTAGAAAATATATGATTGTGGTTTTAAGAGGCGTAATGATTTTTGTTTTAGCTCTATTTTGTTCTGTGACATCGGGCTTTGCACCACTACATCCATGCAAAAAATGGGACAAAAAAAAAATGGAAAAAAAATAAGTGTGTTTCTAGGGTCACTTTTGCAGAATTCTTTATGAATAATGCATGAAGTTGAATTTAACTCAACTTTGGAACAAAATCTGGTTATGGGTCCAAATGACTTTTGTTTACTCCCAAATTTTGCACGCATATTGCATATGCTATCATTAAGCATATGGCTTGAAAATGGAATAAAAAAAAAAACATCTGCAGGCGAAACACAATTTTTCGTCTCTATGACACGTAGCTGCGTTCAACACTAGAATGACCCATTGAATCAACTTGGTTCAAGCTCATATTTGGTCCACATGTGCATAAGTATGTTTAGATCACATATGCAAAGTTGCAACCCACACGAGCAACAAGAAATTTTTTTACATCAATCGATTAATCGGATGTATACAAAGTACATCATGAGAATATCTACAATGCCCCTCTACGCGATCCCTGTCTCAAAGGAACCCTATTTCTATCATACACATCCCACTCACGCTGTAATCGGAGGTCCCAATCATCCCGAGAGAACTCGTATGATGCAAATAGTTCGCCCTAATAGTCCTACTAACACATGTCATCACAAACATGTGCATCCCCTCACAGTATACTGATATATGACCACAAAAGCTCTCATGCCCATCGCTTCGCTCGTCCCATACTACATTGGTTCTCCTAGGATGACCAAAACTATTGACCAGCCCAGCAACGTTGTCACCATCACAAAATTTGATCTCAATGGGAGACAACCCCCGTCTACGTACATCTTGTCCGTTGACACACAGAATGTAGGGTAGGATGTATGGGGCTTCGAGGCATAATGTACGGAACTCCGCGGAGGTGTAGTATGGACCGTAGTAGGGAAACAAGTCCACCATGTTGTTTCTCCGAGGAGGAACCATAATATCATTGACAGTGAATAAACCCCAACCCATAGCAGGGTATGTAGCGGCTCTCACAACATACCGTCTCCCCCAATACTCGAATTCCATATTTTCTCGGATGGGGGTGGGAGGGTCGAGATGATTCCCCCAACAATGAGGCTGGACGGTCCTCAGTAACATAGTCCTATGCGCTTCCCATCGGGGGCGAGCGGCTCAGGCTGCCCAAGCCGAAAGAAAGAAAACCTAGGGCGAAGCCGACCCCTCCTAGGGGTTCGGGGGGCACATGCACGTGGAGGTGGAGGTGGAGGTGGAGGTGGTACTGCTGGCGGAGGAGATAAAAGTGGAGGTGGTTGAGGATGTAATGTCGGAGGTGCAGCCGAGGGTACAACGTCCGGATCAGGTACTACCGGAGGTGGATCAGGCAAATAAACAGACGGGGGGGGGGGGGGGGGTGAGGCCACAATCAGGAGGATCGCCTGAGGAAACTGGAGGGGGGGGGGTGGCCTGCTCGTCGCCGGCCATAACGCCTACGACACCTACGATACCCCTCGACCCTACGCATCTCATCTACGTGCTGCTGGGGGAACCAACTGGTCGCATCGGGCACATGCTCTGGCACAAATTCTGCAAGTAGACCGGCGCGAAATGCCTCTTGTGCAATGTGATTGCGAGCTTGGGCATCAAGTCGTGGCTGCAATGTGCGTAGTGAATGACGCATCAATACTTATGTCGTAATTTTGATTCATATATACTTACCAATCATACTATATTATTAGATAAACCTAAATGTACCTTAAATGAATGTTAATGAGAGGGGTGGGAAAAACACTCACCTTTGCCGCATCCGCAATCTTGTTCTTCTTGTAATATTTTTCGACAACATGCGGTCGCCGCCTCGGTGGTCTGGTGCCGCCCGACGGTATCCGTTCCCAACACTTAGTGCACCAACACTCAACCTGTCTGGGGGGTCAAAGGTAGACGTGGTTGGACGGGGTGGCCCACGAGGAGGCAACCCGCGGCGCGCCCGACTCGATCCCGGAGTGTCAACATCCTGCGCATCACCTGAAATTTGGCCCCGGTCCCTTCTACGATTGTGCTCGGTAGCCTGTATTGGATCAGGTGCAATGGGTGGCTCCTCGCCACGAAAAACGGTCGCTCTAGGACCACTATCGATATGTGGTACTACCTCCCCATCCTCGAGGGAGACAGGTCGATGTTTCCTTACCATCGCATCCTAATTAACACACACCATCAATACTTTCATTTCTAAAAAACCATTGGCAAAAAAACCACCTCTCGTTCTATCTTCAGGATGCCCACACCATGAAAAAATTTGTTGAGACCCATCGCTTTGCGATTATCAGATGGAACCACATTTTGGGTATGTGAATCCTAATTACACCGTTTATTCTTTTAACCCCAAGACCCACAACCAAAACCGCCAATCCAAAACCCAGCACCATAAAGAAAAACAAACACCCTAACCTAGTACTATATGAAAAAAAATAAAAAATAAAAATAAAAACTAAAAAACCCAAAAGGCCTTAAACCCTAAACCTAGAAAGGCCGGCCGTCGCCTCCTGCGACACCCTCGCGTCACATTTGACGACGAGTTTTTTTCAATTTTTTACCTGGGGGTCGCACCCCGCGACGGAAAGCCGTCGCGGGGGGCGACGTGTTTTTTTTAATTTATGGTGCCGGGGGTCGCAAACAACGACGGTCGGCTGTCGCAAATATCATTTTTACATTTCAAAAAAAAGGCAGGGCGCAGGCGTGTGATGGCCGGGCGTCGCACGTAGGCGCCGCGCCTTTTTTTTTCCCTAAGTGCTTGAAGCATCTCTTTTCCCTCCTGTTTTTGTTTTTTCTTTGGGAGAGAGGTAGTTCAGAGAGTGGGGTTTAGGGTGGAGGAGAAACGCACCTGTTGCTGAGCCCGAGGTGGTCGCAAGGCCCCAAGGAGTTTGCCCCAACGCCGCTCCAACGCCCAAGGTAAGCACCGCCTCCTCCCTCACTTTCTCTCTTGCTTTCTTGCCCTAAGCACGGGCTGATGTCTTCTCCCCTGTGTGGTAGGAACACCGCGCAGAGGCGCGACCTAACGAGCTGAAGAGAGAGAGAGCCGTGGTGAACGGGGGAGAGACGCCCTGCAGCGGCGGGGACCCGCGCCGCTGGCAGCCGCGATAGCACCGCAGCAGCTCGCCGCGCCGCTCGCTTCAAGCACCAGCACCAGCACCAGCTGCAGCAGCAGAGGTACGTCAGGGAAATTACACTCTCCTTTTCCTCTCTGCTTTTGTTTACTGTTCAAAGGTAGTCTTCCTACCCTGAGTTTAAATTTAGGTTTGGTACCAAGAGGGGGATAGACCCTTGAGCACATCCATGATGTCCTCCCCATGTCACAGACTGGAAACAGGTTCAGGGAAGTTTTCTTCCTAACTTCATTTTCAGCGGACAATTTTCTGGTAACAGACATGGCTTTGGACACTACTCTCTCTAAGTCAGGTTTATCCAGCAAGGTCAAGACTTGCGGGTCCAGATTCAGATCCTTGAGAATCTCTTCTACTCTCTTCTCCCAGGGCTTACCCTGTTTGACAGGGCAGTCCTGTTTCCAAGATATAGAGTCGATTAACTTAGGATATCTGGTGTTGGACATATGTTGCAGCTGAACCCACTATCTGACCTTGAATTTATCTCGTCGGGAGCTTAAAAGAGAGCAGCACAGAAGAGAGGGACAAAGAGGGAGAGGGACAGAGGGACAGAGAGGGACAGAAAGAGGGAGTGAGAGAGAGACATCAGGGGGCAACAAAGAAAAGAAAAGAAGGTGGGGCAGGGAGTGACTGAGCAGCTGCTGCTGCTCAGTCACTCCCCCCCCCCACATTCTTTTTTTTTCTTTGTTGCCCCCTCTCTTGGGGAAACAAAAGGGACAAATCCTACCTCTGTCAGGGGCTGACCTTGGTAGTAAGACTTACCTTCACATATAGAATTAATCCAGGTTTTCCAAATATCCTCTACAAATCCCTTCACACAAGCATCAATCTGCTGTGTGTGAGATGCCCAAAAACTAGGCCTCAGAAGGGACTGGGCTTTTGGCTCAGCCTCGACTTTTTCAAAGTTAGTAAACAGAGGTACATGCACAATTCCCTTGATAGATTTGAAGAGAGCGTCTCTTTGGTGAGAGAACCCCGGACAGTGTATCAGAAAATGAGTATTGTCTTCAGATTGCCCACACAACGGGCAATTGCACTCTTCCTTTCCTCTCTACTTCTGTTTGCTGTTCAAAGGTAGGCTTCCTGCCCTGAGTTTAAATTTCAGCCTAGTGCCGAGAGTGGGTAGACCCTTGAGGTCATCCAAGATGTCCTCCCCCATGTCACTGACTGGAAACAAGTTTAGGGAAGTTTTTTGTCTAACTTCATTTTCATCAGACAATCTCATGGCAACAGACATGGTTGGACACTATAGCCTCTAAGTCAAGATTTATCCAGCAGGGATAAGACTTGCGGTTCCAAGTCCAGGTCCTTGAGAATCTCTTCTACTGTCTTCTGCCAGGACTTAGCCTGTTTGACAGATCGGTGGGCGGTCCTGTTTCCAAGATAGAGTCGATTAACTTTGGATATCTGGTGTTGGACATATGCTGCAGCTGACCCCACCATCTGACCCCCCCCCCACCCATTTGTTTTCATTGTTGCCCCCTCCCTCCCTCTGTCTCCCTCCTTGGAATTGGCCGGTTGCATCAGTGTTCTTTTCATGATTTTCCATCTATACCAGATGGACTCTAAAAGGTGTTTTCACCCGACTTGTAAAGGTTTTCTATCCATACCGGAAGAATCACCTGGGTGGACACTAAAATACCTTTAAAAATGACCTATAATTTTTTCATTCCTCTTTTATTGACTTTCATCTATATCAGATGAGTCACCAAAGAATGAGGAATTACCTCCGTAGGGGTTATGACACTGGCATCCTATCTATAATTTTTCCATCCATGCCGGATGAAAAATACCAGGATTTGAATTCGTTTTATTCCCCCTTTATGCATTTTTTTTCCGTACTGGATGAGGCTTTCTCTTAAGAGATGACGAATTACCTGTTAGGATGAGAAACCGCTGCCCTGGATGATGTTTATTACTTTTTCATCCTACTGATGGACCTCATCCAAATAAATGAACCTATTTATTTTTTCATCTGGACCGGATGAAAAAAACAGCTTATGATGGCCATGGAGAGTTTTTTAAATTACCCTTAATTATTGCTAATTAAAGAGTGAAACCCTAACTCCTACCCTATAATCTACTGTTTAAACCTAGCTAATGGATGACATCCGTCGGGTTTTTGAGAGAAATGATATTGATTATTCATCCTCCGGATGAAAAATCGGGCGCTGCCCTAGGGTGTCTCTCCCGCTGTCAGCTGCATTCCTCGTGCTGCTGGGCTCGCGAGTTATGGCGTCTGAGCTCTGCTGCTACCCTGTCTGCTACTTCATGCCGGACGAACTCCTGGGGATGCGCAATGGCGGCGTCTTGTCTCTTCTCACAGGCAGGAGAACCCGCTATGATGGCATTGCCCTTTTCCCTCCTCTAGCTTTTATATTTCACAGCGGCGCTTTGGTGGGGAAGTATATCGCTCTCTCTCCCTTCTTAAACCTAGCATTTGTATGCTTCGCTTCTCCTTAGCTGTGCTGGAGGTGGCGTGTTGGTGGCGATGGCGCAGTGTTACCTTCCCCAATTGCTCAAGGTGCTTTTGATGATTAGGGTTCCTTTTACTTCATATCTTTCTCTCTTGTTTTTGGGGTTCTTAGTTGACATCGATAACAAGTGTAGGGGTCTGTGATTCACCTGGGGTTCCACAATCCTCACTAACCCATTGGTTTTTGTGGGGGCTTTGTGATGGGACCAGGTGAGGATCCCTACCTACTTTGAATTCTCTTGAGCTTGCAGATAAGGATGTGTGCAAAAGGAACATATTGCTGCTGCCTGCAGCCCCGATTTCGGCCCGCTTGCTCCGGGTTTGACATGATGATGTTTGCTTTTGACTTATCTTTTGCTGCTACTGATGGAGCACATCGCCCTGGCAGCTTTGTCTCATGCAACACTGCATGTGAATCCTACCCTGTCTTGAATCTTTGACAGCTTTGCCTGTGGATTTTTAGACTAGGTTCCCCTTTTTTTTTTGCCTTAAAAGAGGATTGATGGTATAAGGGAAAAGTCATAAGTGGTTGTTTGGCTCTAAGGATGAGGAGAGCTGAGTTTTGTTAAAGAAGACAGCCTGATAAGGCAATGACAAGCCGTTTTCAGACCTGGATTTGTTGTGGAATGGAGCATAGTGAGGTTCTATTTGCAAAACATGGCATTAGCCTCCTGTGAAACAGTGACGGTAAGCTCTAAAGGACTCTGGCCATTGATTATTTACTTTATTTTGCCATATGAACAGTCACCTGCATTGTATGATTTATCTTGGCCAAGTGGGCTTGGTCTTGGGCACTCAAAGTGTATGTGTGTCCAGATCTGGATGCTGTGACAGGGCAGGCCTTTCTTCCATGCCAAAACGCCTTACCTGATGTATATCTTGGGGCAATTGTACATGATGTAGAATGAAGTCGCAGTCAGTCTTGTCATGCCTAAAGTGCTCACTTGGTTGCATGTTTGGAGTCTGATTTACTGCAGGCTGGGCCAGCAAGAGTCCTATGTGCACATGTCCTGAATATATAGAATGACAGGCTGTTCTTACATACCCAGAAGTCCTTACACGATGCATGCTTTGGGGTGCTTACATTTGGCCAAATGTGAAGCTGCAATATGGCTTGCCATGCCCAAGAAGTGTACTTGGTGGCAGGCCCGAAATGTAATTAATTGCAGGCTGGTCCTTCCTGCTGTCAGTGTGAACACTCCCTGAATGTGTTGTAGGGCAAGATGTTCTTACCCACTTTGCATATTGCTTGTCTTGGATCACCTCAAGGTACTTGTGTATACATATCTTGGATCTGTAATGTGGCAAGATGCTCTTATATGCCCATGATATCTTGCATGGTGCATATCTTATGGATAACTATGGATGATGTAATCTGAGGCTGCAATCTGACTTATATTGTGCAAGTGGGTCACTTGGGTACATGACAAGAATCTGATTATGAACATACCCCGCCCTCCCACCCTGTTTTATCATGATTGAATGGGTGGCGTCACTTGGGGTGCAGGAGGTAGGGAGGACGAGTAAGGAGGGCCCCACCTGCAACCAGCCCCCTTGGTCCATGGTAATCATTGATCATCATTCTTCTTCTTTTTTCTTCTTTTTTTCCTGTTTTCTTTTATGATATACCAAGGGGCTAATAGCCCCTTGCTCCACTATGGTAGATTTTACATTGGAGGGAGCACAAGCAAGGAGGGCCCCGCCAACCAGCCCACATTACCCACTGGTAAGTATCTTCCCTTTCTTTAAATTTTTTTAATTCTTGATACAATTGGGGGTTGATAAGATAGCCCCTTTGGCTTCTGTTATGGCAGATTTTGCATGAGAGGGAGGGACCTACCAACCAGCCCCCATTACCCGCTTGTAACTCCCTTTCATTGAGCTTTATTTTTTTAGTTGTTTAATTTTTTGTTAAAAGAGGGGCTGATTAGCCCATTGCTCTTGTGCTACGACTGATCGTGCATGGGAGGGAAAGGAGGGCAAGTAGGAAGGCTGGCCAACCAGCCCCTCTTGCACCGCACATGTAAGCATCCCCCTTCATTTTTTTCCCCCATAAAATTGGTATAGCAAGGGCTGATTAGCCGTTGCTAGTGCATATCACACACAAGAAGGAGGTCCAGTGCAAGTAAAAAAGCACGTCAACTAGCCCCTCTCATCTTGTAGTAAGCCCCCACCCTTTAGTTTAGTTTTTTAATGTTATTCTTTCCAATGTGTGGTACAACAAAAGGCTGATTCGCCCTTCCTCATAGTGATATGTTGCACTCGGGAAGGGAGCAGAAATAGAAGGCCTCTTGACCCGCCAACCAGCCCCCATTACCCGCGTGTACTTCCTCTTCATTGTTCTTTATTTTCTTAATTATTTTAAGTTTGTGATATAAGAGGAGCTGATTAGCCCCTTGCTCTTTTGCTATTGTAGATCGTGCATGGGAGGGAAAGAGGGCAAGTAGGGAGGCCTGCCAACCAGCCCCCGTTCCACCACACATGTAAGCATGCCCCTAATTCAATGTTACATATTTTTTTTTTCCCAGAAAATTGGCATAGCAAGGGGCTGATCAGCCCCCTACTCTCTTGCTATGTAGATCACACACAAGAAGGAGGAGTGCGAGTTTAGAGCCCGCTAACCAGCCCCCTCATCCTATGGTAAGCCCCCACCTTTTAATAGCTTAGTTTTTTATTTTATTTTTTCCAATGTGTGGTACAACAGAGGGATGATTTGCTCCTCCTCGCATAGTGAAAGTTTGAATTCGGAAAGGGGAGCACAAATATCAAGAAGGCTTGACAGCCAGCCCCTACCTCTTGTGGACGATACCCTACTTTAAAGCTTCATAATTTTTAGTTATAACTCTTCATGTTGTGGTACAACAAGGACTGATTTATTTATATGTGGTGGGGGCATTGCAGATCATTTCCCAAGGCATGAAGTAGCCAAGCTGACCACTGAAGCATAAGACTGGTCCACCCCCAACTTGCTAGGTAGTTTTTGTAATTTGAAAATGTAAATGTACATGTACTAGATAAAAAAAATAACGTAGATCTAAATGTAGGCCATGTATGTAACATTCAACTCAATATGAAATAATAAATTGAGCAGTGCGGTGTCTCTCCCCACACTTTCGTTTTGGCCAGCCATATACCATTCCAAACTTTTGTAAATATATGAGTTGTGCACAATTATTAAATGCCTTTTGGATTCTTTGTTTGCATTGTTTTTACACAGGAGTTGTTCCACAAGCTTTTTATGTCATGGAGCCCCATATTTTCGATGAACTAGAAAGGGAAGTTGTTCCTGACATCAATGTTGATAATGAGAGAGCTTTGGTGGAGTGCCATGTTGCGGAGGATGCTCATCATGCAGCCTCATTTACATCAGTTCCTCAAGCCTCGGCTGCAATGTCATCTTCCACAGTTTCGCCATCACACACGGTGTTGGATGTGGAAGCGCAGCTCCCAGTACTTGAAAAACAATGGGATTTTTGGAAGCCCCACAATCGCACTGCTTCGACATAGGCATTCTATGCAACAAAAGACTCTACTCCAGTGGACATAACAAATCCACAACAAATGAGGTGTGTTCTATGTCATCATGTTGGTGTCACTCCTGCAAGCAAGAAGGGCATTGTGACCTATAATAAAACCAATGGTATCTCTGCCCTTTGGAAAACATGTGGATCGAGACACATGACATTGTTTTGCGTAGGTGGATTGAGAGGGAAAATGAAGGACCTGAGAAGGCCCGTAGGCCAGCAAAAAAGAGGCCCGGCCCCACTCCTGGAAACATAGCTTCTTTTTTTGGGAGCTCCACTCCATACAACCAAAATGATGATCAACAGAAGCACTTCAATGAGGATTTGCAAAGGAGTTGGTTCCACTGTCTTTGGTAGAATCCCCTTGGCTAAGAAGGATGGTGTTGAGGCAAAATCCTCGGATTGTTTTCCCTTCTCGACGGACATTTGTGAATGAGGCCATTCCAATCTTGGCAGAGAAGACGAAAGAGCGCTACATGTCCCCATCTCTTCAGAGTTGTGCTACTTGCTCTGTGAGTTTTGATTTGTGGATGTCAAGAGGGGGAACTGACACTTTTGTCATCATAGCGCACTTTATTAATGAACAGTGGGAACAATGTCATGTGACTCTTGGCATGTTTGAGACACCTGACACATCTGGGGCTGCCATGGCACATCAAGTCAACAATCTTCTTGTGAAGTATGGCCTCAATACTCGCATTATTGCTTACGTCAAAGATGAGGGAGGTAACTTGGCCACTTTGACCAATGCTTTGAATTCGGTGGTCTCATGTGCGTGTTTGGGGTTGGATTCTCCATTTGTGGGTAGCTGTTTTGGGCATGCAATGTCCAAGTGATGCCAGTATGCAACAAATGATGTAAAAGTATGCGCAGATATGGGATCGGTTTCTATAAAAAATGCCCAATCAGAGTTGCAAAAAACCATTACTTGGACAAAAAAAAGTGGCAAAAGGAGACAAGAATGGGCAAAGGCATGTGTGGACAGCGGCATTCATCCCCGCAAATTGAAGACTCCGGTGAAGACACGGTTTGCTTCCAAGGTGATCCTCTTCCAAGAGACTTTGGAGTTTAGGCAAGCCATAATCACTTGTTACTCTAGGCAAACCTCATTGGCACTGCAGTCTCGCATACCAAGTCCACAAGTGTGGGCCATTGCCCAATCAATTTCTACAGTTCTAGGGCCTATGGTTCATGAGTGCATTATGAATCAATCTAGGGGATTTTGGCTGTTGTCCGATGCTCTTAATGCAGCCATTGCCACAACAATTCGCATGCGAGGAAGTAGTGCTCCCAAGGCTGCAACTGTGGATCATTGCATGGGGGATTTCTCAACAGAGTTGACATTGTTGGAATGGCGGATGGCTCGAGAGGTGGTATATGTCTTGGAACCATTTCTTTCTTTTTTGGATCGCGCAAAGCTCACAATATGCTCGTGTTTATGCTTGACCCACGTTACAAGGGGTTGTCATTGGTATCACAATATGTGGGCAAAGAGCGTGCTTTGCATATTGTGTCCCAATATGATAGCATGGTGTTAGAGCCTCTTTTGGTAAAGTGTTTCAAGGTCTTACATCAGGATACTCCGGCCCAATCACAGCCCACTTCCACAATGGACGAGATGTCCTTATTTGGTGTGCATGACCACAATGAAGACATGACATTGACAGTAGTGAGAGAACAACTATCACATTTCAGAAGGACGAAGATAATTGAGGGTGAGTGCGTGGCTCCTTTGAAATGGTGGAAAGAACACGAGTCTCTCTTTCCTTATGTGGGATTTTTGGCACGGCTAATCTTGGGCATAGTTGGATCTCAGATTGAAGCTGAGAGGGTTTTTAGTATTGCAGGTGTCATAACAAGCTTGAGACGGTGAAAACCTTGATATGCTTGTGAGTGTAGTCAAGAATTGGCCAAATAATGCTAGAGTTGGTTGCTTTAGTACTTCCATGAAAGAGTTTTTGGATAAGGAAGAAGTCATCTTAGATGAACTGAAAAAATGCAGATGGATCTGTATGTATTTGTAAGCCTAAACGTTCTGATGTGAGGTTCTCTGGTTTTATGACAAGAACAAAACAATTGTGAGCAGGAAGTGAAGGGCCATCTCCTATTGGAATTCCTCAATCAGCATAGCTGGGCCTGGATCAAACATCGATGGACTAGGCCTTTCGTCTTCACTAGGTGTTGCTGCTAAAAAAATTACCGATTGTGAGAGGGTCCCTAATCAAATGATGCTTCCATGTACAGATGAAGCAGAGGAATATAACATACTATCGCACTTTGCACCTAACTTCCCAGCAAAGTGGTGTAGCATCAACCTCGGTCTGAGAGAGAAAGCCACAGTTCTATAGATTAGCGTGATTAATTTTAAAGTCGCACTCTTAGGGTTTAATTCTCCAAAAAAACCCACCGATATATACTTTCATCTGCCCCTGCGCCTCTCTCTCTCTCTCTCTCTCTCTCTCTCTCTCTCTCTCTCTCTCTCTCTCTCTCTGCACCGTACATACAAACAACCATGTCAACGTCGGAAATAGCCGACACAATAGACACTGTAACGGACCAACAAATCCAGGAAATAACCCACCAAGAAATGACAAACGTGATATACGACAGTTTCACGTCCAATGACCATCATGCCCTAAAGGTGGGGAACACATGGAAGCGCCTGCCCTATAGTACAAACTTCCACAGCCCCTTGTGGAACGTCCCTTCGGACCGTGAAGAAATAGCAATCTTCGTAGGTATTGCAAAATACCCATACCTTGGCAAAACCGGGAATTACAGATTCGTGACTTTCGCCGAAGAACTAAAGACGCAAAATTCACAATATTGATAGAAGACAGCCATTTCTTGTTCGACTACACAAATACAATACAGAATGATTCGATAATTGAAGGATGAGAGGCGAGGACATGACGTGGATGGATGGAAACAACATGAGCTTCACGAAAAAGCTCCTAAAAACTAACGCAAACAACTCTGGCTCGACGTCCGGTAACAACAAACGTCAAAAAACAAACAACGACGAGATGCACAATACAATAGAAATGCAGCATCCAACATGTAGGATCTCCCTCTGAGATGAGGTTTACTATTTCATGATCAAAAACCATGAGCCATGAGCCATGAGCCGCATGAGTGGTGAGCCGCAGTCTAAGACACGCGGTTTCCATGAGCGGACTCTTCCAAATTTGGAAATGCGGCAGATTAAAAAAGTATAAAAATAATAGTTTTTTATTCGACCTTGCCATTTTTGGAAGTTCCAGATCCTGTAATGCGGCGAAGATATGTCGTCAGTAACAATTCCGCTCATGGTTTTTAGATCCGCTCATGGAAATGAGTGACCGTGCAACGAGAAATCCAGTATACCACAGCAAAAGGACGTCACATACTGGCCTGTATAGAGTATTCCACGGTTTTACATGCCTTAACTTTGGAATGAAGCTGACCCTTCTGCCGCGATTGAAAATGGCCAAAAAATGGATGGAGAATCCGTACGTTCAGGGGATCTCGTTGCAGTCAAGTGTAACATCTGATATTGGATGAATTTCCGTCACAAGAAACACGGGCTTTCATTCCAACTAAAAGGGGTTAAACTATTGGCCAAAGCATGAGAGGAGACAGAGTCGAATGACGACAACTGGAGCAAAAGCATAGCTCGGTAGAGCTTAAATTAGACACATCTAAACGTTCCATGTAAGGGCCACCATATTTTATAAGGACCATCCTCCTTCTCCTCTTCAAAAAGTCTATATTTTGTCCCAATGCATGCTCACAACGGATAATAAAAAAATACTAATTTATCATAGTCCAAATCTACTTGTTGTACCAAGACGACCCATGGAAAACCCCTCCAACCCCCCCCCTCCCCACCAATCAAAACTGCGTGACCGACATTTTGGCAGGCTGCATGATCCGTACTCTCTCTCATGATCCTCGAGTATGGCCCGTCCATGCGGACGTCCTTCTCAGAAGTCGTCGCTAGTAGTACTAAGCAACGCGAAGCCCTAGTGAGATTTTCTTTGTCGAATTTTGGTTTCTCTATCTTATTTTGAGAAGGTAGCCCAGTGGTTGGGTGTTTGTGCCTTGCATATGCATAACCTAGGTGATCCTGGGTTCAATTCTTCAACGTGTTCCTTCAGACCGTCCATTGGGCCCTCGATGGCCTGTGTGTTGAGCAGTAGGCTCTGTAAATTCACTGGGACGTTAAAGAAACTTTATCTTATTTATCTAGTTCAATCACTTGCTTGTGATCAGAACCTAGATGTGGTAGCCCACCTTGTTTATTAAACCGTTAATGCTTGCCATTTTTTCCAAAATTCCCACCTCGTTTTTGTCCTTGATCTCTTCGGAGATTTATCCATATCTGCCATCAAAACATGGTTATCGAGGATTTTCAAACGGTCAGCCATTCTATATGCATCGCCAAGACTTGTTGGTTCTTGATTTTCTACTTCTCTTTTGAAGTAGGATATACCATAATCTCGTATAGATCGAATTTGTAGACATGATACTTTACCATTGTTCTCTGATTTTTTAAGCTTCATTCAACGGCGTAATTTCAGCCAAAACCGTTGCTCGGAATGTCTCCCAAGTTGCAATCCACTCATTAGGATGCTTCTTCCAATGCATGGTTTTGTCGAGGTTTTGTCGAGGTTTTGTCTAGCCACCAAGCTGCTGCAAAACCTTTGAAAAAGATTGACCCAAAATGGATCATCTCTTCTTCTGAGGTGCTTTCTTTGCAAGTGCATATTGTTCGACTGAAAATATTAGCTAAAGCTCTGTTGTTTTAACATCTCTTCTTCTGAAGAATTTAGAAGAGGGATGGGGCTTGAATACAATTTTTGTATTTCGTTCATTGTCGTTAAACAAATGGATTGTTCTTCATAGTTACCTTAGCTAATGCTTGTAACTCTCGTATTTGGTCTTTTAAATCCTCCATCTCCGTTTGCATGGCTTTAAACTCACTACGGCCTAAATGTCTTTAGACTTATAAAAAATTATTTTTCTTCTCCTAAGTTCGTAGTATTAGATGACTCCCCTTTTGAGCATTCTAGAACTTCTTTTGATTCTTGATGAGAAGAACGACACTGAGCCCTTGCTTCAGCCTCAGCTACTCTTAGTTGAACCAATTCTTCAAAAGTATATGATCGCTTTTGATCACTACTTTTCCATGGCATCATAATGAGACTACTATCATTTAATCTTCATAACCTAGTTGCTATCTCACACTACCCTTTGGTCAACTCTTAAGTTGCTACTGACAGAATGCTACTTTTAGCTTCAGGCCTTATGATCTTATTTCACTCTAATAGCAACTGCAATGAACATACTCATACTATTCCACTAATCCTATAGACTCTGCTTTCAGGTATTGAATACCTTTACTTAAAAGAAGTTACATAAGTTGTTATGCCTGTCTATGTATTTACTTTATCTGTCTCTTACTTGATACTCTCTAGTCTAGAGCTCATCTTCTAGATCCATTGTATCTCTTTGGCTCTTTCTCTTCTTACTGCATATAGCTCTCGCTTTCGACCTCGGTGTCTCCTCATGGCCAACGAGATCTCTTGAGTCTTTTCCACTTCCATTCACATCTGAACCCAACAATCCCACCCCTTATTAAAGATATTTACCATCATGTACTGCTTTTATATATCTAATAAGAGGAATGAACACATTCATTCTCGTGACACATAGCTATAATATATGTTGTTGAATCCTTTTCCTTACCACTGTGGGCAAGATTAGAATCTTTTAGCATTGATGTATGAAAGCAAAAAAAGTCTAATGGATATAGAGGTCGGTTGTCTGTTGAAAATTATGGTTATTTTCAGAAAAATAAGATATCATAATCCACAATTCTTGAATCATGCATTTACATGAGCATATCACTTTGATGGCACATAGAAGCAAACACGCCAAATTTATTTCCATTTCTTGAGATATGAAAACGTATGACTCTAGTAGGGTAGTTCATTGGTGTAACTAACTGTGACTCTTCAAATCTCAATTTTTTTCTATCACAATGTCCAAACCAGTGTTGGGCGGTTCTTGCCTTTGTGAAGGAACCTTCGGTTCTGGTTCCACAAATTTTTGAAGAGACGGTTCCGGATCCGGATCCGGTTATTTTTTATTAAGGCGGTTCCGGTCCGGTTCAGGTTCTGACTTTTTAACATGGGGGCGGTTCCGGTTACCGGTTAGTTGCTGGAAAAAAAACACCGGTTCCAGTTAGGTTCCGGTTCTTTTAAAAATATATTAAATTCTTTTAATTTTTTTATTCTTCTGGAAAATTAGATGAACTGATCTGATTGGTCATACTGAATATTCAGAATTTTCAACTAAAACCAGGGAATTTATTAGTAAAACAGAAGTAAATAAACTTATATGTTTTTTGTGATTGTCTTTTATGGTATATATAACAAGTTAAATACGCATGGTCTCCATTAAAAACGGAAAACCAGAGATTTTATAAGTTTTCGTATGGTGTAGCAAAGAACAACTAAAACAAACTAACTACATAAGGATCTTAATTCAAAATACAAAACAAATTAAACATGTGTAATTCTATGGTTACCTTTTATGGTGCAGCAAAAGCACAACTAAAAAAAACTACATATATTTGTGTTTTTTGGATGATGCTTTGTCGATATAGCATACAACAAACTAAGTACACGGGATGTCACTGAAATTTTCAATAAAAATGACAAATAAACAAACTCCAATCAAAGGAGTATAGTGTAATATGTTGAACAATAATTTGTCTCTAAGACAAATCATTCTACCTCAAAGAGGTTTGCCTCTGCAATCAAGTCCTCATTCCTCAAAGACTGGCACAAACATCAGAATACACATGAGGTTCAGGCATCACCCATTCATAATCTCCAAAGCCTTCCTGCCACACCCAGTACATAAACAGAGTACACATAAGTTCTTTGCTTTGCATCCTCAATGCACCCACATTGGGCATACATGTCCACCAGGGCAAAGTTCAGAATGACATATGGTACAATTCCAGCTTTGACAATGTCACCATAGACCTCTTTTGACCTTTTCCAGGGCTGCCAAGCTTGCACAAGCATTGCAATCACACAAAAACATGATGTGGTTGGGCTTCACCCCTTCCCCCATAATTTGATCATAGGTCTCCAAATCCACCATCCCACGTCCCTGCTGTGCATACCCTGCAATGCTTGTGAGTATGCACTTGCTTTCCAGCTTCCAGACCTTTCTTGGCGTGAATCCACATCAGAGTTTGTTGGCACTAGGAAAGGGTTGAGACTGAGCTGCTCAACTTCTCCCTGGTCTTACTGGGTTTACATAGTGTGCCAAGCACAACATTGGTGCCAAAGCCTCCATCCAGTGCCCCTGCTGTGTATACCCTGCAAGCATCGAGTTCCACGACACCACATCTCGTTCAGCCATACTGTTCCCTTCATGACATTTTGTTTGATCAAGCCCTCTGCCTCATCCAGTTGCCCTACACCACCACGGGGATCCACCATGCAGCCAAAATGATCCACTATAGGAGTGAGGCCATAATCTCAACTCACGGAATCAAAATAGTGACAGCCTTCATCCACCAGGCCCACATGGCTACATGCAGGGAGAAGGGATATGAAAGTGATACCATCCGGCTTCAAGCCTTCCTGTTGCATTTTGTGTGAATAATTGTAGGGCCTCCCTACCACATTTCATACTGAGCATACCCTCCAATCATCACACCCCATGAGACAACATTTTAATCAGCCATATTGTTGAACACTTTGCACGCATCCTTCATACTCCCGCATTTGGAATACATATCCGCAAGGGCAGTCTCCAGAATGATATCTGGTGTAATTCCAACTTTTATCATGCAGAACACTAGATCTCTTTCCCCTTTTCGAGGGCTCCTATGCTTGCAAACCCATTGAGAACACCAATGATGGTGACCTTGTTGGGCATCACTCCCTCCCATTGCATCTGTACATTTCAAAAGCTTCCCTAACACCCCCACGTTGAACATATCCTATGATCATCGCATTCCAAGAGAGACCACATCTCGTTTAACCCTTCTGCCAAATACTGATAAGGCATCCTTCATACTCCCACATTTGGCATACATGTCAACTAGAGTCTCCAGAATGATATCTGGGGCAATCCCAGCTTGGGTGATGTCAGCATGGACCTCTTTGCCCTTTTCCAGGGCTACTTGGCTGGTTTGAACTTCGGTCTTACCACAAGACCACTACAGGAAAAGGGGGGACCTTTGCGACGCCCGAGCCACGCCGCAGCGTTGGGAAAACGCCATTTTTGGGCAGGGGCAGGCGCAGAATTTGCGACGTCCGGCTGTCTCCCGGCAGTCGCATGGGCGTCGCCAAAATGACGTCGCAAAAATGCGACGTATGGGGGTCGCGAGCCCCCGCCCCAAATCCCGCGACTACTGGACGTCGCTTTTCAGGCCGTCCGCGCCGATGGCAGGGGCCTCCGTCGAGCGACGTCTCGCCGTCGCGGCCCTCAAGCCGACGGCGTTGGTGGGGGCGCCGGCGCGGCGTCGCATCCCTTTTTTTTTTCTAACCTGCCTGGGAGTCCTATCATAAAACCCAAAAACACGTGGCGTAAGCCGGGTGGTACGCCAAGCAACTATTGGGCGTGGCAAAAAAAACAGCAGGAGCAGGAGTCGGGCTCTGCCACGCCCGGGCATGGGTTTTGGCGACGCTCTGGCGTCGTCTTTTTTTATATTTAATCCAAAAGAAAAAAGACGTGGCGCAGGCAGGGTGGCAGGCTACGCGACGCCAGGGCGTCGCGGCTTGCGACCCTCGGACCAAAAAACACGTCGCAGGGGGTGTCGGGGGTTGCCGCCCGCAAATGGGATTGGCGACGCCCGACCGTCGCGGCGTGCGACCCCCACCCAAAAAACACGTCGCCATTGGCGACGTCCTGCAATCGCGAGGCAGCCTGGTGGGGGGGGGGGGGGGGGGGGGGGGGGGTTGATTTTGGGGGTGAATTGGGGGTGGTTTTTTGTTTTTTGCCAGGTTTTGTTTTTGGGGATGGGAGACCTTACAGTTCTATTTATTTGATTTAGCAGGTACACAATTGAGCAAACATAAATCGAGGGTGAGGACAGTGCGACACATGAATAAGATGGAAGATGGAAAGATGGAAATATATTTACAGGAAATGAGCTGAAAAGCTCACAAGGGTTCAGTAGGCTGACCCTGGGACCTACATGGACTAGGACTAGTCATCCTCATCCTCATCCTCAGTGGAGGACTCAGAGCTATCCGATGAGCCTGATGACTCCGCGCCCTTTGCCAGAGCACCTAAATGAGGCGGCGTTCCCCTAAGTCCCACAGAGCTCTCAACCAATCCCTGGCCATGACCCCCGACCTCATCCATACTAGTGCCCTGTAGTGCACTCATCCCCTCCGTGTTGGCTATGTTCTTCATGAGGGATTGCCAACCATGCTCATTGGCGTAGTTGTACTCTACCGGAGATGGCTTCCTCTCAAACGCACGTTGCTACACATGCCACAAATTAAAGTCAGTTCTTCGCGATGATGGAGCCAGAAAGAAATAACAAATCCATAAGGAAGTACGACTTACAAATCGCAAGATAAAACCCTTGGATCCACCGGTGCCCCACTTGTGTGTGGATTCGTGCTTGTCAAGACGGACTGTTGTTGCTTCACGTGCCCGTCAAATTTGGCCTTGTTTGCGGCATCAGTCTCTCCCGCAATGAGTGCATCCCACAATATCTATCCCCCCCCCCCCTCCCCAATAATTAGTGAATTACACACATACGTTGCATCGAATCTACCTCATTAATGCACATGCGACAAATGGAAGGTGACATGATTCAGGATTTGCCAACCTGTGTAATTCCATAAGGTAGTTTGGGTATGGCCCCCTTTTCCATTGCCCTCCGAATGATCTGTCTGGCTCGGTACCTCTTGTCCTTCAAGTTTCGCCCCACCATCTCCATCACCCTTGTGTCACTCCAATTGCCCGGAAACCGGCGGTCTAACTCACGGGCATACGCCCGCTTCGCGCCAAAGTGCTGATCAACCCACTCGATGTGCAAAGGGAACCACCTCATGCGAGTTCGAAGGCTGGCTTCTTCAAAGCCTCCCAGAACGCACCGCAGGGGTCACCATGGCGATTCACCTCCACTGGTGGCACCACGATCTTTGCCAACTCCACGTCATGTATCGCCAAGGGCATGTTATTTTTCCCACCCTCTCCCTTCTTTGTAGCCTCCTTTCCCTGCTCCTTTGTTACCCCACTGCCCTCCCCCGTATGCACACTCACCCCTTCCTCTCCATGTGACTTCTTCTTCTTCTTCTTCTTTTCTTTCCCCTTCTCCACGACCATCTCCTTCCCCTACCCCGCTACTTTCTCTCTCTCATTCTCCCTCTCCCTTCTCTCTCTCTCCTCGGCAGCCCCTTCATTGATGGTAAAAGGGATCTCGGGAGATCGAGGCCTCTTCTTCTTACCTTTGGTGTTCGGGTCCTTCATGAACACCACGTGCTCTCCCTCATTGGCAACCCCACCCGACTGCATCAATGAGGCCAACCATGTTGCTGCCTCCTGAAGACAAATAACCCCTCCAAATTCAAAAAAAGAAACAAACAACAAAGAAAATCATGCATGCAAATGAAAGGATAAATCATGGAACAAGGTGCGACAGTTGTACCTTTGCAAGCTTGTCCGACTTGCCCCCGGTGTCACCCGATGTGGCACGAGTCCCCGTTGCCAGATGTGCCCGCTCTATCCCCTCCCGGGGCGCCACTGGAAGTAGATTCCAGATGTGGAGCATAGCCTACGGCGGCGCCCCGTAGTCCAGGCCCTTCTTTGCTGACCGCTCAGGCTCAGGGGGCGTTGATCGGCTAGGCTACTCCGAACCGGCCCATACCTCCCCCCCCCCCCCAAATGTGTATCAGGGTAGAAGCCCTCACCCGGCTTGACTTCTTCGAGGCGCTTCGCTATCTTGGCCACTTCATTGGCCCTCCTCGTCTCCTCCTCCCTCATCGACAACAATGGGCTGGCAATGGAGGCTTTCAAAGGCCCTTGAACCTGACGTTGGGCCTTGGCAAGTGCAGCCTTTGAAGGGGTCGCTATGGGGGTGACATCCAAAAGTTGACCATACCGGGCCCCCGAATGGATGATGTGCTTGCCAAGGTACATTTCACCCGCCTTGGTGGCCGGGGGTGTGCTCAACTGAGCATCCGGCTCAACAACAACCTCCTGAATAGGAGAGCTGGCTGAGCCGGCCCCTGGCGCATCCAAGATGTGGACAAGAGGGGGGGTACTGGCCTCGGGGGGCAGACGAGCCCTCCGGTTGCGGCTGTCGACGGGGCTGGTTAACCGTGAGATGCCCTGGCGCGTCATACGTGCCGGCAGAGCAAACGGATTGTCCGCCCCTTTCTTTGGGGCAGGGGACTTCTTCTGTTTCCCCATAAGCTGGCACATGTCATGCAAACCCACCAGTTGGCCTCATTAGGAAACAACCTCTACATTCCAGATCAAAAACAAAAAAAACCAAGCATGTCGGGGGCTGAGAGCAGCAAGTGCTCAGGGTCTCGAGAGGGGGCAACAAAGAGAAAAGAAAAAGGTGGGGGGGGGGGGGGTGGGGGGGAAAGTTACTGAGCACCACCAACAGCTGCTGAGCACTACGGGCTCAGTCACTTCCCCCCCCCCTCCCCCCATTTTTTTTTTTTTTTGTTTCCTGATATCTCTCTCTCTCTCTCTCTCTCTCTCTCTCCCTCTTTTTTTTGCTGCTCACAAAAAATAAACAAACCACAAGGGAGAGAGGGTGCAGAAAAAGTAAAAAAGATTGTACTCATAAGACGTTGTTTGTCGTAGCCTTGTGGCCATTGACCCCGCGCCCAGTTTGAGCGGAAACAAAAGGGACAGAACCTGCCTCTGTCAGGGGCTGAAGTTGGTAGTAAGACTTACCTTCATATATAGAATTAATCTGGTTTTCCAGATATCCTCTAGAAATCCCTTCACACAAGCATCAAACTGCTGCGTGTGATTTGCCCAAATATAACTAGGCCTCAGGAGGGCCTGGGCTTTTGGCTCAGCCTTGAGACTTTCAAAGTTGGTAAACAGAGGTACAAACACAATTCCCTTGATAGATTTGAAGAGAGTGTCTCTTTGGTGAGAGAACCCCGGACAATGTATCAGAAAATAAGTACTGTCTTCAGATTGCCCACACAACGGGCAATTGCACTCTCCCTTTCCTCTCTGCTTCTGTTTGCTGTTCAAAGGTAGGCTTCCCGCCCTGAGTTTAAATTTCAGTCTAGTGCCGAGAGTGGGTAGACCCTTGAGGTCATCCAAGATGTCCTCCCCCATGTCACTGACTGGAAACAAGTTCAGGGAAGTTTTTTGCCTAACTTCATTTTCATCAAACAATCTCATGGCAACAGACATGGCTTTGGACACTACAGCCTCTAAGTCAGATTTATCAACCCATATTGCAGATCCGTACTCCAAGGCAGGTCTAATAATGCGACAAAGCATGGTTTTCTTAACCTCGGAGTTGACCCCTCTGCAGAAAAAGTTAAAAAGAGAGAGGGAGAGGGAAGATACTATGTCTTGTCGGGACATGGACAAGACCAAACAAGGTCTTTGTCAAATTAACGACAAATCAGCCTCATAACAAGGCATTATCAATCATCCTTCATTCAAAAACCAGTCTTAAAAAGACATACATCTGATTTCAAAGTAAATGAAATGAATGGGTGGGGGGGTGGGATTACATAAAGAAACCCCCCTATATAAATCAGCTTTATATTCAGCAAAACAGGGACCCAAACAAGTGTTACATGTTTGGGTATGTTTTATATGGAATATTTACAACTGTGCATAGCAAGAATAAGTGTTCAGCTTGCCAAAATTGCCACCCTTGATTACATTGAAAGCTTGGAAAAGAAGTTCCAACTTTGTTTTGTTTAACACCTTCACCATATCAGAGCTGCAGACATTTTCTAAGCAAATTACACACTAGGGTATAACCAGATACCTTGTTTTTTGTCCCATGACCTGGTTTAGGTCTGGGGCTAGTGTATAAATGCATTAACAAGGTGTTGAATAGCAAGCAACTATTCAGATTGCTACAATTACCACCAATGTCTACATTGCACCCTGGAAAAAGAATTCCAACACAAACACCATATCAAAACTGCAGATATTTTTCTAATCAGTTTACCATCATAGAGTAGTATCACAGGGTCTGAATTGTTCATTCCAACAGGCTAGTAAGCTGCCATGGCATATTTATCCTAAGGCAACATGAACACAGGGCCTGAATCAACTTCTTAACAGCCATCAAGTGCTTACCACCATGGACATTGTCCATTAAAAAAGCCAAGCATCCAGGGGCTTGTAACCAAAGACATTATCTGGTCAAAGAAGAGCCACCCTATAATTTTGCCTGGCACCAAATGTCCTAAAACAGCCTACTCGTAACAGAATGGCGGGGCCCTCCTGCTCACACTCCCTCCCTTTGTGTCCACCACCTGCCACAGCAGCAGAAGAGAGATCAGCCCCCTCTTGTGCGATAAACTGAGAAGAAAAGAAACAAACAACACATTAAATCAATCAACCTAAGAGGGAAAGAGAATGGAGATGGAGATGAAATGAGAGCGAGAGAGAAATCAAACAAATAAAGTAGGAGATGGAGACACGGAACACGAACCTTACCTGGACTGGAGTAGCGAGCAAGATGTATGCGAGAGAGAGCGAGCTGGATGAGTTGTAGAGACACTTAGGGCTACAGCCCACGGATGGAACCGGAACCGGAGCCGCTTTAGAGTCCCCAAACCCCGGTTCCCACACATGTGCTGGAACCGCCGGTTCCGGTTCCCACACAATCCCCAATTTCCGGTTCCGGTTCCGGTTCTGCACAGGCGGGTCCGGTTCCGGTCCGGTTCCACATAACCGGAACCGGCAATTACCCGAGGCCTAGGCGGGTAACCGCCCAACACTGGTCCAAACCCCTACATTATATATAACCGCCCTTTAAACAAAGATGCCTTACCCAGATCCTTCAATATGCCCAAAATGTCATACCAGCCCAACAATGGTAGAAACCTAAAGAATTTTCGGCAGCTCACCTACTCACCACCTTTCATTCCTTCATTCCTGCCTTATATATCTGGGCGATGTCCAAGCATGACCTTGATATGCATGACCCATCTACTTAGAACAAGACCCACTTACGCTAGGTTCTTTCTTCTTCAACAAGGTGAACATGCACTTCACAAGTAATGCCCACATCTGTGATACCTGTGAAATTCCAACTAGTGAAGTTGCAAGATTAAAACTTGGACGGGTGTTGAGTGTACTCTATCATCGTCCATCTACTGTTTGTCCTCATCTCGCATAAGCCCCATGTGAACTTCTGTCTTCCTCAATAACATTCCATATTATCGTTGTTGAATCTTGACCATTTGGATCGATGGGTCAAGCATATATCAAACAGATTTGGGCAAATGCCCTCGGGTATAACATGGAAGATCTTTTGGTTGATCATGCAGAAACAACTTCAGGAGAGTTGGGAGTCTTGCAGGGGTATAGGCAAAACAAACTCATATTCAAAAGATAGTAGTCCTTTCCAAATAAAACTGAGCACTACCAGTCCCAACCAAAACGTGGCAGATTACAGCTAATTTTGGAGGACACTGCAATACTGAGCCTGCCGTTTTGCCACATCCATCCACGTCGTTTGGTCGAAAGATCAATTCCGGAAACCTATTAGAACCAAGTAGAAGATTTAGTATAACGAGGAAGAATAAATCCCAAGAAGGGAAGAGGAGGAAGAAATCCCAAGAGTCGAGGCAGAATATCAACCTGATTGGACATATCACGTAGATCAGGAAAAACTTAAGGCGCATGTATAGGTTCTCTGGTATGTTGTGATCACAACGCAAAGAGCCAATCAGCACTGTAGCTCGTATCAGGCACAAAACCCTAGAGCACGCAACCTCCACAATATACAATTAAATGCAAACTCCCTCCTAAGTACCTCGACATGTATGCCACAGGTGACTTCAGAGAAACAGGAAACATGCTAAAAGAAAACCAAGTGCAGATGGGCCAAATACTTATGGATGCAACAATCTTGCACAATGGAGGCGCTGCATTATATCACTCAGGAAATTCTAATGCTTATCCTTAGAAAAGACACAAGAATCAGCCGGCAAGTATGGGAGTTGACGTGCTGTACCACCAGTCAGAAGGTGAAGATCTCAAGCTCCGATGGCAGAGGGAAATCAACACAAAAAACAGTGCCAGGACAAATCAAGCTTGCAGCTATCCAACCCTCAAAGTAGGAACCACAAGCTGAAGCAATAATGAACCTCCTAGGACCCCAAGTTGTAAACATGGTGAAATCCCAGCAACCAAATAACTTCTGTGCTCTTATACCCCAAATGCAAAAGCCCTAATTAACCACAGCTGACAAGCAACATTAAAGATGAAAAAACAACAACAGGGATGAAATAGATGGGAGAAGATGATACCTGACTGCAGCTGAGCCTAAGGCTGAGCAGTACAAAACCAACAAATCCAACATGTGGTTGTTAGAGAAGCACATACAGATCCGGATCATAGCTTGAAAAAAAGTTGGAAATTTTCTGGAGCTAGTTATTGATTTCATATCAGATTTACTTGCTTGTATCTATGATTAGAGTGTTGTAGTCAAGAAAAAATGTGGCGGAGTGTATAAATGTGAACTTATCGGGATCCAACAATACATTTATGATAGATACTGAGAAAAAGAAAATTCGACAGCAGACCTTAGATTATCATAAACATGCATAAGGGGACCAAAAGAGAAAAGGAATGTTGAACATTGAATATTTGAATTCGGAGTTTTACTACCATGTTGGCGCAGTGCAGGGCTGGAATCAATGCATACGGTCCGAAGGAGACTGTACTTAGAAAAGCCTACAGAAAAAACAATAGCAGCTGGTCCTTTGCAAGGCAAGATTAGAGCATTGGGTAGACACCAGGTTACCCATTTTGTTTACAGTGTACGTTGACATATATCGGAAAAGACACCACGATCCTGTTCAATCGGAGAATCAACAGGAAGAGAAATATAATGAGATGGGAAGATGGGCTTCAAAGATGGATACCATGACTGACCTTATGCTCCCGAAAATTCGTTCTCGCTAGCAGGAGGTGCTCCTAGGATTACATCTTCCGGAGAAAGTCTTCCTCGTTCCAGAGATCTTGCCGGATCAGTTGCTCTTCCTTCTTCTGAAGGATCTCTTTCTCGTCCCGAAGGTCCTGTCTGTCGAATCGCTCTTCCTTCCAAGTGTCTTTCTCTCTTCGGGATCTTTGTCGTTGCAGACTCGCTCGTCTGCAACTCGCTCGTCCTTCCGATTCTCTTGCTCTCTTCACTATCGGAAGTTTTTTCCATCTCTCGGATCTCCGCTTTCACGCTTCTGATCTCCTCTTTCACTTTCCTGTACTCCTCTAGCACTCTTATGCGCTCAGCGACTAATGCTTCAAGACTATCTTTCGCATCTCTAATTTCACGGTCCACAGCCTCCATATCAGTGTTCATCTTAGAGCACAGAATCCAAAAGAACTGAGGAGTCAACCTTAAGATTAAGAAGAAGAGTCTCACGACAATCACAGCTGCACACAAGTTAATGCAGGTTCGTGAACAAGAGCATATATAGATGAATCCATCTAGATGAAATCTTTGAGTGCAAGCACAGAATGCTTATTGCATTGATGCACTGTACTCAATGTGTAAGCTGAGTTCATCGCTACACTCCATCGATATTATTGATCTGGTGCGTATATGTACCAGCCTACGGCCAGGGTCCCTCTCAGAATTAATGTGCAGTGCTCAAGTTGGCTTGCTCTGGACAAGGGTCACAACCCGCAGTAGGAAACGTGGTCCTCGTGCCTCTTTAGCGAAAGGTTCCCAGTAAGTTGAAATTATTTGTGTGGTAAATGTGTGTATAGATCTGGATACATGTGTTGGTCTATTTGAACTATAGCTGTACTTCATGTTCGTGTGCTAGCTCTTAAGAACTATACATCTAGATATTGTATTCTGCTGCTGTGGAATTTAAGGTTGGGTGCAGAATGCCAACCTCCACCCGGCTGAGGACCTGTTTCAGAAGAATAGGCTCGACGTTGTGATCATGCCGGTTAATTTCCTTGTCGGACCTGAAGTAGAAAGTCTCTCAAACGAGCAGGCTTCATCTCAGACAGGGATCAGGATTAAAGAGCTAGATTATATGGAGTGAATTTTTCTGTATGTGGTTACTTGATTAGATGATCTTGCTGCCCGAGAAAAGGATATCAATCAGATAAAATATTGGACAACCGCTTGAGCAGAGATTCTTTCGTGACCAAGTAACCCATCAGCTTTGAGTAATTCGGGAGTATGACCAAAAAGAAGATGTCCTTCCGTATGTAAAGATGGTCATGTCAGCTACCAGTGTGATCAAGTCGCAGCAAGATGTATAAGTTTTGCAAAGAGTGTTAAAGGAGTGTTGAAGGAAAAACTCCTGGACCGCAGAGCTCTGACTTGCGTACAGTCCCTTGACAGCTTTGTGAGGTCAATTAGCATATAATGTGGCTGATTCTACATACTAGTCCAGCCACATCCCAATCTAGCATGTAGACCTTGTGGGGGTTGCACAACTTGAAGCTGGTGAAGTATGAAAGTACTTAACATGATGCTGAGATCACCTAACTTCTAGGAGAGGAATTATTTAGAGCCTGCTCAGGGAGCTTCCTGAACATGGACTAGCTGGTAAGGAAGCGTATCTTCAGTATTAAACTACTTCTAAATTCTACACCTAGTTTACGATTCTCGAGTCAAATGCACATTATATGTTAAACCCATGATGCTCGATCTGCGTTATCAATCCTACAAGTTGTGCCCCCATGAGGAATATTGCAAACTACTGTGGGCATGGAAAGTGTTGATCAAACTTAGTTCCCATAGTACTCCAGCCATCGATATATAGACTTAATTTATTCATCAAGTGTTGTTGCTCGCAGCTTCTGAATGTGCTCCCAGTACTTAGTCTTTAGAAGATCTTTAATAAAAGAATGGATTTAGACTTATTACAATAATGGTGATGAGCAAAGAGTAATCATGATTAACTAGCAGTTGACGACTATCAGTGATCGACACTACAGGTGAGTTACCAAATTAGCGTTGTTAGCACGTCATCCATGAGAGGACCGAGAGGCTTCTCTAGATCTAGGTGCGGATCCACAGACTTAGTCTCGTGGATTTGGGGCCTCCAGGCTCTTCCCTCCGCATTAATCTCGTCTCTCCCTAATTTGAGGGACAAGTGTCTGCCGCCACTTGAGGGATGTATCTAGGTTATATTAGTGGGCCATAGACTTATAATTTTGGACTGTCGTCCGATTGATTCCGTGGTCTAAGGGGATTCTGGATACCAAATAAGCATTGTTCCTGCATACATCTGCATGGACGGATATTGGAGGCTACGGTTGTGACCAGGCCACCGACCTTCTGACCGCCAGCGAGATGAGATTAGACTAACAATAAATATGTATGTACATATTTTAGATTATATTCATGAGCTTAGTTGTCTGTGTAGCTCAATCGTGGTGTGAGCTTCCTGGCTCGAGCCTGGAATGGTAAATTAAATGGGTTCATGCAATAGTAGACAATATTGTGCACTATTTGCAGCACGAGCTGCACTGTAAGTCTACGTTGTGCAGCTTTTCATATATGTCGGTTCAAAGTAGGCTAGTCAACTCCGCACCCATGGCTACTTCTTATACCCTACATGTCTCGTAAGCTCAAACGAGCAATTTTTAGACTTTCCATCCAGTGTGCTTCCAGGGTGTATGATCCTTATCTGTGCTGGAACCCACGACCCTCTGACCTGGGATCTTCAGAATTTTTATTCCCAGTTCAGAGAATTAGTACTGGTACAAATCTGTCCCCATCCATAGTTAACCTGAGTGCTGTGGAGATAAAGGGAAAATTTAAATGAAAACGCGAGATTGAATGATGCTAGAGTGGACAAATTGTCCTAAATGATAATTAATGGACTCCCCAATTTGAATTAGGAGGTACTCTTCTGTACACTGATCACTCCTAATCTCATTAAGGACTTTGTAAGTACATATATCACATGGTAATCATCTACTCCTGCAGGGATAGCCTGCTTGCTCAAGTGTGAGCGCCTTAGGAACAGGCAACATTAACTCCTGCGTTCGCTGCAAGAGAGTCGAAAATATATTGTGGATGGCTTCATGCAGGATGGCGTGAGTGGCCAGTGGCGCCGATATCATGCATAACATCTGCGAGCTTTCAATGGTTAACCCGAGTTAGTTCCAAGGACATTTGCTAAATTGCTATCAGTCCTCAAGATCCTGCCACAAAAGAGTAGCTAGTGCTTGTGTAATTTCTTTCAACACTAAGTTACAAATGATTTTGTTACCTACATTATTGCTTACTGCACAGTGAGTGACCACAACGATCAGAAATTTTAATGACCAGGTTTGAAGGGCGGGCCCAATACCTCGACATTTCATGTTGCAGGGCACTGTTGACAAGTGCCCAAGTTATTTCAAGGGAAAATAGCGCCTTATCAAAGGGCCGGAAGGGTGTCAATTGATGGTGATGGCTTACAGTAGCAATGCAATCAAATGATCTGGACTGCAATGAGTATCGTATGCAGATAAAAGCTCATGGCTATTGTGAACCAAAATGAACTGGTTGGATTGACGTCCTGCACGAAGTCTACGTATTGTAGCAAGTTGTAGCTGGTAGGTACTGCATGATATGTTGTATAACATATTTGATGCTTTAAGAATGTTTAAGCTGCTTCTGCAGAAGTACTCAAGTATATCTATGTACACTTACAATGTAAACTCTTCGAAAGACTAGAGGTTCGGCTGTCTAAGTGGTTGTACCGCCAACCAGGCGAGCAACCAGGAAAAATCCAAAACACCTTACCGCCCCTTGGAAGAGCTTCATCTTGTGTAGCTACACGAAAAACTCCACCGAACCTTGCAGTACTAGTGCCAACTTGAGTGACGCAATCGAGAGATTCAATGTCTGCTCTAGCAGAGCAAAACCGATCAATCGATGGTAGTGCTTGAAGGAGGCTTGAAGGTCAATAACAGAAATGGTCGGTTCCTGCAAGACTCGAGGATGTTATCACTGAAAATCTCGATAAACTCCATGGATCCATATCGGGTCGGTATCATGACCAGGTTCAGTGAGTCCCCATAAAAAGAGCCTTGACGCGTGTGAGTGGATCCGATCATCTACAAATCTGGCCAGCGTTGCAACTTGCTCTTGCAGAGCGACGACGTCTTCGTCGACCCCAGCGTCCAGTCTGGTCTTGGTCCAGCCCTGACTACAGTGAAGTGAGACTGAAATTGTACAGATGCCAGGCATCCTGCAAGACCTGCTTCGCTTTTGCTTTTCAGCATCCTGGAAGCACCAGTTGTCCACATGTTCTAGGCACTAGGAGTCTTCTCATCGCCTCTGTGCAGCACGCCAACTTGCACCGTGAAGCTTCCTGGTTTTACCACGGGTTATCAATCCATGGTTGTAGACACAACCCCCTACAACCCCCAAAATCCCAACGGGCGTGGTGCTTTGAGACTGGGACAATTTTGTGGTTGACAATCCCAAATTTACACAGTTTTGCCGCCTGACCTCTCCCGCCTTCGACAGTAAATAGGGCGACGCTGGACAACATTCAAAGGGGCGCTCCTTCAAGGGCTGTATGACATCCAACCATCCCATCTCCACATGTTCCGCATGTTTTCAATAACCGATTAACATGACATCAACACATGGAGAGCTCGTTAAATCGTGCAAAATACATCAATGACATTTTCAACGCTGTTTGCACCATTAAGCACTTGGAAGGTGGATTGCCTTTCCCTCTCTTCCCCTACCGCAGAGCTTGTCACGGTCAAAGAGAGAGTTTAGGGCAGGCGCCTGCAAACACAAAGTTTAGGAGGTAGCCAGGTGCAGCTGAATTCATATTTTTAAATCTAATCTTGACATGCATATAATGTACTCATATGACATACAAATATTTAGTACATATGGGATACTGTAATACGTTAATAAGTGAATCTTACCCACAATTCCGTTGAACTTTCATACATTTTGCAGTTCAATTGAACTTTGTAAAGTTATAACTTGAGTTTAAAGGTCTTTTTGGTAATTGAATTGCGAGCTGATCAAGGGATCTGCAAAGTGCAAATGGCAATTCGATTGGATTTTACATTTTTGGTATGTGACGCAAAAGTTACGACGGTGCGTCCGACTAGTCCGACCCAGGGCGTTAAGGGTTAAGTGCATAGGATACCTGCCAGCGAGTGTGGAAGACGGAGTACACGTATACAATGTCACAATGTCTCGAGATCAGCCTGCGAGAGGTGATGTTAGGAAGGACTATATAAGGACCAGGTGTGCATACGTTCCACAGTTGTCTTGAAAGCTACGTAAGTGGCTTTTACAGAGTACGTACGTACCGGGTGTTAACTCTTCGAGCGAAAAATTTCAAATGTCACGTGCTCGTACATGAAATTATGCAACTTGGCCTGCAATTCGAATGAGCACAGTTTGCTTTTGTACGATGACGTGATGTAGAATTATGATCTGGAATTTAATGTGATTCAATTAGTAATAATTTCAGACGTGGATTGAGATTTGAGATATGTTTGAAGACTTCGGACCTGGAGTAGAGACTCATGCGGCTGTGCAAAATAGGCTGTAAATCCATTGCTTGGTTTATTAACTCAGCCCCTGGCAATTCCATCAAATGTTGTGAATAATTTGAACTAGGCTCCCTCATTTCTCGTAGACACATGGGGATTCCTGATGTATAGCACTGGTCGACAGGTAGAATTTGATCCCCAGCATCTACCTAGCTAATTGCAATAGGCTTTAGCTAGACTCAGGACCTGGGTATATGTACAGGCAGAGCTAGGATTATAATACTCATTAGAACTTTTCGGTTAGATCTATCTACATTGATTAGATTTTGTGTACACCACCATCATCACGTTTAAGAAGTTTTCCATTGAAACTGCAATTTTGATATTATACAGGATCTAGTGCTCAAGAATTTATAGTACTGCTTCTGGTTCCAGCTAGATTCTCACTAGCTAGATATATACTGGTGCACCTGTACTCAATAGTGGATTGAGAGTGGATTCACCTTTACTAGACTTCATCCAGCTTTACGAGCCCTCTCCGTCTCTCTGACTGAAGCGGATTTTGCAAGCCCCCCTCTCTCTAGTCGTTTATTTTATCGATCCCATCGGCCACTATAAACAGCTTTATCGAACAGTACTGTCGTGAACGATTTTCTGGAATTCTGTGAAGCGTCCCATTGAACTGATCCGGGTCTGGCAACCAAAGATGTTCGACTGGACCTGTAGATCACCATGTTATAAGAACTGAATGATCCAGACAATTTGGCCCAAGTTGGAAGGCGGTACGCACTAGCACCCTTAATTTGAGCCATTCTGGCTAAGTTCTGTTGAAAAACTCAAAGCACACAATACTATCTAGAACAACAATTCAAAGATTCAGGCAATCAAAACACACGATGGTATCAGAGCACTTTACACTACTGCAATTCCACCATAAGGCATCAACATACAAAGAAGTTTTCAGCAAATCAAAGACTCTCTCTAGTAAGCCTAAATACTATTCATAGTAACGATTGCTCGGCGCCGGCGGGAGTCTAGTAATTCAAAATAATGCTGTCACTATCCATCCGTAAATAGTACACAGTAGCAACACCTTGGCCAACTGCATGTCTCCGTTAAATCCTAGTGTAACCTAACTGGCCTCTGACTTAGATATTCCGTCATGGAATAAATCAGTGTAACTCGTAACTCTTGATGTAACATGGTCACACTGCGATTTCAACCAGAAAAAACAACACTCCCACTCACTGGTTATTCCATGGCAAAAAAAAAATTCCTACGTAAACAAAATGAATAGCCAATGTGTGCACAAAAAAAAAAAAAAAAAAAAAACTCACACTCAGATTGGTTGCACTATCAGTCCAAGCATGCTACGGAATCGATTAAACTTGTCAGCGGTAAGAGGCTTCGTTAAGATATTTGCGATCTGTGCATTCGTATTCATATACGTCATCTGGATTGCACCCTGTGCCTGAAAATCTCGCAGCATATGATATTGCACATCAATGTGCTTTGTTCTTCGATGAAACTCCGGATTCAAGACCAATTGGATTGCACTTTGATTGTCTGAATATAAGGGAGTAGGGTCTTTCTGTGTGTGCCCAAGATCAGGCGGCAACCTTCGTAACCAGATTGTCTCCTTCGCAGTTAAACAGGCTGCTATGTACTCTGACTCTGTCGTGCAACCTGCTGTGTACATTTGTTTTCTGCTCACCCACGTAACAGCTGCTTGATTGAGTAATGTGACACTCCCACTTCTAGATCGTCGATCGTCCAAGTCCCCTGCATAGTCAGCATCAGCAAAAGCCGTAAGAGTGTTTGAATTCTTGCAACGTGAGTAGCACAGACAATAGTCTGTTGTCCCCCTGAGATATTTGAATATCCTCTTTACAGCTGTGCAATGAATTCGTTTGGGATTCTGTGAATACTTGGCCACAGTGCTGTCAGCCGCATATGCAATGTCTGGCCGTGTGCCAATCATGGCGAACATCAAGCTCCCAACTGCCTGTTGGTAAGGAAATTCATGTTCCTCTTCTTCATCTTCACCTCTTGGTAAATGCAACTGCACATTGGGATCTGCAGGTGTACTCACTGTATGTGCATCCCCAAATCCAAATTTCTGGATTATGAACATCACGTATCGGTGTTGGTCTATGGTGATCGATCGCAATCCCCTGTTTCTTTCAATGTGAAGGCCAACATAGCATTCGGCGCTTCCAGCTTTAACTTCAAATTCCTTGTTAAGAAAACTAATCATACTATCCAGTATTTCTTTGCTCTCCGAGCAACCTAGCCCGTCATCCACAAAAATGGTGGTGAATAACTTTGGCGCTGAGTTGCGAAAATACACACAAGGGTCTGTTGCGCTGGGTTGTAGGTCATATTTGACCAGAAAATCATTGAACCTCGTGTTCCATGCCCTCAATGCTTGACGAAGTCCATATAAACTTTTTAATAGTCTACAGACTATCTTTTCTTCTCCTGGCTTCACATAGCCTCTAGGCTGATCCATATATATCTCCTCCTGTAACTCTCCATGCAGGAAAGCGGTTTTTATATCGAACTGAATCATTTCCAGATCCTCAGCGGCAGCCACTGCTAATAGGGTTATGATTGAATCGAATTTCGTAACGGGGGCAAAAGTTTCTTGAAAATCAATTCCATACTCCTGCGAGTATCATTTTGCAACCAACCGGGCTTTATACCTCTCAATACTCCCATCTGCTCGAGGCTTTACCTTGTATACCCATTTGCACTTCACTGTGTGTCTTCCCTTTGGCAGATCAACAAGCATCCACGTTTCATTTTTGTGTAACGAGTCAATTTCTTCCTTCATTGCTAGCTCTCACTTAGCTCGATTAGGAGACATCATCGCCTCCTCATACCGTTTTGGCTCCTCTAGTAATGGTATGTATTCAGTTATTCCAGCAAACGTAGGGTAATTACTCTCCCACTCGCCGAATTGCCTGTGGTGGTCGTCGAGATCGACATACTTCTGTTCCCTGACTTTGCAAGCTTGGTGCAACCCGCTCAGGCCCTGTGTTTGCTGCATGAATTTCGCCTTCATCCATGGCAATAGGTAGATCCACTACTAGCTGAAGCTCAGGATGCTCATTATGCTGGTCAATCGTATTCCCCTCAGAATTTTGTACTTCTGGAGCCATTTTGTCTCCCACTCCCTCAAGTACCATAGTGCATGTGTTAGGTCTGCTCATCATTTCTTCGATGGGTGAAGAATTACGGTTACCCTTCTCATCTACTAACACATCACGGCTGATGACTATGTGCTGCTTCTCAATATCCCATAGCCGATACGCCTTAGATTCCACACTGTAACCAAGAAATATGCACTTTTTGCTCTTGGCATCCAATTTTTTTCTCAGCTCTTTGGGTACATGTGAATATGCCATGCTACCAAACACTCGTAGATGGTTGATGTCAGGTTTCTTCCCATTCCAGGCCTCCAAAGGTGTTTTCCCATTCAACACCCTGGTTCCCGTTCGATTTAGGGTGTATGCAGCTGTAGTGGCAGCTTCTGCCCAGAAATTAGGACTGAGACCTTTTGCTTGCAGCATACATCTAACTCTTTCAACCAGAGTCCTATTGTCCCTTTCGATGACACCATTTTGCTCTGGGGAATATGGCGCTAAAAGTTCCTGCCGAATTCCATTTCTCTCAAGGAAAGTCTTAAATTTTGCGCTCAAGAATTCTCCTCCTCTGTCGCTTCTAAGCTTTCTCACTGTATGTCCTGTCTCTATCACCGATTCCACACACAGCTGCTTGAAGAACTTGAGAACTTCTCCTTTTGTTTTCATGCAATACAAGATCTTATAGCTGCTATGATCATCTTTAAACATGACAAAATGTTTGGAACCTCCATGCGAGTCTACATTCATTGTACACACATCAGCATGGTAGAACTCTCCAGGAGTCTGAACCCTCTCACGTTCTTCATTTACTGGAAACGCAACTCTGTGATTCTTGCCCATGGCACAACCTTCACAGAACTCCAGATCTGCATTAGGGTTCAGTATTTTCATACCATCGACGATCTGTGTTTTCTCCATTTGTTTAATCATGTCGACACTGATGTGTCCAAGTTGATCATGCCACCTTTGAAGACTTGCTCCCCCAATTGTCACCGCCACATTTGCTTGAATATTATCCGTCGACAATACCATGTTTGCTTGCAGAGATTCTCCCGTAATCACTTTGATTTGCAGTTTCCAAAGGTTTCCCTCTCTCATTCCAGTCATCATAAGAGGTCCCCTTCCCTGATTTGCATACAGCTTACAAGTACGCTTATCATAGATGACGATGTAATCTCTGTCTACAGCCTTCGCTACTGAGAACAGATTCTTTCTGAGGTTAGGTACAAACAACACGTTGTGTATTGTTCCCTTTCTCCACTCACTTCCTGCTAGGGTTAGGATATCTATATCCCCTATTCCACTTGCCCATACTGCAACATCAGTGGCAACTTGCACTCCCCAACGATGAGATTCAATCTTCTTAAGATTTTTGAACCATTGCATCTTGTTGGTCATGTGCTCAGATACAGCATTGTCCGAGTACCAGGATATATCGTCTTCATCGCCAACTTTCTCTCCAATTGACGTGCTGTTGTACACTGCTGCATTAGCATTGCTAATATGTACAATCTTTACCAGATCATTGACAATGTTCTGATCAGTGTTTCTTCCTTGTGTCACTGAGCCATCATCGACACGCTCTCTTTCTTCATGATGAAATGCAGTGGCAGCATAGGCATCGCTCATCTTAATGGATTCCACCATGTTAGCAGCGATACTCTTCGTACATTCTCGCTCCCAGTGCCCAACTTCACCGCAGGTATTGCACCTCGTTTTCTTTTTCAACTCCGCTATTCTTTCAGCTCTCTCCTTCTTCTGCTCCTTTGTCAGAAAACTTCCACCGCTTGTGGATGAGTTATGTCTTCCTTTGACATGCTTTGTGAAGAAAGCTTTATCCATAACATCCTCCGTGTTTCCTCGCGCTTTTCTCAATGCTTCTTTCTTGAGTAACCTAGATTGCAAGTTGTTCAACGTCCTCTCGGCAGCGGGTACACTATCCCATGCATCTAAGATGTTCTCATAGCTTGGAGATAAAGTGCACACTATCTTTGCCATGATAGCTGATTCAGTCATCTTCTCACCAAGATCACTCAACTATTTTGCCATCAGTTCTATCTTGCTGATATAACTGGAGATGCTCTCATTTTCTTCCATCTTGAGATGATACATCTTGCTTTGTAAGACATGAATGTTCTCGGTAGCATTTTGCTCATGAACTGCCACTAGTTTCGCCCACATCTCTACTGAGTTTGTGCAGTTTACCAACTGTTGCAAGTGATTCTTATCTACTCCTTGAGTAATATGCATGCAGACATTGCTGTCCCTATCATCTCATTCATCTTTATCCGAGGCCACTGCTCTCAAATCCTTCCCACTGACAAGAGACCATAGCTTCTTGGCTCTTAGGATAATCATCATTTGAAACTTCCATAGAGAAAAATTCTCTCCTGAAAATCTCTCTATCTGCATCACATCTTTCGATGTGGTAACTGAACTCATCTTTGCTGCTATTTCCTAGATCTCTCTGCTAGTTCTAGTTTCATTCGTGAACAAGATCAAGAAAGAACTCTCAGAAATAAAATTGTTCACGAAAGCACTCTCTGATTGAGCTTCAAACGTTTGTGGGCCCATAACCTATTGAAAAACTCAAAGCATACAATACTATCTAGAACAACAATTCAAAGATTCAGGCAATCAAAACACACGATGGTATCAAAGCACTTTACACTACTGCAATTCCACCATAAGGCATCAACATACAAAGAAGTTTTCAGCAAATCAAAGACTCTCGATAGTAAGCCTAAATACTATTCGTAGTAACGATTGCTCGGCGCTGGCGGGAGTCTAGTAATTCAAAATAATGCTGTCACTATCCATCCGTAAATAGTACACAGTAGCAACACCTTGGCCAACTGCATGTCTCCGTTAAATCCTAGTGTAACCTAACTGGCCTCTGACTTAGATATTCCGTCATGGAATAAATCAGTGTAACTCGTAACTCTTGATGACTTGCAGTAACATGGTCACACTGCGATTTCAACCAGAAAAAACAACAAGTTCTATCGATCTATTAACGCTACCTGTAGTTATACCGAACCGCTCTGCCTACAATATGATGCAGTACTGAACTTGGAGTTTTGTTTGAGTACTTTTTGATCGAGATTCTATGTGTACACAACAGAATACATCAGGTTTGGGGATAATGGACTACTCTTGAGTCGAGATGCAACCCACAAAATCAAACGTTGCTATATCTATCTGTTTTCTTTTTGTAAGAAGGCCTGCTCAGGGCATCAACAATTGGTTGGCTAAAGTCTCCTCTCAGTAAACTCTCCTTTTCAACTTCATCTGGTGAAACCAAAGAACGTTCAACGATTTGATGACCAAACTGTAGAGCATAAGATAGAGGATTTTGATAATGAGGACAGGTGCTTACAAGAGAATCTCGCGTCATCGAACCAAGTTCCATTTTGTGGAGGAATGTCCCCGTCAAGCTCGGGAACGGATCCTTATAATGGCCAGAACGACAGACCGAAAAGAAAAAGGATAAGGGCCCATGTAAGAACGGTGATGAAGCGCAGAGTCAATTACGGATGACACATATTGCTATGGAGCGGAATAAAAGAAAACAGATGAACGAGCGTCTGTGTGCCCTTCGAGTACTTATGCCTGGCTCTTACGTCCAGAAAGCTAACCTTCTGGACAGGAGGATGTAAATATGTTGAATCCCTGAACTATAAGTCTTCGTAGTGATTGATGATGGTAACTATGGATTTGATCAGGCATGTACACAGATCATCTCTGAACTTCCTGTGAGGCCATGCTAGCTGATCTAACTTAATCTTGAAAGATGTAATGCACCTTTCCGTGCAGGTCCAAATCTGGCAACCTCAGCTGGAAGGCAGTAGATTCATAAGAATAGCTGAAACATGGATGATCTGCATGTCTAGACACATGGATTATATGTCGTTGAGTATTTGAAAAATATGTAATCTCCCGGGACTTGGGACTGGTCCTTAGTTGGGAGATTGTAATTCTTTGAGATAAACCGAACTTCAACAATGTGGACATCCTAGTAGAGCTCCAGATGTACAAACACCAGAGAAATTCATTGTTCACCAGGATGACGATACATGTGAATGGAGTGTGAATGTTCAATGTAATGTTTTCGTAATGTATTTATTGAAAATACTGATTTCACTGCTTGCTCATAGTTGTTTATAGAGTAGCCGGTAAGTTATGAAGAAGCTATCCAACACTAAGAAGTACGCTGCTTATCAATCTACAAGGCAATCCATGGAATCAATGATGCTCACGCATCTTTAAGCTTAACTACACCACGCTATGAACATACATAAAAACTAACTGAGTATCTTCTGCCACCAAAAAAATAAGGTGCTACTAAGTGAGGGAGATCCAACTAGCTAGAGATTCAAAATGTGATTGACTGGCATCTGTGATTGTGACTGCTCGGTGGACTACCACCTATTTGCTGACTATGACTATTCGACCAGCATGGTCCAGATGTCAATGACGGACTGGATCTTCGATTTCAACACTCCCACTCAGTCCGACATTGTATGCATGCTTCAAAGATCGCTTGCACAGAGATTGCTTGCTGGGGAATGCAACCCAAGCATGGAGCGAAAACGAAGGAACTTGTCTGGACCAAGAGCCTTATATCGGAAATCTGATCGTTCGTGTGAACATACTAAATGTCAATTTCTCCCTTCGCCTGGTTCTCGTGAATGACATGGTACTGAACGTCTATGTGCTTTGTTCGACGATGGTACTCTGGATTGTGAACCAGATGGAGTCCATGAGTCTCAGTAACCAAATAATCTCCCTCGTAGCCATGTGAGCCGCAACATACTCCGATTCAGTTGTCGATCCAGCAGTACACGCTTGTTTCCGACTGCTCCAAACAATTGCTCCTTGGTTCAACATAATGACACATCCGGATCTGGATTTTCTATCATCTATGTCACCAGCATAATCTGCGTCGCAAAATCCTGTGAGCAGATTTGTGTCTTGCTTCCCATTGTAGGTCAGAACAAAATGAGATGTTCCCTTCAAGTATTTCATGATCCGTTTCACAGCGTTGTAGTGCACAGGTCTGTGACTTGATGCTTATTTCGTCATTGTACTCACTGCATATGAGATGTCAGGACGACTCCCGATGCTTGCAAACATCAAGCTTCCAACCATTTCCTGATATGGAAATTGGTAATCCATGATGTTTTCCTTGTCTTCTTTCTCTGAGTCACCCGAAGGAGAATAGAAACTCATTTGAGTATTAGGGTCGGCAGGAGTAGTCACTGCCATTGCATTTTTGAAACCATACTTCGTGATCATCTTCTCAATGTAGACTTTCTGATCGATTGTCCTGAGTTGCCGATCTCTTTTAATTCGCAAACCGACATAACAGTCTGCCTCTCCCACTTTGATTTCAAATTCCTTGCCCATGTATTCAAACATGTTGTCAAGCCTTGCTGACTCAACGCAACAGGCCAGTCCATCATCCACAAATAGAGATGTGATGATTTTGGGCTTCTCTTTACTGTAGTAAATGCAAGGATCTACCGCACTTGGTACCAAATTGTACCTAAGCAGAAAATTGTCAAACTTCGCATTCCAAACTCGTGAAGCCTGCTTCAGTCCATACAAACATTTTTTCAAACTGCATACCAGGTGCTCTGTGCCTGGTGCCATGAAGCCCGGCGGCTGGATCATGTAGATCTCTTCTTCGAGTTCTCCATAGAGAAACGCGGTTTTAATATCAAATTGCATGATATTCATATCCTCGGATGCTGCAATGGCAAGAATGGTGCGCATGGAGTCATGAATACTTGACGACGGGAGAAAATGTTTCTGCATAGTCAATACCATACTGCTGTGAGAATCCCTTGGCAACTAATCGTGCCTTGTATCTCTCAGCTGTTCCATCTGATTTTGTTTTTAGTTTGCCCATTTACATTGCACCGCTTTGCGATCACGAGGTTAATTATAGATGCCTGGTCTCCCTGTCCAATATCAGATGTCACAATACTGTTGAAATTGAAGATCCAGTCCGTCATTGACATCTGGACCGTGCTGGTCGAATAGTCATAGTCAACAAATAGGTGGCAGTCCACCGAGCAGTCACAATCACACATGCCAGTCAATCACATTTTGAATCTCTAGCTAGTTGGATCTCCCGCACTTAGTAGCACCTGTATTTTTTTGGTGGCAGACGATACTCAGTTAGTTTTTATGTATGTTCATAGCGTGGTGTAGTTAAGCTTACAGATGCATGAGCATCATTGATTCCAAGGATTGCCTTGTAGATTGATAAGCCGCGTACTTCTTAGTGTTTCAAAATTGTTGGATAGCTTCTTCATAACTTACCGACTACTCTGTAAACAACTATGAACAAGCATTGAAATCAGTATTTTCAATAGGTTATGGGCCCACAATCGCTTAATGCTGTGTGAGAGGTTTTGTTTCTGTAGAAGTAAGGGTGATAGAAGAAATGGCGTTGGTGAAGACAGATTCTAAGAACGTGACGAATATTGAGAAGTTCACGGGAGATAACTTCTAACTATGGAAGTTCCAGATGCAAGTGCTATTCCGAGCAAAGAAGCTTTTACGTGTTGTTGAGGGGATAGAATTGAGAGAAGAAGCTTTGGATCAGGATGAGTGGGATGACAAGGATATTTGTGCTTCTTTGTACATCTGCAGGTCGGTAGACAATAAGCGTATGCAGCAACTCATTGCATGCAAGACATCAGCAGAGATGTGGAGTCGTCTCATCACCATTCATGAGCAGTGCGCAAGGGAAAATATCCATATGCTACAGCAGAAATTTTTTGAATACAAGATGAGTGATGGTGATGATGTAGCTGAACACATTAGCACCATAGAGTCCATGGCTTGCCAGCTTAACGATCTTGGGGAGGCCACAACAGATCGAGCAGTAATCACCAAGATTATTTGCAGTTTACCTCCTTCATACCGACACATGATCTCAGCGTGGGACAGTGTTCCAAAGGATGAGCAGACGATCAAGAAACTTACCGTAAGACTGCTAAAAGAAGAAACCCTGAACAAAGAACGAGGAGCATTTGATTAAGCCAGAGATAAGGCTTTTTTTGTTGGTCGGCCAGGTAATATGAACAGCAGTGGAAGCGGTGATGGTAAGCCAAGATTGACGTATGCTGAACGTCAGGAAAAGATAAGGAGAATCGAGGAATTGAAGAAACAAACTCATTGTAATGGTTGCGGAAGAAGAGGACACTGGGAGTGCGAGTGTCCTGATAAGAAGGCAGCAGAGACGAGTCAAGCAAATCAAGTGGAGAGTATGTCTCCAGAGGTCAATATTAGCACTGCATACACTGTTCACGGGGCTCAATCTTCTAGAGTTACCATGGCTGAGAGTAACTGTTGGTATGCTGATGGCCGTGCAAGTGAGCACATGACCGATAAGAGAAAGTGGTTCAAGAATTTGGAACCAATAGCTAAGGGGAAGTGGCATGTCGTGGTCGCTAGCAATGATTCTGTGTGGGTTGAGGGAGTTGGGGATATCGAGATTATGAGTCTTGTTGGAGACAAGTGGGAGAGAGGAGTGATTACAAAGGCTTTGTATGTCCCTAAGTTGAAAAAGAATCTATTCTCAATCGGACAGGCAGCAGACAAGGGAATTGTCACTGCCTATAACAAAGAGAGTTGCAAATTAATTTGCAATGAGGGACGAGGAAGAATTGTGATGGTAGGTTTGCGTGAAGAGAAACTGTATAAGCTGCAGTTGAAGGTCATTATACCTAAGAGTATCGACAAGGGTTTGTTAAGTGGCAAAAATGAGAGCATCGCTTTCTTGAGTGAGTCAAATCCTAGCAATCTGCATCTCTGGCATTGTCGTTTGGGATATCTAAATCATGCTATGATCAAGAAAATGGAGGCATCACAGAGTGTAGAATGTCTGAAGATAGGCAGTTTGAGTGAGGCATCAACCTTCTGTGAAGGATGTGCCTATGGCAAGAGCCATAGACAGAGCTTTCCTGTCAATGATGAGAGAGTAAAAACTGAGAAAGTTGGAGATCTCTTACACACGGGTGTGTGTGGACCGATGAAAATAGACTCCATCGGAGCGTCAAGGTATTATGTAGTTTTCAAAGATGATTTCTCAGGGTACAGAATGGTATTCTGCATGAAGAAGAAGTTTGAAGTCATAGAGCACTTTCGTAAGGTCCTTAAGCAGACATAACAAGAAACAAAGAACAATGTCAAGATAGTTCGTAGTGACCGAGGGGGAGAGTTTATGAGTTCAGCTTTTAAAGAGCTTTGTGAGAAAGAGGGAATCCGCCATGAGCTGACAGCTCCTTATACACCAGAGCAGAACGGTGTTGCCGAGAGAGAAAATAGAACCATCATGGAGTCAACAAGGAGTATGTTGCATACAAGCAATATTGGCCTAGAATTCTGGGTAGAGGCGGTACTAACGAGTGCTTACATCCTAAATAGAATAGGAACATGGTTACTGGATGGGAAGACACCAATCGAAGCATGGTCAGGAGCAAGACCATTTGTTGTTCATTTCAAGATTTTTGGATCAGATGCCTATTCTCACATTCCAAAGCAGATGAGATCCAAACTTGATCCAAAGTGCAAGAAATGTGCATTCATAGGATATTGCACCAAGAGCAAAGCATATCGGCTCTGGCACAATGACACTAAGAAGGTGATACTCAGTCGAGATGTTGTGTTTGATGAGGGATCGTACACATCTACAACAGAGTCATTGTAAACTCAAAGTGGAGTCTCCATCATGGATCTGTATGATGATCTTGAGGACTCAGTGGAAGTACCTGAACCAGTGGGAGCAATGCAGGGAACAGTGGATGCAGTTGAGGCAACAGAAAGAATTGATGGGAGTTCAATGACGAAATAATGAGCAAGCGGTATATGAACCAGTGGGAGTTCAGCTTGAAGTGGTCCTTGATGGATGTGTGGAGAAACCATATGGGCAAATGACACGATACGAAACTTGATCACGGCAAGCACCAACGAGGTATGGTGATTGGGCTTATTTTGCTGAGGTGCAGTCTTTTGCTGGAGTAGCGAGTTCATTGGAAGAGCCCCATGATTATTGGACTGCAATCAACTCAGAACAGAGAGTCGAATGGCAACAAGCGATGGACGAGGAATTCAGCTCTCTCATTCAAAACGAGACATGGTTGCTTACAGGAGGGTGCCATAGAGTTTGTAAAGGAGCTAGAGCGGCTCTTGCAACGCGTGCAAGCACAAATTAAAGCGCAGGCGCTCATATAGAGAGCTCAACAATGTGAGTGGCCGTAGCCATTCTGAAGGTTCACTGCTATTGCAGCCATTTTTCTCATTCTACTTACTACATATGCCGCCAAGTACAGTAGTGGATCCTAAGTGTATCAATGAGAACTTATATTACGAACCTGTCAGGGATGTCCTAGCAGAAGGAGAGCAGACGCCAAGTCTGAGGTGGCTGATGTGGAGGTCAAGGTGGTGGGTTCCGATGCTCTGGTGAAGATAATGTCCCAACGGAGACCTAGGCAATTGCTGAAGACAATTATCGTGCTCGAGGGTCTGCATCTGACAATCTTACAACGGTCGAGCATACTGTGTTGCACTCTTTTAATGTTAGGGTAAGTTCCCCTTCATGTAGACACTTAGCAAAATTAATTGCTTATACAGTTGTGTTCAGGGCAATCTGAATTTGTGGATTGAGTTTCGTAAGTATCGGATTCAGTAGTAAACTTACAGTAAATGTCATTGGTTGTTCCATCGTCTCTGATAGTTTATCGGGCTAATGATCTGTTGTCCTCGCTTATTGTTGCATAAGCACAGATTGGGTCGGAGTGTAGATTGACAATGGAAGAAATTGCAGCTGTTGTGCATCAAACGTTAAATGTCATCCACTTCACACACTGCTGAGTTTAGGAGCTTCGCAATATGCACTAGTATTAAGCTGAACCAATCATTGTACAGACATGTATAGCCATTCACGACTGTACAACATCACACAACAGTGCTATATTTCCTTGTAGCTTGAATTTCCCGGACCTTATTAGTGTCAATTACAAAGGGTGATCAAGGCTCAGCTTCAATCTCGGTGATCAGCGCTTGAGTTTATGAGAAGTCTCAGAGAAGTCAACCGATGGTGCTTCAGTTTCGGAGCTGCCACCGCTAGGGTAGTTGGGATGCAACTTGCATTAGTTATTAGTTTTACCTTAACTTTCTCTCGTAGATAGGTGTGACTTCGAGAAGTGCTGTTGATATAGTTAATAGAGGAGCTGCCTCTCACGGAGGTCTCACATATATATATTGTGTGTCCATCTGGTCAGAATTCAGGCTTAGTGTTCATCTCAGAGAGCATTCTCTAAGTCTCTTATGTCTGTCTCAAGCAGTGTCCTCATTTTGTTTACTGTCAGCTTTCTAATACACCCTCCTCAAGATGGAGGACATAGAAAACTCACAAGTTATGGCCCACGCTACCGGTATGTAGACAAGTTTGCAGGAAAGGACTTCATGCTTTGGAAGTTCAAGATTGAGACAATGCTAAAAGCAAGGAGCTGCGGGGTCTGATTGATGGGAATGAAGTCAAGCCCAGTAGAACGGATGTTGCCGCGCTTACTACCTACACCAAGAAGGAGAGTAGAGCTCTTAATCTCATTGTGCAAAGTCTTTCTGATAGTCAGTTGCTCACTGTGAGGAGAGAGACCACCGCAAAGGAAATTTGCCCCGGAGGCTCTTGAAAGAAGATATGTTGACAAAGGTTTGACCAACCGATTGTTTTTGACAAGGAAGTTCTTCGATCTCATCGATGAGTCCAACTCACACCAGGGAATCACTTAAATAAGTTGGGAGCCATGGCTGATGAGTTGGATGCTATCGGAGCACCCATTCCAGTAGACGTAAAGGTCATTGTATAGAGAGAGAAGACTTTGGCCGAAGCCGGCGTAACTAAGAGCCACTTCGCCTTGCCTCTACTGCCCCCTTTCGGGGGTGGGCCCTATATATATATATAGAAAGAGGGGGGTGTCCTGTGGGACACCCGGTGACTTTTGAGAATAGAGGAGATAGTGGTACCCCTGGGTACTCATGGGTACCCTGAGAGACCTAGGGGACATTTGAGGTGCCGGATTCCAATTGGCGTTTGTTGGTAATAATAGTTGTGAGTGAACGGAGTGCCATGGGATGGATTTCTTTGAAGCATTTGTAGATGGGTAGGATGGGAATTTGGAAATTATCGTGGATATCATTAATAATGACGTTATGGATGCCCCTCGGGTACCAGCGGTAATGACGGTTAACAGGTCAATTTTCCAGCCACGCCTTCGGATTGCGAGGATGAGCGGGGCATATTTTTGACGTTTTTCTAAAATTGAGTCGTTTGGGTAGCGATCATGGCAAAATGTGAATTCAAAATGGATGATGAGTTGTGGGGATGGTGAAGTGGGAGGTAAAGTGTTGATGGGTAGGCCATGTACTAGGAGCATGTCCGGGCAAAGCCTAGCTGGGCATGATGGTACATATGCATGGTAGCAGCCATGGTGGCACGGTGTGGTCGGGTGGCCAACCTTGGTAGGTGTCTGCGTGCATGAGCGAGAACCATCGAGTTTCAGCACGTTTTTTAAAAAGCTTATGGAGGTGCTAGACTGCATGGTTATGTCGCATGATATGTAGGCCATGTATGATCGGGTGTGTACATTAGCTGAGGAGATGTGGCCAAGTGTCGCAAGCTTGGTGGGTGGTTGAACATAGCGGGTAGCATGGGGATGGGAATAAGTGTGGCCAAAGTGTATTCGTTGGTGGCCCATGGCGTACCTGAATTTGAGCGTTTGTAGGATTTGTGCGTCAGTAGTAGCTTTGGCTGGCCAGAAGTGATTTGAGAGTTTATGGTGTAAAATATCAGATTGAGTCCATTTTTGGATGTGTATTTTGGTATGGCTGATGGAGGCGGCAGCTTGTTTGTCTGCTTCTTTGGTCAGAGTGGTTAGAAGGTTGCGGACTGGCCTAGGTGCAGGGGGTCTGGGACTGGGGGTATGAACCAAAAGAGATGGGTGTGAACGATGTGGATCATAGGGTCGTTCGTTGGTACTACTAAGGGTTGGGAGGTGCCGAGTTGAGCGAGCTATAGGTCTGCTTCCTTATTTCCATGAATACCAGTGTGTAAGCAGACTTTGTGTAAATGGACTGGGTGGTTTATGGAGGTGGCTTTTTGAAACAATGGCGGCAATAAGGTTACGGTCGGGGTGATGGTGGTGGGAGACGTGGTTTCAGATAAGATATAGGGAGGTGAGGCTGTCAGTGAAGATATAGTATGGGGGGGGGGGGGGAGCATCAAGCAGGGAGAGAGCGTCGTGGATGGCCATAAGTTCTGCTCTTAGGATGGTGGCAGGGCCAGGGAGCCGGAGGGCAACACCCTGACCGTTGATGGCGACGTGGTAAATTTTGTATCATGCATTATGGTTGGTGAGAGATCCATCAGTGTAGTGTGAGTTTGCTGGGGGATACTTGAGGGTGGTGTTTTGTTGATATATTGAAGGAATGGGGGGAGGAGGTGATGTTGAGATTTCTTGGGGGGGACGCGGTTGCGCCATCACTACTACAGATTAACGTTTTTATGACTATGGGTGATATAAACCTTGGTAATCATGACTATATATGTGACTACGAAGTGATGAAACCCATTGACCTGTAAGAGGGCATGTACAAGACACTTGCAAAGTTTCAAATCAATTTAAAATCATTTGGTAGGGGGACGATTGGTTCACCCTTTAAACCATTTTAGATTGATGTCATACTTCTCAAAGACGTGTAAGAGGGCATGTAGAAGACACTTGCAAAGTTTCGGAGCAATAAAATATCATTTCATCGGGGAAGTTTCCGTTCACCCTTTCATCCAATTTTGAATTGAACTGGATTTTTACTAAATATGATTTAGATGGCATAGGATTGTGGGGCGCAATGAGTGTGGGCGCAATGATTTATTTTTTGGCTTGATTTTGTTCTGTGAGTTGAACCCTCACACCACCACATCCTTGCCAAAAAATGTACCAAAGAAAAATATTTGGAAAAAAAACGTTCATCCTTTGCTCTATGCTCACTATTGCAAAACTCTCTATGAAGAGTGCATGAAGTTGACGATAACTTCACCTTGGAGTGCAAATGAGGGAATAAAATATGTTTTGGATGCAGACGATGTCTGTTTATGCTGATATTTTGCATACAACTCTTCATGTTGTTATCAAGCATATGGCTTCAGAATGGAATTAAAAACAATTCATGTGCAGGCGAAAGGTTGTTTCTCCTTATGAATTTGAATAACCGATTCAAACAACTTTGGTCCATATGTGCTTAAGTACGTACAAATCACGTACACAAAGTTCCAACGAAGAAATAATCATTTCCCCCCCGAACGACTCGTTAAACGTTTCAACCAAATTTCAATCATGAATTATTTAGTAGGGGAACTATTGGTTCACCCTTAGAACCATTTTAGATTGACCTCATACTTGTCCGGTAACTTAAAGAGGGCATGTACAACACACTCCCAAAGTTTCAAATCAATCTAAAATCATTTGGCAGGGAAACGATTGGTTCACCCATTGACCCGGTGTACACTGTCACTCTTCAAGATTCGTGAGTGTGGTGCTTGATTATCCCATATGATGGACCCAGGTGCCATGGCCAAGTAACAAACCATTAAAACATTATGGTACGAGACAAACACAATTGAAAACAACATTTATTCAAACATGATGTAGCGTCAGAGGTCTATAAGTTTCTATCCATCCTCCAGCAATTTTTGGGCTCAGGCCAATTGAATAGCCCCGTCATGGAACGCTTCATAACATTTTCTAGTTTGTACCGCAACTCTACTGTGTCTACACACAAGTTTTCCAAAGCGGAAGCAAAACAGGTTCCAGTAGACATATCGTTGAACAGGCTTGCATCGAACGTGTTACCCCCATTTATTGCTTGGGCTATCTTCCCAATTGCAAAGGTCTCTGATGACACGGTTAGAGGGGGCCTACGAGGTGTGCCATCTAACTGGTTGTTGGCTACATTATGAACAATTGCAATTTCAGGTGCAATCCACCATCTATGTGCGAGAGTCTTTATCATCTTGACTCTGCTCTCGAAAATGTACAACATGGTTTTTGGGTCATCCGTCGTGGAGGCCATCCCCCAATCGTATACCCCGATGTACACATCTTCAGACCCTTGTGGAAAATACAACAAGATGTTGTCGGGGGACATGTCGTTGTGCAAGAGGTGGTGATCATGGACGTTGAGCATGATGTGCAAAAGCGCCCATGTTAATTGGGTGCGATTCTGTCGGAATCGAACCAGTCGGTTGACCTCCTGCATTTCCTGCTCCGTCCCCCGTTGCTCTATTAACTCCCTGTTATCCCGATCATTCCCCCATTTCCTGTCAATACTCAACCATGATCGTATGGTCCCCCCATTCCACCAATGTGTGTTACCTTCATTTCGACGTGGATGCAACGCAAAATACTTTATGATGCCGAAATGATGGAACTTTACAGCCAACGCCTCATTGTTATGTTGGACTTTGGCAAGCTCAGCATTTGTTTCCCTGGGCGTTTTCCCTGCTAGCTCCCAAGATGGAGGAATGAATTGATCCCCAATAATTCTAACCCTCCGAATTGTACCATACCCTCCCTGATTGGGCGCGTCGAGTTGTTGTACCTGTGCGTTTGTGGATATGTATATCACGTTCAATGCCGCATCCGCGGACGAGGACCCTGCCTTCCATGGGAGTGGTTTTGTACGTCATTTGGCGTGGGTCTTTGCCATGTCAGACCACCAATCCACAAGCACAAACAACCCCTCCTCCGAAGTTGACATGCGACCTTCAGCTACAAGTGTTCTCGTAACAAACTTGTCCATGGTTTGCCTCAGATTCCATGTGGCATCATGGGCCCAGTCCTCCATCCATTTCGTGAATTGGAACTTCGTCCTGTCCTCCTCCCATTCATCCCCGGCCAAAGCCTCCCTCATTCTCATCCCCATATTGTGCTGGAATCTAAGGAACCCCTCATTCCCATGTCGGACATACAAAAGATTCAAACGCATTATGTCATTGTCCTTCAAATAATCCAGCACTACTTGCTTCACCACCTTCGCGGCCTCTGCGCTTGGATAGTTTTTTTTGTTGACTTGACTATCATGTTCATGTGCATGTTTATGCTTCCTACCTTTATGCCCACTTCCCAAAGAACCCCCTAACATTGCGTTCGAAGCAACGTTTCCGGACATGATGAAAGTACTCTGCGGAATAGACGCGGCTTCGTAACGGAAAACTAAACCCAGACTATTGATAACCTTATATACTAGCAGACCAATTTCCTCACCCTCTGCTGGTATAGTACCCAAAGCAAACTCTCCCACGGTCCCAGGAAAAAAAGGCAAAAACTCATCCCCCACACAAATCCATTTTCTCTCCCCCGCCACGCTCAGTCCTGGCCACCGAAGTTCAAACTCCAAGAAGCCTCAGAACCGCACTCACAGAGAGGGAAAAAAGTGGGTTGGGAATGAGGGGTAGGCCCTTATATACTGCTTGGAGAGGCCTGGCGTGCGACCGCCTCTGCTGCCCATTCACGCCTCGCCACGTGTTCAGGGAGCGGTCGCACCTAATAACAAAATAATAATAATCTGTGACCACCACCGGCTGGTGGTCGCACCCATTTAAAAAATAATTAAAAATATGCGACCATCCCCTGCTGGTAGTCGCACCTATTTAAAAAATAATTAAAAATGTGCGACCATCCCCTGCTGGTGGTCGCACCTATTTAAAAAAAATGGAAAAGTTGTGACCACCACATGCTAGTGGTCGCACCCAATTTAAAAAAAAGAAAAAAATGTGCGACCACCCTCTGCTTGTGGTCGCACCTATTAAAAAAAATGAAAATGCTGCGACCACCACCTGCTGGTGGTCGCACCCATTTAAAAAATAAGAAAAAATGTGCGACCACCCCCTTCTGGTGGTCGCACCTATTTTTAAAAAAATAAAAATTTGTCCGACCAACCTTTGCTGACGGTCGCATGATTGACAATATAAATCATAATATATGAATTTTACAGATAATTAAAGAAGTCCACGTAATGAGGCCACATCGGTTGCCACGTCGGTTCTTATAGTAAATAGTCAATAGTAAAGTAAAAAAATAAACATATTTATGTACAGTAACGTCGGTTTAGGACATGACGTGACGCACGTCTGTCGTTGACGTCGGACGTGACGCTGACGCGTCAACGCCACGTCACGTCCAAATTTGCAACTAGGAGCTAGAGAGGGGGTGGGGAGCAAGCCAACTGATGTTCCACTGGGATGGTCTTACAGGTCTCTCAACAATCTAACCACTCAATGGAGACAGCAGATGCGAGCAATTCAGAATGGTAGAAGGGGTGAAGATGCATAGGGCCAAGTTTATAGGATATTGCTATGCATGCCACCCCGTCTACAACTCTACAAAGGGGCAAAGAATTGACAGGATCAAAGCGTGAATTGTGGTGCATGAACACATGGTAATCATGTGATTTCATGCCGGATAGTTTTTTCTTTACCACGTGTTTTTTGAAAGCTGATGCGTATCTGTGGGTACTTTAAGGTTTCGCACAGTATCCAATAAAACTTTCAACTCAGCTTCAGTTAGAACATAAGGAGCAGGAGGCATGATTAACGTATCTGCCCTGTCTGGATGTCGATGCAACCACAATGATGGATGCAGCCCAAGTAATTGAAGATCAGGCCGAACCTTCAATGTATCTTTCTCCCCAAAAACAGTCTTAATGCTATTTTCTGCAAAGTTCTTCTCGCAATGCATAGCATCAAACGTATGTTGTATGAGGAGGCCCTCCCAGTAAGGCAAGGCATATAAGATTGATAATTGCTTCACTCCGTGAGATTTAGAAGGGTTTGATGGCGAAACTGGTTTCCCCCCTGCTGCTATCCATGCAATCAGGTCAATTGCACGTTTCTTTATTTGTGTTCCCGTCTGCGTTTGTGGAGCCACTCTATGCTCAACAACACCATTCAACAACCTTGATCTTGTATACGGATGGTTGTGGGCAAGAAATCTCCGATGGCCCAGGAACACAGTCTTCGAACATGCATGTAAATGCTGTGAATCCACCTCGGGTCCACAGGCTGGACAACCAGCATAACCTTAGGGTAACCTGACCCGCGAGCAAGCCATATGCAGGGTAATCATGGATTGACCATAGCAGCAATGCCCGTAGCAAGAATTGGCGTTGTTGGAGAGCTTGGGAAACATCATAAGCTATGATGCCTCTCCACAATTCTTGTAGCTCCTCTACTAGGGGCATCAAATACACATCAATGTTCGCAGATGTAACAGACTCCTTTCCAGGAATAAGGAGTGCTATCATGACGAAAAACTATTTTGTCATCAACCATGGAGGCAAATTATAGTTGACCAACAGGATGGGCCATGTGCTCCAACTCGTGGATTGAGCACTGTATGGATTTACTCCATCTAAGGCTAATCCAAATCGTACATTTCGTGGTTCTGAAGCAAAATCCGCAAATGTGGAGTCAACGTGGGCCCAGGCTTTGCTATCAGCTGGATGTCGAACCAATCCATCCTGACTCTTATGTCTGAAGTGCCATGTCATAAGGTGCGCGATTGATTTGCATCGATACATGCGTTTCAACCTTGGGATGACAAGGAAATGTCGTAGTATTTTTCTGGGTACAGTCCCACGACCAGGAATGTAACGCGACGTCTTGCACTCCGGGCAAAAATCTGTTTTTTCATTCTCCCCACGGAAGAGTACACAGCCTTTCTCGCAGGCATGGATCTAGGTGTACTACAATCCCATCTTCGCAATCATAGTTCTAGCTTCATAATTAGTTTTCGGCAGAGAATTTTGTTTCGGCAAAAAACTGTTGCGCAACAATCCAAGAAGCTCATCCACAAAGCCATTGGGACACTTGTGGGTGGTGCACAAGTTAAACAAGTGCAAAGTAGCTTCAAATCGGCTGATCGAGCTCCCTTCGTAGAGTTTACACTGAGATTGTTGAAATAGCGTATCGTAGTTGGGGTCAACTCCGTGACTCAGGTTTGGGCCATTCTCTGCATTCTCTGCATTGTCCATGGATCTTTCCTCGTTGGGGCTGTCTTCAGCCCGAGTTCCACCATTAATCGGATCCTCCCTGTTTGCATCCGCAAACTCAAAAGCTTCCTGCAATGCTCGTTGAATTTCTGCCTCCACACCACCTTCATGATCCGTATTGTTCTCCCTTTGATTAGGCACCTGCCCAAACTCAGCCCGATCCTCATCGTCATCAGAATCAGTATGTCCCTGCATCCCGTGTTTCCCACGGTTCATTCACAGTATATGTAGATTATGACATGTGGACAAATGTAGTCCAAGGTTGTCATTGCTCCTCTCACTGAGTACGAGAAGCTACGTGAGGCTAACATTGCCATCGTGAAGGATGCCACGACGCAGTTGAAGCAGGACTTCGAAAGGTAAGGATCGAACAGTTCAGTGACCCAATCCTTTGACAATGCATGCATGGCTAACAGTGTGATCTCTTTCCATTTGCACGGTAGATGAGGTGTGATCGAGAGGCAGCGTTGTTGGTGTGAATGTAGAAAAGGCTTGAAAAGTGCAAGTTGAGTGTAGTTTAGGGTATAGGAGTGCATTCATAGCAGTAGGCGGGAGTGAACCGCATTTGACGGGCAGCCATTGGGACAGCGGTAAGGCACTTCATCGTTTTCTAGCTCCTTTATAAACATTAGGGTATGAGCTGCATTTGTCTTGTGTTAGTCGTTTAAGAGGGGAGATAGTCAAGTAACCTGTGGGCCGCAATGGAAGTATTTTTGCAGGATTATGGGTGTGAAACCACGTCGGAAGGCACGGTCTCGTGGAGCTCCTATCAAAGGTCCGGCAAGACGAAGTGCCCGACTCGTCACCATGACTCGTACAACTGCCAGCCCAAAGTAATTTTTGACATAGACGACGACGATCCTTATCTCTCACCACAAAAGGTCGTAGTACAGGAAGGGACTGGGGATTCAGCCGACTCCATGTCGGAGGACGCAGATGCAGGCACAGTGGCGCACGTAGGGAAAAAACGTGGTGCAGGCACACCGTCTCCATCTGTGAGTGCATTTTATGGGCATATTTGTAGTCTCTCACCACTTATTCCGAAGGTGAGCACAACCTCATGAGTGGTGAATAGTATCATGCGGACTTCATTAGGGGCCATGATCCGGGGAGGGATTGTCTAAATACTTGGCAGATTTAATTGCGTGTCAATATTCTTCTTCTTTCTGTTCTGTCTCTTCCGTGCTTTGTAGGTTTGTCCCTCTTTTGCATGTTTGGTTTCGAATGGGGTGTGCTGTCATAAGCACATTCTCTGTCTAGATTCAGCTTGTGCATTTAAGTCTGTCCATTTTCTGAGTGGAGGAGTTGCACCATTGCCCATGTGCATGTGGCCCCCATATATTTCCATAGCACTATTTACAACTTTGTAAGCAGTAGGTCTTGTATGTTGAGCACATTCCATCTTTTCCCATAACTTTTAGGTATGCCCCTCCCTACTGCATGTTTGGTATGGATTTCAGGCAAAACCCATACATAAAAGGGGTCGGAAAAGTCTTGGGCGCACATCATTGAAGCCAATCCAATTTGGCCGATTTTCTAGCCAAGATCTGTCCGATTTTTGGGTATTAATCAGACCTGTACAAATCATGCGTACTGTTTATACTTTATGACACCTTTATGTCATGATATGGTGTGGTCCTTGTAGTTGGATTTACTTGGCATTGTGTTTCATGTATGGAAACCCAGGGCAAGCAAAACAGAAGCAGAAAAATGCCACAGGAGTCGGCCCTCAGTCCCCCCAGGTTTTCCATACTTAGCCACCAGTACCAGGCTCTCAATATCGCTCCATGCCTAAGTACCCGGCTCCCAACCAGCATCCACCCACTGGCAATGTGGAGGGTCAGTACGCAACGGCCCCCCAACACAATTATGCAGCTAGCCATTATGGCCCTTATGCTCCTCCTCCATATCGCCCACCTCCTCCTCCTTATGGAGGTGGCAGGCCACCTAAATATCCTCCGCCGTATGCAGAGGTCCCATATGACCACTATGGATCCTCGAGTGGTTCCCAACCACCATGGCCACCGATGGGTAGCTGGCCGAATCAACCCTTCAACGTTCCCGCACAGGTGCCAGCGGTTCAACCTGCAGGGGATGTGGTTCAATCAAAGGCTGACAGAACCAATGCCTTGAGACGAGCAAATTATGTTGTGAAGGCCGCGGCATACAAAGTGAAGGAAGAAAGAGAGGTAGAAGGTCTTCCTGCAACTGTAGTTGTTGTGAACAAGGCAGGAAAACCAGTTGGTCAAACGAGGAATGTTTGGCATGCGGCCCTCAAAGGTCACGTTCATCGTATCTGTGATCCTTCTATAGCCATCAACTATCAGCCTGATGAGATCATTGAAGAGCTCAAAGAAATCCTGGCCAAGCTATTTGAATATGTCACACGTGGCTTGGATGATATTGCGTTGCAAAATACAATAGGAACAATTATGAAGTCCCGACGACATGACTTGCACAAGGAATGGCAGAAAGGTGGGGGGGAACCCATGGACGTGTCTGATGAGCATTGGAAGAGCCTCACCTCCTACTGGAGTACCGAACAGCACTCCAAAGTGCAGACCCACTTGAAGACAGCAAATGCCTGCATTCAAAATCACACCAAAACGGGCCAGGGAGGGAAGGACAGCATGGAGGCACGCTTAGTAAGAACCCTCATGAGCTTTCTCATTGTACTCCTCTCAATTTCTATGAATGCCAGTCTTTAAAGAGAAACCGGGTGCCCCCCTACGTTGGCTGACATACAAGAATACTTTGTCTCAAGGATATCAGCTGGGAGCGATAGGCGGGTAAGTGAGACTCAACAACCATGTGCTCTCAATACATGTGTGCCCTGTGTATTATAGCACGTCTGGTTGCTCAAGTTCTCAGTGAACGATCTAAGTGTTGAAAGAATGTACTCATAAGAGTGCCAGTGTGTTGATTGACAAAACTGAGTTTGGTACCTCTAACCACTTCCTGGTTTGGACTGAGATCTGTTGGGTTTGGGTTTGTTGATTTTCACTATAAGCCAACATTGTATCCCTAGGACGGCCCTGTCTGGCCAGGTCTAAGTCCATCAAGAGGTTTAGTAGAGGGTTAAACACATTTTACTTCAAAAGTTGCTGGGTGTGATCATTGTATCCCTAGGACTGCATGTGTGGTAGAAGGACCTGTGCCTGAATTTACTGCTTTGCTAGAACAAAAGTGGGACTAGTATTTTTGTACAGGTGAACATGTTGTAGTCATGGTTGCCAGCGTATGATGAATATGTGTCTGGTTGGTGTGATCATCCAATATGGATTGATAGATAAGGTGCTTGATGTTGTGCTCAAATATTGGTAGGTGAAAAAAAACTTGCTGGAACATGTTGTCTTATGCATTTTGGTCTATATGGCAGGAAGCGAGTGTAGCGTATTCTGCCATAGTCGGAAAGGTGGATGCAATGGAAAAACAAGTCGAGCCTCAAGGGTCTGATATGCTAGAGATGAAATCATGGATGTAGAACATGATGCACTCTCAAAAGGCAATGATGCTCAAATTGGGGGTTAATGTCCCCCTGGCAAGTCCAGTGATAGCTGGCATGAATGGTTCTGGTGTCACTGTATCAAAAAGATTGGCGGAGCGTTTTGAGACCGTAACTGGCGATCAATCTCAACTCTCCCCTAACCCTATCACCGATGATGGTTTGCATTTGTCCAAGCAGTTCGCCATAGGGAAGGCAGGCACTGAGACAACAATTTCAAGTCAGCCTGCCTCTGGTACAAAGGAAGCTACTGATCATGATGCCCGTGATATGTCTGAGAAGCTTGGTACACCGGATTCAGGTATGCATGATTCCTTGGGGAATTCAGATGGGGAGGATGGGATAGATGCTACGAAATTTCAATTGGTTGTGCATCCCACTGGGGCTGATATGTTGAAGCTAGATGAGCGTTTACAGTCTCCCCCACCTCGCAAGCACGTGCTAGTTTTGGATGTGAATGGATTGTTGTGTGAATCCATTCATGTTGCTAGTGGTCCAACAATTGGTCCCAAAGGATTTGTGGGGAGGTTGTGTGGGATGAATGGAAGCTTGAAACTTCATTCCGATGGTGGACTTTATTTTCAAAGGGCACACTAATCTTATTTTCTAGTGGGATGCCCTTTACTGTGAAGAGCTTAGTGACCCATTGGCTAAGGGGGCTGATGCAAAGCCCATATATTTGAAGAACCTATCAAGAATGTGGGCAGAGTGGCCAGAATGGGGTCCTGAAGACACTCTTCTTGTTGATGACACACCAAGAAAGGCATCAAACAATCCTCCATTTAGTGGGATATATCCGGAGCCATGGAAAATGCGATCATCAGGGCCAAAAGATGGCTATCTACTCGATGTGTTGTGGCCGTTCTTGGAGAGGGCAAGCAAGACTCCTAGTATTCCACAGTTTCTGAAGTCTGAGCCTCTCTTTGGACAATAGCCCTACAATTCTGCTCAGTGTAATCGTCAGAAAGTACAACAATGTAATGTAAGTCTGGTCCACATTTGGAATTCTTGGGTTGCTTGTGAATTGTATGAGCAGTGGGTTTCTCTTTAGTGAGCTATGTAACTAGTGTATTTCAGGTTGTAATGCCACTGAAGAAATTGTAATGGTTTGTGATATAGGGACCTATGATGAAGCGGCTCCATGTTGTCAACAAGTCAGCAGAGGAGCTGGAAAGTAGCCCTCTAAAGCAGTTCTCGCAGCCGCCTAAAAGTCAGCTTGGTGTAAGTCCATGACCTTGTACTCATCACCCCCACACTACATTCATTGGATATCTTTTCCAATTTTTGTTTATCTGGCCACTGGAGTGTAGACTACCGTCCTTCACGTTTGTTGTATCATTGTGGTCATAGACTCCGCATCCACTGGGAGACCATTGTGAGGGATGTACTTCAGTTTATTGCCAAGGGTAGGTACAGAAAGTACTCATAAGACCTTGTGTTTTGGCATAGCCTTTTGGGTAGGTAGGTAGAGAGAACGAAATTGAAATGTGTGTGTGTGTATGTATGTTGTTTGCTGCAACTTGTTGGCTGTAGACCTTCCTGCCTACCCTTCCTCCCTCCCCTCCCTCCATCCATCCATCCCTATTAGTAGTTGCAGCCCCCCTCCCGGTACTTAAGTACTATAATGCTTGGACCTCCGTAGTCTAGCGTGCATGGTATTTTCACTCATTGTTTTTGCTGGTGGGTGCTGGGATGACAGTTTAAGGTGGGAGACCAAGTTCGGCTCCTTAACATGATGTCCAAACGGACAAAAGTTGGATCAGGGATTATATGTTCTCTACAAGGTTGCAAGGTAAGTGAGGGCTACCCTGATGTGCCAGGTGAGTATGCGGCTATATACATCAAAGAGGCATACATCACTAACGCTCCTTTACCATATCTCAACGAAGTTAAGAAACATATTTTGTTGGGGGATGTGGTAGGAAGCACCACACTTTGGAGTTTGAAGCTACTAAGACATGAGGCTTTATTGACAAACAAAACAGTAGAACTTCCTAAATCCCTTACTTCTAGCAGTATCTGTTGAATCTAGTTTTTTCCAGGAAGTGCTTAGCGACATTGTGCTTGAAGAATGAAGCATATTTTGTGAATTTATATACAAAGACTGGTTTGAACACCACATGAATGTGTGTGCTGTGATTGTGATGTTGCTGTTTCTATGGATGGCATGTTTGATTGTAGTTGTCTTTCAGACTGTATGATATTGGTGCTTCTGTCAGTCTATGCAGCAGGGTTGGTGGTAGAATCTTTCTTTGTCACACTTTGCAACTGCCAGCAGGTTGGGGGTCCACTCTTTGGTCATTGGAAGATTAATGCGGGCTCTCCTTCCCTACAGAGGCAGTGTGTCTTGATATAGAGGGCCAATTGCTTTGCCAATTGCTGTGCTTATGAGAGCTCCACATGGTTTGTTTAAATTTCATATTAATTTACTTTAATTTACTATTTAAAATAGTCATTTGAAATTGAATAATATATAACAAATTCTAAAATCTACATGACCTATACGTGTCATTCACACATACTCCAACAAGACCACGTGACATCTGTAGTGTTGTAGTAATATAGTCACACCCATAGTAATGTAGTCATACATGTATTCATGAAATGTGCCACATGTTATCCTCAGCGATGTATTGAGTAGTTATGTAGTCATCAGTGTAGTCACACAATGTAGTCATGTAGTCATAAAGTTACGCCTACATCACTATATTCCATCTCACGATTTGGACACGTGTCATAGCAGAAGGATTACGTGTGTCACGCAGACAACTATCCATGTAGGCGGACTTCTGTAGTAATGTAGTTATCATGTTAGTCATGACATGTAGTCGTGTAGTCTATTGTACCATATGGAGATGAATACACATGTCAAATCCCAAGGATCCCACGTGTCACACACAAGCCTCTCCATGTAGGCGCAATGTTGTAGTGATGTAGTCATAACTTACAGTCGTGTAGTTATTTCTGTTATGACTACATCACCAAACCCCGCATCACTATCCCATGCCACGTCCTCAGTGACGACCATGACTTCGCACTTATCACTCCGTAGTCATGGTAGAACTGACTTCGTGTTTGTCACTGTAGAGTGAGGTAGTCATAAAAGCACTTATCACTGCAAATGCAGTGATATCCATAGTCATAAAAACGTTAATCTGTACTAGTGCATTCTCCAGACTTTGTTTGTTTTAATCCGGAAGGGTGGGATGGTTGCGTGGATGTGGGGGGGTGTGTCTGGGTAGTGGATGGTGGCCTTCATTTTATGAGTTATGGTTAACAGCTGCTCGAGCTGGTGTAGAAAGGGTGGCGGTATGTCTATATGTAGGGGGCGTTGGACGTGTAGGATCAAGGTTAGGGTCGGTTCTTTCCGTTTAAGGTACTTGGGAAGAGGGGGGGTATTAGCATATTTGAGTTGATTTGGATCAATTGTGGCTAGTAGTTTGACCCCTATCGAGAGGCGTAGGAGGGGATGGAGGCTATTGGGTGTGTTTTGCTATGTGACGATAAGGATTGTGGAGGTGGAGGGGGAAGAGTGAGCTGCAAAACGTGCCAGTGGAGAGCTTCGTGAGTAAGTGGGCTAGAGGGGGGGTAGGCAAAGCCCCTGCATTCCCAGATGTGTTGGGTAGCACTACTCGTGGCTCCAAAAATACAGTCTCTATGATGTGGACTGGAGAATGTGTGCATGTCCATAGGACATGTCAGCGGACTGGAATAACGAGTGAGTGAGCTGAAAAATGTTGATAAGTAAGGAAATTATATCCTATGGTATTGTGTGATGTGTGCATGTTGTTTCAAGTCTGGCAATGGATCGTGGTTTCTTGGGTGGGGTGTCCTTGAGGTATAGGTCAACAAGCCAATATATTTCGGTAGCAAAGTCTTGTTTCGGGGGTTATAGAGAGTGTAAGTGTGTGTTTGTAGTAGAGTACTTTTCCCATAACCATGCAAGTCGGTTGTTGGGGATGATTCCCATGTAGCGGCCATGTGAAGACGGGGGCCCATGTGAATAAGTGGTTGATTATGCTTGAGGTCATGGTACTGTTAATGAGCTTACCAGAGAGCTACGAGTTTTTTGTCACATCTTTGGAATCTCTAGAGTCTTTTGATCCTCAGAAACTCACTTAGGATGTTGTGGCTACTAGGTTGTTGAATGAAGAACTCATGAGAAACGAGAAGAGTGGATCTTTTGAGTCTAAGTCGAGCAAATCAGTATTGCTTGCCCCGAAGAACATGATGGATTACAGAAAAGGCAGAGACAAGAGCAATGATATTTGCAATTATTGCAATGAGCTGGTTGGCCACTGGGCGAGAGAGTGTAAGAAGAGAAAACTCGACTGGAACAAAAAGAAGAGTGAACAGGGAAATAGTGCTGAAACTAGTGGTGAGGCTTTTGTGTCAGATTTATCTATCTTCTCTTACTCAGACGTGTGGTACATAGACTCGGGGGCATCCACCCATTTGTCTCATCGGAGATATTGGTTCATTGAGTATGAGAGTACTATCCCACCTATCAAGATATATATCGGGGATAATTCTACTCAAGAAGCCACGAGGAAAGGAAAAATTTCCATGACATCGATGTCGGTGGGAAGTAACACCATTGAGGCTGTACTAACCAATGTCTTACATGTCCCCGGGATAGCCAAGAACCTCTTATCTGTGACGAAAGCAACCTCACAGGGTTATATGTTCGAGTTTGGAGAGAATAGATGTCTCATACAAAATAATAAGAAAGCGGTGGTTGGACATGGTGTCCGTGATAAGTGCCTTTACAAGTTGTTGTATACTAGCACCAAATTAGCTGTGGTGGAGAGTGTTCATTTTCCTAATGTTGGAGGACCAGACAACATCAACTTGTGGCATCAATGGCTAGGTCACTTGAATGGAGAGAGTGTAAAGCTTGAGATAACCTTGTGTAGGGTCTTTCCATATCCACAAAGTTGAGTTTACATTCTGTGAGAGTTGTGTACAAGGGAAGCATTATAGGGAACCATTTCCAAAGGAAGGAGGTATTCGGACGACGGAGCTTCTTGGACCAGTTTGTAATGGCATATGGGGACCAGCAAAAGTGACTTCTTTGTTGGAGCAAGATACTTCGTGTCATTCACAGACCATTTCTCCTGAAAATCATTTTGTTATTTTTTGAAAAGCAAAGCCGAATGTTTTTCAAAATTTGAGCAATTCAAAGTTTTTGCGGAAAATCAAAATGGGAAGGAGATGAAGAAAATTCATGTCGAAAGAATTCAATCGTTCTTGAAACTTCATGGAATCCAGCAACAGACGTCTACACCGTACAGCCCCCAGCAAAATGGAGTCGCTGAGCGCTTAAATCGGAATAAAGTGGAATCTGCCCGTTGTATGCTTTTCCAACAGTCGTCAAAATATTAGGCGGAGGCTATTAGCACAGCTGCATATCTCAAAGCACGAAGTCCCCACAAATCTGTTGAAGGGAAGATGCCTGAGGAGGTATGTAATAGGAGAAAACCAACAGTAAAGCATTTGAGGTTTTTGGTTGTGAGGCTTATGTTCACAAGCCTGATCAATTGAGGACCAAACTTGAGCCTAAGAGTACAAAATGTATTAAATTTGTGGGATATAGTTTGGATTCAAAACCTTACAGGTTAATCAATAAAGCTACATGGACGTTGATCATCAGCCGTGATGTGGTGTTCAATGAAGAAACCAACATTAGCTCAAATGACAATTTTTCGGGTAGAGAGGATGAAAGTCAAGTGGAATCTAAGTCGAAGGGAAAAGAGATTGTTGAATTTGATGACAGATCAAACGACGGGGGAGCCATCACCACAAACCCCGTTGAGAGATGAATCATCACCTCCTCGACTTGTTGTTGATTTGCAGATTCCTCCACCAACTAGAGAGGAATCTGCAGAGACATCCAAAGATATCTCCCCGTAAGTCTACCCAAGTAAAGGGAGCACCGTCAAAACTTGTTGACATTGCTTGTGTCGCAACAGGAGAAGAGCCGCTGACTTTGAGAGAAGCCCTTCAAAGGAAAGATGCCAAAGAGTGGAAGCATGCAGCTGAATACAATTCTCTTATGCAAAATGGCACGTGGCTTTTACATAGCTTCCAAAAGGCAAAAAGGCCATAGACAATAAATGGGTCTTCAAAATTAAGCGGAAATCAAACGGCGAAGTGGATAGGTATAAGGCAAGGCTCGTGACTACGGGTTTCCTTCAAACACGGGGTGACATAACTCAAATTCAATGGAAGAATGCCTGTGAATTTTTGACACTCCTCATTATGACAAGACCAACCAAAATTCGCATCATTGTTCTACCATGTGAAGCATGTTGGGGGCTGGAAAGCTCAAAGTATACTGACCCATTTGCCTAACCAGTAAGCAAATGGCTGAAGTCAATAATTTTCAATGTAACTTAAGAACAGCTGGACGCTTTACACCAAGACTACTTTCACCGAGTGCCTCATAGGAGCGGCCCAAATGATTTTGACTGCGGTTTTCATGGCCTGCTTGCGAGAAAAGGTAAGTGAGTGATTGAGTGACCGATTCAGACATTGTTCTCAAAAGCGTCACAAAGAATTGCGACGTGTTTTTGTTCGACAGGGCCCAATCTACAGGTGGCGATTGCGTTATGTTGTGGGGCGTTCGGATTCGTTGACGGCTCGTTTGCTGGACACGTCTTGAATTTCACTGTTCGGAGCTCGGGGAGAGAATCTAAGAGAGAAACGGGACGTACTCAGCCCGGGGCATCTGCAGCTGGACACCGACCAACGATTCTATGTATATTCTCTGGGGAAGGTGAGATCCTCGAGCTGCAGAATTCCAGGGTTTTTAGATTACCTTGGTAGTAAGGGTAGATCCAGCGAGCATAACGCTCACACGTAATTGCTGCCAGCTGGTTTACGTTGTTGGTCGGTCCTAGGTAGTTGCCACACTCGTTAAGCTATGCCTTGGTGATTGGCCTGTGTTGATAATCAAAGAGCTCGGAGTGCTCTGAGGACAGTATTTCCGTCTCAGTATGTGCGCTTGGCCTGCAAGTCTCTTGGGTTGCACTTCCTTTCTTTCATCTCTCTCTCTCAGGCTCACACTGGGAGTGATTTGTCTGTTAATCCCACATTCTTGCGGCCCATTTGAATAACTAGGAATTCTCGTCCTCCTTCAGTACAAAGGCTCCATCTTCTTACACTGTCTGTCGGTTTTGACACATTCCGACAATGCAGTGGATCAAGAAGCACGTTGGTCATGGGGAGGATACGGGGAAGCAGGAGCAGGCTCCTTTCATCATTGGGTCCGACAAATGGATGGGCAGCACCGCGCAGCAGAACCAAAATCAAAGCCCAGGGTCGTCCGGTCCCCCTCAAGAAACTTCAGAATTAAGCCCATCGTCACCGCCAGAAAGCGGAAACTCTCCAGTAACTGGGTCACAGTCTGTGGGCGATGCAGGGACAAATACAGAGAACCCGGAAGTCACACAATACACCCCAGAAAGCGGCTCAAAAAACACTGCCACCAACCGGCCGTCGAATTACCCCGAAATTTACCAAGGAGGTGCAGCAGAGGTGAATAATGATCAAGCTGTGGGTTCCACAACGGATGCTCTGAAAGAGCTGTCGGTTGATAGAGAGAAAGAAGGGGGAAAGGGCGAAGTGGAATCATCTGCAGAAGTTTTGGTGAAGATTGGGGGCGCAATTGTCCACTTGATTGATGAACAGGAGAGCCCTCACTTGGTTACTGGAGATTTTTCAGTCATCCGAATCAATCAGCAGGGAAATGGGATCGTTGTGTTCATCCATGTTGGAGACAGCCTTAGTTGGCCAGTGATGAAAGATTCGCCTACTGTGAAGCTTGATCCAACCCACTATTTTTTCACCCTTCCTGTGCCTCCTGCAGTGGATGAAGTAGAGATTGACGGCAATGGCGGTTCTGGAAAGGTATGTTCTACAGTTTTTTGCTGTTGTTTCTTTGGGTCATGTGTCTGAACCCAGTTGAATTTACCTACTGTGAGGTAGGAACCTGTACCGTTATGATTTTGTTGACGAGCCCCTGCTCGGTTTGGATGAAGCACAAGTGAGGCCGAATGCCTCTTCAAGAGGGAAGAACGATTGTTGATTTATGACGTCCACAGGACTCCTGAAGTGGAGAAGAGTTCTACTCATGAAAATTGCGGGCACCCAACACTAAAGGAATGTGAGAAGACTACAATCGACACAATCATATGAGGAAAAGGGGGAGGACTGAAGGAGAGAACTTGGGGGTGACTAACATTTTGGAAGGTAGTTGGATTTTCTAAATGTTAAATGTGAGTTTGTGTGTGTGAAATACTGCTGTCATGTCAAGACAGGATATAACTGATTTATCCAAAATCATTCCAGAATATCTCTCTTTTATTTTTGGCTTACCTTTATTCAAGGGGGGGGAAGTAGAGACTACGTCCCTTCTAGTTCCCACAACCAGAGAAGTTAACACCACCTTGTTAGTCCAGCACTAGAAAAACAAGACTACCGTGCATCAGACACTACCCAAACCAAAGCCAAAGCTGCCAAACACGGGTTTCAGAGCTATGATAGAACTATACGAAGCAACCGAACCTCATATACAAGGTTGGGAGAAGAAAGTCATTAGCACTCCTAGCTATCAAGGCAAAGGTGAAGCCTCACCTGCTCCCATCCTATCCAGAGCCACAAACAATAGTTGGTGAGAAATAGCAGGCTTCGTCAGCCTCACTTAGTTGTTATCCATGTACACCAAGAAAGATAGGACAAAGGAGCAATGTCTAAATGTCCGATGAACGGTAAAAACATGAAGACAGACAAGTGGATACAGGCAAAACTATATTTCAGAGATAGAGAAGGTACTCTTAAGATGTTTGCAGTAGCCTTGTGCCCGCCCAGTTTGGAACAAGAGGCAACATGCACTACCTTTGCGAGAGGCTCACTCCAGCGTGGGACTTGACTTGATATAAGCAATTAGTTTAGGGTTTAAGGTTAGGGGGGAGAGATTGTACTCATAAGACGTTGTTTGCCGTAGCCTTGTGGCCATTGACCCCGCGCCCAGTTTGAGCGGGAACAAAAGGGACAGAACCTACCTCTGTCAGGGGCTGACGTTGGTAGTAAGACTTACCTCCATATAAAGAATTAATCCGGGTTTTCCAGATATCCTCTAGAAAACCCTTCACACAAGCATCAATCTGCTGTGTGTGATTTGCCCAAAAACTAGGCCTCAGGAGGGCCTGGGCTTTTGGCTCAGCCTCGAGACTTTCAAAGTTGGTAAACAGGGGTACAGGCACAATTCCCTTAATAGATTTGAAGAGAGCGTCTCTTTGGTGAGAGAACCGCGGACAGTGTATCAGAAAATGAATACTGTCTTCAGATTGCCCACACAACGGGCAATTGCACTCTCCCTTTCCTCTCTGCTTCTGTTTGCTGTTCAAAGGTAGGCTTCCTGCCCTGAGTTTAAATTTCAGTCTAGTGCCGAGAGTGGGTAGACCCTTGAGGTCATCCAAGATGTCCTCCCCCATGTCACAGACTGGAAACAAGTTCAGGGAAGTTTTCTGCCTAACTTCATTGTTAGGGGGGAGAGAGACAGAGAGAGAGAATGTACTCATCAGACGTTGTTTGCCGTAGCCTTGTGGCCATTGACCCCGCGCCCAGTTTGAGCGGAACACAAAGGGACAGAACCTACCTCTGTCAGGGGCTGACGTCGGTAGTAAGACTTACCTTGGTGTAAAACATTGATCCGGGTTTTCCAGATATCCTCTAGAAAACCCTTCACACAAGCATCAATCTGCTGTGTGTGGTTTGCCCAATAACTAGGCCCCTGATTTTTGCTCAGCCTCGAGACTTTCAAAGTTGGTAAACAGAGGTACAGCCACAATTCCCTTGATAGATTTGAGGAGAGCGTCTCTCTGGTGAGAGAACCCCGGACAGTGAATCAGGAAATTAATATTGTCTTCGGGTTGCCCACACAACGGGCTTCTGTTTGCTGTTCAAAGGTAGGCTTCCTGCCCTGAGTTTAAATGTCAGTCTAGTGCCAAGAGTGGGTAGACCCTTGAGGTCATCCATGATGTCCTTCCCCATGTCACAGACTGGAAACAAGTTCAGGGAGGTTTTCTGCCTAACTTCATTTTCATCAGACAATTTCCTGGCAACATGGCTTTAGACACTACAGCCTCTAAGTCAGATTTATCCAGCAGGTTCAAGACTTGCAGGTCCAGATTCAGATCCTTGAGAATCTCTTCTACTCTCTTCTGCCAGGATTTAGCCTGTTTGACAGGATGGTCCTGTTTCCAAGATATGGAGTCGATTAACTTAGGATATCTGGTGTTGGACAAGTGTTGCAGCTGACCCCACCATCTGACCTTGAATTCATCTCATCCTTACATTTAAGGAAGGGATGCCAAACTCACCCCGAATAGCCACATTGGCTGTTTTGGAGCATGCTGACATGCACTCCTTAAGTACCACCACTTGAATGGATTCTAGAGACTTAGCCTGGTTGGAGTTATCAACCCATATTGCAGATGCGAACTCCAAGGCAGGTCTAATAACGCGACAAAGCATGGTTTTCTTGACCTCAGAGTTGATCCCTCTGCAGTGGAAAAATTTAGTGAGACCCAGCTTTTCGCCCTTGCCCGGATATGTGCATTCCAGTTACAGTTGGAGGAAAACTCAACGCCCAGGTATGTGTAGGAAGGGAGGACCGGAAATCTTGGCTACCCCACTGCCACTTGAGATCACTTCCTCCCTCTCCTCTGTCGTTGATTGCCACCAGTGCACATCTACTGACGTTAGCCTCTAGCCCCCAAAGGTCAAAGTATCTGTTCACGCAATCAATCAACTCCTGGAGGTTGGAAGGAGTCTCCCCTATGCCTGCGAAGTCATCCGCAAATGGAAGGGCTGGTATGGTGGCATCACCCACCTTAACCCAAATCCCTCACTTCGAGGAGTTGATTGATGAAAACATTGAAGAGGGGGAGAGGGTACATCCTTGAGCTACACCTTGGTCTATGTCAAAGAAGTTAGACTTCTGTCCATTAACAGTGACACAACTTTTGGTGTGAGCATACAAGTTATGGAGAACTCTCCACATCTTTCCCTTGATCCCACAAGACCAGAGGCGGAGCCATAGACCATCTCTCCACACTGTGTCATAAGCCTTTTTGACATCCAAGAAAAAAACCTAAGTGGGTTTCCCTTCTTTTTTCCTTCCCTGGATAATCTGGCTTAGAGTGAAGATATGATCCACACAGCCCCTGTTTCGCCGAAAGCCAGCTTGGCTTTCGTGGAAACAACCTCTAGATTCCAGATCAACCTCGAGACAAGTACTTATAACTCTGCAAAATATCTTGCCAACAGCAGTGAGGAGCGCGATGCCACGATAGTTCCCCGTTTTTTCTCTGTCACCCTTCTTGTATAGATTGACAATGACCCCCTGTCGCCAGCAAAAGGGGATCATTTCTGTCTTCCAGATAATCTTAAAGAGGAGAACTAGGGCCTCTATCATGGGATCGCCACCGTGCTTGATAAGCTTGTTTACAATGCCATCAGGTCCACCAGCTTTATATCCGTTTAAATGCTCAATTGCTTCCACAATCTCAGAAGAACTAATGGGAGCGTTGTAAGACTTTGGAATATATTCCAGGTCATCAGGGCTGTTTTGAATCATGGGAACAGTTTTTCCAACCGTGTCGTTCCATTCTTCAGAGGACCCCTCACTGTTAGACCTAGAAGTTCTGCCAAGGATACTGTAGTTCTTTGTTGGTTTTCAAATTGCAGCACTCTTTATAGAGGACACGTCTCTCAGCTATCTTGAGTTTAATCTCATTGGTCCACCAATCAACAGCTCTACCACAGACAATTAGTTTCCTCCCAATGATCTTGTCAGCCACAGAGGAGACGAAACTCTCCCAAGAATCCACTGCTCTTTCAACTTCATTTCTTGCATTGTCAGAGCGAGACTGAAGGTCTTGGAGCGAGTGGACAAAGTGAGGGAGGGCCTGGACATACTCAGCCTTGACCTCTTCATTATGGAATTTTTCTATGCGCCACTTCCGAATTGAATGATTCACAGATCTCTGGGTGTTGGGAAAACACCTTTTGATCTCAGTCATGGTCAGAGGTACCAATATCAGTTCTGTCGATCAACACACTGGCACACTGGGGAAACAAATTTTTGTCCATTATGATATAATCCACAATGGAATGTTCCCCAGTTTGGGCTTTCTCACGAGTCCACTGAGAGAGAGAGAGAGAGAGAAGTATTTTCAGGTCCACAGGTATGAGACCGAAAGAAAGCTCCAGATTTTCAATCCAAAGTAAGACTTCGAATGACACAACAAATTTCATAGTTAGCCTTGCCGCAAGAACGCGGGGTATATGTCCTGGTGCTTGTGCCAGGTTGACAAACCGTAGGTTATCCCGATCAATATATATATTACATCCAAGAGAGAACTATATTATCCCGTCATGAGTGATGAAGGCCTGTATGAGTGGATTGTGGAAGAAAAATTTCAACTTCAATTATGCAGGTTTCAGGTCTCTGCATCGAAGTGTTATTATGTGCTAAACCCGCTGTGTTGCCCCTTCAAAGAAATCAGTTAGTCATTCTTATGGTTGTTACTCTTTTACAGTTCTTTCAATGACAAAGGAGCAGTGGACTCTTTGTACTTTCTTTGACTGGGAGTTAAACCATGTTTTCATTCAATGGTTGGTTTGAAATGTTTGTAGACGAAGGACAGTCACAGTCCAGAGGAAATCGAAACACTGAACTATGGAGTTACATTTCCAGTGTCTGGGCAGGAGAAGGCTCTGGCAGAGCTTGATAAAATACTGGAACAGTATTCTTTCTTTTCTTCCCCTTCTCTTGTTCATGGAGACAAAAACAGAGATGAGCTGGTAAAACGGGCACAGGAAGCAGGAGAGAAAGCGGGGGTGGAAGCCGAGTCTCCTTACATTGTACCTAAAGATCAGAAAGTACCTAGTGCTATTGAAGGTCCACATGATGATTTTGGTGGAATGGTTTTGCCTCCAGAAATGGTCTCCAGTGATGGAAAGAAGGTACGACGGACATAGACTAGTCTCAAAAGTTGATGAACGTTATTCTGCCTAAATAGACAGGTAGTTATTGTTTTTCTTTGCTGTCTGGTGAGGAACAAAGTACCTTTAGGGCATATTCATTGCTAGTGTTCAACCCTCCTGGAGCTGGCCGAGGGAGATCTTATTGGTTTGAAGCTGGTATAGACTCCATACTAACAAAGCACGATATTGACTCCAGAATTGCCACTGTGCCTATGGATGCGCCACATGTCACTATACTTAGTGGTCATGCATGGAAGACACGCAGGGAGGGAGGGACACACTGTTCAAGGATTTTTCTGCATCTTGCTGAGTAGCTCATTTTCCTTTCCATGCACCTCCCTCATAACTCTGGAACCAACACATTAAGGGGGGGCATCTTTTAAACATCTTTTAACTATGTATAAACATTGTTAAAATCACGTTGCTGATGCATTGCAGTTCTGGTCATTTTTCAGATCACAGAGCAAAACCAATCCAATTTTTGGACTACAATGGCTCCCAATGTTGATGACTATGGGACTAGTACAGCAAGGGGAATTGCAACAGGGTCAGGGCATATAATAAAGGGTATTTTCTGGGTGAGAGATTCAACAGTGGCCCAGCTGGAAAGTGGTTCTATTTACATGAAGAGTAAAATAAAGCCGAAGGACAAACCCAGTCAAATCAGCCCTCGGACTCTTCGTAACTTGCACCGGTAAGCCGGTCTCCCTCTATCTCTCTCATTTTGTTCTCATGAGTTATACTATGTCCTACACGGCCTTTGGTGGGGAAAAATATATCTCCTATCTCCTTTACATCTCTTTCTCTCTTATGAGCTTTCCGCAGTCGTTATAAAGTACCATTTCATTTCATTTCTCTCATAAAAGGACAGGGGGAAGACCCCAGATCAAAGTTCAGTAGCAAATTCTTCACAAAACGCCTCAGCGTAGAAAGCATAGGGAGCCACACAAGCTTGCCTAAGGCCCCAAAACAGAAGTCCTCAGTAAACAAGAAGCCAAAGAAGCTTCCATAACTAAAACTGAAGACAAACAAAGCTATATCCATCTGTGTTGCATTTTGTAGGATCCCCTTATTATATTACTGATTATGGCCACTACTTGGGCTATGCTGATACTTCATGTGGTTTGGTGTGAAAGTCCAGGGTGAGGAAGATGTCGAGGGCAACAGACCATGTGGCTAAAAGTGTGCTGACTGGTGTAGTGCTGACCACGGGCTTTTTCATGGGTTCTGTTATATCTTCAAAAGCCGGCAAAAAGTTCTTCAAGCTGTTACCTGGAGAGGTGGCACTTGTTTCACTTGACGCCTTTGGTAAGTGGAGAACCTCTTTAGTGTGGTGATCACTCTCTGTTTCTTGCTAGCCTTCACCCTGGTGATTCATATTTAACGGTGTCTTGAACATAGTGTCTTCCACCAGTACCAGATTCCAACCATGGCCAAGGGGTAGAAATTTGTGGATTTTTTCACTGTGGCTTAGAAGGTAGATTATAAAACCTTGACACATTGGGGCCTGACAATCTCACCCGTTGATTGCATGAACACTGGATTGGAGGTGTATCTATGAACCCAAAGCCTACTGGTCAAGGCTCCGTAAAGGCAAAAGTGCGCACCATTTGAATTTGCTTTCGACTTTTGGCTGAGTAAGTGTGGTTGCTTGCAGGGATGCTGTTCGATGCAGTGGAGAAGGCAACAACAGATGTGCTGGAGTCCACTTCCTTTATGACCCAAAATATTGTCGCTCACAGGTTTGATTCCCCATCCCTGTCTTGGTCCCTATCTCTCCTTGTCACATGGGCCCTCTGGCCTCTCTTGGATGTAATTTCTTTCCTCCTTTCTTTCTTCCTTGTACCCCGCCCAATCCCCTTCTATTTCTTGAACTTCGTAACTACCCAGAGTAACCGTAGCCACATTTCAGATCTTTTCAACCCAGAAAGCTAAAACAGCAGTGTTACAATTGACTGCATGATTTCTAATTTCTGGCCATGAGCATGCATTTAGATAATAATTCACATCCTCTGTCAGGAGCTGATGAAGTCAGGGGACTCCTGGGTGCTTGTCACTGATGCATGACTAGCTTGTGTGGCCTGATACCCCACTGATGTCAAGAGTTCCGCACTGTTTTGTTTGGTGACCTTTGCAATGGAAGTCTGGATTCTCCCCCACAGTTATGTATGTGTATACGTACATATAATACATGGTCACCTTTTGTGACTAGCTAGGTCAATCTCAGACATGCACACTGGATCTATCAAGTACAGAGCACTAAGGCATTTTTCATGCTGAGATTATCTCCTGAAGAGGGAAAGAAGTGTGCGGGGGGTGGGGGGGGAAGGGGCTCAGATTGCAAGTCTAATGCCCCAAATCTAGGCCATGTGTTTGGGGATTGTGTTCCCCTTTCTGGTTTTTTCAGGAACCGTCCACGTATGTTATGCAAGCTTCTCATTTTGAGACAATGCATTGACTTCATGCAGATATGGAGAATCGGCTGGCCAGGTGACAGAAGAAACTATTGCAACCGCTGGGCACTTGGTTTCTACAGTATGGACTGTCGCCAAATTGCGGAAAGCCCTCATGCCAGAAGACGGCGTCACAAAACTGACCAAAACTGGTATGGTGAAAGCTGCAGCAAAATCAGTTTTCACTGGAGGGAAGAGCAAGTAATATCACACAGAGTGGCTTGGATGTAAATGGGACACAACATGCACAATATTGGTGGGTTCCACCCTATTAGGGGTATTCATGATATATGGGTTGGCAGTGACATCGTGCTGCAACACATGATGGTAATTATGGCAGCTGCTTATCATACATTGTGTAAGTGGAGATTTACTGCCAGTCAAACTTGTTTGCAATTGGTAAGAAGAGTGTACCTACACTACCAGAGAGTCCTACCAGAGTGTCCTGAGAGTCGAGCTCTTTTGTACAGAGTTTTTCTCTCCTTTTACAGAGATGTATTGATAGGCCAAAAATAAGATCGGTATCCCCAAATCCACGGATTTCCAATGACATCAAGATAGAATTAAGTGTGGTTGTATCACTCAAAAAGAGGGAAATGAAATGAAATGGTACTTTATAACGTCCGCAGAAAGAAAGAGAGAAACTGTATAATGCTTTCAGGAGGCTGAAAGAGCTTATGGGACAAGAGGAAGCAGGGTTCAAGGAAGTGGGGCCCTCAACAGGCAGCCCAAAAACAAGCCATTCTCTAAGGTCCAGAACCTCATATTATATGCAGCCAAGCATTTTTAGTTCTCACAATGAAGCACTTCAGTGAGGGAAAGCAAAGATACAGATAGGTGTGGAGCAGAGATAACAGAAAATTGTGCAAAATTAAAATCGAGATAGCAAGAGCTGTTTGTACTTTTCTTGGTTTGTAGCAGTGCCAGCTGCCTTGGCAGGATGATGGTCTGTCGATCCGATTTCTTTCCATATGTGTGGTGTCATACTTGAATTGGAACATACTTGTGAAACTTACATTGGCGCGTTGAAGTCTGGTGCTTGTGTGGGAAGCTGGTTTTATGTCACGTGAAGAGGGGGTCAGAGATCAACTGCAACTCCTTCTGGGATCCTCAATACATGTAACCTCTGTCCAACCCCAACTCACAATGGTGTCAAGTTTCAACCTTACGTCTAGCCTTTTGTTGTTGAACACATGCTACCTCAACACAGCAAAGAGACATAACAGTTCTATCAGAGTTGCTGCGTATATTTTGCTAGACTCTGAGTTGCATGTCTTGGCTTCGTTTGTGGACTCTAGCGCAGAGACTTTGCATCGCGTTGAAGAGAATGGACAATATCCGGTCAACCGTACTACTATTGGGCTGAAAACATGTCAATGCTGTATGTTGTGCTGAGTCATGCCAATTAGGAAGTATTCCATGCACCCTCCCCTCGTACCCTCCTCCTAGCGTGCAACGCGTCCCTCTCAGGCCAGTGCGCGCTCCTTTTCTCATTGTTTCAGCGTAGGCGGCCTCGCTGGAAGCATGCTTTCGTGTCTCAGCTATTATTACTGCATGGCTCGTTTTAATATCTGCATGTGTTAGCGCAGGCTTTCTCGTCTCCCTCCCTTCTCCCCTTGTCGGCGCTTTACTCCTGAGCTGCAGTCCCGCCCTCGCTTCTGCGCCCTCTCTCCAGCTCTTCGTGCGCGCTGATTCGCTTTCCCAGCCTGCGCTGCGCTCTGTCGGTTCTTCATCGTCGATTATCCCTGCCTGCGGCTTCCTGCTTTATATGGAGTTTATTTGATGCTAGGCTGTCAGCTGCAGTCGGCAAGGTAGTCAGTTGCAATTATTTGGATTCCTAGTGTGGCGGCTCTCCCTCCCGCCTGGCTCCTATCTCCTGGTGTGCGCCACGCAGTCTCCTGCATTGCGCCCCCAGCATTTACTTGTTCCCCGCCCGCTGCCCATTCCTGGCCTTCTTCCTCTGATCAGTTCACTCACTCCTTCTTAACGTGATCTCCCCGCCTTCGCTTGGCTCCTTCTCTTTGCTGTGCGCGTGCTCTTGCAATCTTGTATTGCATCTCTTCTTCTCTCTGCCGATCATGACCTCTAGGGGTGCCCCCTCCCGCAAGAAGAGATCGAGATCCGGAGTCAGCTCAAGAGGTAGGGGTAGTTGGGTGACCCGCACCACCGCTCCCTCATTTTAGGCAAGGGCCCAGACGCAGCTGGTCCATCTCAGGGGATGGATTTGATCCCCTGGGCTGAGTCAGTGGCCCCTATCTCTGATTCTCAGGAAATCATTCCGCTGGACTTAGAATGCCTGAGAGCTCACTCAGCTAAAATGCAGCAGCATGGCATTCTTGTGCACTTTCCAGAGAGACCGAAAGACAGATTGGGCGAGGAAATGGATTATAGAGCACTTGGGGGCAGAAGGCGGTCTCACGCACCATTTCTGCCACTCCATGGGCAGGGGCTTTTATCCAGTGAAGTTCGGTTCAAAGGAGGATGCAGAGAGGGCCCTGGCTTTCAACACCAGCAAGTCGCGCTTCAAGGTACACATTGTAGAAATAACAAACCACCTGATCTGTAACTATAAAGTCAGGGTTATCTGTAACACACAAATAGAACTAGAGTCAGCAAGATTTGCTGTAAAGTAGTTAGTCATCAATGAAAGAGACAACTGGGTAGATAGAAATTAAGCTGATAGAGTTATTAGCACACGGATGCTATAAACATAGGTAGGTGAGGTAACCAGTATAAGAGGTAACCAGTGTAACCAGTATATGTCTCAGATCACCGTTCTTGTGGAGATCTATTATAGTAAAGCTTGAGCTTTATGTTGCTGAGTTTTTCTAACATGGTATTAGAGCCAGCCATTTGATCCTTAGCTTACAGATAGATACAAGAGTCTACGGTCATGACTTCAGAGATTTCAGTGGAAGAGCGTGGTGTTCAGGAGTCAGAGGTGACTAGTCCTGCAAGGAGAACGACGCTCAAAGCACTCGAAATTCCACACTCGTCGAGAATGACAGGAGGTAGTGAGGGAGCTATCTTTGAAGTCAACAAGCTGGCGGGAATAGCCAATTATCAGACTTGGAGGTTCAGGTTGAGGGTAGTAGTGTATCTGACTACCTAAGAAATGTGCAGGATCTGCACCAGCAGTTGCTAGCGATGGGAGATGTCATACCAAATGAAGATATCGTCATGGCAATACTCAATGCTCTACCTAAGAGCTATGAGTCATTCATACAAAGCATCTCCAGCAGGGACGAATTTCCTACACTTGATCAGTTCTATCACGAAGAAACTAGGAGGGAGATGAAGGGAACCAAGAAGGTTGAGGAGGAGGCCTTGATCATGAAGTTTAAGAAGCTATACAAAAAGAACGATGAGCATAGGTCGACCAAGCCAAGGCTTGGCAAGTGCTACAATTGTGGAGAACCAGGTCACTGGGCCCGTGAGTGCACTAATCCAAAAAAAATGGGGAAGAAACCACATCAAACAAATAGTAGCACCAAGGCCAAAGGGAAGCAAGTTGCAAACATCGTGCAAACTGAATCAAGTGATGAAGACAAGGAGTCTATTGAAGAGGGATCTGATCTGTTTGAAATGGCAGTGGCCTCTCTTGAGATAGAGAAAACTCACGATGGAAGCCCATGGTACTTTGACTCTGGGGCATCCAAACATGTGACGGGAAAGAAAAGTAGTTTGGACAGCTTTGAGGCCTCTGTGAATGATGGACGTGTGAAGTCTGCAGGTGGGCAGACTCACATTGTGAAAGGCAAAGCCACATTTGTAACCCCTTCAGGAATAAAAAGGATTGACGAGGTTCTCTACGTACCGGGTCTGACCAAAAATTTGTTGTCAGTCGGATCTATAGCGGACAAGGGACACATCGTTGTGTTTGATTCGCATAGATGTCTAGTAATGTCCAAAAATGGGCCCAAACAGATAGTAGCAAAAGGGATTCGTGATCCTAGAAATGGTTTCTATAAGATGGATATGTAACAGATAGAAGTAAATGTTGTGTCATCGAGAGAGAAGGAAGTCATGTTGTGGCATCAAAGGCTGGGGCATTTAGGCTCTCAGAACAGGAAGCTACTGGAAAAGCAAAATCTTGCAGAAGGGTTGCCAACGCTTGATGACCTAGATGAAACGTGCGAACATTGCATGGCAGGGCGACAAGTCCAAGAGCCAGCTCCGAAAATCAGCACAAGAAGGGGCGAACAGGCCGCTCGAGTTGGTTCACACTGACCTATGTGGACCATTGCCAACAGCATCATTATGCGGTTCTAAGTATTTTGCTACCTTCACTAATGATTATAGCAGATTCACTTGGATATTTTTTCTCAAGAAGAAGTCAGAGACCTTGGAGAAATTTAAACAGTTTAAGCAACTTGCCGAAAATCAGACCAAGGAGAAGCTAGTAGCGCTGCGATCAGACCGTGGAGGTGAGTTTATATCATCGGCCTTCGTCAATTTTTGCAGAGAAAATGGGATTAAGAGGGAGTTGACACAAGCATATACTCCTCACCAAAATGGAGTTTCTGAAAGGAAGAATCGAACGCTGTTGGAAAAGGCTCGGAGCATGTTTATACCTAGCAAACTCCCAAATTATCTTTGGACAGAGGCTGTGAATGCGGCAACCTATTTGGCCAATAGACTTCCTACTCGTGCAAACGAAGGTATGACTCCCATCCATAAGCTTACAGGCGAGAAACCTCGGTTAGACCATTTGAGAGTCTGGGGTTGTGAGGCGTTCATGCATGTTGCCAAAAATAAGAGAAGTAAACTTCAATCCAAGTCCCAGCGATGCCTTCTAGTAGGGTATGACGAGCAGAGCAAAGCATACAGGTTGTTCTATCCAAAGAAGAAAATCATTGAAATTAGCAAGGATGTCAGATTCAATGAGTCCCAGTTTGGATTTAGGGCGAATGACGCTGATGCACTACAAGGACCGACACAAATCAGTCAGTTTGTCTTCAGGGAAGTGAAAGATGACTTGAAAACTAAGCTTCCTGCATCACCTGCTACAATACAAGAGCGTGCTTTGTCAAATGATGGAAACACCGATGCATCTGAAGGGTTTTCTGACAATGAAATTGAGACGATGCAACGAGTGACATCACTTTTGATGCATGATGGCTCTTCGTTGGATAGTGGCAACATCTCGAGAGAAATACAAGCACACTCGAGGGAGAATATTGAGGAGAATGTGCCACGGCAATCAACAAGACAGAAACGTCTACCAAAGAGGTACACTGACTTCATTATGTCCATAGAAGAGCAGGAACCCGTAACCTTTGAAGAAGCGATTGTGAGTAGAGGCTGGAAAGAAGCTATGAACTCTGAAATGGAGTCGATCGCTAAAAACAAAACGTGGGAGTTGGTAGATCTTCCTTCGGGGAAATAACCCATAACAACAAAATGGGTGTACAAGATAAAGATGGGATCAACTGGAAAGCCTAAGAAATTAAAGGCAAGACTTGTGGCTAGGGGATTCCAACAGGTTGAGGGTTTGGATTATGATGAGATGTTTGCCCCAGTGGTAAAATGGGCGACAATCAGAACCGTTATTGCCATGGCTACTCATGAAGGATGGGAGATCAATCAATTAGATGTGAAGACCGCTTTTCTAAATGGGGAGTTGAGAGAGGAAGTGTATATGATGCAACCTGATGGATTTATCAAGCCAGGAGAAGAAGGAAAGGTATGCAGGTTAAGAAGAGCATTGTACGGATTGAAGCAGGCTCCAAGAGCCTGGTATGAGAGGATAGACACCTACTTGAGAGCACAGGGTCTCAACAGAAGTGAATCATATTGTAATATCTATTTCTTCAATGAGGATGGCAAAACAGTCATTCTAGCACTCTATGTGGATGACCTATTGTTGACTGGTAGCGATACTACCAAGATTAGCTGGATCCAAACCCAACTCGAGAGTGTCTTTGAAATGTCTAGCCTTGGCCGACTGAGCAGATATCTCGGAGTAGAGTTTACCCATGTTGACAAAGGGATATTCATGGGGCAAAAGCTCTACATCATGGACATGTTTAGAGAATTTAACATGGAGGACTGCAGAACGAGCAAAACGCCCATGGCAGAGGGACTCAGGTTAGCAGCAGATATGGGGACAGAAGCAGTAGATGCAACAATGTATCGGAGAATGGTGGGGAAGCTTCTCTATTTGACCAATACTAGACCCGACATCAGTTATGCAGTTGGAGTAGCAAGCAGATTCATGGAGAGGCCTGAGGAAACGCATCTCGAAGTAGTGAAGCACATATTGAGATACCTCAAAGGAACAACTGATTTGGGAATCATGTACTGGAGAGGTGACTCTAATGTCATCAACAGATATTCCGACTCCGATTGGGCTGGGGACTATGACAGCAGAAGATCAACAAGTGGCTTCATTTTCAGGTTGGGAGCAGGACCCATAAGCTGGTTGAGTAAACGTCAACCAACTGTAGCCTTATAATCGACAGAGGCTGAATATAGGTCATTATCAGATAGCACCAAGGAGTCCGTTTGGCTGAAGCGAATGCTTCAAGAATTGAGTCTTGCAGACGAAAGGGTGCCTATTCAGATGTACTGTGATAATCAGAGTTGCATTAAGATAGCGCATAACCCTGTTTTTCATACTAGAACTAAACACATAGAAGTCCAATATCATTTTGTTCGAGAACAGATTTTGTTAGGGAACCTAGAGGTCAATGATGTCTCAACCACCGAACAAATAGCGGACATTCTGACAAAAGCCTTAGGAAGACTCAAGTTTGAGAAGTGCAGATTCAAAGTAGGCATGAGGAGTTTGCAAGAAGTTAGAGGTCCAAACTAGAATTCTATAATTGTGGTTTGAGAGGGAGTATAGAAATAACAAACCACCTGATCTGTAACTATAAAGTCAGGGTTATCTGTAACACACAAATAGAACTAGAGTCAGCAAGATTTGTTGTAAAGTAGTTAGTCATCAATGAAAGAGACAACTGGGTAGATAGAGATTAAGCCGATAGAGTTATTAGCACACGGCATGCTGTAAACATAGGTAGGTGAGGTAACCGGTATAAGACCTGTAAGTCTGTGTCTCAGATCACCGTTCTTGTGGAGATCTATTGTAGGAAAGCTTGAGCTTTATGTTGCTGAGTTTTTCTAACACACATTTTCCCATGGTCTCCAGATTGGGGTCACAAAGATGGGGCTTAGCATGCCCGAAAAATTTGATGGGACGAGATCAAGATTTCACGGTTTTGTTCAACAAGTACAATTGTTCCTACGGCTACATCCACAACGCTACCCTGATAAAGGTATTCAAATGGGATTCGTGGGCACCCTTCTATCAGGCACTGCCATATCTTGGTTTCACCGCTATTAGAGAATAATTCGCATTTACTATACAATTTTGAAGCGTTGATGTCCGAGTTCACTGCAACGTTTGGAGAGAATAAGCCTCGAATCATTGCCCTCCCCTTCCTGAGGGCCACGTCAAAGCGGACTGCCCACACAGGGAGAAGGAGAAGGGCGAGTCCCATGTGCAGGTGGTGGCCACCCCACCTGTAGCACCTATCTCTACTGAGCCCTCTGTCTAATAAAAGCAGCTTCAGGTGGCTTCTCTGGAGGCTAATGCGGTAAATGATGCTTCACTCCACACCTTCAGAGATGGCCGCGTGGTTAAGAGAAAGAGAACCATTTCGCCCACGGTGTCGTCCCCCCCACCTCGTCCTAAGCTGTTTCTGCTGCCGCGTGACCAGGGGAGGATTGAAGGACTCTGCTGGTTACCTGAGGGTGACTCGTGTAAACTTTTGGGTCATCTCATAGGGCATAATCTCTCTCAACAGTCACGTTTTTCCCCTATACTTTGCTCCCTTAAGTCCAAGCTTTCCTACTGGGGCTCGGCCAGACTTTCCATTGCGGGTCGGGCTTTGGTGGCTAATCAGGTCTTATCTGCATCTATTTGGTTCATTACTTCGGGTTTGGGATCCAGGTAAGTGCATCCTCAAATCCATTAAAGCCATGATTCGAAATTTTCTTTGGGGAGCCCTGGATGCAACGAACTCCAAACGTGCGCTGGTTTCCTAGTCACAACTGTGTTTAAAGAAAAAGGATGGGGGTTTGGAATTTTAGATCTAGGTAAAGAAATTGATGCGCTGCTAGGGAAATGGATTCCCCGCTCTTTCTTGCCTTCGGCTGGGCCTTGGAAATATTTGCTTTGGAATAACGTGCTTAGATCATTTCCATCCTCCAGCCCTGGCTGGAGGCCCAGTTTGCGTTGGCTGTTCCAAGGAGGTACCAAGAACTGTAGACAATTAGTGGGATCTTTGTGATTATCTTCCAGAAAGGACCCGAAATGAAGCAAAATGTTGGAGAGTGCAAAGCCCTGGAGGGAGCTCACAAACAATTCTTCAGTCTTTTTAATGGCCAGTGCAATCTCCTGGGAGGGACCAGAGAACTTGATTTGATCCTCTTGCGAGCCCAGGAATTTGAGAGGCCACACATACCGTCTGTCTGGAGAATTTGGGGGCCATGAATTGTTGGTCATCCAACGAAGTCTGAGATTCCGTGACCTACATCAAACTGCTCGATACAATTACATTTGCTGTGATCACATTGGTACCTGAATAATTTATATACATTTGGTGATCTCAATTGAATTAGATTCGATTTCAAACTGTGACATAATTCAACGTCATTTGGTTTATAGTGTGCATCCCAGGCATTCTCAGAACACATGCATAATGGCCTGCGGCGGTTCAAGGATGGAACTGTTTCATGACAATGAATTTAAGAAAATTTAGAAAATAGAATTTAAGAGCACATTGACGTTGAATACGCGTCTGCACCAATCATTTAAACTAAATTGAATTTAAAAATTGAATCTGATTGATTAGACGGTGCAGGGATCACATTGTAAGTTTTTTTTTTTTTTAACAAAGGGGGCGGAGACCCTTTTAGTCAAATTAATAAAAAGGTCAGAACAGTGGAAAAAATAACCACTACTAGGGCCGTGAAGGCTTATTGAGGGGAAACTTCCCCGTGACTCTAGCAAAACCAACTAGCTATGCAGTAGAGAAAGATGGAGCGACCAAGCAAGCAGGGGCGTTGATGAGAGGGGTTGTGAAAAGATTGGTTCTCTGGTAAGAAGGTAGCGGTGATAGAGAAGAAATGTAGAGAGATGTGTACATTTCAGATGACAAATGTAGACAGAGAGCAAGCCTCATGTGTCGGAGCTGGAGCAAAAAGAGGCTGAACGAATCATTCTCAAGGAGTCAGCAGGTACTAGAATTTCAACTGGGTTTTTAGCTTTGAATCTCTTGCTCTCTTGTGACGCCAGTTGAATTCCACCTCGTCCCCCTCACCAGGGGACCTCCCATTGAGGGGGGAGAGTGTCTTTCCAGTGAAATTGAAGGTTGGGAAGGCTGGTTCCGAGCAGGCACCCTTTGCCCCAGGAGTCATGGAAACCTTGGAGCGGCTTCCTCCCCCGCCGTTCTGAAGTTCTGGGAAGAGCTGCACAGACCACCCTTTCCTCCCCTCAGTCAACAGATCAAAGTAAGTACAAAACAAAATTGATCTGCCTCTAGGGGGTTTACCCTCATAAACCCAAGAGCACCTTGCCTTCCATAAGTTCCCCAGAGTGTGTGCTCTCAAAGTAGCCCAAACTGGGCAGGTACAGTGAGGTTGGCCAAGTAAGCAATTTAGCAGCAGCAAGGTGGGTGGAGGGAGGGCAAGGAAGGAGGACCAGTGAGAATAGAAAGCCAGAACTACTCTCCAAACCCTGCTGGATAACGAATAAGAAATTAGGCAGTGCTCTATGGATTCTGGTTGTGTTAGACACAACGTGCAGTTTGGCGTGTCTTCATGGGTTGCCTGTCTGACTGGTAGAATCTTGTGAGCCAGTTTCCACAAAAATGTAGAAACCTTTGTTGCCCTATCTTTCCTCCATATATCCTTCCATATCTTGTCCCATTTGACGTTGGGTGAGATTGTAAGTGCTCCATTTCCTACTCCATTTTCTGATGAACGAGCAATGTGGCCTAAGAAGTCTGTATCCGATCTTACCAATGTATCCGAAAAAAGGGGAGTGCTTTGCATCCATCCAGCTCCACTCCCCTGGATCAAACTGTAAGTCCGCCAGTGGTGCCTGTAGGAACCAGGTCAGAGATATGGCTCGAGCCCATTCTAGCTCCTGCCCCTGATTTGGCATTGGGTTGGCATTGCCATTACCATCCAACACTCTAATGTGATACAGAAATTTCGTGTCATGCTCCATTGTTCCCATAAAAGCTAGGGAACCATCTGCTGCTGCCTCGAAACCAATTCCTGAAGCCAAGTCTTGTTCTATAGGAAGCACCAAGATGGCAACGGGCTGGTTCGTTTGGTGGGAGGCCATCCACACCGGGGTTTTCCAGCTGAGCCCGACATCCACAAGCAAGGGAAGCATGTACTAAGGGATGTTCTGGAGTATGGTATCCCAACCCTTGGCTCTTCTCCCACCCATATAGCTTGAGATTTCAGCTCTCTTGTAGAATTGGGCCCGGTCGCGGATACTTGCCATGTGTGTGAACCCCTGCCCCTCCCCAGAAAGCCCATTTTGCATTTTGCCTAACAACTCCGATGAGTCCATGTTGAAGTTTGGCAAAAATGGTTGCCTTAGGCACTCTGGGCTGTTTGCTAGAGAACGCTGGGCAGAGAGCCTCACAGGGACTGCCATGCTTTCCAGATCGACTGCCAAGGTCTGGACCCAGTGAGGTACCTTTGTTTTTCCCTTGACCCACCCATCTCAAGGAAAGAGCCCACAGGGGAGAAGAGGATGGATTGCTCCATAAGATAAGGCTGAATTAGTTTACTACAGGGAGTGTGTCTGTGCTTAATAGCTCTAGAAACCCATTTTGCCAAAAGGGCTTTTATTTGTGAACCTGGATCTATAATGCCCAATCCTCCTCTATTCCTCTTTTGACAAGTTGTTCCCATGAGACCAGGGCTCGCTTAAATGTAGTTGCAGATGAGGCTCCCCACAGGAAGTTACGCACCAGGCCTTTTATTCTTTGACAAGGTTTTGTCCCTGGATCCCACACAGCAGCATAGAACCAAATTCCATCCTTCCAGCACCTGGTTAACCACCAGGGCCCTTCCAACCAAGATAGCATAGCGGAGCCCAAAAAGCCAGTTTTTTTCTTTAACTTGTTGATGACCCCCTTCATATAGCTCTGCTGGGGAAGGTTCAGACCTATCTGGTGGCCCAAGAGTCTGTGTGATTCTCCCTATTTTAGCCATCTAAGGCCTATCTCCTCACCCCATGCCTGACAATGAGATGCATGGGAGCCGGTTTGCAGCATAGACAGGATACCAACAGATTTCCTCCAGTTCACCTTGAGGCCTGAGGCCAGGCAGAAAGACTGTAGAGCTTGTAGGGCACGGTCTATATTTCCTTTGCAAGAATTGTCCAGTAGTAAGCTAGTGTCATCTGCGTACATGGAAGTTTTCAACATTTCTTCCTGATATGTTGGTAGATGCAGCCCCACAAATGTCTTGTCTGAAGTCCAGTAGATGCCCTAGAGAGTCCCCGCTATGAGGAAAAAGGGAAGCCAGTGGACAGCCTTGCCTGACAGATCTGGTAATGGCAAAAGATTGTGAGATAACCCCATTTACCATTACTCTACTAGAGGCAGAATGGAGCAGGATACGAACCCAGTCCACGAAGAAGCCTGGCAGCCCCGTCTTTTCCATTGCCTGTAATAAGAATTGCCAATCAATGGAGTCATAGGCCTTCTCGAAGTCCAGCATGGGGAAGGCAAGGGGCTGATGATTGAGAGTGGCTCTGTGCAAGGCTTCGTGGGCCAGCAGTCAAGGATCGTGCGATCTTTTAGGAACCCTGTTTGGTCCTTCCTAATGATGGATGGCAGCAGTGGTTGTAACCTCAAAGCCAAAGCCTTTGCAATTATCTTGTAGGTGGAGTTGAGAAGCGTAATGGGGCGGTAGTTGGTCATGGTATCCTTGTCTCCTTTCTTGAAAATCAGAGTAATGAGCCCTTCCAAGATCTGGGATGGCATCACACCTTTTTATCGAAGATGTCATTGGCCATTAGCAGAATCATCACTTATTGTTCCCGCATGGCCTTGAAGAACTCAATCATTGGCAACCGTCCAGCTCAGGTGGATTTGTTTGAAGCCATGCTTTCCACCGCCTCTCCCAATTCTCTCTCTGTAAATGGGGCTGCGAGTGTGTTCCTGTTCGTGGCGCCAAGAGCCTCTGGGATCCTTTGAATGAGTAAAGCTCTCGCCTGATCTCTGGAGGCCGAGGGGGGCTGGCATTGAAATAGCTGCCCAAATAACCTTGCTGCCAGCGTTGCCATATTCCTAGGGTTGTCTCTTGGCAGTCCTGTATCCGGTCTTTTCAGTGCAGGCACTGTAGTGGCAGCTCTCCTTTGCGCGGCTTGGGTGAAGAAGTACTTGTTCATCTTTTCGCCTTTCAGCGACCAATTAACACCTGCTTTGATTCTGATGAGCTTTCTTTGGCTGTAGTAGCAGCGACAAGTTTCTTTTAGCAGTGTTGTAGGAGATCAACGTCTGAGGCCCTTCACGGCCTGCCTGAAGTTGTTACTGACACACTCGCAAACATTTGGTGAGAGCTTTTTGTTTTCTGGATCTCTCCTTAGCCTGCTCCCTAGATATTTCCTGATAACACTTCCAGACTAGTTTGAGCTTAGATAGGTAGATCAGTGTCGGAGAGGAATAGGGGAGGGAAGCAGTTCGCCAGGCATTTTCCAGAGACTGAAATTGCCCTACGGGTCATTCAAGATTGTTGGGTTGAGTTTGAAGTAACCCCTGCCTTTGACCCTGGCGCCTGGGGTACTGAGCACTAGTACAGATTAACGTTTTTATGACTATGGATATCACTGCATTTGCATGCATAGGGATAAGTGCTTTTACGACTACCACCTACACTCTACAGTGACAAACACGAAGTCAGTTCTACCATGACTACGGAGTGATAAGTGCGAAGTCATGGTCGTCACTAAGGACGTGGCATGGGATAGTGATGCAGGGTTTGGTGATGTAGTCATAACAGAAATAACTACACGACTGTAAGTTATGACTACATCACTACAGCATTGCGCCTACATGGAGAGCTTGTGCGTGACACGTGGGATCCTTGGGATTTGACATGTGTGACCATATGGTACAGTGGACTACAACGACTACACGACTACATGTCATGACTAACATGATAACTACATTACTACAGAAGTCCGCCTACATGGATAGTTGTATGCGTGACACACACGTAATCCCTCTGCTATGACACGTGTCCAAATCGTGGATGGAGTATAGTGATGCAGGCGTACTTTATGACTACATGACTACATTGTGTGACTACACTGATGACTACATAACTACTCAGTACATCAGCTGAGGATGACATGTGGCAACATTTCAAATACAGGTAGTATGACTACATTACTATGGTGTGACTATAACTACACACTACAGATGCTACTGGTCTGTTGGAGTATGTGTGAATGACACGTGTAGGTCATGTTAGATTTTAAATTTTGTTATATTTATTATTCAATTTCAAATAATTTAAATAGTAAATTAAGAAAGTAATTAATACTGAAATTTAAACAAAACATGTGGATCTCTCATAAGCACAGCAATTGGCAAAGCAATTGGCCCCTATATCAAAGACACACCCCCTCGCAGGGAAGGAGAGCCTGCATTAATCTTCCAATGACCAAAGAGTGGACCCCCAACCAGCTGGCAAGTTGCAAAGTGTGAACCCGTTGAATAGACTGACAGAAGCACCAATATCATACAGTCTGAAAGACAACTACAATCAAACATGCCATCCACCATCAAACACACACACACATTCATGTGCGTGTTCGAAGACAAGTCTTTGTATATTAAATATGACCACAAATATGCTTTTGATGTGCACAATGCACAAATGTCGCTAAACACTTACCTGGAAAAAACTAGATTCAACAGATACTGCTAGAAGTAAGGGCTTTTGACACAAAGCAGTAGAACTCCTAAACCTCATGTCTCAGTAGCTCAAACCCAAAGTGGTGGGGTGCTTTCCTACCACATCCCCAACCACAATATGTTTCTTAACGTCGTTGAGATATGGGAAAGGAGCGTTAGTGAGGTATGCCTCTTTGATTTATATAGCCGCATACTCAACTGGCCACATCAGGGTAGCCCTCACTAACAGCAGCCTTGGCAGAGAACATATATTCCCTGATCCAACCTTTGTCCGTTTGGACATCACGTTAAGGAGCCGAACTGGTCCCCACCTTAAACTGTCATCCCAGCACCCACCAGCAAAAACAATGAGTGAAAATACCATGCATGCTAGACTACGGAGGTCAAGCCTTATAGTACTTAAGTACCAGGAGGGGGGCTGCAACTATTAATCGGGAATGGATGGAAGGGAGGGGAGGAGAAGGGTAAGGCAGGAAGGTCTACAGCCAACAAGTTGCAGCAAACAACCATACAATACCCACACCCACATTTCCTTTCGTTCTCTCTACCTACCTACCCAAAGGCTATGCCAAACACAAGGTCTTATGAGTACTTTCTGTACCTACCTACCCTTGGCAATAAACTGAGTAAATCCCTCACAATGGTCTCTCCCCCTGGATGCGGGGTCTATGACCACAAGGCTACAGCAAACGTGAAGGACGGTAGTCTACACTCCAATGGCCACATAAACAAAATTGGAAAGAGAGGTCATGGACTTACACCAATTGATTTCAGGCTGCTGTGAGAACTGCTGTGAGAGGTCTCTTCCCAGCTCCTCTGCCTGACTGTTGACAACATGGAGCCGCTTCATCATAGGTCCCTATATCACAACCATTACACAATTTCTTCAGTGGCATTACACCCTGAACTACACTAGTTCATAGCTCACTCAAGAGAAACCCATGCTCATGCAATTCCACAAGCAACCCAAGGAATTCCAAATGTACTGGCCCGACTTACATTCCTTGTTGTACTTCGTGACGATTACACTGAGCAGAATTGTAGGGCTGTTGTCCAAAGAGAGGCTCAGACTTCAAGAAACTGTGAATACTAGGATCTTGCTTGCCCCCCCCCCCCCCCCCCCCTCTCCTAGAACGGCCACAACACAGCGAGTAGATAGCCATCTTTTGGCCCTGATGATTGCATTTCCATGGCTCCGGATATATCCCACTAAATGGAGGATTGTTTGATGTCTTTCTTGGTGTGTCATCAACAAGAAGAGTGTCTTCAGGACCCCATTCTGGCTTACTCTGCCCCACACTCTGATAGGTTCTTCAAATTATATGGTCTTTGCATCAGCCCCCTAGCCAATGGGTCAGTAAGCTCTTCACAGTAAAGGGCATCCCACTGGAAATAAGATTAGTTGCGCCCTTTGAAAATAAGTCCACCATCGGAATGAAGTTGCGAGCTTTGCAGCAAGACCACACTGCCACCTCAAAGTGTGCAAACCACTTTGCAAAAAATGAAATACAGCTGGGTCTCAAAACTACCATTTTCATCCCACACAACTCCCCACAAATCCTTTGGGAACTTGTTTGGACCACTAGCAACATGATTGGATTCACAGAGCAATCCATGCACATCCAAAACTAGCAAGTTTTTGTGAGTTGGGGGAGACTGTAAACGCTCATCTGGCTTCAACTATCAGCCCCAGTGGGATGCACAAACCTATTGAATTATGCCTAGCATCTGTCCAATCCTCCCAGTTGTGAATTCCCCAAGGAATCATTGCATACCTGAATCCGGTGTACCAGGTGTCTCATACATATCACGGCACGGGCATCATCATGATCAGTAGCTTCCTTTGTACCAGAGGCATGCTGAACTTAATTGAAATTGTTGTCTCAGTGCACTGCCTTCCCCCTATGGCGAACTGCTTGCGACAGATGCAAACCATCATCGGTGATAAGGTTAGGGGAGAGGTGAGATTGATCGCCAGTTACGGTCTCAAACCGTTCCGCAATCTTTTTTGAGACAGTGACACCAGAACCATTCATGCCAGATGTCACTGACCTGCCAGGGGGACATTAAACCCCAATTTGAGCATCATCTTGCCTTTCTGAGAGTCCATCATGTTCTGCATCCATGATTTCATCTCCAGCATATCAGGCCCTTGAGCCTCGACTGTTTTTCCATTGCATCCACCTTTCCGACTATGGCAGAATACATACACTCGCTTCTTGCCATATAGACAGAATGCTAAGACAACATGTTCCAACAAGTTTTTTTCCACCTGCCATATTTGAGCACAACATCAAGCACCTTACCTATCATCCATAATTGTGTGACACACACAACCAACCAAACATATTCATCAAACGCCTTGCAACCATGACTACAACATGTTCACCTGTACAAAATACTGGTCCCACTTTTCTGTTCTAGCAAAGCAGTAAATTCAGGCACAGGTCCTTCTACCACACATGCAGTCATTGGGATACAATGATCACACGCAGCAACTTCCTGAAGTAAAATGTGTTACCCTCTACTAAACCCTGATGGACTTAGACCTGGCCAGACAGGGCCGTCCTAGATACAATGTTGGCTTATAGTGAAAATCAACAACCCAAACCCAACGATCTCAGTCCAAACCAGGAAGTTGTTAGAGGTACCAAACTCAGTTTGTCAATCAACACACTGACACTCTTATGAGTACAATATTCTTTCAACACTTAAATCATTCACTGAGAACTTGAGCAACCAGACGTGCTATAATACACAGGCACACATGTACTGAAAGCACAGTTGTTGAGTCTCACTTCCCCGCCTATCGCTGCCAGCTGACATCCTTGAGACAGAGTATTCTTGTATGTCAGCCAACAGAGGGGGGCACCCGGTTTCTCTTTCCTACATATGAACCCAACATAACAAACAATATGAAGCCAATGTGCAATTGTATCAATGGCTCAACCATACAAAACCATACCAAACCACTAAAGATAATGCAAAGTCAAGATTGAACGATCATGTCAGCACAGAATAAGTTGTATACTAAAGCTCAGCTCCAAAATTGCTGGAAATACTAAACCATAAGCAAACCAGCATTAAAGATTGGCATTCATAGAATGTATTGAGAGGAGTACAGTGAGAAAGTCTGAGGTTCTTACTAAGCGTGCCTCCATGTTGTCCTTCCCTTCCCTCCCCTGCCTGTTTTGGTGTGATTTTGAATGCAGGCATTTGCTGTCTTCAAGTGGGTCTGCACTTTGGAGTACTATTCTGTACTCTAGTAGGAGGTGAGGCTCTTCCAATGCTCATCAGACACGTCCATGGGTTCCCCCCACCTTTCTGCCATTCCTTGTGCAAGTCATGCTGTCGGAACTTCATAATTGTGCCTATTGTGTTGCTCAACGCAATCTCATCCAAGTCACGTGGGACATATTCAAATAGCTGGCCAGGAGTTCTTGAGCTCTTCAATGATCTCATCAGGCCTGATAGTTGATGCTATAGAAGGATCACAGATACGATGAACGTGACCTTTGAGGGCCGCATGCCAAACATTCCTCGTTTGACCAACTGGTTTTCCTACCTTGTTCACAACTACATTACAGTTGTAGGAAGACCTATACCTCTCGTTCTTCCTTCACTTTATAATGCCGCGGCCTTCACAGCATAATTTGCTCGCTCAAGGCATTGGTTCTGTCAGCCTTTGATTGAACCACATCCCCTGCAGGTTGAACCGCTGGCACTGTGCGGGGAACGTTGAAGGGTTGATTCGGGCCAGCTACCCATCGGTGGCCATGGTGGTTGGGAACCACTCGAGATCCATAGTGGTCATATGGGTCCTGTGCATACGGCGGAGGATATTCAGGTACCCTGCCACCTCCATAAGGAGGAGGAAGGTGGGCGATATGAAGGAGGAGCATAAGGGCCATAATGGCCAGCTGCATAATTGTGTTGGGGGGCAGTTGCGTACTGACCCTCCACATTGCCAGTGGGTGGATGCTGGTTGGGAGCCGGGTACTAAGGCATGGAGCGATATTGAGAGCCTGGTACTGGTGGCTGAGTATGAAAACTTGGGGGACTGAGGCCAACTCCTTGTGGCATTTGTTCTGCTTCTGTTTTGGCTTGCCCTGGGTTTCCATACATGAAAACCAATGCCAAGTAAATCAACTACAAGGAACCACACCATATCATGACATAAAGTGTCATAAAGTATAAACAGTACGCATGATTTGTACAGGTCTGAGTACCCAAAAATCAGACAGATCTTGGCTAGAAAATCGGCCAATTGGATTGGCTCATGATGTGCGCCCAAGTCTTTCCGACCCCTTTTATGTATGGGTTTTGCCTGAAATCCATACCAAACATGCAGTAGGAGGGGCATACCTAAAAGCTGTGAGAAAAGATGGAATGTGCTCAACATATGACACCTACTGCTTACAAAGTTTTAAATAGTGCTATTGAATATGGGGGCCACATGCACATGGGCAATGTGCAGCTCCTCCACTCAGAAAAGGGACAGACAGAAATGCAGACGCTGAATCTAGACAGAGAATGTGCTTATGACAGCACACCCCCTTCGAAACCAAACATGCAAATGAGGGACAAACTACAAGGCACGGAAGAGATAGAACAGAAGAAAGAATATTGACACGCAGATTAAATCTGCCAAGTATTTAGACAATCCCTCCGCGGATCATGGGCCCCTAATGAATCCTCATGATACTATTCTATTCGCACTCATAGTTGTGCTCACCTTCGGAATAAGTGGGGAGAGACTACAAATATGCCCATAAAATGCACTCACAGCTGGAGACGGTGTGCTGCACCACGTTTTCCCTGGCGTGCGCCACTATGCCTGCATCTGCGTCCTCCGACATGGAGTCGCTGAATCCTCGTCCCTCCTGTACTGCTCCCTTTTGTGGTGGGAGGTAAGGATTGTTGTCATCTATGTCAATAATTACTTTGGGCTTGGCAGTTGTTCAAGTCATGGTGACGAGTCTGGCACTTCGTCTTGCCGGACCTTTGATAGGTGCTCCATGAGACGTGCCTTCCGACGTGGTTTCACACCCGTAATCCTGCAAAATTACTTCCATTGCGGCCCACGGGTTACTTGACTATCTCCCCTCTTAAACGACTAACACAAGACAAATGCAGCTCATATTCTAATGTTCATAAAGGAGCTGGAAAACGATGAAGTGCCTTACCACTGTCCCAATGGCTGCCCGTCAAATGCGGTTCACTCCCGCCTACCGCTATGAATGCACTCCTATACCCTAAACTACACTCAACTTGCACTTTTCGAGCCTTTTCTACATTCACACCAACAGCGCCGCCTCTCGATCACACCTCATCTATTGTGCAAATGGGAAGAGATCACACTGTTAGCCATGCATGCATTGTCAAAGGATTGGGTCTATTTCGACAATCTCAGTGTAAACTCTACGAAGGGAGCTCAATCAGCCGATTTGAAGCTACTTTGCATTTGCTCAACTTGTGCACCACCCACAAGTGCACCAATGGCTTTGTGGATGAGCTTCTTGGATTGTTGCGCAAAAGTTTTTTGCCAAAACAGAATTCTCTGCCGAAAATTAATTATGAAGCTAGAACTATGATTGCGAAGATGGGATTGCAGTACACCCAGATCCATGCCTGCGAGAAAGGCTGTGTACTCTTCCGTGGGGAGAATGAAAAAGCAGAATTTTGCCCGAAGTGCAAGACATCGCGTTACATTCCTGGTCGTGGGACTGTACCCAGAAAAATACTACGACATTTCCTTGTCATCCCAAGGTTGAAACGCATGTATCGATGCAAATCAATCGCGCACCTTATGACATGGCACTTCAGACATAAGAGTCAGGATGGATTGGTTCGACATCCAGCTGATAGCAAAGCCTGGGCCCACGTTGACTCCACATTTGCGGATTTTGCTTCAGAACCACGAAATGTACGATTTGGATTAGCCTTAGATGGAGTAAATCCATCATGCACATCAATCCGAGTTGAGAGCACATGGCCCATCCTGTTGGTCAACTATAATTTGCCTCCATGGTTGATGACAAAGAAGTTTTTCGTCATGTTAGCACTCCTTATCCCTGGAAAGGAGTCTGTTACATCTGCGAACATTGATGTGTATTTGATGCCCCTAGTAGAGGAGCCACAGGAATTGTGGAGAGGCATCATAGCTTACGATTGCGGGTCAGGTTACTAAAGGTTATGCTGGTTGTCCAGCCTGTGGACCCGAGGTGGATTCACAGCATTTACATGCATGTTCGAAGACTGTGTTCCTGGGCCATCGGAGATTTCTTGCCCACAACCATCCGTATAGAAGATCAAGATTGTTCATGGTGCTGTTGAGCATAGAGTGGCTCCACAAACGCAGACGGGAACACAAATAAAGAAACGTGCAATTGACCTGATTGCATGGATAGCAACAGGGGGGAAACCAGATACGCCATCAGACCCTTCCAAATCTCACGGAGTGAAGCGATTATCAATCTTATATGCCTTGCCTTACTAGGAGGGCCTCCTCATACGGCATACGTTTGATGCTATGCATTGCGAGAAGAACTTTGCAGAGAATAGCATTAAGACTGTTTTTGGGGAGAAAGATACATTGAAGGTTCGGCGTGATCTTGAATTACTTGGGCTGCATCCATCATTGTGGTTGCATCGACATCCAGACAGGGCAGATACGTTAATCATGCCTCCTGCTCCTTATGTTCTAAATGAAGCTAAGTTGAAAGTTTTCTTGGACACTGTGCGAAACCTTAAAGTACCCACAGATACGCATCAGCTTTCAAAAAACACGTGGTAAAGAAAAAACTATCCGGCATGAAATCACATGATTACCATGTGTTCATGCACCAAATTTTACCCCGAAGAAGACAGCCACCACAGGGCAGGCAACCCCCCCAGCAGGGCCATTTATTCATTTTCAGATTGTAAAACATTGGCACCCAGAAGTTGGGAAGTAACCCAGTCTGGCACTTCACCATTCTACACTTCTAATATCTTCTAGTGTGCAACTATTAGCACTGATTTCATCGCTGGCAACCTGCAGTAATATCCCTATATCAAAAAGATCCCATACCCACATCCTTGGGCCTTTGTCTAGCTTCAACTACAACAAACATATTGCCACATTTGGCATACATCTACGCCACTCAATATCCAGACTGATATTGGTACAATTCACGCTTTGATCCTGTCAATTCTTTGCCCCTTTGTAGAGTTGTAGACGGGGTGGCATAGCAATATCCTGCAAACCTGGCCCTGTGCATCTTCACCCCTTCTACCACTCTGAATCGCTCGCATCTGCTGTCGACATTGAGTGGTCAGATTGTTGAGAGACCAGTAAGACCATCCCAGTGGAACATCAGTTGGCTTGCTCCCCACCCCCTCTCTAGCTTGCAATTGAATCATAATCTTATCTAGTTTTTTTCTCTCATCTCCAGGAAAATGACCCGCTATCACATTGCTGCACTTCAATTCTGCCAAAATCTTACAATGTCAGGCTATGGCTGTCAAAATAGCCTCCACACCAATGTATGGATGTGTCCTTCATGAGCAACACTACCCCAAGTCTGCCTTCACCCTGCCCTAACCACAAAACGAAATTAAAGAATTCCAGACAACTGTGACCAACATGGGAGGTTTTTGGCGGTTCAAAGCTATTTCACGAGTAAAATACTTACACCACTTGGTTGTGGTGGAAGACCTGCAATTATACCATATCGTACACATCACTTACTTGTGGTGGCAATCTTGCAATCCAATATCCACAAGCAGGCAGATTTATTTCGTCAGACCAAGCTGTCATGGCAAGCCTATGGCATAACAGGAAAAGCAAAGCATTAGAGAGGTGAGTTCAAACAGTCGTGCAATCAGTTTTCAGCCCACTGAGCTAGTAAGGAAGTGCCCAATATACGACTTCTGTGTCACACATTAGAGGAAAAATAAACCAACACCAACTTTCACATCCCTCATCAAATTCCCAGAGACATGTTTACCAGTGATATATGTTTCGCTGGTAGTCGTTGAGAAACAAGGCTCTTAAGCTTTGCCCACAAACTCAATATCAAATATGAGTGTTGAATTGGGGGGTATGACACACAACCCTGCAATCCAGCAACTTCTCACGGTTTAGAAAGACCTTTCAAAAATGAAGAGAAGGAAGAGATTGAAAGGGAACTATGTGGTTCAGGGCTGGATTAAATGGGGCAGCTTGGCATCAGATGGGCCTTGGGTTGCTGCCTACAGTGAAACAGAGAATATGGCATGCTACTGGAGGCATATCAATCGTATATCAATCCTCCTTGTCCACAACTGACAGATCTCTAGAGCTGGCACCAGCAACAATCCATATTTTTCATCTAGGCCATCATCATTGCCAAAGTAAATTTGCCCCTACCTCTCTTGACATAAGATGCCTCTATTCTCACTATGGAATTAGAACGGGAGAACCATGCACTGGTATGAACGGACTCTTACATGGCAAAAACCCTCGACAAACGGGGAGATAGGAGAAGAGAATGGAGGTACCGCCGCCCTCGGCAGTTGGTGGTTCTTTGGGGAAATGACATAGTGAATGCCATAATTACTTGTAGGGCCTCCCTCCTATGACAACCATGCTGGGCATATCCTGCAATCATTGCATTCCAAGACACCACATCTTGTTCGGCCATATCATCGAACACTCCCTTGTCATCCTTGATGCTACCACATTCAAAATACATGTCCACCTTGGTAGAGTTTAGAACAAATACCTCTCGTACTATTCCCATTTTGAGGCTGTCTGTCGCGCGGCTTTTTCTCACCCATCCCTTCGCTATTCGAGGCGGAAACTCCAAGATTGAAGAGTTGGAAATCTCTAAGTACTCAGCCCGCGCAGAACAATCAGTCATGACCTACAGCTAGTGTATCATGGGGGTGTTTCCTATTTGTTTCCCTTTTTCCGTATTCATTAATGGGCCCGCCTTTCATCCCTTTTGACGGCCGTTCTTGTCCTCTTTCTTTTTGACACCTGCTCTTGCACTTCCTTCTCGGCTGTGTGTCGCGCCCTGACCTCCACGTGTCTATTTTTAAAGTAATTTCCGTTTCCTCTTCCGTCAGCCATTTTCCTGAAGTTATTATGCGTCCACTTGTCACTGATTCTATGGATCGTGTAACTTTAGTAGGCTGTGTTGAGCTGTGACAGGCTGTGTCATACTGTGTTACGCTGTGATAGGCTGTGATGCACTGTGGTAAGCTGTGATAGGCTGTGACACGCTGTGGTAGGTTGTGATAGGCTGTGTTGCGCCGTGCTGGGCTGTGATAGGCTGTGTCACGTCGTGATGGGCTGTGATAGGCTGTGTTGCGCCGTGCTGGGCTGTGATAGGCTGTGTCACGTTGTGATGGGCTATGATAGGCTGTGTCACGTCGTGATGGGCTGTGATAGGCTGTGTCACGTCGTGATGGGCTGTGATAGGCTGTGTTGCGTCGTGATGGGCTGTGATAGGCTGTGCTTTGCCTTGATGGGCTGTGATAGGATGTGTCACGTTTGTTTTGCCCACCCTGGTCATATATGCTGGGCCTAGCGACAAGTGTTCCATACTCCGTTCGTAACACTGGTGCAGCCCGTGACTGCTCTTGCGGTTCAACATGCAAATCATGCTGCAGGGGTTTGTCATGGATACCACTGTACCCCTTCAACTTATTTGCATTGACTCTTCCCAGCATTTCTTTGTTAATGGTTTGTAACATGGCGGTGTTGTTATCATACATCTTTTGTATGACATAAGGTCCTTTCCACGGTGATTTAAGCTTAGAAGCTTGAATCTTTCCTTTCTTCTGCAACCATAGAACCAAATCCCCCGTCTTAAAAGTCTTTAACTTGCCTTCATCAAACTGTTCCTTTCGCTTCATCTGAATTCTGGTCATATTATCAGCTGCATCAGCACGTACTTCTTCCACATGGTATAATTCATGTTTCCTGACCTTGATGGAGTCTTGCAATTCCATTCTTTTTCCCCACTCCGTTCTCATGGTAGGTAACAGGAATTCCACTGGAAGTAAGGCTTCCATACCATAAACTAATTGGAATGGTGTATACTTAGTGGTGACTTTATATGAAGTCCTGTATGACCACAAAGCTGTCAGCAGCTTCGTATCCCAATCCGTTCTGTTTGCATTGACTATCTTAGCCAAGATAGTACATAGTATTTTGTTGGTAGCCTCTGCTTGCCCATTACCTTGTGGGTAATATGTTGTACTCTTTCTATGCACAATCATAAACTCTTTAGTCAACAACTCAATGGTCTCATTCATGAAGTGACTTCCTTGATCACTGATAAATTCTAAGGGACAGCCAAATCGGGTAAGTATGTTCTCGTACAGGAACCTTGTTGTGGACTTGGCTGTGTTGTCCCTCAAAGCTTTGGCTTCCACCCACTTTGTAGTATAATCAGTGGCTGTAATTATGTACCTGTTTCGTGTATTCTTGGATGGTGGGTTAATTGGTCCAACAAAGTCTAGTCCCCATTTCTGAAATGGTTCCGTAGGCATTGTAGGATGCAAGGCCATCCTTCCAGATCTCTGCAAAGGTCCTAGCCTCTGACATTCATCACACTTCTGACAAATACTCGTGTACATCTTTGAACAAAGTAGGCCACCAGTATCCTGCGAGTAGTATCTTTCTACTAGTAGTCTCTTCTCCAAAATGACCTCCCGCCACTCCTTTATGAACTTCCGCCAAAACTTTATTCACTTCATGGTGGTACAAGCATCGTTTTAGTACTCCATCAAGTCCTAACTTATACATTCTGCTTCCTACCATAGTATAAGGTAAAACTTTGATAGCGATTCTCTTCCTCTGCTCCTTACCATAACTAGGTGGGCACTGACCATGAACAAGGTAGTATCTGATTGGCCACTGCCAATCTAACCAGTCATCTGCACTTCCCTGCACCTCCACTGCAAAAAGACTCACATCTGGTAATTGATCATCTATTCCTGTGGCTGGTTCTCCTGTTGACAATCGTGACAAATGATCCGCCACAAGATGCAGTCTCCCAGGCTTGTAAACAACCTCGAACTCAAACTCGTGCAAGATTATCAACCATCTTGCTATTCTTTCGCTTATCAGAGGTTTGTTTACCAGGTATATCAGAGCCTGGTGATCCACATAGAACATAAACTTCTTGCCCAACAGGTAATGCCTGAATTTCTTCACTGCATAGATCATTGCCAATGCTTCTCTTTCCGTTGTGCTATAGTTCCTTTCAGCACTGTTCATCAACCGGCTAGCATAGTACACAGGTGAATCTATATTCCCTGTAACATTCTGGGCTAACACCGCTCCCAACGCTTCTCCTGATGCATCACAGTGAACATGGAATACTACATGCCAGTGAGGGTTAATCAGCACAGGTGTAGTTGTTACTGACAGTGTAAGCTCCTCAAACGTCTGTTGACATTCAGCTGTCCAGGCAAACACTGCATCTTTCTTCAGTAGTTTGCTCAATGGTGCTGCTATTTGTGCATACCTTTTGACAAATCTCCTGTAATAACTGGTTTGCCCAAGGAATCTCCGTAGACTTTTAACATTCACTGGTGGTGGAGAGGCTTTAATGGACTCTGTCTTTCTGGGATCCACAAGGAGTCCCTTCTTACACACAATGTGTCCCAGAAGCACCCCTGAGTTCACACACAAAGTACACTTCTCTGGATTCAGGCCCAGACCTCTCATCCTGCATCTGGCCAAACATAACTCCAATTTATGCAAGTGCTCACTCTTAGAGCTGTACACACTGAAATCATCCAAGAATACCTGCATGAAATCATCCAGATACTCATGAAAAGATTCACTTATCACTCTCTGAAAGGTCGCGGGTGCATTACAAAGTCCAAAGGGCATGACTTTGTATGCATAAGCCCCCCAGTCTGTGATGAAAGTTGTTTTCCCTTGGTCTTCTTCTGCCACTTGCACTTGATTATAACCACTGAAGCCATCCATGAATGAGTACATCTCATGGCCTGCCACAGTGTCTAATACTGCTTCTGTGAATGGCAAAGGGAAAGGATCTTTCTTCGTACAAGCATTCAGCTTCTTATAGTTCACACATACTCTTAGTTTGCCATTCTTCTTGGGAACTATAACAATGGGTGACAACCAAGTTGTATACTCTATTGGGTATATAAACTTAGCCTCAGCCAACTTCTTTATCTCTTCTCCAACCTTCTGTGCGTAGTTGGGATTCATTCTATACCTCGCCTGCTTGATTGGTACTGACCCTGGTTCCAGTTCAATCTTATGCTGACAGACTTCAGGTGGTATCCCTTTTAGATCCTCATAGCTCCAAGCAAATACATCTCTGTATTTGATGAACAAGCTTTTAGCTTCTTCGAAGAATTCCGGCTCCAAATCAGCTCCTACTTTCACCATCCTCGGTTCCTCTTTAGTTCCCACATTTACTTCTCTCACCTGCTCATCAGCTGTGATTGTCCAACCAGTCACCACTTCATCCTGTAAGCTCACAGTGGCTGGTTCTTCTAGGATTTCTATTTCTCCTTTTCTCTCTTCATAGAAATGTGATGGGTAAATGCTGGTTTCCTCTTCAGTTGGTGTTGCTGTCACTACACCACAGCAGATACCTCTCAAACAACTTAGGCTTTCCAGCCGCATCTCTGCAACCTGCTCCCACTCTGGGTGTGCAGCAAATAGGGTAGCTTCCTGCTCCTCATCCAGTCCTCCTCTCCAGTCATACTCTCTGACTCCTCGAGGTCTTCTTGTAGCAGGTAATCTACTAGATTTCTTTGTGGTAATTTGTATCTCGTGTATCCCATTATGCACGGTTAGTAACTGAGAATTCCAGTCATGGAATACCCTGGCCTATTTCAGCCACGGACGTCCCAATAATAAGGAGTAAGCCTCCATGACTTCATCCATTTCTAATACAGTTACTGTGATCATAAAGATCATTTTCTGTATCTGTATCTTAACTCCTCTTATTAATCCCAATGGCTGCACATTTCTTTGATCTGCCATTGTTACTGTAAATGGGGCTGGTTTCATGTTACTTAGACCAAGCTTCTTCCTTAATTGGTCTGTCATGATATTTACTCCAGAACCACCATCTATCAGTACATCAGTTAGTTCTGTGCTTCCAATTCTCAATTGGATTACTGGCATAGAATCATCAAAGTCCATACTGGTTCTCGCCCTTCCGGCTTCACATTATAACTGGTCACCTTGCTGTTCAGGTCTGTGTTTCCTGTCTCTTGGGCAATTCGATTGATTGCTTGATACAGCCTGTGCCTACAATAAGGTGCCACAGCTAATAGCTGTCCAATGGTAATTTCTGCTTTGGTCTGACATATTACTTCAGCCAAAGTCTCTTCATTACTTTGCATGTCTGCATCTTCTTTTTTCCTTTCTTCCTCACTCCCTTCTTTTTCTCCATCCGAATCAGAGGAATCTGCCACAGGAATATCAGTACTCTTTTGCATTTCCCTTATAGTATCTGCCACTTCCTTGTGCAGTTCCTTCTCATCTTTCCAAGTCTCTTCATCTTCAGGCATATCATTGCCACTTCCAGTCTCATCTTCTTCCTCTTCTACTGGAGATATTAGTTTGGCTTTACCTCTTGTTACTATCATTGTACTTACTTCTGGTACAACACATGGCCTAACCATGTGAGCTGCCACCACTGGGCCCTCATTCACAGGAGCTCTCATCTCATTCTGGTGTCTTATCCAGAATGAACATGCTACCTTGCGATGTCCTGGCTGATTACAATAGTAACATAGCTCTTCACCATTGGGTCCTCGCCCTTGGTCTGTTCTTGGATTATTTCTATAATCCTGATTCCCGGGCAGGTAATTCCCCCTTGGATTACCCTGATAGTTGCCTCTGGAATTTCCTTGGTAATTCCCTCTTGAATTACCTCTCCCTTCCATGCCATTGTTATAACCATCAGACCTACCATAGTGGTCCTGATCATTGTTTCTTCTTGGCTGGGGCTGCACCTGATGCACCCTTACTTGCCTAGGTTCTCTTGCAGCTGTCCTTCTGTTGTAGTAACAATTCTCAGTAGAATGGTTATCCATTTTACAGATAGTACAGTGTTTCTCCTTCATGTGGCATTCTGTGGTGGTATGGCCTTCATTCTGGCACTTTGCACACCATACACCCTTCCTCCAATGTGTTGCAGCCTCTGTGGCATACTTCTTCAAGATTTCTTCCAATTTTTTTTCATAGTTATCCATCTTCAACTTCTCCTTTCTCTTACTCTTTCTTTTTAGTTCTTGCTCTTCTTCTTCATCTGACTCATCCTCAGAGTCCTCATCTTCTTTTTTCTCTCTCCTGAGCATTCCCAATTGCTCAATTCTGTTCGCAGTTTCAAATGCCTCCTCCACTGTATTATGGGGTAACATATCCACTTTCTTTTGCAACTCTGGTCTTAGTCCACTCACAAACCAAGTTTTCTGTAAACCGGGCGCTGGTACTGCAGCCAGCTTTTTCATCATCAATTCCATCTTCTCCATATACTCTTCAACAGTTTCATGCTTCTTCTGCTTCAGCTGTTGTAAACTTCCATACACTTCATCCTCAGTTTTACTTGTCCTGAACCTATTTCGAAATGTTGTATTCAAGCCATTCCAGGTTAGGAAATGATTATCAGGGAATCTTGCATACCATTCACTTGCTTTCTTGATAAGTGAACAAGGAAACAGTCTCATCTTGGCATCATCGCCATTCTCATTGTTCACTATACACATGTGCTCAAATTGGCTAATGTGTACATCGGGATCCCCTTTTCCTGAATATATTGGAAAGGGTGGTTTTGCCCGTGTTGGTTGTAACGCCATCTGTGGCCCTACCTTCTGCCCACTGACAGGTGCTGGCACCCTTGCTGGTGCTGGTCCTTCTGGACCTGTTGTTTTTGTGGTGGATCTTCCACCAAGTGGTGGCTCTTCCACCAAGTGGTGGCCCTTGAGCACTCCTTTGGTATTCATGTTAACTATCTTACCATTGATAATTAAGTATCAGTTTGCTTTATCAATCTATTGGATTCCATCAACTCATCCATTCATTCCACAGCTTCACTCAGATCTCTCTACACAGTGTGATTGTATCGTAAAAGTATCCGATTATGATTTATCAGGTATTAGGCCGAAGCCATTGTGTCTCTAATCTCCTCTACAATATCATTACAGCCTTACATTTATCAAGCATCTACTCCTCATCTCTCTATCTTCACTTCCGTTCTTCATCTCTGCCCGATCCCCTCTCCTCTCTCACCAAGAAGTCCTCCTCCGAATGATGTCCCTCAATTCCCCGTTTCTCCCTTTATCTTCCTATCCGCGGTTCTAACCGTTTCCCTCACTAACCGTCGTCTGTGAACTAACATGTTCTCTTCGCAGGTGTTGTTCCCCACAGTCGTTCCCTGTCCTACTATTCGTTCCCTATGATCGTGATAGCTGTGTCAAGCTGTGACTGGCTGTGTGAAACTGTGACGGGCTGTGACTGGCTGTGCGACTGTGTTTGGCTGTGTCGGGCTGTGACTGGCTGTGTGGCTGTGCCGGGCTGTGTCGGCTGTGTCGGCTGTGTCTGCTGTGACGACTGTGACGGGTTGTGTTGGTTGTGTTGGCTGTGACGACTGTGACGGGCTGTGTTGGCTGTGTTGGCTGTGACGACTGTGACGGGCTGTGTAACCCTCCTTTGCAGTGCGCTGCTGTCACCCCTAAGGCTCCTGTTGGTCTCAGTCTGTGCAAAAATTAAGGGTACCCTACAGGTACGGCAAGTACAGAAAAGCGGAATTCTTGTCACATGTGTGATCCTAGTGGACTATCCAACAAGGAAAGTACACTAAAGAAGATAAAATCTAAAATCCAGTCACAGCGGATACAGCCAATAGAAAACCAAAGAAAGGATCAAGAAAATGGAGGGAAATTGAGCGCAAGAGGCGGCGTCGTTCTGAGTAACGGGCGTCTCGACAGGACAGACCATCAATGCTATACCTTGGAAACTATGGAGGAACTAACAGACTATACGATCGCAATATTACTTACGCAGTGGCATAGACACGAAAAGACAGAGCAGAGCTTTTCTCTTGAGCGATGCTTGCAAGCCCCGCAGGCTTACAAGAAATTACCCATAGCTTTCTGCGGCAACCATACGTTTATGCTTTGTGCACTACAGGCATTCCTGCAGTTGTTACAGCCAAAACAGTTCTGTGAGTCTAAAATGAAGAGAGTGAGAGGAATGGAGGAAATCAGGGTGAAGAGCACCACAATTCTGCAGAAACAAACGATTGCTACCCCACAGGCGATACAGATACTGGAGGAGCTGAGATTGCAAGGATTGCAAAGCCTAGATTGGACACTACACCATAGACAGTACATGTTACAATTTTTGCAGAACTTTGAGCCAAAGACAGGAACAACAACGGTGAAGGGAGTTGAATTAATGATTACTCCCCTATACCTCCAGCAATTGTTTCGATTGCCAGCAGGTCAGGTGCATGTGGAGGAACACAGGGCAAGACTGCAAATAGAGGACTTATTCCAAGAAGGGAGTTTCTTTAAAACTCAGGGTTATGCTTGTACCAAGGCTGTGTACCCAGGGTTAAAAGAGGTAGGCCAGGTATTGAACGTTCTGATTGCCATGAAACAGAACCAACAGTATTTGAGCAGATCCTTCACGGAGGAAATACTCAAAGGCCTGAAGGGACGAGAGGTACAATGGGCGGACATAATGTACAACGCACTGGTAGAGGAGATGAAAAGATTACAAGGTACTACCGCAAAGTCTCCTATAATAGTGTCTGGCCCAATCATTGCTCAAATAATCCTTGATTCTGGCATACTTAATGCGCAAGAAAGAAAGGAAATGGGAGTGTTTGAGCCAGCAACAACTGCAATGGAATCATCTTAAAATTGATGTGAATTGTCATCATGACTAAATGGATTTAAAATTTAATTGTGATAAATTAATCATATTACTAAATTAAATTAAATTAAATCGTCTCTTTAATCTGCACCAATCATCAGCAACTCAATGGGAATGGGTGTTCCCACCTTAAGTGACTAATCTTGTTTAGACTTGAGCGGCACTTAAGAAGAGTGAATCAGGGTTTGCATTGGTTCTTGGAAGTCGTTGGGAGTCGTTGGGATTCTTGGAAGTCTGTCGTAGACTTGTAATCTCCGGACGACTCTCCCATTTCCATATTATTCTTTTCATTAGTTGCTGTCTCTTCTCTCTCCTCTGCTGCACGTGTTTCCAACTCACTCAGTCCCATTGTCTCTTCTGCTTCCCTTTCTAGCATAGATCTTGTAAATACATGAGAAGAGAAGTACACGGCTACCTGTCCGAAGGAGCACTAAGCTGCGAGTCCCACCCGGTTACACAGTGGGAGGTGATGAAGCGGTGCTTGTGCAGCAGGTACACTCCTTCTCCCAAAAATGCCCACAGTTCCTCCTCACCCTTGAGCCAAAAAGCCATGCGCACGATGCTGCGTACCACTTTTTCCTTCACCAACAGCGTGTGGGCAGGATATGTCTGAGCTTCTTCAGCCTTGTAGAGACCTGCTGTTTCACGCCAAAAACACACCCCCGGAAAGATCAACACATCACTGGGACAAAAAAGAAATTCAGAGTCAGGGATACCCGTGATGAGCTCTTCCCAAAGTGGGATCTCGGGTAGGGGCTAGCGGAACTCGAGGCCTTAAATTAGCAAGCATGATAGATGTTCCTCCTTTAACCAGTTCCCACAGTCGTAGAGGGCTCGGCTTGTCAGGAGGCAAGAAGCTCTCAAGCTCTACACCCAATTCTTGACTCACATAGAATTGTGGAATACCCAAGACAGCCCAGTTAAGCTTCTCACCACTCTCCAACTGATCCTTGGCACTAGCAAGGGGGATTTGTAGAGTGACTTCCCTAGAATGAAATTTGAGGAGAAGGCGTGCAGCAAATGCTCCCTGAAGAAATTCGCGAATGCGCCGGCCCTGCTCCCTTTGATCCGCTTTGGTGCGTATGGGTTTATAAGCTTCCTTGCGAGCAGTTTTTTCAAAGGTTGTGGCCCAGAACTCCAAGGGCGTGTCCAGCGGGAGCTCGGGCCGCGGAATGGGTTCTCCCTCCGGGTAATCAACAAAAACCAACTGCTCAGGCAACAGGTTGCGCGCAAGCTCACAAATGTAGCGAGATTCCAACGCCAGAGTCTGCTTCAAGCGCGGGACCTCAAATTGATCAAGTTCAAACCAACCACGCTCAAAGCTGGAAGCCATAGTGCTTACTTGCTAAACTCTCAAAACACAGAAAAACTCGAGCAGACAAACTTCATCTCTCCCTCTCTGCGCGCGAGACACAAGCCGCTATTTTGCCACCCCCTCTCCCTTCCATCATGCAGGATCTTCCGTACCCAATCTATTGTTCTCAGGTGCTTCGTACCAACTAAATCCTCTATCAACGACTTTAGTTACCCCGCATCTCCACCACGATTCCGACGCTATGGGTTTGTTCCCTTTCCTCTACCAGACTTAACCTTATCTGGGGAACTTAACCTTATCCGGGGAATGTAGTCAATAGATGGGTCTGGCAGAGAAGACGGAATCTTACTTAAAGGACACCACAGACTCATACCTCCAGAACACTTTCATCCAACCACTCAAGCACACCGTTACGTCCAACGTACGCTCGCGTAAGACCCAAAAAACCACCACCCTCACTGCCGTGTTTAAATAGTATTAGGTCATAATCTAATCCTAGTGTCACGTGGCACTTACATATAGGTCCACCAGATGCCCTTCTAGCACAGCCATAGAAAGAAGCCAGATCACCCAGTCCCATCCTAATCTGATCTAAACTAGCTGTTAGATTAAGACAGCCCCTAATAAAGCTATCAGCTGTTGCCAGCTCATCCTCATGCGCAAGGTGTAAGTTCATGCAGACTTCATCCTGGCTTCGTCCATCCCTTAAATCATCCGGAGTGCATCCCTCCTCCATTCATCCATGTCGAAAAGTAAGGTGAGAAGGAATCCCAGCTCCACATTGCGTGGCTCCAAAATTTGGAAAACAAAAACAAAATATAAATATTTTAATGCGGAAGAGAAATTGCTACATCAACAACTACAATTTTTCTCTTACTTTTCCGCTGGACTATCTAGTTTTCTTCAGCATTATAATGAAAATATGATTATACATGAAACTCCCCGAGAACATAAAAGCTGACCTTCAAGTCAACTCATGAAAAATGTACCGACACATCGAAAATATACGTTCGCTTAGTCTCTCCGAACTCACTCCGAGCTCATCCTATCTACTCTTAGAAGATTTTGTCCCACATTCTTATCTTCACAAAAAACTGTACAGACTCTAAAAAACTAACTGATGGCTCTATGAGAGCCAAGAGACAGAGAGCAGCAGACTGGTCAGACACAAACCTCAAGTAGTGTCAAACTTTCAGTAAAAGTGCAGCGAAGAGACTCTTGCAAATACTGCCATCCATCCATACAAGCTTTCCAGCATCAGCACATCTTGACACACCAAGACTCTCAATGGAAATTGTGAGGAACTTGAAGCCTCAAGGCTCAAAACTTGGGAATACTAAAAGGCTGCATTTCCTGATATTGCAAGCACATGGGTCATCGGTATCTGGGATCCTCAGGGGAAGTGGCAAAGTATACCTGAAGAGACTCAAATGGATACCGTGCAAATATTGCCTGCAACTGCTTGGCACATTTCGCATTAACCCCATCAAATATGTCCGGATCCCTCACATCAACTTGGCCCTTGGTTAATAGGATTGCTCTCACTTTGTTGACACTTACCCTGTTACAGCTCCAGTCCTTCTCCAGGTCTAGATGTCATACTTAGCTCCCCAACATGTCGTTGTCAATCTCACAAATTGCCAATTGCATTGGTAGCAGATCTCAAGTCAGTGCCACTAAATTGGGAGATGGAACCTGCCTGAGGAAACCAGAGGGATGGGTTCCTGGACATTTCTGCTGTATTGAGTTTATGTACCGATCCTAAGGTTCCCATAGATGAGGCCCCTTCCAACCCAGTTACTAGATCCACAAACATGACCACCATGGCAGTAGTGCCCACTCTCCCTCTCAGCAACAAACAAACTCATTAGCCTCTTTATTGCCCAGCACACCTTATTCCTTTCTGCCTTATCTCGCCAGAAAAGCTAGATTAAGGGTGAGCAATTGCTTTGTTTCTTAACTTTCAAGTATGACTTTGACAAATGCATTCACATGAATCTGGCAGCCACCTCTTCACCTGATGCTCGCCCAATCCACCATGTTCCTGATGTAATAACTTCATTACTCAAAAGCAACATGGACAGTTGATATCCATCCATCGTTTCACTAATTGGTGACATAACTGTCATAAAGCAGACCACCTCAGTCACAGAGAATCTTCCTGAAACCTCTTAAATCACACCTATCAATTAACCCTGATTGTCATCGCCTATCTTTTTCAACCCACTCATATTTGTAGTCTCAACCCTGCACAGCCAAAACCACTGCACACTGTTACTGATTGCTACAATAAGCAGCCCACAGATGTAGCAAATCCCAGATTCTTTGCTACCACCTTCACACCCTCATTAACAAATACTCTGGCAAAAGAATCGTTTGGAGGTCGCACATGTTTTGACTGTCTGAATCCATACAAGCAGATTCTAGAGAACAGACTTGCACAAGTGCTCCACTACAAGCAGCAAATCTAGTCCACAGAGTCCTCGGAAAACAGTCCTACGACTATCCCTCATCCAGATCCAAACTGCCTACAGAAAAGCTAGTGACCATGCCATACAGACTTATAGTCTGAAATAAACCACATGCCGTTACTTCAAAGGCCCAAATTAACAATAACACCCCACAGCACCCCGCAGCCAGGCTGATGGGAGTGCAAAAGAACAGCTACAGATGAGAGGCTCCAAATGTCGCGTACTATACACATTCTTCAAATGTGCGAGAGCTTGACATTTGCACTTGAATGCAATGCTGTTCATTGAAGCTCTTTGTGGAATACAGGATGTAAATTTGCCAACCATCCTACTCACAAGAAGACAGACTGACACTGGCCCACAAGTGAATAAAATTGCAACATCATGGAGCCCCACAAAGGGACAAAGGGAATTCGCACTTACGTGCTCCCAATAATGGCTAACTTTTGGAGTAGGGTAATATCATTGCCTCCTTGATTGTCTTCAACAAACACAGTGAGACTGCTCAATGGTCCTCATAGTCCACCCAACATGTGCCCCCACAGAATGGCAGTACCAAACCAACCAGGAAAAGAAACCAATCAAATGAGCTCTGTATCGTTATGGCAGATCATCCTCACCATAATACATAGCAGCCAAAAGTTTTTCAGCTAGAAACCCCAAATTCTGCCTATGTCAACAACCCTATTGTACACAGTCCACAAGGCTACGGCAGACAAAGTCTTACAAGTACATCCTGTTGTACACGAGTACATCCTGTTGTACACAGTGATAGAGGTTAACACACAAAACTCCCACATTCTGGTGATACAACAAGATGTCTGCACCATTACATTCAGGCTAGTACAAGGCATGCCTCAGTGTAGAAACATGTTTACCTGCGTACATTCTGGAACTTGACGTACTTGAGTGGCACAGGCTTTCCCTGCAAAACCATTTAGAGAAGGCAAAACATGAACGGCACATTCCTTTAGCAAACTGGAAGCAAATACAAAGCTGTCACAGTACATTCAGGATAAGCTATGCAGAATAAAAGCCGATATACCCTTGGCTCTTTACACAGCAAGGCAAACATGCTTGAACCAACCAGGGAGAACCACCAAGACACCTACCTCAAGCTGTTCCAGGGACACTGAAACTGAATCACTGACGGGAAAATCAGCGACATTGCTGCAACCAAATCAATCATATTCCCTTTAATTACGACACAAATGGATCTGGTTGAGCTTTGAAATTGTTGTGGAAATCAGAAAGCCTGTCTTTAATTTGCACCCCGACATCAATAACCTGTCATTTGCCTCGTATCCTGGCACATTGGATGGTTTGCTAGAGACACTTCTGCAAGGTGATGAAGATTTCCTCTCTGTATTGCAAACTTGGATACAATTGCCCTAAGTTCAGGACCCCTCTTCTGGATAGTGGAAAAGCAACATCTGAGTTCTAGTAATGGGCACAGTATACGGCAGCAATTGAGCGAACCTACAATGGACACAAGAGACAAAAGCACAGATCACATGCGTCCACACACTAACTCAAGCACACATCAAAAACATCCAGATAGAAAAAAACCTACCTGAAACCCATATTTTGTCGGTTTACAAATAACTTCAATGTCCTTGGCCCTGCAATCAACAAATAACCCTCATACTTGAGCCTTTAGCATACACAATGCTGAGGACTGTGTGTTTGTCCAAATTCTCAAATGTAACAACCCCCCAGAGTATGCCACTTCTTTAGATCAATGTGTGATATCATCACCGCAAGGTAGACACTCCTTTGCAAGACCACATCTTTCACAAGGTTTTACAGGTTATCTTAGACTAATCTGTGCATTCTGTGCCGGTAGCGACTTGCAATGACTCGACATTCATAAAACAGTTCATGAGTGCAACAGCCACAACAGGATTCATGAGCAAACTCTCATACTCAGAGGTAGTTTGTCATATTTCCTTCACACTTATCCAACCTAAACAGAAGGAGTACAATGGCAAGGCTTCCAAGTTCATGGGAAGTACTCTGTAACCCTAGCATCAGAACCATATTGACTATCGTAGTCTTCAATGGCTGTCTATATCCTTGTTTTTGACAACTAGACAGCCTGCAATGCTTTTTCTAAGCTATCAATTGACATTCTCACTGGTAAAGTGACTTGGACAAGGTGGTTCCTAACCACTTTTTCCTTTGCAAAGAAGCAACTGCACAATGCAGGCCACCGTGATAACCAAGAGGTCAAGAGAGAAAGAGGGCCAGGGATTAATGTTTTCTTTGCCGAAGGTAGCTATCAATGAGTACCATTTATGATACACAATGGCAACTCTGCCAGTAGTCATCTCAACTCTACAAAGTCAATTGCCCTGAATGACCACCAGAACTTCAGGCCTGTGCCTTCACAAGTCCGGACAAGAGGATGAACTCAGCACAGACATCACCACCATCTGTAGAGACAGAGGCCAGGGATGGATGTCTTGTTTGCTATTGGTGAGTATCATTTACAGTACAACACTTCGAACAGAACTCTGCCAAACATCATCTCAAGGGTACAAAATCACTGGGTGACCACCAGAACTGAGGGACTTGGCCTTCACCACCAAGGACAAGAGGATGCACTCTACTTCGAGTACTCACCTGCATCTGGAGGACCTTTGACAATCAAAGAGTGGAGCTTGACCACTTGATTGAAGGGCATGTAAAGCAACAACTGCTCATCCGCATCACTCTCCAGATGCAACCCGTTGTCTTCCCTGTACCCCTGCGAAAGATTTCAACAGGCCTCTGAGAGTTTTTGGTTTCCACTATTTGGCAGTGATATACCAGCATAATAAGAAGGGCACGAAGAGCCGGAAAGGAAATTCAAAGAAATGCATCATAATTCAAGTAGTTAGCACACTTGCATAGGTGGAGGAAGTATAGTGAAAGAGATTAACCTGCTTCAGGGCATTAACAAAGGTGTGATTGGATTTCTCGTTTAAGCACTCCACAGATGACCAGTCAATGCATTCCACCAGATCCACCTTTTCATCCCCTTCCCCAACTTCATAAGCCTTCTTGCATCTACTTCACCTCCTATTTGACCAGAGATCTAGGTCGAACATTTTGCGGCTGGCAAAGAAACATGAAATATTGCATTATAAATCTGTATATGTCAGAGACTGGAAGACTTGCAAACAACTTCAGATATGTATTGCAGCTCTCAGGAACTCGGTGTCCCAGTCTACAAAGCCTGAGAATGTCTTTACCCTGAGCATGAAAAATTTCAGATTCAAAGGAGAGAATGTACTCATAAGAGGTTGTGGTTGAGTGTATGTGCCTTGCCTGTGCACAACCTAGGTGATCTAGGGTTCAAAGTGTCCACCTTTCAACGACAGGTGTAGTCTTGGGGATGAAGAGACAGTATAATTTATGCTTCCAACCGTGAGGAATACCCTCTTTCCTTCTGTGATTAAGTATGGAGATAGTTCCATACTTACAATTGAAGGTAGGCAAGAAAGAAGTACTGAGAAGATCTGCTCTAGAGGGATTTTCAGAAGAAAAAACCAGAAACAAATAGCAAAAAAAAGAAAAACAGAGACAAGAAAATTGAAAAATGAAGAACAAGAAGCAAAGACACACAAACCAACAACGAACACGGATTCACCTTGAACCCATAAACTGAGAATTGCAGTATAGACTTGCAGTGGTGACTATCTCTCACGAATCCATGGACCAAGTAGAAAAACAACATATATGGTAGTGACAAGCCCACTTGACAGTCAATCAAAAGCCAATTACACTCATCAGCCCCTCAGTTTGCAAGGGATAGTGGTAAAGTGACAAGGTAAGCTGACAGAGAGTGCACCTGGCCTCGCACTGTAGCCACTCCAGCTGCTGCTGCCGCCTCCATATCCACAACTACGCAGTCTGGATACGCACAAGAGCAGAGCGCAGTAAAGATGGATGCCAGACACGTACGCAGGGGCAGTTGATGCACATCACTGCACTACGCTGCGACGCAGAAAGCCTAAATCGCTGAATCCCCCACGCCCGCGATATTACAGTTTCTGTGCAGGAGATGTCGCCACGTGCCCAGAGTGAAGAGCCCAGATCTTCTGCCCTTTTTTTTCTTTGTCTTTTTCTTTTTTCCTGCAGGTGAGAAAATTGCGTAGCTAAACTGGTGGGCACATGAGGAGTGGAGTGTTTTTCTTTTTCATATTTCCTGAAATTTGTCTGCTGGTGCTTTTTGGCGAAAATCTCGAATTTTATCCCCCATAATTCCTCTATACAAGTAGCTGAAGTTCCCAGGTCAAAATCTGGCGATCTTTCGTAATGAGGACAGAATTTCATGGGTTTTGGGGGAATAAGAGTTAGAGCCAGGTTCCATGGGCAGCTGCAAGCGCCCCAACGCGAATCGCCCCCAGGATTAAAGAGGCGCTATTGGCTTAGATAAAATATTCTGTAAGGGGCGCCTCCACGGAGTCGTCCCAAGTTGCTAAGGGGCGAAAAAAAGATGTCCCTTCACAAGGGCCGATCAAATTTTGTGGCGCCCCTAACTGACACCTTTGTCTTTTCCTACAGTGGGGCCGCAGCCTTACATAATGCTATTGATTTCCATCCAAAGTAAGATAGATTTTAGGAGTGCAAGCTCTTCAAACATTTCGCCTGGGCACGGGTCTTTAAAGTGAACTTGGTCTAAATCAGTGGGGATTCTCTCTATCTTGCATAGTGCCGCAGCAGCTGCTCACTGCCAACCATAGATATTGTTTAAAATGGCTGGTGGAGGGGGAGTCTCACAAGCTCCTGGGGCATTAAATGGGGCCACAATCTGACTCAGCAGAACAGGATGAAAGAAGTGATTTCAAAGCTCAAAAAAAAGATGGCCTACTGGAGCTTTGCAATGTTGTCCATTGTTGGGAGAGCTTTGGTGGCAAATCGGATATTGCTAGCTACCAAATGGTTCTACTCCGCTGTTTGGAGCCCTGGCAGTGACATCACAAAGGAAATTAAAGCAATTGTCCGCAATTTTGTGTGGGGAGCCACCCCGCATCTCCAATGAGACGTGCGCAGGTATCCTGGGATCAGTTATGTCAGAAAAAAAGCAGAGAAGGCTTGGGGATTATTGATCCTAGATCCCAAACGCGGGCACTACTGGCTAAGTGGGTTGTCGGGGCTAGGCCAAGGCAATCACTCACACAAGCAGCCCGTGAAGTAAGCTGGTTCAACCTTACCTCATGAGCTCTTCTCCATCTAACTCCCCCCAATGGGCCCAATCTCTCAGATGGATAGTTCAAGGGCGAAATGCAAACATCAAGGTGGGTTCGCAGCCATGGCAATCCATCTGGAAAAGCATGGCACGCAGTGAGAGGATGGCTTACCCAAAGAATGCCAACCACTGCCCAAGAATGTGAAAGGCAAGCTCTATTTGCGAATTATAATATGGACTCTGCTACTTTGATTGGGCGTGATTCCCAAGGTGGGCTCTCTGCAAAAGGCAAGGCTTCACCCACATTGCCTCTATCAGATCCCAAAACCAGTTTCTGCCACAAGCAGAGGTGACCTCAATGATGGGCACAAGGAGTGCTAGGACTTGGAATAGTATTATGGAGAACATCCCGCTATACATGCTGCCTCTGCTAAATGATTCAAACATACCCCCTGCTGCCCAGCCTGGATGGCCTCTTCACAACAGAATCTAGCCCTAGTTATGTTGGTCCTATCCTTCGGGGAAACACTGGCCTTTGGTCTTAAATTCCAGGCAGATGTTGAGGGAAATCTGTTTTTTCGTGGTGTGGCTGAGACAGACAAATCACATATTTTTCATATCAGGTGCTTGATAAAAAAGGCCATGCAAACCCAGCCCCGCCACATGGACAGGACATCTAGTGGGCAATCCATAAGTCATTTGTTTGGTTCCTCAAATGCCCACTAGCAGATTTATAATTTGATCTAGGGGAGTGGAGATGGATGGACAAACTTCACTCGCCCTTCTTCGCATATTCTGTCAAGTTGGGGTATTCTTTACTCAACCATGCCAGATCCTTCCTAGCAAAGTGGTCATAAAAGTGGGCTAACCATCAACTCACTCAAAGGGGCTGGAATAAAATTTAGAAGGAAGTATGGAGAAAAGACAGGGCTGCTAAAGTCTCGGGCTTTTTGTGGAAAGTTGCTCACAGAATTTTGCCTTGAGGCAAAAGTCTGGGCGGGTGGTTCTCGTTTTCTACTCCATTTGGAGTCTCTTCCCCTCACCCCCGCCTTCTCTCCTCCTTCTTCTCAATCACTTGTCTAGTAGATACCAGACCAGCTGCCCTGTTTGGGCCTCGCTAAGAGCACTTACTCTTTAGAATCTCTGGAAGATGAGATGTGCTTGGGTTTTTGAGGGAAAACCCCCCAGAGGCATATCGATATTGTTTTCCATATATCATGAATTGCTAACTGAGGGGAGGAAAGCTTGGGATGTGGAGTATGCAGCTCTTCCCAGAACTTCAAAACAACGGGGGGAGCAACTGCTTGAAGATTTCCACGGGTCTTAGGGCAAAGACAACGTGCTCGGAACCTGTTTTCCCAATGCAAGGATTACCTGGAAGGTCACCATCCCCCCTCAATGGGAAGTCCCCTGGTGAGGGGGAGGAAACGGAGTTTAATTGGCGCCATAAGAAGGCCCGTGATAACAAATCCAGGACTCAGCTCAAGTTTTGATACCTCAAGCTAACTCGGATGGCTGAGTTCAAACTCCAATTTTCTGCAGCTCTTCCTCGACTCCCATCTCGCAGCTCCAGGGCCCCTTCTATGATGGTCACCAATTTGGGCAGCTGTAATTACTTAGCTTATCTAATCTCTACTGATCTAGTGCAATCACCATTTTTCCCTAGGCGTCTAATGCTCTCTGGTAGTGTTGGACTCAGTCCTCAATCCTCCATATGTCCATGGTGCGCCAATCTGCTTTCTTCCACTTGTCCCTGCTAAAATCTAATCTATCCACAAGAGACCCGTTCTCTCCCCCTTGCATATTGTCTTCTCCAGCTCCTTCTCGACTCCTCTCAATAGCTAGATTGTAGGGCCATGGGGAAGTTTCCCCGCAGTTAGCCTTCACGGCCTCCCTCAGTGGTTATTTTTTCCACTGTTGTTAACTTTATTTTAATAAATTTGATTAAAAAGGCCTATGTCCTTTTCTTTTCTTTTTAAAGAAAAAGAAAAAAAGAGGGAATGATTTTTGACATCTCGATCCAAAACTTCTATTAATTGTCGTTTACTATGTCATGGGCCCACATGGAAATTGGTGCCAAGATTTTTAGAGGGGCGAATGGAAAGGTGTCCATGGAACCACCCTTTCTCATTTTTAAGGGGTCATTCCCTCTTGGGAGCGCTTGCTTGAGGGGCTTTTAGGAGTGCCCATGGAACCTGGCACTTAACCCTTAAGCGACGACCACCGTTTTGGTGGGTCAGCCCAAAAATGGTACATGGTGGTATGGATGAAGCCATAACTTCCTACCCTGAATCATCCAAGCAAACTAACCTTACAAAAATGCTCGTCCCTTCTATATCCATATGCCCAACTTAGAATTTTCACAAACTTCCACCGTTGTAATTGGCACCTTACAATAAAATAATATTGTAGTTTTTCCACCAAGACTCCAAATTTATCAGAAAAAAAACCTTTGACCAAGCTAGACCTCTAGGTTGTAGATTTTTCTTGTGTGAATGCTTTGCATATTCCGATTCTTGGGCACCCACATGGCTTAATGGTCAAATCTCAGCCCCATCTGCCCAAAATTTATATGGGGTCCTTTGTATGTGAAATTTGGGGGGTGGAATTGTATTCCAACTACATGCAGGAACATTCCTGACCCATGGGGTCCTGAATTTTGTCCTCGTCACAAATTCCTATGGTCATCTGAGTCTGCTCTACAATAATGCCTACATAGTGAGGAAGAATTTTTGGATTATGAAAAATTTACTACTTCAGATGATCTCTAGGGATTTTTTGTTGTTGCATCCCAACTCCAGCTATTGTAGCGGGGCACATTCCAGCATGATCTTGGGGGGGGGGGGGGGGGGGGGGCACATCACAAACACCCAAGGAATTCATCAGCCCCCACGAAATGACCTGTAGCCAACCCACCGATGAAATCTTGGGTGCATACTTTACAGGGCAACTGTTGTCTAGGGGGCCAACGATACACCTGGCAAACCGCTGTATGTGTCTGTCTTCTCATGTCCATCATGATCATGCCATTTTCTTATCAACAAGCACATTCCCAAGAGTTGAGGGGGCATTGAACCCCCTCATGATCTGCCCACTATGCAGACAACTCCCCCCCCCCCCTCGCCCACAATGCCGAGCAACGACGGATATCAGACATGATACCCCGTGTCAAGGACGAGAACATGACTGAACACAAACAAGAGATAAAACTAGAGGTACAATGCTAGACAAGAAGTCAAGGTCGGCATGGCCGAATGCACGATGAGTAAATAAGAATCAAGACGATCTTTATAACAATGAACAAGAGTACAAGATATTGGAACACGACTTGAATACTAGAATGCTGGAAACTGGACTGGAGTACCAGATACTGGAAACTGGGCTAGAGTACTGGGAACTAGACTGGAGTATTGGGAACTGGAAACAAGAGTAGCTTGAACTAGTGTTGGCGAGACTGAAGAGTGTCTAGTCTCGCCTCCTATATATACTGGCTACTAAAAAGCTTCCCCAAGAAGCTTCCCCTATGGAGGTTTCTTGTTGGAGAAGTTTCCAAGATTAAACAAAGGTTTATTGATGGAGAAGCTTCCTTAAACAAATGAGGTATCTTGATGGAGAAGTTTCCTCCAAAGGAAGCTTCTTGAGTAGTTTCCCAAGTTACTCTTGGTAATTTGGTAAATTCTCGGTAACTTGATAAATTATGATAAATTATGGTAGATCATGGTAAATCACGATAAGTCATGGTAACTTTCGGTAATATGATAACTTTGTAACTTCTGGTATTTACTCCTGATAGAAAAAGATATTTTTCCAACTTGGCATATAGTCCTCTTTCTCTTAATTTATCAAGGACAAGGCGTACATGGCGGCCATGTTCTTCTTCATTATGTGAAAATATCAAAATGTCGTCCAAATAGATGACTACAAAGTCATCTAAAAATTCTCGAAAGATGTCATTCATCATATGTTGGAAAATTGCTGGAGCATTGGTAAGACCGAAAGGCATAACACTGTATTCAAAATGTTCATACCTTGTTCAAGAAGCTGTTTTCCATTCGTCTCCTTCTTTTATCCGTACAAGGTTATAGGCTCCTCTCAAGTCGATTGTGGTGAAAATCTTCGCTCGTCCCAGCTGGTCGAGAAGCCCATAAATCAGCGGCAACAGATAATGATTCTTGATTGTGACTTTGTTGAGACCGCGATAGTCGACACACATGTGTAATGATCCGTCCTTCTTTTTCACAAACAAGATAGGCGCCCCCGCGGGTGATTTTGAATGTCGGATGAAGTGCTTCGACAAATTTTCATCAATGTATTCACGTAATGTAGGCAACTCCGTCTGGGATAAGTTATAGATTGGGCCGAATGGTGGTTGGGCTCCTTCTTGTAACTCAATTGCACAGTCATAAGGTGGATATTCTGGCAACATGTCTGCATTCTTCTTCTCGAAGATGTCTAAATCTTGATATTGAGCGGGTAATGTTGAAGTACCTTTGTTTGTTGTGGTCTTGATCGGAGTCGCATAAAGTGCAAATGTCTCCTCCTTTTTGGTAGCTCTCATGAAGCTCTAGCTCCAAGGAATAGGGGTTGAATACATTTGATATTTCTACATTTTTGTCTTGCAGAAATTTTTCGCGATCGCCAGTCGATGTCGGGATTGTGAAGTACGAACCAGGGAAGTCCAAGGATCACAGGAGATGCAACCAAACATGACATGGTTGGGCTTCACCTCTTCCCGCATCATCTGCTCATATGTCTCCAAAGCCTCCATCTCAAATCCATGTTGGACATATCCTGCGATCATCGCACTCCATGACACCACATTTCGTTCAGCCATTTCGTTGGAGACTAGATGACATTGAAAACAATATGTGATGCTTGATCTTTAAGCTTCATTTCAAGTGGTTAAGTTTCATGGTCCACATTTCCTAATGCTAACGGTCGTCCATCGATGACTTCAACGGAGGCCGAGAGTTTCTTCTTTACGAGCGTTAAATTGTGTTGCTTCGCAAAGTTTTTGTCCATAAAACAAGCTGAAGCTCCTGAGTCCAAAAGTGCTTCTACAATGATATCTCGATTTTGCACTCTGATTTTTACCGGAACTGTGAAGCAAGGTGCAGGGTCTGGAGGTAGAAAGAGACATTTTTTCGGTAAGGAATTTGTGGTGTCCAGCCGCATGGTCCCTACTGTGACTGGACATCATCGTTTTTCGACCTCCTTGTATCAAACATTTGAGTTGTGCCCCGAGCTTTGAATCTTATCTTGTTAGGGCAGTTTAATGCTATGTGATCTTCTTCTCCGCAATAGAGGCATAATCCATTCGAGCGCCGTCTTTGTTTTTCTTGTGGCGTCAATAGTTTGAATCGGACAGCATCAATCTGCATAGGATCACTACTAGATGTCTGATGGATCGTTGTATTTGGTGTCGTAGTAGCAGTGACATAATGCGTCGTCGACCATCCAGATCGCTTCTCTTGACGTCTTTCGAGCAAACGATTATCGCATGCAATGACTTGGGTGATGAATTCACTCAGTGTGCTCACGTTTGGCATTGTCAGCAACAAATCTTTTACATCATCTTTTAGTCCACATCAAAACTGACTAATGAGGTTCTTCTCATTCCAGTCGAGGTCGCACACAAGTTGTCGAAATTCGGCAGCATAAACGGAAGCAGGACGTGCTCCTTGTCAAAGATTTTGCATCTTTGTTTCTACAACTCTCTCTCTCTCTCTATCATTCTCTCCAAACATTGCAGTGAACTCGGAAATGAATGCTTCAAAATTATATAGTAAATGCGAATTTTTTTCTAATAGCGGTGCAAACCAAGATAGGGCAGTATCTGATAGAAGGGTGCCCACGAATCCCACTTGAATACCTTCATCGGGGTAGCGTTGTGGATGTAGTTGTAGGAACAGTTGTACTTGTTGAACAAAACCGCGAAATCTTGATCTCGTCCCATCAAATTTCTCGGGCATGCTGATCTTTGGTTCTCTCGTAATCTGTTGAAGAGGAACCGTTGCAGTAAGAGCTATTGCTGTAGGGACTCGTATGGTTGAAGATCTATTGTTCGACTCCTTTAACTCTGAAATTTGTTGTTGCAAATTGTAGAGAACGTTGCCAAGATCTTGAGACTGATCAGCTTGCAATTGGGCGGTAGATGTACGAAGTTCTTGCATCTGGAGCTGAAGACTCTGCAATATGGTGACCATTTCCGCAAATGTGCCTTCCATCTTAACTAACTAAAGAAAAAACTTTAGTCTCGCCAAACTATCAAGGACGAGAACATGACTGAACACAAACAAAAGATAAAACTAGAGGTACAATGCTAGACAAGAAGTCAAGGTCGGCGTGGCCGAATGCACGATGAGTAAATAAGAATCAAGACGATCTTTATAACAATGAACAAGAGTATAAGATATTGGAACACGACTTGAATATTGGAATGCTGGAAACTGGACTGGAGTACTAGGTACTGGAAACTGGGCTAGAGTACTGGGAACTGGACTGGAGTACTGGGAACTGGAAACAAGAGTAGCTTGAACTGGTGTTGGCGAGACTGAAGCTTCCCCAAGAAACTTCCCCAAGAAGCTTCCCCTATGGAGGTTTCTTGCTGGAGAAGTTTCCAAGATTAAACAAAGGTTTCTTGATGGAGAAGCTTCCTTAAACAAATGAGGTATCTTGATGGAGAAGTTTCCTCCAAATGAAGCTTCCTGAGTAGTTTCCCAAGTTACTCTTGGTAATTTGGTAAATTCCCAGTAACTTGGTAAGTTCCTAGTAACTTGGTAAGTTCCCAGTAACTTGATAAGTAATGGTAAATTATGGTAGATCATGGTAAATCACGGTAAATCATGGTTATTTTCGGTAACATGGAAACTTGGTAACTTCTGGTATTTACTCCTCGTAAGTTCTTCTGGGCTATGTCCGTGACACCCCGAACCATTCACACACCTTCAGCACCAATAGCCCATCATTACAGCAAATTGGGGGGGTTTGCAACGCCAGCCGCGCCCCCATGCCCCGCGCGGCGCTGAACGTGCGACGTCAACCCCGCGACGCCTTTTTGCAACGCCCGACCATCGCACAGGCGGATGAAGGGCAAGAGGCAGCCATCACCTTCCGTGCGATGCCCAAGCGTTGCCCCCCAACGAAGGGCAGAAGACAACCTTTTTTGGCGACGGCCAGCCGTCGCCAGCGGAAAAAATGCAGTCCTTTCTTGCCCTTTCTTTCATCGCAACTCTTATTGGCGACGCCAGGCCGTCGCATGGTGGCATGAATGGCAAAAGGCATTGGCGACGGCCGGGCGTCGCAAATAGGAGCTACCCAATTCTTTCAAAACAAAAAAAAACATGTCGCATCCTGCGCGGCGTGCAGTTGCCGTTTGCGACCCCCGGCCGTATATATCCTAAAAACACGTCGCAGTTTGCGACGCGTGGGGGTCGCAAGCAGCGACGGCAAGGCTTTCTAGGTTTAGGTTTAGGGCCTTTGGGGGTTCTTATTTTTCATAAAGACAAAAAACCGAAAGCCCTTTAGGTTTAGATTTTTTTTTTTTTTTTTTTTTTTTTTTTTTTTTTTTTTTTTCCACATATGGTACTGGGGTAGGGTTTTTGTTTTTCTTTATGGTTTAGCTTGTTGTTGTGGACCTTCTTGTAAATTATGACATTTATTTTGTTAATTCTCTTGATACCACATCTGTATGTGTTGCTCTAATATATTCAATGCCTCTGCTTTCTTTCTTGAAAGACTACCAGCCACAGCCATATTTGATCAATTATAGAAATAAGCTACAATATGCATGTACATGTACAATCAATCGAAGGGATGGGTACAGTTTGGTGCGAGAATTATTATGTAGCTTTGATTTCATGTCTAATCAACTTGAACATCATCATCCGGAGCTTCTTCCTCATCAAGCTGCAAGTCTTCTTGTGTCTTCATCTCCTTCTCCAACATCCGTATCTTCTGGAGCTTCATCATATAGGATTCGGGATGCATTCTTCGAGGCGTCATCGTCCTCTTCTATCCCCTCTACCTAACCTCCATCATCAGCATCATTATGACCAGTCTCTCCGTCCACCGCAATTGCCTCACCCCATGGAGATCCGAGACCATGATAGATACGTCTTTCTCTTGGCTAAGAATGCACAACCACCTTCCAATTCCCCCCTCTTGTTTTGTCATCGGAGAAGAAAACTTGCTCCATGTCTGAAGGCCGTGAAAAAAGCTCATCGGAGGGACGATGAGTAGGGTTGAGCCTATCTGCATTGACACGCATGAAACCACAATTATCTTGCACTAGTGTTGCGGAGGGCCCCACAAGATGTGGCTGGAACCACCTTCCCTTGAAGAGAAGAGGCCGGTACCTTGTATACTGAAGTTCGAGTATGCTCTCAAGCTTTCCAATGTACTCAAGTTTGCTCATAGCAGGTCGTGTATCTCCCTTGCCCCACACGGAGTCTTGCCAATAATATGTGGCACACGAGCCAGAATCAAAGGTTGTTTTGCACTTCATGTCAAGAACACGAATGCGAAAATGACGACCGTGAACCCAAACCGCCATGTATGAGGTCGCGAATTGAGAGGGGCCCCTTGCAATGTCTTGCACCAAATCTGAAACCACCTCTCATTGAGCAACGGCGTCATAAACTGAAGTCCAAAGCCACTGTTGGAATGAACTTAGAGGCTGCAATTCCATGGGCAGTTTTTGTGAATGAACATTCCGGCGGCCCGCTCCTCGTCGTGGACGTCTAGTAACCGGCCTTGGATGGTTCGCCTCCATGCAAGCGTCTCATCCTCTCGTTGTTGAACAAGGTTATTGTATCTTGCCTCCCACTCATGTATGGATGGGGTATTCTTCAGTATGAAGTCATGCGTTTGCTCAATCACCAAGGTCGGAAATTTTACCCTCTTCGATTTTTTGGGCAAAACAATGTCTTTGGTTCGTGCATCCTCCTCTTTCTTCCACATCCGAGGGCTTCCTCATCCACCCTTGTCATGTACTCCGTGCAATAGAACATAGCTTCTTGCAACGTATACCCCTCCGCCATGCTACCCTCCGGGTGCGCCATTTATCTCACAAATCCTTTCAAAGTCTTCATATAACGCTCAAGGAAGTACATCCACCGAGAATGAACGGGGCCGGCTGCCTCCTTTCATGCATGGAAAATCCGCTTCCTCCAACTCTTTGGAGCAAATCCACCAGAACAAGCCTCCCAATCTATAGATTGTCTCACGAACCTTGGGAGTCAATGTCCCACGTACTGCAATGTGCAAGACGTCTTGCAATAGATTGTGGTAGTCATGAGACTTCAAACCATGGACCCCGTCTTCTTCGAATTCTTCCTTTGTCCATTGTCAAGGTACGCGCCTATACTTCCACCGTACAACACCCTTTGGGTCCACACCATTTTGTTCGGCCCATAGATAGCGCATGCGACCCTGCTCCTCAAGCTCCTTTCTAACACCAAAATAATCTCCTTTTGCAGCCACTCCCTTCTTTGCCGGCGTGCCATGAAGAACCCGAAAAAGGGACGAGCAAACATTCTTCTCAATATGCATGGGATCTAGAAGATGACGAATCTCAGGTCCTACATATATCCCTACCCACAAATACTTACACAAATTTTTTGACGTGAAATTGACAATGCAACGCATACCAAATGTGCAATATCACATGCATGCATAGGGATATCGACGGTGTTTTTGTGGAATATGTACCGCCCAATATGGCAACTCGTAGAAGATTGAAAATTGCTTCATATTGGGTACATCCACTTCACCGTCCGTGCCGGCACGGGCCTCCTTCCATCGGTCCTCCCAAAACTGCCCGGATGGTATCATAGGGGGGGGTACTTCCTCTTTGTCATCAAATAAGTGTTTCTCTCTTCTTCTCCATCGATAGCTCATAGGAAGAAACTTGCGGTAGTTGGGATACACTATCTTATGAAGATGGCGGGAACTATGTGCATCAAGATCATCGCCACAATGCAAGCATGCATGGTACCCTTTGGTGCTTAGCCCCGAGCAAACAGTTAGTCTTGTACTACATATCCCGCCACATTAGCAAAGACAAAAAGTTGTCATGTGCATGGCCCATAATGCCATCTACCCCACTACGGTGCACAAGACTGTTGTCGCTACTTCAATCAATCCCAATCCTCATCGATATTATCCAGCATTGACAAGTGAATGTATGCGGGTTGTTCACGGGGAACACAATATACTTGGATAATCATGCATTGTCCAAAGCAAGTTGTCTCTCATCTAAAAAGATTGTCCGGCCATAGGGTCAAGTGAAGCATCCAATGCCGGGACCCCCCTCCATAGGTCCTTAAGTTCATCAACAAGAGGTCGCAAGTACGTGTCTGTCACGCACCTCACTTCGGTAAACTCCCCTTCAAGTCATAGATACTCGCTTTGATGCGCGCGTGTCGCGCACCTCACTTCGGTAAACTCCCCTTCAAGTCATAGATACTCGCTTTAATGCGCGCGCCTGACTCCCAACCTGGCCGCCGGGCCAACTTGGAGCTTCGGCTGCTCACCGGGACATAACGGTCCTCTCTCGCTTCCCTCTAAAACCCTCCACCTAATTGGGACTAGGAGAATTCCCTTTGGTAGATGGCAGTCCGGAACAGCTCCCCACTCTTTGGTCGCTTTCCGGCTCGCTCGCTTACTCACTAGTTTTTGGTCACCAACGGGCTTGCACCGTTCTCGGGGTTACTACTCCCTATATATACTTCTGTAGCTATCCGCGGGGGTTTCACAACCAGCCATGCCATTTTATGGCGAACCACCACGAAGACCCTCGATTCCCGGTGGTGAGTCGCGGTGAGTCTTGGCCCGCTCACCACGGCCCCTATGGACCGTGATGAGTCCCAAGACTCCCCACGACTCCCACCATGAGGTCTCTGCCCCCTTGGTGAGTCCTATGCCACCCCCACTAAGTCCCACTAAGCTACCACCACCCTTGTGGAGCCACCCCCACCGCAACCCGGTGTGCGGGGCTCCACCTAGTGAGCGCCTCCGCCTCCTTGAGTGCCTTGGGCACTCAAGGGTGCTTCAGCCCCCGTACCTATCGCTACTACTACCCCCACCACAGGGGCAGCCCCTCTTGTGTCCCGACCTCCCTGCCCTCAAGGCAAAGGGCCGCGACACACACCCCTACCAACAGGGAGTCGATGTCCTCATCGACTTGTCCATTTTGTAGAAACGAACATCCAAGTTGTGGCGTCCCACATCAAGGAGTTTGTTTCCGTACCATGGCGTCCCATGGCAAAGAATCAAACCCCACACTTGACTCTACTCTCGACTAGCTAGTTCGGCCGACTTCCTCCAAGTCCCGGCCAAGGGTGGAGCTTCTCCAGCTCCTCCCAGTGCACTCTTCTTGGCCTACTTCAAGGCCAAGGAACGATCCTCCCCGAGGATCGAATCGCCTTACTGCAACAACATTGCTTGCGATCGCTCATGATGCCGCTTTTGGCATCACCTTGAGCAAGGGTTCACCTGGAACCCTCTTTGACTAGGAAAATAACCTTGAACCAACCGTGCGCCTCAATCACTACAATTGGGTCCGCCTTGGAATGCTGGCCTGAGGTACGGGAACATGCCGAAGCCGCACTACGACTTCGTCCCGAAGCTACACGATTATAGTACGTGAACGGAAGCACGTAGCTTCCGCGTTAGCCCGCACTACAAGGCAATCCCCTTGGTAGCGCAGTTATAGTACGCGCACGCGCCAGGTGCGCACTAGCACGTGAACTCCCAAAGAAGGCGCAAGTTTCCTTGCCCCTTGGATGGGAGTCACCCGATTTCGGCACTGCGCAAACACATGATTAACCCAATTTACCTCTCCCACTTTTGTAAGCTAGCATGCATTCTACACACTAGCCAACCACACCATGCATCACCATTCCAAACACAATAGGACGCACAATATTTGGAACCCATTTCCTTTATAACAAATTTTTGTACAATACAAGTTTTTGCAATCGGATTCCTGAGCTAGCTAAACCGGGCTAAGCATGCATTTCCTCCCCCACGCTCCAAGGTTGATGTCCCCATCAACGCTTCTTCCGCTTTTGAGGTCGCCTTTCGAAAGCTGCAACCGCCTCGGATGCGTTTCCCATTTCTGAAGCACGCACCCAAGATGCCTCCACGTGATGATAGCCCTTCCATTTGACGAGATACTCCGTTTCTCGGTTCCTGAACCTCCTCGACTTAAGTATTGCCTCCACCTCGTACTCAGGTTCATTTTCATGATCCAACAGCATAGGTGGTGGACGCAACACTTGATGCCGATTCGGACGCGCTTCATCTTTGAAGTAAGGCTTCAAAAGGGAGACATGGAATACTGGGTGCACCTTGCTGTTTGCCGGCAGCTCCAATTCATACACATCCTCATTCATAACCTTCCGAATGCGAAAGGGTCCCGCATACGGAGGTACGAACTTCGGACTCACTTCCGGAGGTAGTCGGAAATTCTTGATGTTCAACCAGACCTCTATGCCTGCCTCAAACTTCACTTCCTCCGCTTCCGATTCGCCTGCCTTTCATACCGTTTCCTAGCTTTGGCAATATTGTACTTTGCGAGCTTCAACAAACGCTCGCGTTCTTCCAGTACCGCCGCTACTGCGGTTCATCAACGTCCTGGGCGGCCCAACTTGTCGGCACCAGAGGTGCTTTTCCATAGACCAACACAAAAGGGGAAACTCCCGTTGCGGAGTGTTCTGTGTTATTATAACAGAACTCTGCCGCGTCTAAGTGTTCCATCCAGTCTGATTGGTCTGCCGACACGTAATTCCGCAAGAATTGCTTCACTACGGAATTCACTCTTTCCGTTTGGCCGTCCGTCGTAGGTCGGAAGGCGGTGCTCATCTTCAGCCTCGTCCCCATCTTCTTCCAAAGTGCTCTCCAGAATTTACTCGTAAACTTTGGATCGCGGTCCGAGACAATATCCTTCGGGACTCCATGATGCTTTAAGACGTGGGCGAAGTAAAGTCGCCCTGTCTCCTGCGCCGTTGCCCTCTCCTTGGTGGGGATGAAATGGCCCATTTTACTGAACCTATCTACCACCACCATGATTGCATCGAATCCTTTTGACAGCGGCATAGCAGTCATGAAATCCATCGAGACGCTTTCCCAAGTCCCCTCTGGAATCGGCAAGGGTTGTAACAGCCCCGCTTGCTTTTTGTACTCGCTCCGGTTTTGTTGGCATGTGGTGCATGTCTTGACATACTCCTCTGCCTCCTCCCTCAGTTTGGGCCAGAAATACTCTTTCTTCAAGAGTGCCGCAGTGCGCTTGGCTCCACCGTGGCCGCAAGCGGGCTATCATGGCATTCTCTCAAGAGACTATCCCTGATCCCTCCCTTCGGCACGTAGAGACGCTTTTGCTTATACCGGAGCAGTCCATTTTGCAAGTGGAACTGCGATTTAACCCCCATCCTCAAGTCCTGCATCACGGACTTCGCCAGCTCATCCTTCCGGCAAGCCTTCCGGATCTTCCTTTGGAGTGCCGTCTCGCCCTTGTACACCAACAAGAGCTGCTGCTTTCTACTTAAAGCATCGGCCACCACATTGTCCCGTCCCGGTTTGTACTGGATATCCACGTCGAACACTGCCAAAGTATCTTGTCACCTAAGTTGTTTTGGGGACAACTTTGGCTGCGTGGCAAAATACTTCACCGTGACATTGTCCGTGAACACCTTCACTGGGTTGGAACCAACATAGTGGCGCCAGAGCTCAAGGCAATGTACCACCGCCTTCATCTCTTTTCGTGCGTCGGCCACCGTCGCTCCACTTCATTCAGTTTCTTACTTTCGTAAGCCACTGGACGTCCATCTTGCATAAGTACACCCCAATCGCGAAGTCCGATGCATCTGTATGAATCTCAAACGGACGATCGAACTCCGGGATTTTCAAGACTGGAGCTTCCGTCATCCGCTGCTTCAATTCAGCAAAAGCTTGGCCATAAAATGTGTTCCATATCCAGACTTTGGATTTACACAGAAGGTCCAACAGCGGCCCCGCGATCTTGGCGAAATTTCTCACATACTTCCGGTAATAGGAGGCGAGTCCTAGGAAGGATCGCACTCCCGGGACCGAAGTCGGAGGCTCCCAATCCAAGATCGCCCTCACCTTTCTGTCATCCATTTTGATCCCATCCTGTGTAATCATGTGCCCCAAGAACTCCACTTTTGTGACCCCGAATTCGCACTTTGAAGCTTTGGCATACAGCTTCCCTTCTCGCAATTTTTGGAACACCCTTTTGAGGTGCTCCAGGTGCTCCTCCTTTGTTTTCGAGTACACCAAGATGTCGTCGATGTACACGATCACAAAGTCATCCAACCACTCCTGGAAAAGGCTGTTCATCAGCGTGCTAAATGTCGCCGGTGCATTGGTGAGCCCAAAAGGCATCACCAAGAACTCATATGAACCATACCTTGTCCTGCACGCGGTCTTCTCCTCATCTCCTTCCACCACCCAAAATCATCTCAATCTTGTGGTCAACTCCTCTTCGCGGTGGCAAGCCGCTTGGTAATTCCTCCGGCATCACATCCTGGTATTTCTCCAAAATCCCCTTGATCCAATCTGGGCTCGGCTCCCCATCGCCTTCTCCCTTCACTTCTCTAATGTAAAGCAAGAACTGGGATTCGTGTGCCTCCTCCATGGCCCACTCCCTTGCTGATAGAAGGTTTATTCGCCCTCCCACGGATTTGGGCGTTTCCGACACTCGTAAGACCTCGCCACCATTCCCACATGGCAGCGTGACTACTCTCTTGCGGCCATCTATGACTGCTCCGGATTTGCTCAAAAAGGTCATCCCTAAAATGAGATCTACTCCATCGATCTCGCAGATGGTGAAGTTCTCACGTCCCTCCCAACTCCCCAGTTGAAGAGGAACATCTATCGCCAACCTTGTCGCCAACTGTGGTTCTCCTTTGGCAGAACGCACCTCAATAGAGGCCCCCACGTCACTTGTCGGGAATCCCAGCTTTTGTGCCGTTGCCGGTGTCATGAAGGAGTGCGACGCTCCTGTGTCCACCAACAACGACACATTAGTTCCAGATATTATCCCATCCACGAACAATAACTGACTCCCTTTTCGTAAGGCGCCAGATTCCTGATACAACTCACAAGAAAATTTGCCTACCTTGCAAGTTCTGGCGACCACCGCTTCCACCAAGCTACTGATGGTATCTTCCGACAGCTCCGTGGTCGCCCGAGTCATGTTCAATTGTCGGGGCTTCGTGCACTTCTTGGCCATGTGCCCGGGCTCCCCACAATTGAAACACACTCCATCAAAGGTCGCCTTCTGTCCGCCATAAGCCGCTCCACCCGTTTTTCCTTTCGGAGCACCGAGTGCCGCCTTGACGTGTGAAGGCCCTCCCTTTGATTTCCACGTGTCATTATCGCCGCGTGGCCTATCCCACTTCTTTTCCGGTCGGAAGGAGTCACCTTCCCGCCAAATCTTCTTGTGGTTCAGCTCCGTACGGCCTTGTCTTTCACCCCTAGGGACATCCGAGAAACATTCAGCCCTCTCAATTGCCTCGTTCAAAGTCTTGGGTGGCTTCTCCTCCAACTTCCGCCTGGCCCATGGGGCCAGTCCCGCCACAAAGTTGAAGACCATTTCTGGTTCTGCCATGTCCGCGACTTCGAGCAACAGCACATTGAAAGCCTGGACGTACCCCCGAATGTCATCTGTTTGCTTCAAATTCCTCATCTTGTCCCGGGCAAGCCAAGACGCGTTGAGGGGCACAAACTGTCTCTTCAACAATTCCTTGAACCCACTCCAGTTCAAGGTTTCCGGACTTGGACCTCGGTCGTGAAGGCGTTTCTGCCACCATTGTTGAGCATAGCCCCTCAAATAGGTGGGAGCCACTTCCATGCGATCCTCGTCACTCAACTTGGCCGCCCGGAAGTACTGCTCCAGCTCCAAGAGCCAGGTGTTGAGTGCCTTCCGATTTCGGACGCCCTCGAAGGTGCCGGGTTCCTTAGGCTTCACCTTAAACTTTGTCTTAGTGGAAGTGGCATTAGCCGCCTTCAACACGTCTTTCAACGTCCCGCCAAACTGCACCAACAACCCTTCCCAAAAGGCTGCCGGCATGGGAGGCATCTCTTGGTTTGTCGGAGCTCTCAAGGATTCCTCGGGCTCCGACTCCTCGGATTCCTCCCGCTCTTGGGCGGCCTCGTTTTCGGAAACATGCATCGCTTCCTCAAACGGCCGCCTCGGTGACACGCCGCCCCCATCGGGCTCACCGGGATCATCATCTTTTGGGCCGTTCCGCTTTCGCTTCGGCTTGCCCGACCCCATGATGAGGCCAATCCCAAGGACGATTGCGTACTGAACTCTAAGCTCTGATACCAAATGTCGCGCACCTCACTTCGGTAAACTCCCCTTCAAGTCATAGATACTCGCTTTGATGCGCGCGCCTGACTCCCAACCTGGCCGCCGGGCCAACTTGGAGCTTCGGCTGCTCACCGGGACATAACGGTCCCCTCTCGCTTCCCTCTAAAACCCTCCACCTAATTGGGACTAGGAGAATTCCCTTTGGTAGATGGCAGTCCGGAACAGCTCCCCACTCTTGGTCGCTTTCCGGCTCGCTCGCTTACTCACTAGTTTTTGGTCACCAACGGGCTTGCACCGTTCTCGGGGTTACTACTCCCTATATATACTTCTGTAGCTGTCCGCGGGGGTTTCACAACCAGCCATGCCATTTTATGGCGAACCACCACGAAGACCCTCGATTCCCGGTGGTGAGTCGCGGTGAGTCTTGGCCCGCTCACCACGGCCCCTATGGACCGTGATGAGTCCCAAGACTCCCCACGACTCCCACCACGAGGTCTCCGCCCCCTTGGTGAGTCCTATGCCACCCCCACTAAGTCCCACTAAGCTACCACCACCCCTTGTGGAGCCACCCCCACCGCAACCCGGTGTGCGGGGCTCCACCTAGTGAGCGCCTCCGCCTCCTTGAGTGCCTTGGGCACTCAAGGGTGCTTCAGCCCCCGTACCTATCGCTGCTACTGCCCCCACCACAGGGGCAGCCCCTCTTGTGTCCCGACCTCCCTGCCCTCAAGGCAAAGGGCCGCGACAGTGTCCATGTTTGCCACTTGTTTTTTCCCTATGAGACATTCACTTCATTGTTTCAATGCTCCACCAATATAATATACTACAAAATGAATTACACGTCTTACTCCATGATTATGTCACTCATCAATCTTGCATCCAAATTATGTCAGAGATCAGAAGTTTAATGTAAAGTCCAAGGCAATAATAAACATGAAATGAGAACGCTCACCTGGCACAATGGCAGCCAACATGATATGGCCTTTTTTAATTGAAATATACGGAGGGATGTTGTAATTCACCATGGTCACCGGCCAAGTGGAATGACTACATGACTGGACAGAGAATGGGTTGACCCCATCCGAGGAGAAGCCGAGGTGGATATGTCGTGGGTCCTCAAAGAGAAAAGGCCACATCTCTTCAATATGCCTCCATACTTGTGAATCTTGTGGCCCGCACACTTTTCCCGGGGGGCTCCAATGCGAGGCGTGCTATCTCATGAGTCTGGCCAATTCAGGGCTTCGGTGTTGTGCCCTCAATCGCGGGATGATCGGAAATTAATGCATTTTCTAAGATGAAATACCCCACATCCCCCACATGTAATCATCCCATTAGCACAGACAATACAACACCCGTATGTCTTTCCCTTTATATAGCCTCTCCCTCATTTGGGCGTGAATGGTCAAAACCGAACGTCGCTCCTTCCACTCCTCACTCACTCCTTCCAAAACCACAATCAGATCTTGCATGGATACTACTCTCTAAACCCTAAACTTTGTGGAATACACTTTACATGCATTGAGAAGATTAAAGAAAGTAATTTTCATGCGAGGGGGAATGGCGTTTATACCTTGCGTGGTACTTTTTTCCATTGGACATCATCCCGATATCGGTCTTTCTTGCACTTTGGGTACTTGGTGAGACGCGAATCCTCTCCGTAGTATAGGGTTTTATCACATGGACATGCATGAAAAATCTTATACTCCATCCCCACAGAATCCAAGACTTTATGCACCTCTTTCCGCGACCGTGACATCTTGGGTTTCAAGTGTGGAGCAAGGATAGAGTCTGCAATAGTTCGCATTATGGCAAACATCCCAGCATTACTTATGCCAAATCGAATTTGAAGATTGAGCAAAAGTAAGATTGTTGAAAGTCAACTCACTTTCGCCCCTTAGTACAAGGGAGTTCTCGCCTCCCTCTCCGTGTCATCTGAGGGGCCATTTCAGGATCATCGATTGGTTGGGTTCCCTCTCCATGGGATGCATCAGCGCCCACATGAAGCATTAAGAGATCCTCCATGGCTTGCACATCCTCCTGGTTAATTCTATGCTCATTGTTGTCGTCACTGTCACTGTCATCGTCATCATCGTCTGGTACTATGGGGGCGGTGTCTCGCCCACAGCTCCGGCCTAATGTACTTGGATTGTTTTCGGATGGGGTGCCAAGAAAATGGACCGAGAAGGGATGGACAAAGTCTTGATACGAATAAATGAACATAGGGACATATATTATAATGTGTCCTTGCAACCATACAACTTATTATAAGCGAAATGCAAACAACAACCTTCAATGTGTGCATGCATCAAATATGTCATTCAATAATTACATGTATTGCGCAACGTCACGCATGTAAAGTTTCAAACCCAAACAAAATCATGCCCCCCCAAGGACGCGTTCATCCTATCAACCAATTTTTGTTTATTAATGTGAAAGAAAATCCTCTCATGCCATTGCACCCATCAAACGGATGTGGCTCAAGCTTCACTTTTTCCTACATGTGCTTAAATATGTGTGCAACACCTGTACAAAGATCCAGCAGAAAAAAAAAAAAAAAAAAACAAAACAAAACAAAACATTGCCTCCCAACCAACGCCCTTGCACCAATTTTGAATTAAATCGAATTTAAATGAATTTAGAATAAATATTTACATTTAGAAAATATATGATTGCGGTTTTGAGGGGCAGTAATGATTTTGTTTTTAGCTCTATTTTGTTCTGTGACATTGGGCTTTGCACCACTACATCTATGCAAAACATTGGACAAAAACAAAATGGAAAAAAAAATGGGTGTGTTTCTAGGATCACTTTTGTAAAACTCTCTATGAAGAGTGCATGAAGTTGAAGATAACTTAACCTTGGAGTGCAAATGAGAGAACAAAATATGGTTCTGGGTCCAAATGACTTTGTTTTACCCAAATTTTGCACGCACTTTGCATATGCTATCATTAAGCATATGACTTGAAAATAGAATTTAAAAAAAAATCATGTGCAGGCGAAACATAATTTTCCGTCTCTACGTCATGTAGCTGCGTTCAACACTAGAATGACCCATTGAATCAACTTGGTTCAAGCGTATATTTGGTCCACATGTGCATAACTATGTTTAGATCACATACGCAAAGTTGCAACCCACACGAGCAACAAGAAAAATATTTACATCAATCGATTAATCGGATGTATACATCATGAGAATATCTACAATGCCCCTCTACGCGATCCCTGTCTCAAAGGAACCCTATTTCTATCATACACATCCCACTCACGTTGTAATCGGAGGTCCCAATCATTCCGGGAGAACTCGTATGATGCAAATAGCTCGCTGCCAGCCCTAATAGTCTTACTAGCACATGTCATCACAAACATGTGCATCCCCTCACAGTATACCGACGTATGACCACAAAAGCTCTCATGCCCATCGCTTCGCTCGTCCCATACTACATTGGTTCTCCTAGGATGACCAAAAGAACTGTTGACCAGCCCAGCAATATTGCCGAACATCACAAAATCTGATCTTAATGAGAGACAACCCCCGTCTACGTACATCCTGTCCGTTGACACACAAAATGTAGGGTAGAATGTATGGGGCTTCGAGGCGTAATGTACGGAACCCTGCGGAGGTGTAGTATGGACCGTAGTAGGGAAACAAGTCCACCATGCTGTTTCTCCGAGGAGGAACCACAATATCATTGACCGTGAATAAACCCCGACCCATAGCAGGGTCTGTAGCGGCTCTCACAACATACTGTCTCCCCCAATACTCGAACTCCACATTCTCTCGGATGGAGGTGGGAGGGTCGAGATGATTCCCCCAACAACGAGGCTGGATGGTCCTCAGTAACATAGTCCTATGCGCTTCCCATCGGGGGCGAGGATCCGGCTCAGGCCGCCCAAGCCAAAGGGGAAGAAACCTAGGGCGAAGCCGACCCTTCCTAGGGATTCGGGGGGCACATGCACGTGGAGGTGGAGGTGGAGGTGATACTGCTGGCGGAGGAGATGAAAGTGGAGGTGGTTGAGGATGTAATGTCGGAGGAGTAGCCGAGGGTACGACGTCCGGATCAGGTACTACCAGAGGTGGATCAGGCAAAGAAACGGACCGTGGGGGGGGGGGGGGGGCACAATCGACCTACAAGCTGCTACTGCATGTACGGTGCGGAGAATCATCAGATGAGGACACTGCATCAGGGGGACCGCCTGAGGAAACTAGAGGGGGGGGCGGGCCTGCTCGTCGCCGGCCATAACGCCTACGATACCTATGATACCCCTCGACCCTACGCATCTCATCCACGTGCTGCTGGGGAACCAACTAGTCACATCGGGCACATGCTCTGGCACAAATTCTGCGAGTAGACTGGCGCGAAATGCCTCATGTGCAATGTGATTGCGAGCTTGGGTATCAAGTCGTGGTTGCAATATGCGTAGTGAACGACGCATCAATACTTATATCGTAATTTGGATTCATGTATGCTTACCAATCATACTATATTATTAGATAAACCTAAATGTACCTTAAATGAATGTTAATGAGAGGGGTGGGAAAAAACACTCACCTTGCCGCATCCGCAATCATGTTCTTCTTGTAATATTTTTCGACAACATGCGGTCGCCGCCTCGGTGGTCGGTGCCGCCCGGCGGTACTCGTTCCAAACACTTAGTCCACCAACACTCAATCCTGTCGGGGGGGGGGGTCAAGGTGGATGTGGGTGGACGGGGTGGCCCGCGAGGGGGCAAACCGCGGCGCGCCCGACTCGATCCCGGAGTGTCAACATCCTCCGCATCACCTGAAATTTGGCCCCAGTCCCTTCTACGATTGTGCTCGGCAGCCTGTATTGGATCAGGTGCAATGGGTGGCTCCTCGCCACGAAAAACGGTCGCTCTAGGGCCACAATCAATATGTGGTACTACCTCCTTATCCTCGAGGGAGACGGGTCGATGTTTCCTCACCATCGCATCCTAACTAACACACACCACCAGCACTTTCATTCTCAAAATCGTTGGCGAAAAAACCCTATGCCTCAGCCTCGGGTCTTCAAAATTGGTAACCAAAGGCGGAGCATCCCTATGGTGCTAGAGAGCCCAAGTCAATAAATCCTTCCTCACGTTCTATCTTCAGGATGCCCACACCATGGAAAAATTTATTGAGACCCAGCGCTTTGCGCTTATCAGATTGAACCACATTTTGGGTATGTGAATCCTAATTACACCATTCATCCTTTCAACCCCAAGACCCACAACCAGAACCGCCAATCCAAAACCCAGCACCATAAAGAAAAACAAACACCCTAACCCAATACCATATGAAAAAAAAAAAAAAAAAACTAAGAACTAAGAACCCCAAAAGGCCCTAAACCCTAAACCCAAAAAGGCCGGCCGTCGCCTCCTGCGACACCCTCGCATCGCATTTGGCGACGCGTTTTTTCAATTTTTTGCGCCAGGGGTCGCACCCCGCGACGGAAAGCCGTTGCGGCAGGCGACATGGTTTTTTTTATTTATGGGGCTGGGGGTCGCAAGCAGCGACGGCCCACCGTTGCGAATACCATTTGTACATTTCAAAAAAAAGGCGGGGCGCATGTGTGCGACGGTCGGGCGTCGCACGTAGGCGCCGCGCCTTTTTTTTTCCCTAAGTGCTTGAAGCGCCTCCTTCCCCTCCGTTTTGTTTGTTCTTTGGGAGAGAGGGAGTTTTAGAGAGTGGGGTTTAGGGTGGAGGAAAAACGCACCTGTTGCTGAGCCGAGGTGGTCGCAAGGCCCAAAGAGTTAGCCCCAACGCCGCTTCAAAGCCCAAGGTAAGCACCGCCTCCTCCCTCACTTTCTCTCTTGCTTTCTTGCCCTAAGCACGGGCTGATCTCTCTCTCTCCCCTGTGTGGTAGAAACGCCGCAGAGGTGGGATGTAAACGAGCTGAAGAGAGAGAGAGCCGTGGTGAGCAGGGGAGAGACGCCCTGTAGCGGCGGGGACCCGCGCCGTTGGCAGCCGCGACAGCGCCGCAAAAGCTCGCTTGAAGCAGCAGCAGCAGCAGTAGAGGTAGGTCAGGGTGGGGAGATGGTCTATGGTCTGTCTTGTCATGTGGGATCAAGGGAAAGATATCGAGAGTTGTCCATAACTTGTATGTCACATCAAAAGTGTGAGAGAGAGAGAGAGAGAGAGAGAGGAAGAGATGACGAAACAAAACATAACAAAAAAAAGATTGGGGGGGAGTTACTGAGCAGAAGGGGCTGGGCTTTTGGCTCAGCCTCGAGACTTTCAAAGTTGGTAAATAGAGGTACATGTACAATTCCCTTGATAGATTTGAAGAGAGCGTCTCTTTGGTGAAAGAACCCCAGACATCATAAAATGAATATTGTCTTCAGGTTGCCCACACAACGGGCAATTGCACTCTTCCTTTCCTCTCTGCTTCTGTTTACTGTTCAAAGGTAGGCTTCATGCCTTGAGTTTAAATTTCAGTCTGGTGCCAAGAGTGGAATAGACCCTTGAGCGCATCCATGATGTCCTCCCCCATGTCACAGACTGGAAACAGGTTCAGGGAAGTTTTCTTCCTAACTTCATTTCCATCGGACAATTTTCTGGTAACAGACATGGCTTTGGACACTACACTCTCTAAGTCAGATTTATCCAGCAAGGTCAAGACTTGCGGGTCCAGATTCAGATCCTTGAGAATCTCTTCTACTCTCTTCTGCCAGGGCTTAGCCTGTTTGACAGGGCGGTCCTGTTTCCAAGATATATAGTCGATTAACTTAGGATATCTGGTGTTGGACATATGTTGCAGCTGAACCCACCATCTGACCTTGAATTTATCTCGTTGGGAGCTTAAAAGAGAGCAGCACAGAAGAGAGGGAGAGAGGGACAGAGAGGGACAAAGAGAGGGAGCGAGAGGGAGACATCAGGGGGCAACAAAGAAAAGCTGCTACTCAGTCACTTCCCCCCCCCACCTTTTTTTTTTCCTTTGTTGCCCCCTCTCTTGGGGAAACAAAAGGGACAGATCCTACCTCTGTCAGGGGCTGACGTTGGTACTAAGACTTACCTTCAATTAATCCGGGTTTTCCAGATATCCTCTAGAAATCCCTTCACACAAGCATCAATCTGCTGTATGTGATTTGACCAAAAATTAGGCCTCAGAAGGGGCTAGGCTTTTGGCTCAGCCTCGAGACTTTCAAAGTTAGTAAACAGAGGTACATGCACAATTCCCTTGATAGATTTGAAGAGAGCGTCTCTTTGGTGAGAGAACCCCGGACAATGTATCAGAAAATGAATAATGTCTTCAGGTTGCCCACACAACGAGCAATTGCACTCTCCATTTCCTCTCTGCTTCTGTTTGCTTATCAAAGGTAGGCTTCGTGCCTTGAGTTTAAATTTCAGTCTAGTGCCGAGAGTGGGTAGACCCTTGAGGTCATCCAAGATATCCTCCCCCATGTCATAGACTGGAAACAAGTTCAGGGAAGTTTTTTGCCTAACTTCATTTTCATCAGACAATCTCATGGCAACAGACATGGTTGGACACTACAGCCTCTAAGTCAGATTTATCTTGCAAGGTGAAGACTTGCGGTCCCAGGTCCAGGTCCTTGAGAATCTCTTCTATTGTCTTCTGCTAGGACTTAGCCTGTTTGATAGGGCGGTGGGCGGTCCTGTTTCCAAGATATAGAATCGATTAACTTATGATATCTGGTGTTGGACATATGTTGCAGCTGACACCATCTGACCTTAAACTCATCTTGTTGGGAGCTTAAAAGAGAGGGAAGATACTTTTTGTCATGTCAAGACAAAGATAGGACCCCTAGGGTCATTGTCATGAAGAAGAAGAATAATCAGACATATCAGCCACTTAATAGTGGCACCATCCATCAATCATCAAGCTAGAAAATCCAGAATTACATCCATGCACAGTAATGTGTTCATGTTAGTAATATTCATAACCCCAAAGAGTATTTCACCGATGTTGATTGACCATCAGTCATGATCAGGATACACCTTCATAGGTCTGGGTGGGATGACGGGTACTTGGCTAGATTTTGGCCTTGATGTGGTGCAGGTCAAATGGTCATACAGATTTACAATCCAGATTGACTGGTGTCTGCAAGCTGTAATCCAAGCATACTTACTCAAATCCCATGGGTTTCATGGAGGGTTTAAGAAAAAAGAAAAACAAAAACAATTGGATATCACAGATTTAAATACCTTGCCCTGCCAGTATTTGCTTAAACTGATCTGCAGCACAGCTTGCCCCCCACAGGGGAGGGGGATATGTCTGGTAAGTTTTCCAGAATACCCCTATACTATTATTTCTTGCTACAGTTGAAAATCAAAGTTCATGACACGACAAAGTAAAAATAAAGGACTGCATACACATCCTGTGACAGTATATGATACTGTCAGCACACCCTATTCACATCATTCACGTTTGACCATGTCATTACACCATGTCTAGGGGGTATTTCCACTTAACCACCCTGGCTGCCTCAAAAACCAGTTACCAATTATATTGCTGCCATATTTCAGTATCAGCCAAATAGCCACAGGCATAATCGTCACCATACCTTGGCCTAAGCATCTAGCTAACAAAGCCATCCGGGTTGGAACATAACAGGGGGTATTTTACCATCAGGGGTACCTGAGTAGCTGCAGCAAACAGTTCCTTGCAGCCTCTCCTTTTGTTTCCAACTACCATAAGGCAAGCAAAGCAAACTAGTGCCTGAAAAACAGATGTGTGTCTCACACAAGCCATCATAAACACGGTTGTCACAGCCAAGCAAAGGTCTTCCACTGGCTGGGCCAAAATAGCCCACCTTAAACAACACTATACTTGTTCTTCATAGATAAAAGAAAGAGGTAGGATCAAGAAAAACCATAGAGTAGTTTAATTTTTCAATATTTTCAGATGAATCCATGGCCAGCAATCCCTTTCCCAGCTCTGCAACCCATTTGGCATCCAACAGCACCTAGACATCAGCATATTAAGTGGAAGCCCTCACCTATGCCCGTCCCAAAAACAACCACAACACATTGTGAGTTAGTGAGGATGCACGCGGTGAGTACCAGGCTTCCACATTTGCTATCGAGGTCAAATACACTTGAATCTAAGCACAGAGAATGCCAAAGAAAGCAGGGAAGCAAGATAAACAGAAAAAGAACCTTTTTTACTGTTTGGGGGATGGTCACCATCTCTCCACAAGCCCAACCATGCAGGGAGGTCTCCACCAACACCACAACACTGCTACCTTAACCAAAGCAAAGTCTTGCCAAGCACAAGAAAAAAGAGCTTTGTCTCATAAGGTAGGGTTTATAAAGGGAGGGAGGGAGAGACTTCCTTGTTCTACTAAGACGCCACCATTTATCAAAGACCCAGAAGAGGGCTCCTAGGGAAACTTCACAAGCTGGCAGGTGGTACCTCCGCCATCACTGCCTTTATTCCCTTGTGCAACAAAAAAACAGACAAATGAGACAGTGAATCTTCCCTCATCTCTAAGCCACCGCCATCACCTTAAAGAGCCCGCAGAGGCGGCGCTCACAAGAGCCTTAAACACTCCAGGGATTGGCAGCTCATGGTATCTGCAGCACGAGCACCATCGCCACCTCCAAGCCGCCATCGCGCGCACTCTCGCAGCGCAAAAAGAAAGACATTAGGGTTGCGCAGGGCTTTTACCCTGTCCGGCTCGTCATTCATCCTTCTTAGGATGAAAAACATCCGCCAGCCCATACGCCCGGTGGACGTTGTCCGTTCTCATTCGCGGAAGATGAAAAACATCGTGTGTTCATCCTGTCTTGAACTCGACGGATGCAGTCCGTTTTTCATCTAGGTTAGATGAAAAACATCGGGGTTTATTTATTTATTTATACCTGTCTTGTCCCGTATTTAGGTCCTGCCAGATGAAGTCCTTTTTTCATCCAGGTTGGATTGAAAAATAATAATAATGACGGAAGTTTTGCAATCAGTATATTCCGGGTTGATGTCCGGATGAAGCAAAACCTCACAGGTATTAATGAAGAAATGTCTCATTAGGGAAAAATGGATGTATTCTGGATGAAAAACATATAAATTCCCTGCAACCCAATTTTTCAATTTTTTTCAAGGATGGAAGTTGGGACAACAATTCCATAAACCCAGTTTCCAGAGGGAGAGAGAGAAGGGAAGAAAAAAAATAAATAAAAAATAAAAAAAAAATGGGGGAGGGAAGTGACTGAGCAGCTGCTTGGTCACTCCCCGCCCCCCCCACCCCCCCTTTTTTTTTTCTTTGTTGCCCCCTCTCTCCCTCTGTCCCCCTCTCTACTGGGAATTGGCAGTTTACTATCAGTGTTGACTTCTTGTTTTCTCATCCTCTATCAGGCTTTTTCATCCATATCGGATGAGCCACCAGGATGGACACTAAGTTACCTCTAGGATGGTTCTTTTGGCCTTTTCTTTCCTCCTTTATTGACTCTCATCCATACCGGATGAGTCACCATGGAAGAAAAGAATTACCTTTATGGAGGTTGCCAACAACATCCTGTTTTTCCATCCGTACCGGATGAAAAACTACCAGGATGATAATTTTTCATTCCTCTTTTATTGACTCTTTTTATCCATACCGGATGGTCTGGTGAGGAATGATAGAATTACCTAGATGGAGGTAAGGCGCTGCCACGGATGATATTCCCTACTTTTTCATCCGGACACAAGTGATCTGTCTATGGATGATGTGATCATGGCCTGGAATTGATCTTTACTACCCCTAATTATGATTAATTACGGTGGAAACCCTAACCCCTACCCCAAAAACTATTTTTAACCTTGCTGCGGATGAAATCCGTCAGGGTATACGGATGCGTCCTACTATTTTTCATCCACGGATGAATAATCGGGGGACAACCCTGTGTCGTCTCTCCCGCTGTCAGAAGCACGCGATGTGCTTCTGAGCTCGCGAGGAGAGTGTTATGGCGGACGTGCTTCGGTGGCTGCCCCGTTTGTGGTGTCGTACCCATGCTGGACGAGCGTCTGGGGGGGGGGCGCGAAGGCGGTGCCTTGTCTCTCTTGCAGCGGGAAACACCGCTATGAATGCAGTGGCATCTTCCCTCCTCTGGTTTTTTCTGTGCTTAGCAAGGATGCTTATGATGGGAAGTTCTCTCCCTCCTTTCTAGTGCCTTGTGATGGTGCCTGCTTTGCTTCATTGCTTATGTGCTTTGTGGAGGCGGCTTGCTGTGGGTGGTGATGGCGCATAACCCTCTTCCCCAATCGCTTAAGGTGCCTTTGGAGCTTAGGGATTCTCATGTTCTTATCTCTTTCTCTTGCTTTTGAGTTTCTTAGTTGACATCGATGACAAGTGTGAGGGTCTGTGATTCACCTGGGGTTCCACAATCCTCACTAACCTGTTGGTTTTTGTGGGGGCTTGTGATGACGGGCCTGTTTCCTGAGGCTTGCATACAAACCATACCCTACATTCTGATCTTTGACAGCAAAGCCTGTGGATTATTAAGATAGGTTGTAAGTTATTTTGGCCAAAGAGGATCTGGTTTTTGGTGGTATGTTTTTGGCGGTTTTGGGTATCTATGGATCTGGTGGCCTTGAAGTTTAAGGCGGCAGCCTGGTAGGGTACTGCCCTGCTCCTTTTCAGGCCTACTTCTGATGTGTACTGGATCGTAGTAAGGTGTTCTTTGCATGTCATAGCATGGAACTCTTGAAGGATGAGGATGGTAAGCTGCAATGGGATCCTACCTATTGTTTTGGATTTGTCATGACATCAGGCCTATGACCTGCAATCTAATTTTTATACAAAAGAGGTTGGATCTCGGCTGTTCATGTTGCTTGTTGGTACAAGTCTTGAACCTGCAATTTGACAGGCTGCATTCACATTCTCTTGATACCTTGTATGATCACATGTCTCGGGGTGAATACAAATGATATGGAATCTACTTCATCTGGCTCAAGTTGGACTGTTTGGTGGCATACTGAGATTTTGACAAACTGCAGGCTGGTCCTTATGCCTTGGCTGATGCATGACCTGCCATAATTAATGGCTGAAATGGTAAGCTGTTGGTATATGTATAGGCTGAACCAAGAGGCCTTGCAGCCTGCACAGGGACAACAATATCTTATCTTGTCCCACACAAGAACAAACCCCGCCCTCCCACCCTGTTTTGTCTTGGATGATTGGGTGGTGTCTTTTGGGATGACTTGACAAGACTGGAAATGTGAGATAGTGCCCTATCCAGGGCTGTTTATGTCTTTAATTGACAATGACCCTTATGGGTCCTGTCCATGTCTTGACATGACGTGAATATCTTCCCTCCCTCCTTGGAATTGGCGGTTTTATCAGTGTTAATTTCCTGTTTTTTCATCCATACCGGATGGACTCTGGCAGTGTTTTCACCCGTCCTATAACGATTTTTTATCCATACCGGATGAACTACCAGGGTGGACACCGAATTACCTCTAAGATGAGTCTCTGATTTTTCATTCCTCTTTTATTGACTTTCATCCATACCGGATGAGTCACCAGAGAATGAGGAATTACCTCTGTGGGGGTTGCCACTAGCATCCTATTTTCCATCCATACCGGATGAAAAATGCCAGGATATTAATTTGATCATTCCTCTTTTATTGCCTTTTTCATCCGTACCGGATGAGGCATTTTCGGGATGTTGAATTACCTGTAAGGATGTAAAACCGATGCCTTGGATGATATTTCCTATTTTTTCATCCTACTGATGGACTTTTTCCAACGGATGAACTCAATGATTTTTTTCATCTAAACCAGATGAAATGTACAGCTTTTGATGGCCCTGGACTGATATTAATTACCCCTAATTATGGTGAGTTAAGGTGTGAAACCCTAACCCCTACCCTAAAACCTATCGTTTAACCTAGCTACGGATGAAATCCATCAGGTTTTAATGGATGTGATGTTGATTGATAAATCGGGCAAGTGCCCTAGGACGTCTCTCCCGCCGTCAGAAGCACGAGCAGTGCTTCTGAGCTCGCGGGGAGAGCGTTATGGCGTTTGCGTTTGCTGCTCCCCTGTTTGCTGCATCGTACCCGTGCGGGGCAATCTCCTGGGGATGCGCAATGGCGGCGCTTTGTTTTTCTTACAGGCGGGAGACAATGCTGTGAATACATCGTCTCTTTCCCTCCTCTGGCTTTTAATTTTTGCAGCGGCGCTTGTGTTGGGAAGTATCTCTCTCCTCTTCTTAAACCCAGCAAGTGTGCTTGTATGCTTCACTTCTCCTTTGCTTTGCTGGAGGTGGCTTGCTGGTGGTGATGGCGCACAGTTCTCTTCCCCAATCGCTCAAGGTGCTTTTGGTGATTAGGGTTCAATTTTTTTTGTTTTATGTCTTTCTCTCTTGCTTTTGAGGTTCTTAGTTGACATCGATGACAAGTGTAGGGGTCTGTGATTCAACTGGGGTTCCACAATCCTCACTAACCTGTTGGTTTTTGTGGGGGCTTGTGATGGGACCAGGTGAGGATCCCTACTTGCTTTGAATTCTCTTGAGCTTGCAGATAAGGATGTGGGCAAAGGGAACCTATTGTGTATGACGACTTTACTTGGCTGCTGCCTGCAGCCCCGATTTCGGCCCGCTTGCTCCTGGTTTGGCATGCTGATGCTTACTTTTGACTTATGTTTTGCTGCCTTTGATGGAGCACTTCGGCCTGACAGGCTTGTCTCTTGAAGCCCAACATCTGGCCCTTACCTTGTCTTGAATCTTTGATAGTAGTGCCTGTGGATTATTAAGCTAGGTACTGTTTTTGCCTTGAAAGAGGAGTTGTGTTTTATGGGTAAGGCCTCAATGGCTGTTAGGTTCTAAGGAAGAGGAGGCCCTGTTTTTTAAGATGGCAGCCTGATAAGGCAATGACATGCCTCTTTCAGGCCTGAATCTTGTGTGGAATGGAGCATAGTGAGGCTTATTTGCAAACCCTGGCATAAGCCTTCTGTAAAATAGTGTTGGTAAGCTTTACTGAACCTTTGCCAGAGATTATTAGCCTTCTCTTGCCATTAGACCAGTCACCTGCAATGTTTGATTTATTTTTTGGCCAAGTGGGCTTGGTCTCGGGCACTCAAGATGTTTGTGTGTCCATATCTTGAATCTGTAATATGGCAGGCCGTTCTTCCATGCCCAAGATGCCTTGCATGATGCATGTCTTGGGGCAATTATGAATGGTATAGAATGAGGCTGCAATCGGTCTTGTCATACCCAAGAGGTTTACTTGGTTGCATGTTTGGAATCTGAAAAACTGCAGGCTGGTCCATCAAGATGCTTGTGTATACAGGTCTTGAATCTGTAGTATGGCAGGCTGTTCTTACTTACCCAAGGGGCCTTGCATGATGCATGTCTTGGGGTTATTACAAATGGTAAAGAATGAGGCTGCAATATGCTTTGTCATGCCCAAGAGGGTTACTTGGTTGCATGCTTGGAATTTGATAAACTACAGGTTGGTCCATCAAGATGCTTGTGTATACATATCTTGAATCTGTAATATGGCAGGCTGTTCTTACTTGCCCAAGATACCTTGCATGATGCATGTCTTGGGGTAATACTGATAAGGTAACTGCAAATTATTTTGTCATACCCAAGATGTTTGCTAGAAGGGCATGTCTTGAATCTGTAATATTGCAGGCTGGTTTCACATACCCAAGATGTTTTGCTCTATGCATGTCTTGTTGTAATTGTGATGCCAAGAAAGGGTATGACAGGCTGCAACAATCTGATTTTTCAATACACAAGATGCTTGCTTATATGCTTGTCTTGTTGTCATGACATGTACATAAACAAACCCCTCCCTCCCACCCTGTTTTATCATGAATGATTGGGTGAAATCAATTGGGAAGTCATGACAAGAATGGAAGTGTTAGATGGTGCCATGTTTATGGGCTGTTTATGTCTTTAATTGACAATAACCCTAGTGGGTCTTGTCCATGTCTTGACATAACATGAGTATCTTCCCTCTCTCTTTTTAACTTTTTCTACCCCCTCTCTCCCTCTGCGTTTTTTTTTTTTTTTTTTTTTTTTTTTTTTTGTAAGCAGCACAAAAGAGAGGAGAGAGAAGATACTCATGTCATGTCAAGACATGGACAAGACCCACTAGGGTCATTGTCAATTAAATACATAAACAGCCCATAAACATGGCACCATCTAACACTTCCATTCTTGTCATGACTTCCCAATTGATTTCACCTAATCATTCATGATAAAACAAGGTGGGAGGGCGGGGTTTGTTTATGACAACAAGACAAGCATATAAGCAAGCATCTTGTGTACTGAAAAATCATATTGCTGCAGCATGTTCAAATTCTTGTAAGTAACCCAAGACATGCACCATGCAAGGCTCCTTGGGTAGGTAAGAATAGTCTGCCCTGCTACAGATTCAAGGTATGTTCATACAAGCACCTTGAAGGACCAGCCTGCAATTTACCAGATTTCAAACATGCAACCAAGTAATCTTCTTGGGCATGACAAAACATATTGCAGCTTCACTCTTTGCCATTTGTAAGTACCCCAAGACATGCATCATGCAAGGCTCCTTGGGTAGGTAAGAATAGCCTGTTCTACTACAGATTCAGGATATGTTCATACAAGTACCTTGAAGGACCGGCCTGCAATTAATCATATTTCAAGCATGCAACCAAGTAAACTTCTTGGGCAAGACAAACCATATTGCAACTTCACACTTGGCCAATTGTAAGTACCCCAAGACATGCATCGTGCAAGGCCTCTTGGGTAGGTAAGAACAGCCTGCCATTGTACAGATTCAAGACCTGAGTACACAAGCATCTTGATGGACCAGCCTGCAGTTTATCATACTCCAAACATGCAACCAAGTGACCCACTTGGGCATGACAAGATAAACTGCAACTTCATTCTACACCATGTACAGTTGCCCCAAGATATGCATCATGTAAGGCATTTTGGCATGGAAGAAAGGCCTGCCATGTTACAGCTTCAAGATATGGACACACATACACTTTGAGTGCCCGAGACCAAGCCCACTTGGCCAAAAAATAAATCAAACATTGCAGGTGACTGGTCTGTTGGCAAGAGAAGGCTAATAATCTCTGGCAAAGGTCCAGTAAAGCTTATCAACACTATTTTACAGGAGGCTTATGCCAGGGTTTGCAAATAAACCTCACTATGCTCCATTCCACATAAGATTCAGGCCTGAAAGAGGTATGTCATTGCCTTATCAGGCTGCCATCTTAAAAAACAGGGCCTCCTCTTCCTTAGAACCTAACAACCATTGAGGCCTTACCCATAAAACACAACTCATCTTTCAAGGCAAAAACAGTACCTAGCTTAATAATCCACAGGCACTACGGTCAAATATTCAAGACAAGGTAAGGGCCAGATGCTGGGCTTCAAGAGACAAGCCTGTCAGGCCGAAGTGCTCCATCAAAGGCAACAAAACATAAGTCAAAAGTAAGCATCAGCATGCCAAACCAGGAGCAAGCGGGCCGAAATCGGGGCTGCAGGCAGTAGCCAAGTAAAGACGCCATACACAATAGGTTCCCTTTGCCCACATCCTTATCTGCAAGCTCAAGAGAATTCAAAGCAAGTAGGGATCCTCACCTGGTCCCATCACAAGCCCCCACAAAAACCAACAGGTTAGTGAGGATTGTGGAACCCCAGATGAGTCACAGACCCCTACACTTGTCATCGATGTCAACTAAGAACCTCAAAAGCAAGAGAGAAAGACATAAAGCAAAAAGAACCCTAATCACCAAAAGCACCTTGAGCGATTGGGGAAGAGAACTGTGCGCCATCACCACCAGCAAGCCACCTCCAGCAAAACAAAGGAGAAATGAAGCATACAAGCACACTTGCTAGGTTTAAGAAGGGAGAGAGAGATACTTCCCCACACAAGCGCCGCTGCAAGAACTAAAAGCCAGAGGAGGGCAAGAGACGATGCATTCACAGCATTGTCTCCCACCTGTGAGAAGAGACAAAACGCCGCCTTTGCGCATCCCCAGGATCTCATCCAGCATGGGCACGAAGCAGCAGACAAGGTAGCAGCAAAACGCAGACGCCATAATTCTTATTCCGCGAGCTCAGAAGCACGAGGAGTGCTGCTGACGGCGGGAGAGACACCCTAGGGCCATGCCCGATTTTTCATCCGTGCAGGATGAGTAATCAACACCATTTTTTTTTAAACTCGACGGATGTCATCTGTTAGCTAGGTTTAAAAAGTAGGTTATAGGGTAGGGGTTAGGGTTTCACTCCTTACATAGCCATAATTAAGGGTAATTAATCAACAGTCGAGGGCCATCATAGGCTGCATATTTCATCCGGTTCAGATGAAAAAGTCAATAAATTCATCCAGTTGGAGAAGGTTCGTCAATAGGATGGAAAAACAGTACATAACATCGGTTTCACATCCTAACAGGTAATTCAACATCCCCAAAAAAAATGGCTCATCCAGTACGGAAAAAAACCATAAAAGAGGAATAAACGAATTAATATCCTGGTATTTTTCATCCCGTATGGATGGAAAAATTTATATATAGGATGCCATGAGAGGGAGAGATCAGGAAACTTAAAAAAAAAAAATGTGGGGGGGGGGGGGGAGTGACTGAGCAGCTCCTCAGTCACTCCCCCCCATTTTATTTATTTATTTTTATTTTTCCTTTGATGTCCCTCTCTTCTCTGTCTCCCTCTCTCCTAGGAACTGGCATGTTGTTATCAGTATTGATTTCTTGTTCTTTCACCCATACTGGATGAAGTTTGATAGAGTTTCATCCATCCACTATCGGTTTTTCATCCATACCGGATGAGCCACCAGGATGGACACTGAATTACCGTTAGGATGATTTCTGGTTTTTTCATTCATCTTTTATTGACTCTCATCCATACCGGATGAGTCACCAAGGAATGAAAAATTACCTCTATGAGGGTTGCCAACAACATCCTGTTTTTCATCCATACCGGATGAAAAACTACCAGGATAATAATTTTTCATTCCTCTTTCATTGACTCTTTTTCATCCATACCGGGTGGTCTGGTGAGGAATGATGAATTACCTAGGTGGAGGTAAACCGCTGCCACGGATGATATACCCTAATTTTCATCCTGACAAGTGATCTGTTTATGGATGACGAGTACAGATGATTATGGCCTGGAATTGATCTTAACTACCCCTAATTATGATTAATTACGGGGTGAAACCCTAACCCCTACCCTAAAACCTATTTTTAACTCTGCTATGGATGAAATCCGTCAGGTTAGAAGGATGTTTTTTTACTGTTTTTCATCCTTCACGGATGAAAAATCGGGCCAGAAAAACCCTACGTTGTCTCTCCCGCTGTCAGAAGCACGAGATGTGCTTCTGAGCTCGCGGGGAGAGTGTTACGGCGGGCATGCTTTGGTGGCCGCCCCGTTTGTGGTGTCGTACCCGTGCTGGGCGAGCGCTTGGGATGCGTAAAGGCGGCGCCTTGTCTCTCTAGCAGCGGAAAACACTGTTGTGAATGCAGTGACATCTTCCCTCCTCTGGCTTTTAATTTTAGAAGTGGCATTTATGCTCGGAAGTCTCTCTCCCTCCCTTCTATTGCCTTGCAAGTTTGCCTGCTTTGCTTCATTGCTCATGTGCTTTGTGGAGGTGACTTGCCGCGGGTGGTGATGGTGCATAACCCTCTTCCCCAATCGCTTAAGGTGCCTTTGGAGTTTAGGGATCCTTGTGTTCTTATCTTCTTCACTTGCTTTTGAGATTCTTAGTTGACATCGATGACAAGTGCATGAGGGTCTGTGATTCACCTGGGGTTCCACAATCCTCACTAATCCGTTGATTTTGTGGGGGCTTGTGATGGGACCAGGTGAGGATCCTCACTTACTTTGAAATTTCTTGAGCATGCAGTTGGGGATATGGGCTGAGAAGACCTGTAAGTTATCGCGCCTTGAAGTGGCTGCTGCCTGTAGCCCCGAATTCAACCCGATTGCTCCTGGTTTGGCATGCTACAACCTATATTTTGGCTTTTGTTTAGCCGTCGATGGGGCAGCTCGACCTGTCTGGCCTGTCTCCTGAGACCTACATACAGACCATACCCTATCTTTTGATCCTTGACAGCAGGGCATGTGGATTAATGAGCTAGGTTGTAATTTCTTTGGGCCATAGAGGATCTGGTTTTATGGGGGACTTCCTCGGCGGGTTTGGGACTCTATGGACGTGGTGGTCTTGAATGTTATGGCGGCAGCCTGATAAGGCACCGACCTGCTCCTTTTTGGGCATGTTTCTGATGTGTAATGGATCATAGTGAGGTGTTCTTTGCAAGCTTTAGCATGGACCTCTTGAAGGATGAGGATGGTAAGCTGTAATGGAGTCCTACCTATAGTTTTGGCCTTGTCATGACATCAAGCCTATGACCTGCAATCTGAGTTTTTTATGTGCCAAAGAGGCTGGATCTCGGCTGTTCAAGTTGCTTGTGTGTACAAGTCTTGAAGTTGCAATTTGATAGGTTGAATTCACATTCCCTTGACACCTTGTATGATTACATGTCTCGGGGTGAATACAAATGGTATGGAATCTATTTCATCATGCCCAAGTAGGATTGCTTGGAGGCATGTTTTGATTCTGAAAAATTGCAGGCTGGTCCTTATGCCTTGGCTGATGCATGACCTGCTGTAATTAAAGGCTGATAAGATAAGATGCTGCAACCTGTATGTCATGCCCAAGGTGTATGTTTGAAAACGTGTCTTGAAATGGTAATAGGGCAGGCTGGACCATGGTACCTTTCCCTTTGCATGACCTCAGCACTTTGTGCTCTTTCAATACATGACCTACAGGTAAGGCATGTGGGCAGGCTGAACCAAGATGCTTTGAAACTTGCATGTAGGCAACAATATCTTATCTTATCCCACACAAGAACGAACCCCGCCCTCCCACCCTGTTTTATCATGAATGATTGGGTGATGTCAATTGGGAAGCTATGACAAGAATGTAAATGTTAGATGGTGCCCTGTTTTGGGCTGTTTATGTCAATAATTGACAATGACCTAAGTAGGGTCTTGTCCATGTCTTGACATTACATGAATATCTTCCCACTCTCTATAGAGCCCACCCCCGAAAGGGGGCAGTAGCCGCAAGGCGAAGTGACTCTTAGTTACGCCGACTTCGGCCGGAGTCTTCTCTCTCTCTCTCTCTCCCCACTCTCTCCATCTCTTTTGTCTCTCTCCCTCTCCCTCTCTCTTTTTAATTTTTTCTGCACCCTCTCTCCCTTGTGGTTTGTTTATTTTTGTGAGTAGCAAAAAAAAAAGGAGAGAGAGAGAGAGGGAGTGAGAGGGAGAGAGAGGGAGAGAGAGAGGGAGTGAGAGAGAGAGATCAGGAAACAAAAAATTAAATAAATAAATGTGGGGGGGTAGGGGGGAGGTCACCCCCCCCCCCCCCACCTTTTTCTTTTCTCTTTGGTGCCCCCTCTCGAGACCCCCAGCACTTGCTGCTCTCAGCCCCCGACATGCTTGGTTTTTTTTTGTTTTTGATCTGGAATGTAGAGGTTGTTTCCTAATGAGGCCAACTTGTGGGTTTGCATGACAGGTGCCAACTTATGGGGAAAGAGAAGAAGTCCCCTGCCCCAAAGAAAGGGGCAGACAATCCGTTTGCTCTGCCGTGAGGGCTTCTACCCTGCTACGCATTTTTATTTTTTTTTTGGGGGGGGGGGGGGGGAGGAGGTATGGGCCGGTTTGGAGCGGCCTAGCCAATCAGCGACGTCGCCCCTTGAGCTTGCAAAGTACAACTGTCACACCTTGTTCCATGTTTTGTCCCTTCCATTGCATGCATGATTTTCTTTGTTGTTTGTTTCTTTTTTTGAATTTGGGGGGGTTATTTATCTTCAGGAGGCAGCAACATGGCTGGCCTCATTGGTGCAGTCCGATGGGGTTGCCAATGAGGGAGAGCACGTGGTGTTCATGAAGGACCCGAACACCAAAGGTAAGAAGAAGAGGTCTCGACCTCCCGAGATCCCTTGTACCATCAATGAAGGGGCTGCCGAGGAGAGAGAGAGAAGGGAGCGGGAGAAGGAGAGAGAGGAAGTAGCGGGGAAGGGGAATGAGATGGTCGTGGAGAGTTGAAGGAAAAGAAGAAGAAGAAGAAGAAGTCCCATGGAGAGGAAGGGGTGAGTGTGCATGCGGGGGAGGGCAGTGGGGTAACAAAGAAGCAGGGGAAGGAGGCTACAAAGAAGGGAGAGGGTGGGAGAAGAACATGGCCTTGGCGATAGAGGACGTGGAGTTGGCAAAGATCGTGATGCCACCGGTGAAGGTGAATCGCCATGGTGACCCCTGCGGTGTGTTCGGGGAGGCTCTGAAGAAGCCAACCTTTGAGCTCGCAATGAGGTGGTTCCATTTGCACATTGAGTGGGCTGATCAGCACTTTGGCGCGAAGCGAGCGTATGCCTGTTAGTTACACCGCCGGTTTCCAGGCAATTGGAGTGACACAAGGGTGATGGAGATGGTGTGGCAAAACTTGAAGGACAGGAGGTACCGTGCCAGACAGATCATTCGGAGGGCAATGGAAAAGGGGGCCATACCCACAACGCTCCTGAATCATTTCACCTTCCATTTGTCGCATGTGCATTAATGAGGTGGATTCGATGCAACGTATGTGTGTAATTCACTAATTTTGGGGGGGGGTAGGTATCGTGGGATGCACTCATTGAGAATGATGCAGCAAACAAGGCCAAATTGGAGCGGGCACGCGAAGCAACAACAGTCCACCTTGACAAGCACGAAACCACACACAAGTGGGGCGCCGACGGATCCAAGGGTTTTATCTTGCGATTTGTAAGTCGTACTTCCCTATGTATTTTGTTATGTCTTCTTTCTGGCTCCATCATCGTGAAGAACTGACTTTAATTTGTGGCATGTGTAGCAACGCGCGTTTGAGAGGAAGCCATCTCCGGTAGAGTACAACTACGCCAAGGAGCATGGTTGGCAATCCCTCATGAAGAACGTGGCCAACACGGAGGGGATGAGTGCACTACATGGCACTAGTATGGATGAGGGCGGGGGTCATGGCCAGGGATTGGATGAGAGCTCTGTGGGACTTAGGGGAATGTCGCCTCCTTTAGGTGCTCTGGCAAAAGGCGCGGAGTCATCAGGCTCATCGGATAGCTCTGAGTCCTCCACTGAGAATGAGGATGAGGATGATTAGTCCTAGTCCATGTAGGTCCCAGGTTCAGCCTACTGAACCCTTGTAAGCTTTTCAGCTCATTTCTTGTAAATATATTTCCATATTTCCATCTTCCATCTTCTTCATGTGTCGCACCGTCCTCACCCTCGATTCATGCTTGCTCAATTGTGTACCTGCTAAATCAGAGAAATGGAAGCTGTAAGGTCTCCCATCCCCCAAAACAAAACTAGGCAAAAAACAAAAACCACCCCCAATTCACCCCCAAAATCAACCCCCAACCCCCCCCCCACCAGGTTGGCCTCGCGTCTACAGGGCGTCGGAATTGGCGACGTGTTTTTTGGGAGGGGGTCGCAAGCCACGATGGCCGGGCGTCGCAAATCCCTTTTGCAGGCAGCAACGCCCGACCCCCCTCGCGACTTGTTTTTTTGGTCCGGGGGTCGCAAAGCCGCGACGCACTGGCGTTGCGGATCCCACCACCCTGCCTGAGCCACGTGTTTTCATTTTTTGATTGAATATAAAGAAAGCGATGCCAGAGCGTCGCGGAAACCCACGCCTGGGCGTCGCGGAGGCCAACTCCAGCTCCTCATGTTTTTTTTTTTTTCTGCCACGCCCAATAGTCGCTTGGCGTACCACTCGACTTACGCCGCGTGTTTTTGGTTTTAGGATGGGACTCCCGGGCAGGTTACAAAAAAAAAGGGATGCGACGCCATGTCGTCGCCCCCACCAATGTCATCGGTTGGAGGGCAGTGACGACGAGTCGTCGCTCGCAGGAGGCCCCTGCCATCGGCGTGGACGGCCCGAAAAGCGACATCCGGCAGTCGCGGGAGTGGGGGCGGGGGCTCGCGACCCCCATACGTCGCATTTTTGCGACTTCTTTTTGGCGACGCCCATGCAACGGTCGGGCATCGCAAATATGGCGCTTGCCCCGTGCCCGAAATGGGCGTTTTCCCAACGCCGCGGCGTGGCCCGGGCGTCGCAAAGGCCCCCCTTTTCTTTTAGTGCATGAACCCACAAACTAGAAACATGCAAAGTCCGTAGCACTGCCTAGTGCAATAGAGAACACCATGCAAAAACAAGTCACCTTGCCCAAATGCGGTGAACATCACGCCAGCAACCTGCACCAAGCTGGCACATGAATTGACCCCACATTGAGGGCAATAATAGTGGGTCCTCTTGTGGCACTACCCACACAAACGCCTCAGAGGGCTGTGCAAGCTTTGTTAGCACCACCAACCACTGTATTTAATCTTCTGCTTTTTGTTTTTCCTTTGTTCATGCGTCCGATAGGTGAAGCCAACATTTGATAGCGCCAATATTCATGCTCGGGTCACTAACAAAACATGTCAAATTATATGTGCAGATGAAAAAAGGTGACCAGGTGTAATTGTCCAACTGGGAGGATGAGTTGATCTATGTTGGCTGGGGAAGAATTCATGGGGTTTATGGCAGGAGCAAAGGCCACCACCCAAATGGACACTACTAGGTTTTTGTTGCAAGGTGCCTATATGCAACTTCACTGGGGCTTGACAAACTACTGACCGCAAGTAGGAGCCAGTTCTGCGAGACTATATCAAGAATATTTGTGGAAGTACAAATATGTAGTGAAGATGATGTAAGACCTCTAGTACTGATTTTTGAGGTAGTACAGAGAGCTGAAAACCTTGGAGTGGGTAGGGGACGTTAGGCAGGGGTGGAAGAAAGCACTATCGATCTAGCACATTTGCAAACGAATATTCTTAATTTAATGTAAGAGTAGTATTTTGATGTTAGTATGTTGTCAGACACTTTTACAGTTCAATGAAAATATTCCACTATTGAGTGAAATAGACAACAAATTGATTTTAATGCTTCACTATGTAGTGTTTGATTTCACTGTGCCTAGTCACTAATTTTAGTGAAAACAAATACTCCATAGTGAATCTTTACTGTTTGGTATTTTCATTCACTACAAAGGAGCACTAGTTGGTGTTACATCATACTAGATGGGTAGTGAATATATAGCCATGTATATTCACAACATAGTGAAATAAAAAGACATGTTCCACTGCAAGGTATTATATTTAACTATATGTTGGATAACACGTTGACGGAATAGTGAAATTGTAGCCCAGAGATCAGTCACTATGTAGTAACTCTTATCAACTACAAGTTTAGACATGTCGTGTGCTAATCTACCACATAGTGAAAAATAATGGAACACATAGCCATAATTTCACTAAAAAGTAATTAATTCAAGTGTAACTAGTTGAAGACGTGGCATGGGGTAGAATGCCATATAGTGAAACGTATCACTACCACGTGTACTATAATGAAACATAGTCATGACACGTGTACTGATATAGTGAAATATTTTGACTGATCTCTATCCTAGTATAGTGAAATTGATCATTGCCACGTGTACACTCGTAGTGAAACAATACATTGCCACCTGAAAACTCGACCATAGTGAAATATTTTCACTGACTGAAATGACTATCCACTTCACTTCAAGACGTGCTTGAAACGATGCACCTAAAATGACTAGGGTGTCAGTTGTGAAACATGCCTGAAACGACTCAAAATGTAGTGAAAATGGGTAGTCGTAAAAACCAGATACTGTTGTAGTGAAGATTTTTTTTAAAGAAAAATCTGAACAAATGATGGGTTTTTTTCACACATGCCGCGACCTGTTTGGGGTCGCATAGGCAATTAATGGTTAAAGAAAGAGTAGCCATTTATTTCTCACTAGCCAGCAAAGATTTAGGGCTAGATGATTACCTCATAATCCTTTAGCATAATATAACCATAGTGAAGGTTATGTCATGGTTTTAGTCATGGTTATCTAGAATTACCTACTTCTAGTTAACTAGGACATTTTAGATATTTATATTTATATTTTGTGTGTTGGGACTTCATTTGGTCTCACATGCCAAGTGAGGTGTCGAGCCTCACTTGAGACATGGAGATAGGTTTTCCCCTTGTGAGTGTTGAGGAGGCTCATCTTCTTGTAGTTGAGCCTCCATGAGCTTCTCTCACCTCCATAGCTCTAGGTATTGAGAGGGAATGTGTTGAGGGCTTTGTAGGGTGGATTCCTTTAGCAAAGGTGCCCTTGGCTTGACTTAGTTTATGTGATAGAGTGGATTTCACTTGGAAGGACTAGGGCTTGTTCTTCATGTGATTGCTTCATGCTTGAGAGCTTTCATTGTCTTCTACTTCTCTCATTTCTCATCTCTTATCACTACAAGAAGATCACCTTATGCTTGTGAGTGTGGAGTGTAAGGATTAGTTTTGCACTTGTATTTTAAAGAGGTTGAGAGCTAGGAGAATTTAGCTCTTGTATCACAAGGCTTGCAAGGGGTTGCAAGGAAAGGTGCTCGAGTATTGCATGCACCAAGGAGTTGGAGAGCTTGAGAAGAAAGCTCTTGAGTTACAAGATTTTGCAAGGATTGTAAGGAGGAAGTCTTGCGTGTGTGGAAGCATGGATTCTAGGGTTTGAGAATCCTTTGTATGCATTATGGAGTCGATGGTGTGCGCCATGGCTTGTGGAGAGTGACTAAAGGCTTGTTAGTGCTCATTTCACTATCAAGCTAGGGTTAAGCAAGTTCAAAGTGTGGATGTTGTGGAAGAGAAGCCAAGGAGCTATATATGCTTGGGCTTGAAGAGGCAAGCACTTGGAGAGCACTAAGAAGCTCAAGAGGTTTTGAAAGGGAGCATGTGAAGAAATCTTCCAATCATGGTGGTGTGGAGCCAAGCTTAGGGTGCCATTGGAAGGGCTTGGAGAACATGTGGTGGGAAATCCTTGAAGGGAAATCATCATTCAATGTATGCATAACTTCACCCTAACTATGTAATGTGACAAGAGGGGGAGGCAATACTTGGCTATTCATGCTCTTGGTAGTGCGAGCTTTGTGGTAGATAGTTGACCAAGCAAGTGGTGCATGTGTGGAGCATGTTCGCTTGAGTTTGTAAGTTCAAGTTTGAGAAGGGGAGCTCTTGAACTAGCAAGAGATGAAGGCCTTTGAGATCCATTTGTGTGTGAAGTGGAGAGGTGTTGATTCATGTTATGATGAAGGAGAGCAACACATAGGCCAAGAGGTCATGAAACATGCATTCAAATGACCACGAGGAGCACATGGATGATGGATTGGTGCAAGACCCCAAATGAGGCATATGGCGTGAGAGTGGGATCCAAGGCGGATTGCTTGGGAGCATTATTGTAGGTGACAAGCATTGCTCCTACACATTGAGATAATTTGTGTTGATTTGGAGCAATTGTCAAGTGATGAGGAGACAAATGTATGATTGCTCGGCAATGGAGATATGGTAGTTTGCAATCAAATCCCAAGGACTAGAAAGGGGATTGATTTGGTGGACAATGACTTGCAAGTTGAGTTGGACCACTCTTGGTTGCACATTGGGGTGGAAGAGAGCAAGAAGATGCCTCTTATGACCACCTAGAGACCATATTTTTGCTTGAGTAGAAGCATAGAAGTCAAGGACTTGCATTCTAGCTCTTCATTATAAACCCTAGTAGTGTATGCTCAGACTATACCTCTGTTAGTATACCAAACAGGAGCTTGTCCCTTTGACTATACCTCTGTTGAGGTATCACCATATGTGAACCCTAATGTGAGACTATACCTTTGTTAGTATACCAAACATGAGCTTGTCCATTTTTCTATACCTCTATTGAGGTATCACCATATGTGAACCCTAATCAGCTCAGACTATACCTCTGTTAGTATACCAAACAGGAGCTTGTCCCTTTTACTATACCTCTGTTGAGGTATCACCATATGTGGACCCTAATCAGCTCAGACTATACCTCTGTTAGTATACCAAACAGAACCCTCATTTTCAGACTATACCTCTGTAAAGGTATCATCAACGTAAGGGACCCTAGCAACCTCAGACTATACCTCTGTTAAGGTATCAACAGTGAAAGGACTTAGTGAAATTTAAGGGCCTTTGGAGGATTGTTTGGAAGATATTTGAGGGCCCTTGGAAGAGTATTTGGAGGATCTTTGGGGTCCTTAGAGGAGTGTTTGGAGGATCTTTGGGGTCCTTGGAGGACCCTTCGAGGAGCTTTGGTGGACAATGTTGAAGAGCTCTTGAAGGATTGATTGAGGGATATTGAAGGATACTTGCCACGGCCATACAAGCGAGTGGATAGAGACAGGAGGGAGAGTGGTGGGATGAGAGCATTCTGGGGTTAGGAATTGCTTTAGTTTCTCTTTTCCATAGTCTTTCACCCTCTCTGTAGGCCAAAACCTTTCCGTAGGTGGAGGCAAGAGTCAGTCCGGGTTTGGGCTGGGGTGTCCTTGCAGGAGCGACACTGTGGAGTGTTTTTGGTGTGGGGGAGTTGCTGTCTTGATTTTCTTGTGTTTGGATCTCCTCCACGCCTGCATGCTTGACTGTGCGCCATGTTAGCTTTATGTGGGCGTTTGTTTTCATAGGAGGTTGGTCCGGATTTGATCACTGGCCAATCCTAGAGTATGCTGTCGGTGGTGAGGCTGGAGTGATGACCAGCAAGACCACCAGTGTTTCTTCTATGGTGAGGCTGGGTTGATGACCAGCAGACCATAGGAGTGTTTGCGGTGGATGCAGGTGCAGGTACAGGTCTACGTTAGAAACCTATTATTCCTGCTTGAACCAGTAGCCGCAACAAGTTCTTTACCCGGTTACCTTGTAGAAAGTGGGGATTAGAGACAGGTTGACAACCGGTTGGGTTGTGAGTTTTCATCACGGAGGTGCCACTAGCTGCTGAGGGGAGTGCCGGTACAAGCACCAGCGATACTAGTGGGTACACAAGACAAGGTGTGCGGTTTAGGCCACGTTCACCTTCAGTGTCTTCTAAGGAAGGTTCAGACTCGGAGTCAGGAGGATTCTCGCCGAGGGTGCAAGTCATTTCCGTGCCATTGTTGTGGGACACGATGGAGGAGACGTATGGAGCTACCAAGGGGCCACGTAGGTACTCTGGAGCTGTGGGCACCATCGAGCTTGATGACTTTATACAAGAGTTTGACAGTTGGCGTGATTTGCAGCAAATGCGCAATCCACAATTGTTTACGCCCTTTATGGCGTGGAAGGGGCTATTCCAGCACCTTGAGGGGCCGCCCATGGATGATTACCATGAATTTAGGCGGGGACATGCGGTGGAGATTGAGGAGTGGCGAGAGTATTGGTCACCTAACTATGTCTCAATTACTAGAGGCACAAGGGCAGCGGTGACACCAACAGCTACACAAATATCTCCAACTACAAGCACTAGTAGTGAAACAAGTAGTGCCGACACTTCTGCAGGTGGTACCAGTTCAAAAGGTGCTACTACTCCTCCTGCCACAATTACAACACATGTGCCTAGATTCAACCCGGTGGTGGAGTTCTTCCAGGAGTTGCGGAGGAACTACCAAGGTGTACGGACAGAGAAGCTGCGAAGTTTGCAAGACTTCCAACGCAAATCCAGTGAGAGCTTGCGAGAGGCCTACACTCGTATGAGGCGCTTGATAAGTGTGACCCAAGGGGTTACTGAAGCTCAGGCAGTCCAGTTCTGGTATGGAATTTTGGACAAGGAGCTCAAGAGAAGGGTGCGGGATGCAACCCTGTTACAAGCGGCCCAACCCACATTAGCGGATGTGTTTCTGCTGGCTGAATGGATTGAGCTCAACATGGTGGAGGAGCGAGTTGTTACCATTGGATTTGGCAAGGACATGCCTGCACGAGGTGCAGCTGCCAGCCCACAGACACAAGGGACTGCCCAACAGCGTGGTCAGGGGGGCAAGGTTTCCCAACCCAAGTTCCATGGAGCTTACAGGGGACCTCAGGTGCAGAGGCCCGTGGCATCTTTTGCAGGCCAACAACAACCAGGGGTGATATGTTGGACATGTGGAGGACCCCATGTCAAGAGAGATTGCCCAGAGAGTGGCAGAAGGCCGGCACAAGCACAGCCTGCACAGTTGCAGTGTGGGCATTGTGGCAAGTATGGGCATGGAGATGCCTAGTGTTATGATTTGCATCCTGAGTTGCGCCCAGGCCAGTTCCAAGGGAACAATGGTGACCGGGGGCAAGGTGGACCAGTCCAGAGAGGACGAGGTGGTCGGGCACGAGGTGCAGGCCAAGGGCAAGCTCAACATGGCCAAGGACGCGGAGGTCAGGGTGTTGACCAAGACATGGCCAACCGGCTTTAGCAGCTAGAGTAGAGGCTCGATGCTATGGCTACAGCTCAGGTGGAACCGGCTCCCAGGCGGGATGGTCCACCTCCTGCTCCTGAGGGAGGAGATATGGGAGGCATGGGATTCATGTGTGGAGCGGCACTACCACTGGTGCAGGTGGAGTCTGCTGCAGCCGTGACTCGAGGAGCAGCACGAGTTCCTGAGCCACGAGGTGCAGAGGTGGAATTGGATCCACAGCGTGGGGAGGCAAGCCGTCAGGTGAGGCTTCCTCAGTCATTCACATTGGCGGAGACAGTGTCGACCCCATCCATGGCATCTAGTTCTCGCCCGACTGTTACCGAGGCGGAGGTTACTATGCCATTGGGGAGAGCTACACGTGCAGCACTAACACCTGCTACCAAGGCTAGTGCAACCGGTGTGTTATTGGGGGCAGCCACCTCTGTGTGTCAAGCCCCACTGTTCTCGGCAACCATGATTGTGACGCCGGGGGTAAGACCAGCTGCAGTGTTCAGACTAGCAACAACACTCTGCGAGAGTGGGAGGTCACTTCATCTTCTGCGGAGTTACTGGAAGTTGTAGTGGCAGAGGGATCCTCGGATTTGAGGGTCACAACTACCACGGCTGCGCCATGGCAAGCTGCAGCTACAAGGTTGACGGAGCTGCCAGCTAGGCCAGCCTTTGAGCGCGCCATGGTGACACCTGGAGTTGTCTTGTTAGACAACCAGGGAGACATTTTCACTTTGAGTGGACCGGTAGGCAAGAAGTACCGGCCACTGCGGGTCTTGTTGGACTCAGGAGCTCAGCCACTGATGTTGGGCAGAGCTGCTATTGCAGGTTTGGGCCTCATGGAGGCGGATATAGAGCCTTGTCCTTTCCAGATACAGACATCTCTGGGAGGATCAGAGCAGGCTCGGGGCATGACACGACGTGAATTGGCCATTGGACTACAACCAGATCATCCTGTAGATGGCTCAGTGATGCAAGCCAAGGCCATTGTGACAGACGCGGTCTCTTACGATGTCCTTGTTGGTGGGGCAGTGTTATATCCCATGGGTTTCACCCTGGACTTTTGGGAGGAGTCAGCATCCTACAGGCCTGGATGGCAGTCAGGGGATGGTCGTCGTGCACAGCTCCTTGTGACATTCATTGGGGGTATTGCGGCTACCCAGCGGGGCAAGATGCCAATACTAGCCGCCTTTACAGCTGTAGTTAGTTGGCTTGGAGAGTTGCTGGAAGACAATGCCCATGCAGAGGATGTGCCACCTCCAGCAGAGCAGGATGACATGCATGGTACGGCGGAGTTGCCTACCATGGTTGCTCACACTCCATTATAGGGTACGAGCAAGGATTTGCAGCAGGCTGCTGATGGACGGGTACAACAAGCCTGGGTAGAGGCCTTCGTACCGTCAGGAGAAGAGGAGAGTGTGGTGATTGCACTAGGACCACCTCAGTTGTCGCCATCGGACACCACACCTCTTGTGTGGCAGTGCCCGGATGAAGGCATATGCCTTCTGGACTTGTTTGGCGGGATCAGCACTGGATTGGCTGCAGTACTGCAGGCAGGTATACAAGTTCGACGTTACCTGTATGTGGAGAGGGATGAGACTGCACGACGCGTCTCACTATGCCATGTTGCTCAGTTGGTACAGCAGTACCCTGATTTGTTGCCAGTGTCTGCAGTTCGTGGATACCAACAAGCCTTGCCAGCAGACATTTCGTTGCTGGGGGTGCAGGATTTGGAGCGGGTTGGCTCCATTGATCTGGTAGTGGCAGGTTGGCCCTGCCAAGGGCATTCATCAGCCGGGCATGGCAATGGATTGCGAGACTCGAGGACAGGTCTGTTTTGGGAGATGGTGCGGATTTTGCGCCACTTGCAGCTTCATCAAGCTGTATCTCCAGCATACATCTTGGAGAATGTGCCACTGATGGGTGATTCTCGGGCCAAGGTGATGGCCAGTGTGCATCAAGTCCGGTCATGGCTTGGGTCAGCAGTGTTGCTGGATGCAGCTGCAGTGGGGTCATGGGCTCATCGTCCACGGCTATGGTGGACTAACTTGATGCCACCCGCACTGCTCAAGCGTGCATTTGATGGGGTGCAGCGGCCAGCACACCTCACAGTGGATAGCATTTTGGACACAGGGAGGCAGTCTCAACGTGTGAGACACGATGACCGTTCGCCTTTGGCAGTGGTCAATAGGGTGGGTCAACCACGAGCAACATTACCTACACTGCTCAGCTTCCCAGGATCCCATGCTTTTCTGGATGGTGGACCTGGCCTCTTGTGGGATAGCCAATTGCAACAATTAGTGGAGCCCAATGCTGACGAGCGCGAGCGGGCGATGGGTTTTACCACAGGTACCACGGCGGTGCCATCTCTTTCTGAGGCATCACGTCGTCAGGTGTTGGGGCAAGCAATGGATCTCAACTTGACCTGGATTATCAGCTTGGCTATGGTTGAGCAGCGCAGAGTACGGAGTACACTTCCTTTCATGGTCTCCTTGCCTACCGAGACGGTACAGGCAGCGAGTGGGGGCGAGCAGGTGAGGACCACGAGGTGCAGGCCGCATCCATGGCACACATGGGAGGTGCTCGAGGTTCAGAAGGAGTTGGCAGCCAAGGCGGCGGTAATGGATCAGGTTGGGGATTTTTCTCGGATTGAGGAGGTCCTCAAGGATGGGATGATGGGGCAGGATGAGACATTGTCACTGACAGAGGAGGTAGTGGTCACTGCTCAAGAGGTTGCAGCATAGCAACCACGGGACGCGTCTTCTACCTCTAAGCATGCTGGACTCAAGGTTGCAGTCACGGAGGACAACTGGGAGCCTGATGTTGGACCTATAGTCACCGGAGGAGAGAGACGACGTATACGGCGGTTCTTGAGGGCTTACAGGAACTACTTTGCCTTCAGTTTGAAGGACTTAGGAGCACTGAAGGGTCAAGAGATTCGCATTGACTTGGCTACTGACACGCCAATCTTTTGGAGACCCTATAGATACAGTGACACGGAGAGGTCCTTGATTCAGATGAGAACTCAGAACCTTTGGGAGGCTGGTTTGGTGGAGCTATCTGGGGAGAGTATGCTTCAGCCACAGTGATGCCAGCCAAGAAGGATGTCTTTGGCAATTGGACGGAGAGACGTATGTGCGGTGATTACCGGCCTGTAAATCGTCAGTCCAAGTCCGATATGTATGCCATGCCAACACTAGAGGAGATCTTTGATGCCATTGGGCATGCCAAGGTCTTTAGCACGTTGGCTTTACGATCCGGATATCACCGGTTGCCGATCAAGGAGGCGGATAAGCAAAAGACAGAATTCTGGGGGATCAATGAGCACGGGAAGGATTGCCTATACCAGTGGCGGTTCTTATCATTTGGGCTTAAGAACGCTCCGGCAGAGTTTCAGAGAGTCATGGACAAGATTCTAGCAGGGGTGGAGTTTGCTCGGTGCTACATAGATGACATCATCATCTTTAGTGCTACGGTGGAAGAGCATGAGAGACACCTTCAGGGGGTATTTGAGCGCTTGAGGGCGCACGGATTGAAGTTACATCCGGGAAAGTGCAAGTTTTTCCACAACCAAATTAAGTATCTGGGTCACATGATATATCCTGGAGGATTGGGGGTACAACAGACTAAGGTAGAGTCCATTGCACAGGTTCCACGCCCCACGGATGTGAGCCGAGTTTGAGCTTTCATGGGGTTAGCACTAGAAGCATTTGTGTCTTTTCCGAATCGACTGCATGTCCAAAACCACTGAGGGAACAACTTTGAGATGTTTGTTACTACTGCATAGTCGTAACGGATAAATTCACATTTCTAATGGCGGATAGAAGTTGCATCAATGACTCCGCAGTCGGCACAATATTCGCGGCGATTTAATTCAATTACGTAAATTGTTTTTTTTTAAAAACAGCAATTACAAGTGGTTTTAAGCACTAGAGAGCGACTCTTAACAACTAGGCATTCATTGCACACCCTATTCAAAAATGGAATTTTTATAAGTGCTCCACATGGCTCATGACGTGGAATATTTTAATGTATTTTAGGGCTTGTGTGGCTCGTAGAGATTGTTCTAATCGTCGGATGTAAAATGATCTAAGGGTGGAAGAGTAACTTTGTCCTTTGCCTAAATTTGTCTAAGTGTTGGGAGAGGGATGGAGGCTTGAGAGAGAGACGAACAAGTGATGCGAGAAGGACGAAGACCAAATCGAGGCCCATGTCCTATTGTCGCAAGCGTTTATGGCGTCAAGGGCGCATTATGTGCAAATGTGGGCTCTTGGCTCCCCTTTGTACCATGATTTGGTATTCTTCCTGATGATCACAAGGTTCTTGGGGGAATCAGCTTGGTCTTAGCAACCCATATTTTAATCTCTGCCCGCTCAGCTGCACCGTGGTGGTTCTTACGAACCAATCCCACATTACCTGACTAGAGATACAAGCAGCACGCACAAGAGGTCTTCTTGGGTTCATGGTCAGTCTAATCCGCAATGGGTCATGACACAAGGTAGAGGACAATGTGGTGAGGGCACCTTCTTCTTCGAGCTATTTCAGCCTGTTTTGCCGAGATGTAGTGTCGTGGAGTGCGATGCTTGCAGGGTATGCACAGCAGGGACGTGGGATGGAGGCTTTGGAGACCTATGAAGTTGCGAAGGGAGAGTTTGATAACATGGCTGAACAAGATGTTGTCTCAAGGAACACGCTGAATCTTGCAAGATATGGCCAGCATGTGTGCGGGATGAGGGCATTGGAGACATATGAGCAAATGTTGAGAAGAGGTGCAGCCTGACCGGGTCACGTTCATTTGTGTTTGCAATGCATGTGCAAACCTGGCAGCCCTGGAGACTTGGTAAAGGGCAAAGGGTCCATCGTGACATTGTCAAAGCTGGAACTGTACCAGATGTAACAATACCTCGTCGACATGTATGCCAAACGTGGGAGCATTCCCTTGTGGACAAGGAGTGTTTAACAATATGGCTGAGCGAAATGTGGTGTGGTGAAACGTGATGATCGCAGGACATGCACAACATGGGCGGGGATTGCGGGTTTTGGAGACCTATGAGCAAATGATGTGGGTCTAGGGGGTGAAGCCCGAGCACATTACGTTTGTTTGTGTTTGTAGTGCATATGTGAGCCTGTTGGAGAAGGGCAAAGAGGTCCATGGTTGCATCGTCAAAGCTGGAATTGTGGTAGATGTCATTCTGAACATGAATACCTTCTAGATAGGGAGTGTTCAACAATATGGCTGAGCGAAATGTGGTGTCGTGGAAAGTGATGATCGCAGGACATGCACAACAGGGGCGGGGATTGTAGGTTTTGGAGACCTATGAGCAGTTGATGTGGGAGGGGGTGAAGTCCGACCACATTACGTTCAGAGAGTTCAAATGCCTCTCCACCATGACCTTGCTTAGCTAACCATGCCTTGCTGATGTTGTTGTCTTGCACTTGAGCTGTTTTTGGACACTGGCTGGAACATCCACAAGGCGGCTCTGCTCGAGAGAGAAATCAGCTTGAATGCAGGGGCAGATTTTGAGATCACAATCGCCACTTAGAACGTTGTTCTTTGCACCGGCATGGCATATCAACATGCATATCAGCCCAAACTCATTACTCCGTGAGCCTTCCACTGCCGGAGTGTGCCCATTCAAGCCAGATCTTCGAAACGCAGGGATGGAACGGGGTTTTGAAACCAGCATTGCCTAATTGGATACCCAATTCAGCTCTGCATCTTGGTCCATTAATCTGCTGCACATTGTGAAGTTTTCTGCCCGTTCACCGCAAGTTGAAGAAGGAGTATTCTTAAAACACGGGTACTCATAATCTGAAAATGGCTCCAGCTTACGTTGCTTGAGTGCAAATATGAGTGTGGTTGGCTTGGCAGCTTTACATCTGGTCCATCCCACTCGATATGATGAGCAGGTTCAGCTTGACTTCTCTCACACAAAAGACGCTGCCAAGATGGGGTTTGTTGCCCTAGATGACTTCCCGTCGTTGTTCTGGGCTGCAACATACAATTAATCTGGCCCATGGCGAGGGGCCTTGCCTTCCACCAATCATCTGTAAGTCCTGTGAAACTATTTTTGTGGCAGTTTGTAAGCAGTGGGCAGCAATGGTGGGCTGTTGTAGGATTTGATGAACTCAATGCTGTGTATTGACAGCAACCCCTCATCTCTTATGCAAGCATTCAACAAGCCAAGTTGACTGCAGAGCATATTCAGCCCCCCGCGTTTCTAGTTGCCTAATGTTCTTCATCTCCTGGGTAGAGCATTTTCTAGGGTCTCCATCTGTGATGACACACTATCTTCTCATGTGGTTCAGCTTCTGGTCTTGCTCTTGTTTGCACCACCCCAATGAAGGGCAGTTCCCACCTGCTTGATTTTTCTCTATATGGTTGTCTTGGGTCTTGGCAGGGTTTCCCACAACCGCCTTTCCTTTTCAGACTGCCAGTCATCAGCCTCGTTCTCCAATGCTTCACTTTCTTCCCAAGTGAAGTGCTCTCCTCTTTTATGCTTCAACGTCCCTGCATGTGTCTTTTCCTTCATGTGGTGCTTTCGAATGAATGAGCACTGATTTACATCTGTTGGCAACACTTACGGTGTCCCTTTCCTTGCATGCCACTGCAGGCCCGCATTGACTTTCTTGGCAGGGAAGTCTCCTCCTTCTCCCTCATTTTCTGGCTCTGTTGGTGCCCCACTCACCATGCTATCAGGGCTGCACTTATTTTGTGGTGTTGCGCCAGCCAAGGGCGATCTTTCACTGGTCCGATTGTTGGCAACAGCTGATTGGAGTCTTCTTGGCAGAGTCTCCCACGAGCTCCCATCAATTTCAGGCATCAGGTTTTCTACCCTGCCCTTCCACTTTTCATAAGCGAGGTGCCTGTCTTCCTCCCTTTCACTCTTCAGCCTCTCAGGCAGATTTTTCTTCATGCGATTGCTGCTCCCATACTTCCAGTCCTTGTTTAATTTTCTCCAGCCATCACCCTCAGATTTGACAAGGTATTGCTGCCATTCCTTGTGTCTTTCCTCACTCCCAGCTGCTGGTTTTATCCCAGATTTACCTCTCATCCTTGCCTGGGGTTTTGCTTGCCAAACAGCCCTTGTGTGGGGAACTTCAACGAAAGGCAACATCTCATTCTCAGCTCCTGTCTTTGTACCTCTTTGCAGCAGTCCAGCCTCGGGTGCCTCACTTTCTGATTGCTGGGTGCATTCTTTGCCGCCAACCTTTGACAAGAAAGTGTGCTCCATCTTCCTCATCTCCTACTGGTTCCCTTGATGCTTCACCTCGTATGTCTTCCTCCTCATGTTTTAGCAGCAGCTCCCATGCTTGAATTGCTACTTTTCCTCGTAGTTGATCTTGTGCTTTCTTTTTCTCCGTAGCTAATCAACAGTTTTGTCTTGGCAGCTCCCTTGCCATGAGTGCCTTGTCTCACTGCATCTCCCTTGGCTGCCCACCATCCGTGGAGTCTTTCTTGCACTATTCTGACCCTCGTTGGCATGCACTTTGCTGCGATGCCCCACATGTATTTGTGCTCCCTTTAATCATCAACATAGTGCTCCAGAGCCAGTTCCTCATTGTTGACCAGTTGACCTTCTCAGCCCTTGGACCCCATTTTCCCTTCTCCCATGTTGCCTCGTCTTTCTGCTTCATCATTTGCTTTACTTGCACGATGTTGCTTCTTCCCTACAGCTCATCATGTGTTGTGGCTCTTTCCCATGTTGCACTCACTCCCATCATACGTTGTGCAGTTGATAAGACTGAGATGAGTTGATGCAGGATAGGGGGAGGGCTTGCTGGTGTATGTTGTCCGATAGGCCCCATGCACAGAGTCAAAGCTGGAAGTCAGCCTTGCAAGGACCCAAGTGAGAGAAGTCTGGTGGGGGTAGCATCTTGGGGGATGGCAGTTAGGGCAATGTGTGTCTAGGGCAATATATGTCATAGCAGCGGGTGATGTGCTGCCAATTTTGAGGATAGAGACAGCCTGTAAGCTGTAGATTTGTATAAGTGGTTTCTTCTGACACATATTGCTCCCAGTTTGCCACAACTAGTTGTTTGCGTTTGTAGTGCATGTGCGAGCCTGCTGGGGAAGGGCAAAGAGGTCCATGGTTGCATCGTCAAAGCTGGAATTGTGGCAATGTCATTCTGAACAATACCCTTGTGGACAGGGAGTGTTCAACAATATGGCTGAGCGAAGGATAGAGTGTAATGACTGCTAATGAAGGCACCTTCTTCAATTTCACCTTGTTTTCCCCTCTTATCAGAATCGCCCATAATTATTCATGTCTGAATTCTGCAAGTTAGCTGGTTGAGTGAAGCTTTGATAGTTTGGAGTGACTTTGACATGATTCTGCCAATGTGACAACAGGAAAGTATCAGAAACAGGTAACACAGACGAGGAGAAGTTGTGGAATGAATATTTTTCTGACCCCAGTCAATGGTGGGACAATCGAGGCAAGAAGGTGAATGTTTGTTGGATTATAGAGAGTAGCAGATGCAATTGAGCGTAGGAACTAGTGTGATAAGTTGAGTTGGGTGCTTCCTAGAACAAGTCTAGGCTGTCATCGTCAACTGCTAGCAACAAGGCAAGGTTGTATGCATGATTCGTGCGAGGCATGGATAGTTGAAGGAGCAAGGATAGAGTGTGGGTGCAGATTCACCCAAGAGGGCCAGACTTCAAGCTCCAGATTAACTATGAAGCTACAAGAAACCTGCATGGGTAGATGGTCAACTGGCAGCAACGGCACAATTGATAAAATCAGACATTGTTAATGAAGGCATCTTCTTCAGCACATTTCACCCTGTTTTTCCCTCTTATTAGAATCGGTCCAAAATTTCCATGTTGAATTATGCAAGTTAACTGGTTGAGTGAATCTAGTTTGGAGTGACTTTGACATGATACTGCTATGTGACAACAGGAAAGTATCAAAAAACAAGTAATAGACATGAGGAGAAGCTGTGGAATGAATACTTTTCTGCCCCCAGTCAATGATGGGACAACCGAGGCAAAAAGGTGAATGCCTGCTACATTTCAGAGAGTAGCAGACGCAATTGAGCATATGAACTAGTGTGATAAGCTGAGTTGGGTGTTTCCTAGAACAAATGTAGGTTGTTTTTGTCAGCTACTAGCAGCAAGGCAAAGATGAATGCATGATTTGTGCAGGGGCATGGATAGCTGAAGGAGCAGGGATAGAGTGTGGTCCAGATTCATCCTAGAGGACCAAATTTCAAGCAAAAGATTTACCTATGATTCCCTGTGGATCAATAACTACAAGAAACCTCCATGGGTAGATGGTCTATTCCGTGGAACTCACTGAAGTCTTGCATTATGAGGATCAGAACTGCTTGACTTGCACGAGGCCTTGATCCTTAGGCAATCCCCAGAGCAGCAGTAGCTTTTGGGCTGCTTTTTTACTTTGTGTTTTTCATTTTGTCCCATAAGCTCTTTGAGCTTTCCGCAGATGTTATAAAGTACCATTTTGTTTCATTTCATTCATTTTCATTTCATTTTGTTTCATGGCATGTCTTTCATCGTTTGTGCATTTCTAATGCATGATTAGTTCTCTTGTATGGCATTACTAGTCGACTCACTACAAACACCGAAACTCCAAAGCATGAATCACTATGAATGATTGTTCAAGTAATTTCGAACACTTCATGTAAAGTAGTAAAGCAGTGGTTGCGCCAACTTCCGCAGTCGCAATTGCCACTGGGCATGTAACACTGCAAGTTATGTGGTCTACTACCACGTGGTGCCCCGGGCCCGTGGCCACGTGGCAGCAGTGGTGCTCGTCGTGGCGCCGCCACGTCGGCATCCACATCGTCGTCCACGTCCGCGTCCATGTGTCACCGCGCTTCAGTGAGTCGGTCCACTCATCCGGAGGGAAAAGTCAAAGTCAGCCCAAAAGGTCAGACACACGGGCGGCCCGCCTGGTTACGCCACGTGGTTCTTCAGCATTAATCGCATTAATCGCTGAGCAGTTGTTCGCGCGTCTGCGTCCTTTACCACTCCAATCATTGGATGTCCAACCCAACTACCACGTCTGTTGTAACTAGTCTGTTGTAACTTCCAGTCGATCCCAGTTTTTTGACTTTTACGACTCAAAATGAGTCGTTACCCCAGTGATAAATGACACGAATGGTTCTAGTGTAGCAAACTATTATAGACGGTTTGTTAAGGGATTTAGTGCCATTGCAAAGGCTCTAACCAAGCTGACCAAGGTGGACCAAGAGTGGCAGTGGGAAGGTGAGCAAGAACAAGCTTTTCAAGAGCTCAAGGCGAGGTTGACCTCGGCGCCCATCTTGAGACGACGTATCAGGGGGCGTCCTTTTCAGTTGCATACAGATTGGAGCATGCTGGGGCTTGGAGCGGTGCTCACACACGTGGATGATGAGGGAAGAGAGTTCGTAGTGGCTTATGCTAGCCGCTCGAACAACGTTGCAGAGTCTAAGTATAGCTCATATAAGGGAGAATGCTTAGTTGCAGTGTGGGCCGTGGCACACTTCAGGTGCTATCTATACGGCAATCTCTTCACCCTTGTCACGGATCACCAACCACTCAAGTGGTTGATGGAGTCAGACAAGCTTACGGGAAAGCTTGCACGGTGGGCACTCATCCTTCAAGAGTATGACTTTCAGGTGGTGCATCGACCGGGTTTGGTCAATCGCAATGCAGATGGGTTGAGTCGCAATCCATGCACGAGCCAGCAGGATGACACTGGAGCTCGGTGGCATGGTGAGACGGACGAGGAGATGGTGCCCGGATGGCATGCATCTGCATTTCTGTGTATCTTGGCAGCGGAAGGCCAGGTTGGACTTGCAACAGGAATGACTGTAGATCAAGTGTCTGAGGACCCTGAGGCCAGCAATGAGCAAGGTGGCGCCAAAGATATACATGAGGATTCAGTTGTGTTGGACTACCTCCGCACTGGAGCCACTGCAGCCACTGTGACTGCCAAGAAGAGGGATCGGATCCTACAACGAGCCAAGAGGTTAAAGTGGGAGGGGATACACCTGCTCCGAGTGTGGGAGGATGGTCGAGTGAGGATTGTGCCTCACCCAACACAGCGGGCACGGTTAGTGCGGCATGCCCATGAGGAGTTGGGGCATTTTGGGGTGTGACGCACTCATAGTCTACTGTAGGGGCAGTATTGGTGGCGTGGTATGCACACAGAGGTGCAACAATTTGTGGCTAGGTGCATGGTGTGTGACAGGGTGCGTGCTTCATTCAACGCCCCTACTCCACAATTGCACCCTCTTCCGATCATGGGATTGGGCTACAGGTGGAGTCTTGACTTTGTAGGGCCGTTGCCACTGACCATGTGCCACAACAAGTACGTGTTGGTGATGGTGGAGCACTTCTCCAAGTGGATTGAATTGGTTCCATTGCCTGATAAGGCTAGTGAGGGAGCTGCGTATGCATTCTTGGATTGTGTGCTTAGCCGATTCGGTGCTCCAGCTGAGGTACTCACGGACCAAGGGAGAGAGTTCTTGGGGGAGTTTCAGGTTTTGTGTGACAAGGCCTTGATAGACCACCGCACCACTTCTCGAGATCATCCTGAGGCCGATGGCTTGGCAGAGAGAGTTGTTCAGACAGTAAAGAGGGGTTTGCGCAAGTATGGCTTGCAAAAGGGACACCTAGGAGATTGGGACCTTTAGTTACCCTGGTTAGCCATGGGCTACAGGTTCAGCAAGCAAGCATCACTTGCCTCCTTCTCACCATACTTTCTTCTCTTTGGCCGAGAGCCGGATTTGCCTACATCCATTCGCAGAGAAGCTGCTACAGTTCTTAGCCTTGACGATCCGGACGTGTGGGCACGGGCATGTGAGCAGCGTGCAGAGTTGTTCAAGAAAGTCATGCCCATGGCTTTCGAGAACCTTGCCATTGCACAACATCGTGATACATTGAGGTATGCTACCATACGTGGTGGGGGCTATCGTCCTGGTGTTCAGAGATTCAACCCTGGTGACTATGTCTATCTGCAGCAGACTGCTCCTACGACATTGGATGTGACTGCAGGACGTGTTATTTTGAGGGTTCGAGAGGTTTTGTCCTCAGGCGTCTTGGTCTTGGAGGGTCGGGATGGCATAACTTGGAAGGACCATGTGCGTAATTGTGCGCCATGTCACCTTCCGAATGTCGATGGCAGGATTGACCCAAACCTGGCAGTGATATCTGCAAGTTTGAAATGCATGTTGTGTGGGTCTGCTAGAGGGGCAGCCACCATGCTGGTGTGTGATCGATGCTCTAGAGGTTGGCATATGTGATGCTTGACTCCACCTCTTGAGATGGTTCCTGATGGGGATTGGTTATGTCCGTATTGCATTGGATAGTGGGAGTGGATACAACCATGGAAGGCTAACAAGAAATGCAAGGCCAAGGTACTAGGAGACCAACACACGAGATCCTGACTCAAGTTCACAGATTGCAAGACGGCGACTAACGATGGGGTTGCTCTTGTACCCAGCCTCTTGGTCTATAGAGTTTGAGTACAATAGGGACAGTGATAGAGGACTTAGTACGGTTGTGGCTATTACATCTTGTAGCTATCTGGAGTTAGAGGGACCTAACCACCAGCTAGGGGGGCGATTGTGGTATAGCTTTCTAGGATTATGTGCTTAGATTGTGTGGTGGACAGCGATGTATGTTGTGGCACGATGCTTAGGTGCACGACAGCTGTCATGGTTTTAGTCATGGTTATCTAGAATTACCTACTTTTAGTTAACTAGGACATTTTAGATATTTATATTTATATTTTGTGTGTTGGGACTTCATTTGGTCTCACATGCCAAGTGAGGTGTCGAGCCTCACTTGAGACATGGAGATAGGTTTTCCCCTTGAGTGTTGAGGAGGCTCATCTTCTTGTAGTTGAGCCTCCATGAGCTTCTCTCACCTCCATAGCTCTAGGTATTGAGAGGGAGTGTGTTGAGGGCTTTGTAGGGTGGATTCTTTTAGCAAAGGTGCCCTTGGCTTGACTTAGTTTATGTGATAAAGTGGATTTCACTTGGAAGGACTAGGGCTTGTTCTTCATGTGATTGCTTCATGCTTTGAGAGCTTTCATTGTCTTCTACTTCTCTCATTTCTCATCTCTTACCACTACAAGAAGTGAAGTGCACGACAGTTATTATTCTTCCTTAGGATAGCTGTCATAAAGTCTCTCAGGCACCTAGCCCAATCGTGACAATAGGATTTGGCTCATGATTGCCTATATTTTCTTCAATCTAGGTTTCCCTGGATCTAAAAACTAGCACTTCGCAAGTTTTTCTATGAAGACTCAAAGTGATCGAGTCCACATGTCTACCAATTCCGCCATGCCCCCTTTTGTCTATGAAAGCAGGGCCAGGTAGCCATAGGAGCTCCCAAACCCGACACACTTATGGGCTATGACTCCAAATATCAAATAACAAATAAGATATGTAAGTAGCTTTTCACTCCCACACTCACAATTTAGAAGCTCGTCACAGTTTGGTCAACAATGCATTTAACAATATCACTCTCCCGCACTACTCTCATACTCTCATTCCCTTCACAGTTAACAACATCCTTCCTTATCAGTACTTCACCACCATTCCCACACATTCTATATCCTCTCATCATAAAATGCCACAACAAACTATATATTTAAAAATTAATGTTTTTCTTAAAAATAATTCATTGCTGAATGTTACACGAAATCATGTAATCATAATATGTCATAAATGCTAGTTACAAAATGAGTGGTTAAATCAACGCCAATTTTCCATCTAATTATAAAAAATACAATCAGAATCAAGTAGTTAAAACAACTCATAATAGCACATCAGCTGGTAGCTCAGCTGGTAAGTGCACAGTGTGTCGCCCTGGTAGTTCTGGCTTACTGCCCGTGTGTGGTATTGTTAGTGACGGTATGTCTGGGCGTTGATAATCCTGTAGGTCTCATGGCCCATAAATGAAAGGGGGTTAATTTTCCCCCCTCCTCCGGCAAGGGTCTGAATTGTGGGCTGTCGCCCTAGGTTTCCTTAAAAAAAAATTAAAAAAAAACTCATAATTTTTGTAATACTATTGTTGCTGAAATGTTTCTCTAGAAAAAAAAAGAAAAAGAAAAAGCCAAAAAAATTGATGCCTAACCCCGAGTTGTGCAGGACACTACCTTCAATGCTACGGTGACAGAAGATTGACTGCAGTCGCAGAATGGGTGCTTTTGGACACCAGTCGCATAGACTCCGGTTGGAACGGACATGATTCCTACTAGTGCTCCACAAAATCAAAGAGAATATAAGACTTTAATGCCATCTTTGGTAGTTCTTCAACATTTGTTTGAGTTTTGCCAACAAGTCAGCACCCCTATCACGGTGGATTGTGCTCACGAGTGGATTCAACTTGACGGTTGAGAGGTGGGGTGGCAACAATGGATGAACATGGCCCTGGGGGATCTGATGGCATGACAGTTTTTACTTATTTTTAACATGGGCAAGTTGGGAGGTGGGGTGGCAACAATGGATGAACATGGCCCTGGGGGATCTGATGGCATGACGGTTTTTACTTATTTTTAACATGGGCAAGTTGGGCAGCCCAATGTGGTCTCGCCAAATGGCACAGAGTTCGCCAAAAAAATGTTGAGTATCACTCTCATGTACGCTTCCTAAAAGGAAAAGAAAAGAAAAACTGAAACTGAAAACTGAAAACTAAACATTCCAAAAAAATCCAGATGGTACCTAGTGCAAGGAATCCAATGTAGTATTGAGCTCATATTGTGAGCGGAGATTTGTAATAGTTTCACAAAGTTCCTAGCCTGACAGCACATTTTTGTTTTGCAATTATATACTCTCTGGATATTCCCAAATGTAGAATATCCCGTTCTGCTCCCCTAAGCACACTACCCAACCTCTACCCAACCTCCACGGCACAAGAAGCATATCTAAGCGAGTTACTAAACTTACTAGTGTTGTCTCTAGAGCTCAATAGCTGTATTACTGGATACATAAGGTAGACTGGCTCTATATTACCACATCCACTCAGTTGAGCCACTCTAATACACACATCGGATGAGTCCATAATTTTGACATATCAACATGGATTCTTTGTTGAGAATACAAGGCTGGTGCTAGAAATGGCCTCCTGTGATATCCAAAGCTCCACCGACACTTCAAATCCCAACTGCCTGAGATGCAATTAGTGTACACAAATGGATCGGAAGTACCTAGTTTGCACTAATGTCATATTTTCCAGGATCCTTTCAGCCATGACTTAGTCCAATCTAAGGGCCTTACCCTTTATATATATGCTATTAATGGGACAATTGGGGAAAAAGGGGACTCAGGGGAGCCCCAGAATTGGGACACTTTCAATTGGATTAAATACCTCCAGTCAAAAGAAGAAGATAAAGAAAAGAAAAAAGAAAGAAAATTACTCCATCCGACACAGAGTGAGGACTGAGGACCCACAACACCCACAATACAAGACGGAGGAAATGTGCGGAAAGTGGTTGAGGGACACATGTAGAACCACACACTCATTGTTCCTAAGTTTCTTGTTTGAGCATCCATTATAAAGTTCATACAAAAGAAACACAAAGAAAGACATTAAATAAGAGAAAGAAATGAAATGAAATGGTACTTTATAATGTCCACTTGAAGCTCAAAGACGAGGAAGAAAGAAACAAGAAAAAGTGAGGGGCCACAAACAGCCCAAAAGCAACTAAAGCTCAAGGCATTGTCTAAGAGTGAACGCTCCATGCAGGTAAACTGCCAAGCATTTCTGATCCTTGTAATGGAAGACCTTCGTAAGAGATTGGGTATCCTGGAAAAGACAGTTGAATCTCCCACAGATCTCTTAAGTATAAAGGACAGAGAAAAAAAGAAGTTCTTCACTTTCAATTTCCCTGTAGAAAGAAAGAAAGAAAATAACTTTACATCATCCACAGAGGGGCCACAGAGGAAGGTAGAACGAACCAAAAACTAATTCAGACTACATTAAGAGAGAGAGGTGAAATGGCTAGATGGGAGGCGTTGATTCTTCAAAGGAGTTTGAAGGCGAATCGAGTAGGCGTTGGGTGTTGGAATTCTTCTCAATGTCCAGGTCAACTGGGTGCAAAGCAGGGTGAAGATAGGCCTGTTTTATGCATCTCAACACTTCTTCCTTCCTTCCTGTGTGCTCATCCTCCGTATCCTTTTTTCTTGTGGCCTGCCCCAATGGTCACGGCGACACTATAGTGGGTAAATCAAGTAAAAGGTGTATACAGTGATCACAATTGTTAACAGTTAAGATGCCTGCTAACTAAAAAAGATAGAGTTCATACTGGATTGTCACACCCATCAAGTGCTTTAAAGTTCAAATGCACTATGTGCCAGCCAGAACCTCCACTGACCCAAAACCGTACAATTTCATAAACAACCATCGGAACCTTGGCAATACTTCATGCGCGAAATTTCAATTTTGCAGGACTGCAACTCCTCATGGCTCATGTTGAGATTAATATGTACATACTGTGTGACCTTGTCACAGCTCTAAGGTGAAAGTAGGCATTTTTGACTGACCAGGCTCAGCCAAAAATAGACATAAAATGCACATACAGCCAGCTACAATCTGGTTCCAGGTTCATTACAGTGATGCTTCAAGGGATGGTTTTAATGTCATACTGAGAAGGCAGATGTGACATCAGTAATCCTAAATGAGAGAGTGGACGCTTATAACTTTCCAAAACTAGGAGAAAAAAGCTCAAAGTGCATTACCTCCACATTGAAGTTCTTGAAGGCTGGTTTAAACCGCTGCTCGCAGTGCGCATTGAAAAGTAATGTTACAATGGGAAGGGGGATACACGCAACCGAAGCCACCCCCAATCCCTTAACGGTAAACACCCCAATAAATAGCACTTGCATCAATATCAAGCAGCTAGTTATACGAACATGTACTTCTGGCCAAAGCTGCCCGCCTGTCTCGTATGCTGGTTCATAAACATGCAATATCTGCACACACTTGCCAAAACCTTTCTTAGGAATGCAGACTTGGTCCCTGTCTCACTCTAAATTCCATCCAACTTGGGCTAGATGTACATGGCGCACACAATTGAGAACAATTCCAGGCACTATTTGTAAAGAACTCACCTAGTCCATCAGAAGTATAAGGCTTATTTTGGTTTTGGGAGTCTTGTGTGGGGCTTCATTTGTCCCACAAATCTTTTGTCAGCAGTGAAGGAGACACATTATGTTTTCTATAATGAACTCTACACCAGCTCATACATCAAAAAATCAATTGCATGGACTGAGATTTTCATTTTCTGTATCAAGCTCTGTCACAATTCCAAATTGAGCCTCTTGGACTGAAATTCCACAGCAAGCTATCCAGCATAGCCAATGTTTGCAGGGAACACTCCATGAGTACATCTCTCTCTCTCCCTTCCCAGGTGACTGTTTATTCCTTGGTTCACTGGATATAACGTTCTACCCTTTCCTTCACAGTGTTACTGGGAGTCCACAGTCACATCTTGTTCAGCCGGGTGGTTAGACATGCAGTGCCACATTCAATCTCATACATGCTAATTTATCAATGCCAGCACATAAATCACCCAACTCCCTGTAGCAAGTCAGCTCAGCATGGCAGTTTTGGGTGAGTGGCTGAAGGCTGATTTCTTCACTCTCTCTCTCTCCTTTCATCCAGAATCTTTGCCTCAACAGTGTGCCTGGCTGCGCAACGCCAAACCATGTGTCGGTTGCAAGGTAATGGCTAGAGAGGAGTGGCACTGGGATGAACCTCACGTTTCTAGTACAATGTCAATGCCAATTGATTAATCAACACTCAGTTTCCTGCGCTAAAATTGTCTTTGGCTGCAAGCAAGCAGCCAATTTGGCAATTTCGAGCTGCATCTCTGATCTTCGGTGTGCACTCCACAACCAGATCTGGCAGGTTTTGTTTGCTTGAGGACTATGGCCACCTCATAGCCATTCAAATTTGCAGAAATTGACATTGACTATATTCTGTCTCTGAGACCCTAGTGCTTACAGATGATGCAACCATAGCTGCATGTCACAATCTGTGTGGAGCTTAAGGGCTGTATTAGCCATGCAGCCTATACAATCATTAAATAAGACTGTAACCAAGTTTTCCTCGGATTTACATGAGCACCAGGACAATTTCGGGCTTAGAAAACTGATCCTTTACAATCCACAACTAGCTCCAAGGGGTTTGATATCCGACAAGGACCATCCCTCTCATAGCCAATTTCGTATGGAGTCTTTATGAAGTGTACTTCTCTTACAATATACATGCACACCAACATACATGAGTGTGCATATGAAAATCAAACAAAAAAACTGTATCATGATTCACCAAGGGACAAGGACAAGAGAAAGATAGATGTGTCAGGACCTGATTGCGATATACGATGTAACCGAGTACGAAATATATGAGAAGAAAAGGGAGCAGCAGAGGCGAAATGATGGAGTACGCAAGTCCCAATAACACAAAGAGGAGCACACTTGGCATTATTCGGTAGTAAGCCACTGGTCGAACAGCATCCAACAGGGGAACACTCTTCTTGATGGTGTGCCTTTTCAAGAAGTTCAAAACAAGAGTACCTGTCTGTAAGATCTCAAGTGGAAATCCTGCCACTCCTGTTGTCAGTACATAAGTAATGAAGAAATTTGCCTGCAGACACAGACAAGAGACAAAGTTGCCGTCCATTCAGACCCCAAATTACTGGCTGGTAGTATACGCAGAATAATTGATGCCAGTGGCAATAAGATCCTTTAGATTGTATCTAGGCAACTTGACACTGACCAAAGGCAGTGTGACTATTATGCTTCTGCCCATTGCTTGGTGGACCACATAGCTTACACATCCAAGAGTCCTCAAGTACCTGTAGGACTATATGAACTACGACAGAGAGAAACAGGAGAGAGTTAGCTTACTTTGCTAGGTATCGCTTCAGCTAGGCGCCTTGGTATTTCCCTTGGGTCCTTGGAGAAGGTGCTAAACACGTCAAGTAGAGAACCTCCCAACACGCCAACAAGGAAGACATTACCGGCCAAAAGATAGAAAAATCTCCCTGCAGCCCTCCTCTCCTGGTGGCTGAAGGAGATATAGCCTTCAAGTTTGGAAAGGAAAAGCATAATGGGGGGCAGGATGTAGAGAACTGCAGAGAGAAGTACCGCAGGAAGATACCCTGTAATCACCTCCTTCACAAGAGGTCTGCAATGATGAAAAAGATTTCAGAGCATTCAACAATTTGGCAAAATTCTTAACCACTACTTCCAAAAGGAGAGCAAAGTTTAGAATGTGCAGGCCCGGTCAAAACACACTGTAAAGGCCAGAGGCAATCAATCCAGACAAACATCTCTAGGGAGGGGGAAGCTTACATTGTCAGCACATGGTCTGATATGAAGTTTGGTAGATACTTTTTGAGTTGATCAAGGTTTGCCAGAGCAAGGATGAAAGTGACCACAGGAACATAGAAGAGAGTGATGAGGCCAGCAGCTACTGCTGTTACAACGGTACGAAAAAATAGCTGCCCAAAAGGTATTTCTACATTTCCCCAGTCCACATCTCTCGGTTCCGGAGCCCATTCAGTGACCCACAACATTGGGTCTGTTGACTGCTGTGCCTGGGCTGTGACGACTGCTGCCCACCGTGTCCTAAATGAAACAAATGCGGCTGGCAACTCCTGCTCAAGAAGAGGTAGAGTTGTCAAATAACATCTCTGTCTGATGAAATTTCACTTTGTTCTCGTGTCCATAGACACTTCAGAAGTCAGTGGATGTAACAAAAATAAAAGTACATATATTCATTCTTTACTCTTTCCTTCACTTCCTTCTCTGTCCAATGGAAAAAACAGTGTTCTGTTAGAACTCATTGAGGAATGTAACATAGACTGCGTAAACTTGAACGAGATAGTCACTTAGGTCAAGATATGGGCGAGAAGTTTGAAAGTCCCAACTTTAGCTCGTAGCACACTTCTCTGACATGGGGGATTAGAAAATGCAGAGGGGGGAAGAGTTAGGTAGCATCAGGTAGAAGGAACATGAGGTACCTTCTTCCTGTTGAGAAATTCAGACTGTCTCTCGCGAATCTGCTGATGGAGCTCTTCAAGCTTCTCCGAGTGGAACTCAACAGGATCCACTAGCGGCCCATATAGCCCACAGAACCCTGCTTGGCGAGGCTTCCTCTCTCCTGGAGGTTTTTGCTTCAGAGACAAAATTTTGCTCTTCAATTTCTCAAATTGTTTCTGACAGGGAAACAACATTCATGAGCTATCTTCAGTGTTTGAATTATACTAACGAGTGATTTGCTCACGTACGCATCTGCGTGTGGAAGGGAGAGAAGGAAAGGAAAGGACGAGAAAGAAAGGGAACTATGCACAGTAGGCCCAGAGAGCTTCTGGGACAAGAACACACCACAAACAAGTGACAACTAGCAAATAAATGCAGGCCTACATCGCTGCGTGGAGATGGAGTGCCTCATGAAGGTCAAGTATCTCTTATCTCCATGATTGAATGCCTCTGCCAAGGATGAGCTGCATCTGAATTGATGTGATCTCCTGAAGTATAAGAGAGGAAGAAAAAACAAGGGAGACTGCTACCATTCAGTGAAAGGAAAAAATTATAATGTCCACAGGGAGAAAATAGTACCAGCATGCTCTCCACTTTGCCGGAGTGGAAAACCATTTGATGTGACAGGTATTCGAAGGGATGGAACTCTGTGAAAAAGTATTCCACGTTGTCACTGTATGATTTTTCATCACTCTCAGGCTTGGGTATGGCACGAACCAACACTGAAAATTGATCCGGTTGAGGCCGAAGGGCCGTAAGAAACGCCTGTCGCTTACGAGCTATACTGTTGTACTCCTGTGTCAAAACCCAGATCCAATGTCCAAGTACTCATCGCTCACTGCCTCTTTGTCTCTTAAAAGCCAGTTCCCAGACTCCCTCCTTCTCATCCCAGTCTCCCAGCCTCATAGCGCTGCTTCTCTCTTCTTCTCTGAGCGTATATGTTTCATTTTTTACTACAACTACTTGTCAAGGACACCAGGTCTACAAATACAGAGGAGAGACGATGGAGGGTGTTCGTACCAGATAAAGTAGGGTATAAGCAGTGAATGAGATGAAGTAGAGCACTGCAAAGTGACACCACAGCCTACCACACACAAAACATCACCTATTGGTCATCAATAAAATAAAAGAAAGCAAGGTAATGATGTGTGAGAAGTGATGTAGGGTGCTGGGACAGGGCTACGGTGTCGTCAACAACAGCATAGCCTTCTCAACTAATGGACACATAATCTTTACTTTGAACATTCTGAATGATCTACTCTGGATGTACCAAGCTCCTGACTCTTAAGAATGTAACTTGGGACGCATGCTCTCGATCCAGTCTTGCAAACCCTACGCCTGACGCTTAACCGTGGGAATCCACAACATCACCTTGAGAAGCAATTCATGGCATCATGGTCACTACAACAACTTTTCAATCAGAAGTCAGATGGACACAATGATGGGACCATAGGGCATGGTAGAACTACAGAACCAAAGAGCCAATCAAACCCAAGCATTACACGAAGAGGTTTACACGCAATGGCTGATAGGTTTATTTGCATGAGAGTAAAGAAGACAAAGAGAGGAAAGAGAGGGTACCGGGCAGAGCCATTAGAAATGTTAAGAATAGTGAGTTTATCCAGTGTCCCATACTCGTTTTCCTCTTTCTCCCTTGGATTGTTGGCTAGGTACGTATCAGTGAAATTGAGAGGTGCCAATATGCCAAATCCCACCACCGTGCAGATTGAGAAGAAACGCATACTGCAGTTTCCCAAGAGTTATTCAGAAGCAGAACCGAAAACAAGGATTTTTAAAATGAGACAAAGCACCAGCCAAAAGGGTAGACCCAGAAGCATTCTACCACCACACTGAAGTAACCCTCTGCAAAACAGTGGGTTTCACTACTGACAAAATCAAAATATACTGCTACAAGTCTAGGAAGTTGAGTACCTCGGGCATTGATGTTTCCAGCACCATAAATCACATGTGCATATACATGAGCCGATTGTCTCAACTATAGCAGTGGCTGGATTCCCTTATCCATCAAGCAAGTGCCCGTAGTTTTAGGACATAGATAATCGCGAAATCATGAGGGAACATCTTTGTGAGGGACTCAACTCCAGGTACTTACCTTGGTATAACAACTGGTTCGGGCATTCCAGATTTCCTCTAGACAGCCCTTCACATAAGCATCAATGGGACGGCAGAGACCCCGTGCGTGGACGAGACACAAACTCATTGTTGTGCAGCTTTGGAGAATGTAGAGTGTGACCGATACGAGTGACAATTCACAGTGCTTGGGAGTTCAAAGCGTAAATAGAGCCAATCCGAAGACAAGGGACTTCATTCCTGACAAAACGAGGCTGTAAATCGAGCATTACAAGCCTAAATGCAGGAGGTGAGACCTGAGAAGAAGGGGTTGGTAATCAGGTGTTGCAACAACTTAAGGGCAGCTCCTAGGTCCTAGAGATGAGCATAAATACTTTTCTGCTAGAGGACCAGGAGTCCATGAAGCGGACAACAAGTTTCTATCGTTGCGTTCTCCCATTACATGAGCGTAAGTATTCCACCCACACGAGCTGACTTTGGACATAAATCCGTAAAGTCCTTTCGGGCATTATATGCGTGCATTTTTCAATTGCTTCAACCTCTCCTGAAAGTGTTAGCGCAGCTTCGGCAGAGCGGTTGCCTTGCATACCACCGGCGTTTGCAGCGCGTTCAAGAAAGTACGCCTTTGATGTTGATCATCATAAATCTACATTTGTATGAATCAGAGTTATCACTAGAGAGAGAGGATTCGACAGGAACGCCAACTTTGTGAAACCACAGGCACTCACGCAAGCTACTCTTTCTTGCTCCTCGATACTACACACTGGACATGCCACTGGTCAGTCAGGTCAAACTACTTCATGCCTGGGTGTGAAGGGGAACTCCACACAGCAAACTCGTGCATTTTCATGAGGTGCTTCTCAAATACTTTTGCGTTCGAGTACAGCACTGACGTGGTTTCCAGTGAACTTCGCCTAGTTGGAATTGTATTGCGATAAGACTCGAGCCTGGAGTCTTTCAGTGGCCAGCTGAGTTGGAAAAGAAAGCAGACATAGGGACAACTTCATTGCGGCTCACCTCTGCTCCCCAAAGGGAGGCTACGTGGAGGGAAATCCGGACACCACTTCACAACTGTTTCAATTCTTGGATACAATCTGCTCTTCTTGTTGATTATAGTATTGGGTTTCCAGTCGTCCCTACTTGTCTATGAAGGGGATCATACAGACAGGTAAACACTGGATGATGGTTATGTTGTTCAGCTTGCTGGAAATATATGGTAACAATGATCTGTACGTACGTTGGTTTTGTTTCAGTCCCAAGAATGGAGCCTGATCCTGTAGCTGTTGAAGCTTTGGGATGAGGAAATGATCATTCTGAGTTAGCTTGTCCAAATACAGAATCATTGCAAGTCTGGCAAGCTGATATAACTGTCTTTTAACTGTTGCCTCTTTCATCTGAATATTAAAAAAGCTAGCTCCAACATTGCTCGGACATCGCAGACTCAAGCAATCACATTATGATGTACATTCATTTGAAAGCTCACCGTTTCTTTCATCCAGTACATGAATGAGCAGTCTCTAGACAAAGAGTCACTGTTTCCTTATTTGAAAGGTTTGGATAATGTTCTGTGTGTGAGCTGCCCAGCAATTAGACCCCAACAGGGCCTGGTCGCTGAAAGAGAGGGACGGAAATGAAGAGAAGTTTTCCAACACAATGTGCTACTGATGATGAGTGTAGTTTACCATCCCTGTGTCAACCAAAGTACAGAGGAAAACTATGCGCGAGTCTTTTGTCACGCGAACAAAGATTACAAGAGTGCCACGGAAAACGAGAATAAGGCAGAATTTGAGAGAAAGGCCACCTCACCCTGGCGCTCTGTGACCAACAAGATTACAGCAACAAAAATACATCCTCTATAGGAGAGGGAAAGAATACTATCGGCTTACATGAATGTCACTCACCAGAAGACGAAAATTCGCAGGAATACCACGGCATCGAGACCGGACGACTCCAGGATGTCGTCCTCTGTCGCCTGCCATGCTCGCTTGACCCATCCCGCCGAAGGCACCAGATTCTCTATAGAAAATGCCTGCTTCTTGTGCTCCTTCCTCTTCTCTCTCAGCAAATGCCTCGTAAAATATACGCCGGCATTGCCTTGTTGCTTCCTGAACACAGAATAAAGGGCAAGAAACAGAATGGCAAGCCCTAGATTGATGCCTGCAGAGGTTGCCAAATCCGCAATTTCCATGTTCAATTGTCTGGAATCAGCATTACCAATGCATCTGGAACATCAGTTGTCTGGACAACGCAGATTATTCTCCCTAGTAATTGTGTGAACCAGTGCTTTTGGCAGCTACAAAGACGCCTTGGAGGGAATAATGAGATGAATAGCCTGGAGCGTCGAGGATAGCTGATTATTCAGTGCTTCAGGTGTGCAACAGCCTTGTAAATTAGTATGATTGAGCTGTCTCTGACCTAAGACCAATTTCATATTCGACGCCGATCCTCCACCTCTTGACTGTAGTTACTCTTCCGTGAAGAGGTGGCTCACCAACCGGTTAGCACATTACACATGTCCGAGAGAGTGACGAAGCATTGGAACTCAATGTAGGGGACTTGATCAATCTGCCTTCTACGTAGTGTATTCTGTGAAAAAGCGGCCGCATCATTCCAGCAAGAAGATGAAGACGAGCGCATCCCAACAGTGCAGCTCACGTGTGCACGCTATCCGCTTTTTCAGCCCTGGACGCTGGCATCCAGGGTGCATCAGTACACGTGGCATTCAATTATACGCCACGAGATTGCGTTATGCAAAACGTACCAGGCACGCGCTCCCAGAGAGAACGTGGGAGTCAGAGTGTGGTGGGCGCCGTTCAGTGCTCTAAGAAACCAACACGTGGATCAGAAACAGCTGGATACGACCACCACGTGGCTACGTTGGATGGTTTCGGATGTAGAATCGAACGGCACAGAGCACGTAGTTGGACGAGCTGAGTGTCAGTGTGCGGGTAGATATGTAACAAGTAAATAAAATAAAAATATATATTTCTTATCAAAAACTTTGAGCTACGAGACTCAGAACGAGTCTCGTAGGTGGTTATTTTTTCCACCTGTTGTCACATTTCTTTTTAATTAATTTGAGTAAAAGGGCCTCCGTCCCCTTTCTCTTGAAAAAAAGAAAAAAAAAGAACGAGTGAAAATTGTGAAAATTGCAGTCGTTTCTAAGATTTTCCACAGCAGCGAGATCAAGAATAAGAAATAAAAATGATTTTCTTATATTTTTATTTTTGTGGAAAACATTTTGGAGCTATAGACGGCCGGGCAATCAACAACCGCGATTTCTCTAACTTTTTTTTGTTAAAAACATTAATGATAACTGAAATTGTTTCTATATAATTATTGTGAGCAAACAAGGGAAGAGCCCTCGAAATATATTAAAGAACATGGAATAAAAAATAAAAAATATGACGCCTCCCGAAGGGAGCGTAACTTATGGTATCACTTCACCACAAGGGCTATTGCCTTCCAGCTGAAAGGTGGACACCTTCATGACACACGAGACCGTGGATTGAACCCACAACCACATCCAACGTGGTATGTGCCCATTACCACTGGGCTACATGTTGGTTGTCATAAACATGGAAAATCATACAACTAGGGCTTGACGTTGCTCCGCACTACTAGCAACGAATTCTGAGAACTAAGTTCAATTTTTCACAAAAAAATGGTAGGTCATCCCCGCGGTGTTACATGCAGAGATCCCGTGTTTTGTTTTTTTTGGAAGAAAAATGCGGATGTGCATTTCAATGTTCAATTTTCACAAGCCCATCGATCAATAACAACATACCCAAATACCTTTACATTCACTATATGAACTTTCAAGCACCACCGTGGGATTGGATCTTGGTGGGTTAAGGCTAGCTTTTGACAATATTTATGCAAGTTCGTCAATGGCTCCATCCAAAGCCACACCACGAGAAACAAACAAACATGTCCAAATTTAAGATGCTGAACAAACTTGTGCACATGACTACCCCTCTCATCAAGCTCATTAAAATTTGTATTTACTTCCATCTTCAAGCTTTGGAGAAGCTCCACCACCCAAACCCAGAATTATAGCAACACATAAGTCGCGGCATCATGTTTATCCCACTTGAGGATAGATGTTGCCACACATTCAGCCATCTCCACATTGTCATGGATTCTGCAGGCACCAAGCAAGGTCTTCCACACCACAACATCTGGATTGATTCGCATTTTATTAATCAGGTACCCTGCCTCATGTAGTTGTCACGCACGTCCAGAAGGTCCACCATGCAGCCAAAGTGTTTTACTGGCAAGGTGACACCATGATGTTGATTCAGGGAATCGAAGTAGCATCTTCCTTCATTCAGTAGGCCAGTGTGGTTGCATGCAAAGAAAACACATATAAAGGTGATATTGTCCAGCTTCAAGCCATTCTTTTGCATTCCTTCAAATAGTTGCAGGACCTCCCTATGACAACCATGTTAGGCATATCCTGTGATCCACGACACCACATTTCATTAGCCACATTGTCAAATACTCCCTTTGCATCCTCAATGCACCCACATTTCGCATACATGTCCACCAGGGCAGTGTCCAGAATGACATTTGGTACAATTCCAACTTTGATGATGTCACTATGCACCCTTTGCCCTTTTCCAGGGCTGCCAGGCTTGCACAAGCATTGCAAACGCACACAAACGTGATGTGGTCGGACTTCAACCCTTACCCATCATTTGCTCATAGGTCTCCAAGGCCTCTATCCTGCGCCCCTGCTGTGCATATCCTTCAAGCATGACATTCCATGACACAAAATCTCGTTCAGCCATACTGTTGAACACTCCTTCCGCATCGATGCACCCACATTTGGCATACATGTCCACGAGGGTATTGTTCAGAATTATATGCTCCAGCACCATGCAAGTCTATAGTGGCCATTTTCCATCGTTTCACAAAAACCGCCCCGGTCTTTCTCGCCAACTCTGCATCTAGTGAGAATGGAGGGTCTTTCAATGAAAATACATGTTGCTGAAGGTTCCTCAATAGCAACCATGCATTTCCCATAACTGGTTTCTTTCCATCGAACTCCCGTAACACAACAAGAGCTGGTTTACAATTCCAGCTTTGAACCCTATTTTAAGTAATTCCGGACTTTTGGCTTAAATCCGGACCAAACTTAATATATAACATAATTAAAATTAATTCAGGTATTAATAATAAATATCGTGGAATATTGAGTCATTTAACTTGTGAAGTTGCACAATCCTATTCATGTAACATCGAATGGTAAGTCGAATGACGTACTTTGCATCAGAAAATTATAAAGGTAAGATTGATTGAATGAAGTTATTAATAATTGATAGATGTATGACATAAACAGATGATTCAAGAAGATAATATACAAATGAAAAGTAAAACATCCATACCATGCTTACAGTATAGTAGTACCATGAACCAATGTATTGCAAGTTTTCAATTGATGGATTAAAACGTTGAATGGAATAAGGTTGGATCTCAATGAAACATGTGAATTATGTTTCAAAATATTTAGGGATCATTCCGATGTTCATATGACAACCAAATATTGTGGAAGAGTGTCATGTAGATTCAGCTATAAAGTCATTGAACCAAGCTGGCACTACAACAGATTGCGGCTTTTATGACTCCCATGGCTGCGCAGTCATGACAGATTTGTGGCAGAAATGCCATTTGAAGTCGTAGATGCCTTTTGAAGTCATAACGCAGGTCCGGGGAAGGCATATATGTGATTGCATGACTACGGACTCTGCGCAACACAAGTCAAACATGTTTGACCACGAATATTGGCATGGCAAATATGACTACCAGTCACGGTCATACCTACACTGGAATGACGTGTACAAATTGCTAGACGGACATATGACTTTATGACTCTCACTCTAATGCATTCTGCCAGATCATCACATGGATGAATCACTACATGACTACACGTGTCGATACATGCTTTTCTGGTTATATATATAATATATCAATATCTATATTTTGAAAAAATGTCGGAGACTCTAACTACTAGAATGAGTTTTTTTTTTTTAAAATCAAAGTGCAAAAGATTTGAAAAAAACACATCGGCTGGAGGTGCACAGTGTGTCGCCCCGGTGGTTCGGGGTTCAAACCCGCTTCCCTTGTTCATGACGATATGTTTGGGCGTTGATCGTCCTGTAGGTCTCATGGCCCAAATGAAAGGGGGTTAATTTTTTCCCCTCCTCAAGGGCCTGAGGCTTCTTTTAAAATTTAAAAAAAAAATCAAAAAATTGCTTATAGGGTTTGCAAGAAGGTTAAAAAACTTAAAAAAGTTGCCCATCACGGTAGCCGTGAATAGAATTAGAGTGAGCGGGAGGGAGGGAGATAGAGAGAGAGGGCTGGGACTTAGAGCGAGCGAGCGGGAGGGAAGGCAAACATGCATGGGAGGCCGCAGTTGGAGCAACCTTCGCATCTGAAGCAAGCAACCCTAGAAACGCTAGGGTATGTGTGCGAGGAGGTTTTGGCTGGGAGCTCGTCGTTCTTGGGAGAATCAGCTTGGTCTTAGCAGGCCGTGTTTCAATCTCTACCCGCTCAGCTGCACCGTGGTGGTTCTCACAGACCAATCCGACATTACCTGACTACAGAAACAAGCAGCACACTGAAGAGGTCCTCTTGGGTTCATGGTCAGTCAAATCCTCCATGGGTCATGACACAAGGTCGAGGACAATGTGGTGAGGGCACCTTCTTCTTTGACCTATTTCAACCTGTTTTGCCCTCTCATCTGACTCGGCCCTTCATTTGCAACACGGAGCAGAGTTGGCATGAGATTTTTAAATATCCTTCACGATGGTGCGACAACCGCAATGGCAAGGTGTGGCTTTTCCTTAATGTACGATGTGAAGAAGTTTGTCCATCCTGCAAATGTGGGCTGTTGGCTCCTGTTAGTACCATGATTTGGTATTCTTCCTGATGTTTCAAGGTTCTTGGGAGAGTCAGCTTGGTCTTAGCAGGCCGTGTTTCAATCTCTGTCTGCTCATCTACACCGTGCTGGTTCTCACAGACCAATCCGACATTATCTGACTACAAGACACAAGCAGCACACACAAGAGGTCCTTTTGGGTTGATGGTCGGTCAAATCCTCTATGGGTTCTTCTTCGACCTATTTCAGCCTGTTTTGCCCTCTCATCAGACTCGGCCTTGAGATGCATATTGAATTATGTAAGTTAGCTCGTTGCTCATTGATAAGTAGGGTTGGGGGTGTTTGCTGGAATGATTGTTGTATGCATGATTTTGTGCAGAGGATAGATAGCTAAAGGAGCAGGGATAGAGTGTGGAAGAGGGCCAGATTATCTCTGATTCCCTGTGGAAGGATAGATACAAGAAACCTGCATGGGTAGATGGTCAATTGGAAGCCGCAGCAGCAGCGGCACAATTGATAAAATCAAGCACTACTAATGAAGGCACCTTCTGAAACACATTTCACCCTATTTTCCCCTCTTATCAGAATCGGCCCTAAATTTTCATGTTCAATTTTGCAAGTTAGCTGGTTGAGTGAATCTAGTTGGAGTGACTTTGACATGATACTGCCAATGTGACAAGAGTATGCATTGAACCCATTGGTAGCGGGATATTGGGATATCTCTTGGCCATGTGCCATCGTCAAAGCTGAAATAGTACTAGTTGTCATTCTGACCACTGCCCTAGTGGACATGTATGCCAAATGTGGGTGCAGCAAGCCTTATGCAAAGGGAGAGTTCGACAACATGGCTAAATGAGATGTGGTGTTGTGGACTGCCATGATTGTAAGGTGTGTGTAGCATAGGTGTGGGAGTAAGGCTTTGGAAACCTAAGAACAAATGATGTGGGAAAGGATGAAGCCAAACCAGGTCATGTTCATTTGTGTTTGTTAATATGCATATGCGAGCCTAGCAGCCCTGGGAAGGGGCCAAGAGGTTCATGGTGACATCATCAAAGCTGGAATTGTACCTAATGTCATTCTGAACATTCCCTTGGTGTACATGTATGTCAAATGCGAGCCTGGTAGCCCCGGAAAGGACGCAAAGGTCCATTATGAAATCTGGAATTGTACCACTGGATGTCACTCTAAACACTGCCTTGGTGGATATGTATGTCAAATGCACACCTAGCAGCCCTGAAAAAGGGAACAGAGGTCCACGGTGATATTGTCAAAGTTGGTATTGTATCTGATGTGATTCTGAACGTTGCCGTAGTGGACATGTATGCCAAGGTTGCAGGGTGCAACTATAAGGATACATGGCTGTTTTGATAATATGGCTGAATGAGATGTGGTACCAGCCTAGCCCATAATTGCACTTAACTAGAGTAGGCAATGAGTGAAGACGGGGTTTGTGATGACATCGTCCAAGCTGGAATTAAACAAATGTTGTTCTGAACTATGCCCTTGTGGACTTGTATGCCAAATTGGGGTGCATGGAGGATGATGATCCCAGGATATGCACAACAGCGGTGCGGGATGGAGGCCCTTTGGAGAGGTCTATGAGCAAGTGGTGTGGGAAGGGTCGATACTGCAGCGCAACCACATCGCGTTTGTTACATTTGCAACATGTGTGCAAGCCTGGCAGCCCTGCAAAATAGCAAAGAGGTTCGTGGTAACATCGTCCAAGCTGGAATTGTACTAGATGTCGATCTGAACTTTGACATGATGCCAATGTGACAACAGGAAAGTATCCAAAAACAGGTCACAGAGACGAGGAGAAGTTGTGGAATGGTGGGACAACCGAGGGAAAAAAGGTTAATGTCTGTTAGATTATAGAGGGCAGACGCAATTCAGCATAGGAACTAGTGTGATAAGTTGAGTTGGGTGTTTCCTAGAACAAATCTAGGCTGTCGTTATCAGCTGCAAGGTAAGGAAGTATACATGATTTGTGCAGAAGCAGTGATAGCTGAAAGAGCAGGGATAGAGTATGGGTCCAGATTCATCCAAGAGGGCCGGATTTCAAGCACATGATTACCAATGATTACCTGTGGATTTAGCTATAAGAAACCTGCATGGGTAGATGGTGAACTGGATCCGCAGGAGTAGCGGCACAATTGATAAAATCAAGCACTGCTAATAAAGGCACCTTCTTCAACACATGTCACCCTGTTTTTCCCTCTTATCAGAACCGGTCCTAAATTTCAATGTCTGCAAGTTAGCTGGTTGAGTGAATCTAGTTTGGAGTGACTTTGACATGATATTGCCAATGTGACAACAGGAAAGTATCGAAAAACAGTTAACGGAGATGAGGGGAAGCTGTGGAATGAATACTTTTCTGACCCCAGTCAATGGTGGGACAACCGAGGCAAAAAGGTAAATGCCTGTTGGATTACAGAGAGTAGCAGATGCAATTGAGAGAGGAACTAGTGTGGTAAGTTAAGTTGGGTGTTTGCTGAAACAAATGTAGGCTGTCATTGTCAGCTGCTAACAACAATGCAAGGATATATGCATGATTTGTGCAGAGGCATGGATAGCTGAAGGAGCAGCGATAGAGTGTGGGTTTAGATCATCCAAGAAAGCCGGATTTCAAGCTCCAGATTACCGATGATTCCCTGTGGAAGGATAGCTACAAGAAACCTGCATGGGTAGATGGTAGATAGTTTGGAGTGACTTTGACATGATACTGCCAAAGTGACAATAAAAAAAGTATCCATAAACAGGTAACAGAAATGAGGAGAAGTTGTGGAATGAACTTTTCTGACCCCAGTCAATGGTGGGACAACAGAGGCAAAAAAGTGAATGCCTGTTAGATTACAGAGAGTAGCAGACGCAATTCAGCATAGGCACTAAGGCAAACTCTCCTTCCCCGCAAGGGTGTGTTTTGGTATCTGAGCGAATAAATATTTTATCTAAGAATATAATTTCAAAAATTCATTATTTAATAATGTGCCACTGTCCCATGTTGGTCAAAAGTAATAATAATAATAATAAATTAAATCCCCAAACCCCCCCCCCCCCCCCCCCCCCCAGCGACGCGTGTCAATTGACATGAGGAACCACGTGTCAAAATCACGATGCGACACATGATGACGTCTGATTCCCTCCTCTACAGTCGGGATGGCGTCACAGTCTGACACGTGGCGTGTTCTGTAGAAAGCACGCGTCTTTCTTACACAGCGGCTGACATGGACCCGTTCAGTCATTCAGTAAAGCCAACGTGTATGACTACCCCCACAGCTGCTCAGGCGACACGTCACAGCCAGGCTGGCGAGTCATATCTGCCATGCCACAACTGACTAGGGTTTTACGACTGCAGAGTCATGAAGTCGTAAGTGGCTTTCATAACTGCATTTGCAGTCATAACACAGAGTCGTAAAAGCCGCAATCTGTTGTAGTGTGGATTTAGGTTTTAGGTTATAGAGTTTGCTAGGGTACATTGAAACATAGTACTTGGTATGAATGGAAAAGAAAATATGGAAAAGTGTACAGATGACTTGGCACCTATGAAAATTTGTTAATGAAATATCCCAACCACAGATTGCATCCAAATTTCTATGAGGTGGAGTTTGGTTTAGGGTTTAGGATTTTAGAAAACTGTAAATGGACAAACAATTATGGAGTTTGAGTCTTTACCCATACGTAGAACAATTCATGAAATATTATCCCCACCACTTCGACCGTACCCAAAATTGGAAGTAATAAATAAATAAGCATCAAACATTGAAATTAGGTTTTAGGGTATAGAGTTTGCGAGGGTACTAACCATAGTACTCGGTATGAATGAAAAAGAAAATATTGGGAATGGTACAGATGACTTGTCACCTATGATTTAGGGTTTAGGGAATAAAATTTCCCAACCATAGATTGTATCTAATCTATGAAGAATGCGCATCAAACAATGGAGTTACGTTTAAGGGCTTAGGGTTTAGGGTTTAGAGAACTATAAATGGACAAACAATTATGGAATGTGTGTCTTTATGTGGAGGTCGTACAATAATTCAGGAAATATCCCCTCCACTTTGACCGCACCCAAAACTGGAAGCAACAAATTAAATAGGCATCAGACATTGGAATTAGGTTTTAGGGTACGGAGTTGAGTAGTGTAGTAAACATACTACTGGGTATGAATAGACCAAAAAATCTGGGAAAGTGTACAAGTGACTTGTCACCTAAGAAATTAGACTTGAATGAAATATCCCAAGGGCCATTCTATTATGCCCAATCTTGTAACCCTTGAAGAATGCGCATCAAACATTCGAATTAGGTTTAGGTTATATGGTTTAAGGTGAGGACAATATAAAGACTGAAGGCCCCAGAAGTATTGTCTTTAGAAGGTCCTAATAAGATAAATAGACCCAAGATAAATTGACCTGAGATGACACGGAATAACGGGTGGCAAAACGAGGTTCAGGACTGATTAGTGACGAAGAAAATTGAGAAGAATCTTAAGTAGTCCGAAAAGGCAGTAAATGAAATGTAACTCTGTACTTGAAGCCAGACTTACAGAATGCTACTGACGAGTAATGGGAGAAGATTCACAAGCAGTAAACCGCGAAAAAGCTTGTCCATTGAAGCAACAACTTTCACAAATTGCCACGCGGTTTATACTCAGGACATTTTTTAGACCAATCATATTGAGCCCAACAATACAACCATGTGGACCGAGAATGAAGGAGATGGGCGAATCTGTTGAGGAGAAGACACTTTGGTGAGAACCAGAGAACCAAAAGAACGGTTATTACGGCTAGCACTCGAGGCGGCATTCATAACACCAGTATCGATGCACTACACACTAACTTTAAATTCCCTATCCTCTCCATTCATAAATGCTTCAAAGCAATATACCTCACAACCCTTCGCTCCCTTCCAACCATTATTACCAACAGACGTAAATTTGAATCTAACCCTTCTCTGACTCCCGGAGTACCTCGGGTACCCTAGGTACCCCAGGTACCCACGGTACCGTTGCTCATCTAGACTCCTTCCTATGGACACGTTTTAGAGAGGGCCCACCCCCGAGAGGGGGCAGTAGCCGTGAGGCGAAGTGGCTCTTAGTTACGCCGGCTTTGGCCAAAGTCTTCTCTCTCTCTCTCTCTCTCTCTCTCTCTCTCTCTCTCTTCACGTGTTCAAATATTAATATACCTTCTTTGCCAGCCACCAGCTTTTTTCTGGACCTCATCTCTGTAACGTTTCAGGAACCTCGAGTGATCATCCGGAGTTCCTAGTTTTCCTGATGTCACTGCTTCCTTCTCTTTGCAGTTCCTCTCTCACATTACACCTGACCCAGCCCTTATGTCGGAGCGCAAGGATAAGTGACGCGTATTTAAGCCGTTTGTCTAGCGTTGAATCAGCGGGGTATCAATCATGGCAGTATGTGAATTCAATAAAGTAGATGGTAAGGTTGGGGGTTGGGGCGGTGGGTGGGGGGGAGTTTATGGGTAAACCATGTACAAGCAAGATGTCTGGGCATAGTCTGGCGGGGCAGGTGCATGGGGGGTGGGAGCAAGTACAAGGGAGAAGCCAGTGGGGGACGGTGTGGTCTGGGGGTCGTCCTTGGTAAGTACCAGCATTGATTAACGAGAACCATCTTGTCTCGGCGCGATGTAGAAGGAGTTTATGGATGTGCCAGACTGCTTGGTTATGGCGGGTTATACAAAGCCCGTGGATGACTGGGTGTGTACATCGGCTAAGAAGGTGTGGCCAGGTGTCACGTTCCTGGTGGGTATGAGAATAGAGGGGACAATGCGGGGATGGGAAAAGGCGTGGCCAGAATATGTGTTTACGTTGATGTCCCATATATTGTGCGTATCGGAATTTAAGCGTCTGTTTGATTTGGGCGTCAGTAGCTGCTTTGGAGTGCCAAAAGTAGTTTGAGAGTTTGTTATGGAGTACATCGGATTGTGTCCATTTCTGTGTGTATAGTTTAGTGTGGCTAGCAGATACCGAGGTTTGCTTATTGGCTTCTTGAGTAAGGGATTTCAAAAGGTTGCGTATGGGTCGGGGTTCAAGGGGGTCGGGTATGGGGTGTATTAGCCAGAATGGGTGGGTATGTGCTATGTGGATGGGATCATTGGGAGGGTCAACAGGGGGTTCGTCGGCACCTTCCTGGGCAAGAAAGTCGGCAGCCTCGTTCCCCCGGATACCTGTGTGTACGCGTACTTTGATTAAGTGAATGGGTTGGTTGATAGAGATAGCTAGGTTGGCGATGGCTGTGATAAGATTACGGTCAGAGTGATAATGGCCCAGAAGGTGGGCAAGAGAGGTGGTTGCGGATGAGAAAGAGCGAGGCGAGGCTGTCTGTGAAGATATAATGTGGAGGGGGGAATGAGGATAGTTGGGTGAGCGCTTCAAATATTGCTATTAGTTCTGCACGAAGTATGGTGGCAGGACCAAGAAGTCTGTGTGTTGTGCCCTGATTGGTAGCGGCATGGTATACTCCATAGCCTGCGTGGGAGCCATTGAGGGAGCCGTCGGTGTAGTGGGAGTGGGAAGGTGGAAATTTGGGAGGTATAGATTGGCAGTAGGATGGGAGGAGTGGGGGGAGCGTAGGTGGGGCAGGGGACGGGCGCGGTAGCGTCCTGTTCCATGCCTTGCTTAAGTTAATCTGATGGAGTGGGCCAGGTGGAATTGTGAGGACTGGGTGTGTGAGATGTTGGGGGTAGATGGTGGTTTTTAGCTTGTGATTGCGCTTAAGGAGTTGATCGAGTAGGGCAGGGAAGGTGGGAGGTATGGTGGAATGCGTGGTGTGTTGGACATGAAGAAGAAGGGTAAGGGTGGGTTCTTTGTAACGAAGGTATTTGGGGAGGGGCGGGGTGTGGATGTACCGGAGTGGGTTAGGTTCGATAGCGGCGAGGAGTATTACACCGGGTGGGAATTGTAGGAGGGGGTGGGGACTGTTGGGTAGCTTTTGGTGAGTGAGTAAAAGGATCGTGACGCTTGAGGGGGAGGACTGTGTGGCCATACGGGCCCATTGGAGGGCCTCAAGTGTGAGGGGGCCTGAAGGGGGGTGGGCAAATCCCCTCCCTGCCCATGCGTGTTGGGTGGCATGTCCGGTGGCTCCGAAGATGCAGTCTCGGGGGTGGGGGCTGGCAAAGGTTGTGATTCCCATCGGGCACGTAAGCGGATTGGAATAATATGAATGAGTAAGTTCAAAAGTGGTAATGAGCAGAGAGAGGATATCCGGGGGAATAGTAGTATGAGCAAAGGCTTGTGATAGTTTTGTCAGGGAACGGGGTTTTTTGGGAGGAGTGTCTTGGAGGTAGCAGGTAACAAGCCAACTGAGTTCGGTAGCGAAGTCTTGGCGGGGTGGGTGGATTTGAGCGTCATAGGGGGAGGAAATAGAGTATTTAGCCAATAGCCATGTTAGTCTGTCATTGGGAATGAGGCCAAGACAACAGCCGTTGAAGGTGTAGATAGTTGACATACGAGGGCCTTGACAGATTGTGGGGGAGATGTGCATGATATCCTTATCTGGATTACATTCAGTAATGTGTATGTGTACGTTGGGGGCGGTAAGTGGTTGATGTACATGGCGAGCATCTTTGGGTTGGGTTTGGGAGATATGTTGTTGGTGGGTATGCACGAGGTAGTTAGTGTCGGTACGTTTGTGGAATGCGGTGAGGAGTGTGAGATTGTGGGCGGGGTCGCAATCATCATGTGAGCCAAAGAGTCGTCCTCGATTTGCCATGAGTTATCATCAGTTGTGTAGCCAGCCCATTGGCATAGGTAATAGATATCAACACAAGTGGCCCCATATGAGTCTGTAGAAGTTTGGGTTTTAATACCTAGAATGGCTTCAATAACATATGCGTCTGGGTTATCTGTGTGGTCATGATGAGTTGTAGGAGTGCCAGGTGAGGTGGGAGCTGGGGTGGAAGTAGTTTGCGTAAGGAATGGCGTATGGATGTGGGCGGGAGGGGTCTGGGACAAGTCCCTATCCGAGTGGGGAGATGGTATAGGGGAGGTGGATGTGGATGGGGTGTCTCTAGTGCCAAATGTACCTGAGGTTTGGGAAGCCCTAAGCGTGTGGAGAATAGAGGGGGATGGGCCTGATCTGTAGGTAGGTAGTAAGTCGCGTTGGGTATGAGGGAAGAGTGAGCATGGAAGATCGCATTCAAGGGTACATGATGCAGATGGGTGGCAGAGTAGGGTACGTAGGTGTTGGAGGAACCTGCATGTTTTGGCTGTGGCACGAGAATGTTTAAGTGTGAATTCTCCCGGGGTTATAAGTTGAGTCCCTGTGGCGGTGGTAAGTTGGGTGAGATGAGTGATATGCCGTTCTTTAAAATAGGTGAGGAGGGAGCGCTTTTGGCGGGGATGAAGGCGTTCAAAATGGGAGAGGGAGGGGCTGGTATTTAGAGCGTGTTCCAGCTGTGGTATCATGTTAGGATAGCCGGGTAGGTCGGTTTGGATGTTGATATGCATTTGTCATAGGATGAGTAGTGTACGTGCCGTGGGGGAGTGTAGGCAAGATTGGGAATGAAGAGATGGGAGGGCTTGTAGTCCATTAAATTTGTGGGCTAGGAATTTAAGAAGTCCGCGGTAGATAAGTCCTAGGCGTCCAGGGTCATTGAGTGCTTCTTGTAGCTAGGTACCAAGGGTTCGGGCATATGAAATAATCAGGGGGCTGGAGCTGACGCCAGAACAGTCTGTTGGGAGTTGGGTGAGGGCATTAGGAGTACTGGTAGGTAAGCCACATCTTCACTTGGTTAGTTGAGTGATGTGTTTGTCTAGTATTTTGAGATTTGGTAGGGAGAAAGGGGCGGCGTGAAAAGAGTATTGGACTTGTGGCTTAAGCACAGAGCTAATGATTGATAGTTTGGGTCTAATGGAGACAGGGGATTTAAGAAAAGCCAGGCTTTTGTTAGAGAGCTTAGCAAGTGTGGTGGTCTTCTGTACATGTCAGGTAAGTGATGGGACTAGCTGGATACCTAAGTATGTGTAAGGCTCATCAAGTCCCAAAAAGGGGAGGGGTTTTTAGGTAATGGATATAGAGTTTACAATGAGAAGCAATCGCAATTTTTGTTAATTTATTGCGGTGGGTTGCTGCGATAATGGCGCACTTGTGGAGACTAAGTTCCATGCCGGACCATAAGTTAAAGCGGGATAACTTGCTGACTTGTCAGTTGAGGTGTTGGGGTTTGTGAGCAAGAATAGCGAGGTCGTCAGCGTATGCGGCAGCGGAGATTTCACTAAGGGAGGTTTTATAGAGATAGCCGAGATTTCCGCGTGCTAACCATCTTAGTAGAGGTTCTAAAAAGATAATAAAGAGGTATGGACTGAGGGTGTCACCCTGGATGGTACCGCGTAGGATAGGAATAGGGGGGGGTAGTACCATAGTATGCGCCGGAGTATTCCGTAGTGCTGTTGGTATAAATGTTGCCAATGAGTTGGATGGCATCGATGGGATAACCGAGGTCCGTCATGATTGCAAGTAGTCTGGCATGGTCTAAGGATCCGAAGGCATTTTTAAAGTCTATATACAAGAGATAGATATCTTGTTTAGTGAGCTTGGCATCTTCGAGGACTGAGAGGACGTATTGTATTTGACGAGTTGTGTTGCGTGTGGCTCGGAAGCCCTCCTGGGGGTCACTCAGAATATGGTGTTGTTCTCCGTAATTGGACAGCAGCGTGGTCAATGTGCTGGTAAGCAATTTATAGATAGTATTGGCTAGGGCTATGGGTCTATAGTTACCGAGGTTAGTTGGGTCGCCTTTCTTAAATAACAGGATGGTGCGGCTATGTTTCCAAGTAGGTGGGATACGCTTGAGTTGGTAACATAGCTTGAAAAATTTGAAGAAGATGGTGTGAAGATGGGGGTCGAGCGCTTGTAATATAGTGTTAGGGATCATATCTGGTCCAGGGGCTTTTGATTTGGATAGACCTTTAAGGCAAGAGTCATAGAGATCTAGTGTGAATAGGTCATGTATGCGATCTGTGGGTATCCCACGTTTGTCTAATGAGAAGCCGTCAAGGTCATGCCATGGGTAATGTTTGACTTTACATAAACAGTTGGGGTGGCGGTGGTCAGGGTGTAGGCAGTTTGCGACAGCGGGCGTATAGGAAGCGGATGCTTGTATCCATATTTCTTTGTTGATATCAGTGGGGCTTGTCAAGAAGTGGCCCAATCGATGTTTAAGGCGGTCAATTGGTGGATTGAGCGTAGGGTTAAAGATGGCTTTGTGAGCTCTTTTAGGATGGTCATGTAGGAGCTGGGCAAAGGAGGTGATAAACTTTTTGTGGTTATCGCTAGCTTTTTGTTTGGTTATAAGATATGCAGCTTTTTTTGCGTCCCTTCCTAGCTTGGCGAGGGCAGCAACCCAATTTGGGATGGTACTGTGGTCCATAGGAGGGGGCAAGAGGGCTTGGCATACTGGGAGAGAGTTTAGGCAAATAATACGGGGGTCACGTCTCCATTCTATGTGATGATTGTTGGATGGGGAATTGGGGATGATAGTAAGGGCACGGCGTATGGTATGATGGGTGTTAAGGTGAGAGGTCCAGACACGTTTTTGTGAGCGGGTAAGGTATCCTCCATTTTGTTTGGATCGGGTAGTCTGGGAGAGGTCCTGGGGGGCCAAGCATGTTGCTAACACGCTTGTGGTCATTCTTGGAGGATGGTTGTGAGGGTACGCTCCGCCTCGAACCAGGAATCCTCATGGGATTGCGTCATATTTGTGTCGGAAAGGGTGTAGGAGAGTTTTTGGGTAAGGAGTGAGCAGCGTAGCTACGGCGTGAGCCCAGCCCCGTGAGCCTGGGAGCTGAGCTCACGTTGTAGCTGCAAAGCGTGAGCGGCACAAATCTGCTGGAGAAGCAGGTCCTATAGGCGAGGATTGCAAGAAGAGGGCCTATTACCGTGGACAGCACTGTGTAAATCCGTCCATACCCCGGGGCAGGGACTTCGGTGATACGAGCCGCCCGAGCCTGCAAAATTCTAGCCGATTCCATCTTGCATTCGTGATCTGCACCCGAAGCGACACGGCGCACTGTTTTTCCATCTCTTTTTGTTGGGTGGGAGTCGGCACCGGGTGGAGGCATTGCCGGAGCATGTGGCACATCTGTGCCGACAGTGCACAAGGGCACCACTCGGGATAGTGCAAGACAAAACCCTCCCTCCTCCAGCATGCTTATCTCGGTTGTTGACAGCGACGTCCCAAGTTTCACAGGCCAAATTGCGGGGGGAGGGGGTTTTATTATCACCGAAGGACGAACTGTTCCCTTGACGCATCGTGCCATATCGTCTAGGCAGAACCAGAACTTGTGGTCCTTTGACTCCCCACTATGATAAGGTCGGAACAACCCTGTGAATGTTGGAGCTGGAGTCCCCCTGGAGCCTTTGCATATTTTTGATTTGCATTTCTTGAAAGAGGGGGTCCGAATTGCCATGCAAGCAACTTTAGATCCTGGTGGGGTGCGTTCTATATGCCACTCACTATCAATGCAATCAGATTCCTGCACCATGGCCACCACCTCCTCCAATAGGATTCCTGCTGCTGTGCTTGCATGTTCTGCACCTGCTCCACAGGAGAAGGACCCACCTGGGAAGGGGCCGGCACACGACTTAGTCTGCACTGGAGACACCTTTGGCACAGAGAAATTGACCCTGTCTGGGCGATGGGAATCTCCATCTGACCCTGGAAGAGTGTTCAATTTCCTTTTGCATGATCCAAATCTTTCCTCGCCTTTCAAATGAGGGAGCCTGGATTGCAAAGGGGAGCCTTCAGTGCACCTGTTCAGAGCTCTGGCCATCTTGGATGGGTCTCCGGACCTACTCGCAGCCCTTAGCATCAACAAAGTCGTACCGGGGCCTTTGCCTCCACCCCGTCCCATCAGAAAATTGCGGTACCTGATTTGTTGTGTAAGTGCCTGCACCATGTCATCAGCAGTGGCCACATACAAGTCACGACCTGCTTTGGTAGATTGCTGCATCCAGGCGTTATGAACAGTCTCCGCCAAATTACAGGATGGCATGTCGGCCAAGTCCTCCAAGGACATGTCCTGCAGGAGGCATTGCATGGAAATGTGAGGAAGGAAAGGAAATGAAAGAGGTTCTGCAAGCGACAATCCAAGAACCCCAAATGAAGAGGCACGATGCAAAATTTCTGATTTTGGGATTCAAGAGGCTTACCGTCGTCATGAAAGCTCCCCACTGTTTGTATCTGAAGTGCCAGAAAACCAACCAGTCCTCCAACTCCTTCAGGTGGATACCAGTAGCAGCACCAGAGGAGAACCACCAAGCCCGGATTGCTTGGTAAGTGCTCTCAGCTTCTCCCATTGAGTTGGCATTTTTGTACTTGAGACAGAGCATTTTGTGCTCCAACTGAAGGTCAGGGCGAATGCAGCGCTTTGTATGACGTGCCAGAGATTGACTCCAATGGAAGAGGCATGTGCGCTCCCTACTTTCCATTGGGACCTTAGGATCCCCCGAACCAAACACGCGCCGCACTGCATTGAAATTTGCCTGTGCACTATCAGCCATGAAGCCCGCAAAATTTGTGTTTTGTATTCCATTGCGCTGCATGACGGCCAGGAGCGAATTCCACATGAGCATCTGGGATTCAGTGTCCTCCGACTGCATATCACAAATTGCTATTGAGAGCACACGCTGGTACGCTGGATCATACACATGGCACGCCATGGTTGTCCAACCCTTCACCCGTTTGCAGTGATCAAACATCAACCAGCATTTAGCCAAATCTCCTCCAGGTTGCATTCGGCGGACAATGCTCACACCACTGCCTTCGCCCATTGCGGACATCTTGAACAAATACACCTTGGACGAGCCCTGGCCAGGGAAGATACTGTTTTGAATGAATTCATAGCGACTTCTCCGTTTGAGGTCCATAATGTTGTCCATGAATCCAGCAGTGCCTGTGCCGACTCTGAGTGCATTCACCTGGTTTCGAATATTGGGAGAGCTCAACACGGAGAAATGGTCCATCACTGCATCAAGCGAATCTGCATCCAGCATTGGTTGTGTCGAATCCCCTTCACCCAATATGTGTTTTTCCAGGAAAGCCTTGCTAGCTGCAAGCGCTATAGCAGAAGGTGTTGCACAAGGGGCATTGTGGAACTCCTGCTTCAGCAGATTTCTAGCGATGTCCATGCTATCCCTGCAACTTCCTTTAGACACAGGATGCTCGTGTGCACCCATATGAATGCAGGCACCAGTCATTGTCTTACATCGGTGTGCCACCTGGTACATACGAGCGTGGCACACAGAAACACAGGACGGGGAAAGTTTGCAGAACCTGCACACAAAAGTATTGGTTTTGGGAGGGGCAAGTCCTGGGGTGAAAGGATTCAGGGGCACACATTCCCACTCACTTTCGTTTGGTTGAGCGCTGATTCTCAGGCGAGGGCAAGATATATTCAGGCACTTGCAATGCCCAACGCAAACCGACCTTCGAAATTTCAATCCAATGTCGTTGTGGATGTTTGACGTTTTTGTCCTGCACCAAGGGTGTCCGTCATGTTTCTTGTCCATGCCCTGCAGAAGCCCAGCCAGTCCATTGGAAGACGTGGGAGGGTTGAGCTCAAACAAGATGTCCCCATCAAACTCTGCTGGCACGTATTGAACCCGCAACACACGAAGGGACTCCCAATCAACAAAACGCAGCTCGCTCTTGCACCCAGGCACCCCTGCGAGGGCTTTCAATTTTGGAATGACACTCGTTATCTCTTGCAATTCGGATTCATCCAAGAATGGAGTCTGCACTGGCGGAGGAATCTCAGAAACATCCTCCGAGGACGAGTTTGAAAGAGTCACGAATGTAGTGGATGTGCTCACCTCTTGTTTCACATGAACTGTGCCCTTTTGCTGCACGACCGATGTTGCAGTTCCAGGGGTAATGACTGATCCTGCTGATTGTCTTCTCTCTTTTCCAAGGACACGGTATGTGCCTGGAAGGATTCTCCACTTCCTTCCACACTAGCCAACCAATGGTTTCTCCAAATGTCCAGAATCCAAATTCTCATCCTCGTCATACACCTCTTTTTGAACAAGCAGAGAACCCAATTCCAGTGGGAACACTGTAACCAGCTCATCCTCATGAACAACTGCAAACCCATCGTCGTCTGCAGTGGCAGTCAGTGGAAGACTATCTGCATTGGAATGAAATCGGGCTAGTCTATCTCTCTCCCTGGACATGTTTTCCTACGCTGACCGAAACTTTCGATTCACAACGGAATCCCCGAACTGATAGCCCGCAATTCTCGAAAAGGGATCCACCACAAAAAAATTGAGGTCAACAAGGGTAGCACTAACCCAAAGGCTGCGGGCGATGCATCAAAAGGATACAGGAATGACATGCACTGAACTTTGCAGACAACCACGCTGAGAGACACCAACTAGAAAAACTGTTTTCAAATACAGGAAGCCACAAGAAGCCGTGCTGTTTTTGGATGAAAAACAAACCCTGAACATGACATGAAACCATCCTTTATGGAAAGACGGCAACAACCCTGGAGAGCAGTAAACAGGAAGACCCCAAATGTAATGAGGTTGTGTCGTGCCAGAAGAGCACAGCACAAACACTGACACTCCAAGAGTCACCTCGCACGGATGTGTGCAACACAAGATCATTTCCGACACAACCCTTATACCGAATGACCCCATGGCGACGATGACGGAAAAATGCAAAGCACAGGGCAGGTAGTACGACACACGTGGATGTATATGTGAAGCACAACATTTATGGCGAATCTGCAAGAACTGCTCCAAATTGAACTAGCATTAGATTTCTACGGCACTTCTGAATTTGAAACCATGCAAGAAGGCCGCCATATATTGGCAGGCGGCGAAGTACATCTGACATATATCACAAGTACATGCAACGGATGTACATATTTTATAGCACTTTATTTCTTGAATAATACAAAGACGCCGAAATGGATGAATTCCGTTCGCACACAATAACAACACCGGCATCCAAATACGATTGACAATGTCCAATTTTGATTTTGGTTACATGCAATATCAACCCTTGTTGCAAACGTCAAACTGGAGAGCTCTAGAGGCATCGTGGGGAGCCCTTGTTTCCAGCGGAGGAGGAAGAGAAGGAAGTCATTATACTTCACGAGCTCTAGAAACAGGAATAGAGCCAGATATAGAATGAGGATGGAAAGAGTGGCCGAAGAGGAAAAGGCGGAAGAAGAGGGCAAAGAGCAAAGTTCGGCGATGGAAGAGCAGGAATCCGGAGAAGAACACCAGCCTGCCATAGTTCCAAGAACAGATGAGGAGGACACTGCATCCGAGGGAGAGGCAGACGCCGAAGATGATGTTGACGCTGGCCTCACGAAGAACCTAATAGTGGAAGAGATGATGGGGGAGATGCTCCAGAACATGCGAGGCGTGGAGAGCAGTCCGAAGCGCAAAGGGTCCCCGGCGATTGGGGAGTCTTCTGGAGCAGCCAAAAAAAAGGTTCAATCTTTGAAACCCACCTTTGTGCTTCATTGCTGATGTGAACCCAAGTTGAGATTCTATTTCGATATGAACATAGTCTACACACGACATCTCTGCCAGGTTGCATCAACCGCGAACAAGAAGCTCAAACAGTGTGCGTTGACGCACACTATTTGAGCCTTCCATTTTGCTGGCTTGTTGATGTGCGAAACGGCCAAATTGGGGAACTACGGCAGGTTCAATCCACCACGAATTGGAAGCTGAAACAGTGTGCGTTGACGCACACTGTTTGAGCCCCGCATTTTACTTGGTTGATGGTGTGCAAAACGGCCAGATAGGGCCACTATGCCCGGTTCAATCCTCCACTATTTGGCAGCTCAAGCAGTGTGCGTTGGCGCACACTGTTTGAGCCCACCTTGTCATTGTTTTTTCATCTGAAAAACGGCCACAAACGACATGTATTTGAGGATCAATCATCACTTACATGGCAGCTCAAACAATGTGTGTCAATGCACACTGTTTCAGCTCACCTTGTCATTGTCTTTGTCATCTGAAAATCGGCCACATAGGGTATGAATTTGAGGATCAATCATCACTTACCTGGCAGCTCAAACAGTGTGCGCCAACGCACACTGTTTGAGCTACCCTTATCATTGTCTTTTTTGTTTGAAAATCGGCCACATAGGGCATGTCTCTGAGGATCGATGAACACTTATCTGGCAGCTCAAACAGTGTGCGTTGGCGCACACTGTTTGAGCCCACCTTGTCATTGTTTTTTCATCTGAAAAACGGCCACAAACGGCATGTGTTTGAGGATCAATCATCACTTACATGGCAGCTCAAACATTGTGCGTCAACGCACACTGTTTGAGCTCACCTTGTCATTGCCTTTGTCATCTGAAAGTCGGCCACATAGGGTTTGTATTTGAGGATCAATCATCACTTACCTGGCAGCTCAAACAGTGTGCGTTGGCGCACACTGTTTGAGCCCACCTTGTCACTGTTTTTTCCCTGTGAAATTCGGCAATACAGGGCATGTCTCTGAGGTTCAATGAACACTTACCTGGCAACTCAAACAGTGTGCGTCAACGCACACTGTTTGAGCTCACCTTGTCATTGCCTTTGTCATCTGAAAATCGGCCACATAGGATTTGTATTTGAGGATCAATCATCACTTATCTGGCAGCTCAAACAGTGTGCGTTGGCGCACACTGTTTGAGCCCACCTTGTCACTATTTTTTCCCTGTAAAATTCGGCAATATAGGGCATGTCTCTAAGGTTCAATGAACACTTACCTAGCAGCTCAAACAGTGTGCGTTAACGCACACTGTTTGAGCTCACCTTGTCATTGCCTTTGTCATCTGAAAATCGGCCACTAAGGGCTTCTCTTTGAGGATCAATCATCACTTACCTGGCATGTCTCTGAGGTTCAATGAACACTTACGTGGCATGTCTCTGAGGTTCACTGAACACTTACCTTGCAGCTCAAACAGTGTGCGTCAACGCACACTGTTTGAGCTCACTTTTTCTTTTTTTTTCATCTGAAAATCGGCCACTAAGGGCTTCTCATTGAGGTTCAATGAACACTTACCTTGCAGCTCAAACAGTGTGCGTCAACGCACACTGTTTGAGCTCACCTTTTCTTCCACACATGGCCTGTCTGCCATGCTCAAACACCATCATCTCATGTCTCACTCTTATATCAATTTGAATGGACAACCCTGCAGGAGAAGATGCAAAGTGTGGCAGAGGAGATCCCTTCGGGGCTGGGGAAGGAGATCATTGTTGATGTTGACGATGAGTTCTATGAAAGCAAAGCCGCTGAGATACTGGGGGGTCAGAAGGTAAACTCTCAGCTTGTGGTGCAAAGTATGCTTGCCCCGGGTGGGAGGTTGAAGATTCCCCTGTGTAGGATGGTTTCCATGCCCGTCGTTCGACCACCCCTCATCAAGGACATTCTCAAGCTAGAGGCCGAGTTTGTTCATGGGTATTTGGATGGATCCGCAGTGTTTTACGTTTGTACAAAGGATTCCAGAGGCAATGAGCTCTTTGTGGATGAGTCAATCGTGGACTCCTGGGATCCTATTTGGAGACCGGTGAACGAATCCTTCAAACTTCTTCTCTCCAGGAAACCTTCCACCCAGGCATTCTCGGGGAAGATGTTTCACGTTTGGGATGGGAACCACCGGTTGCTTGCATGGATGGCTGTCATTGGGAGGCTGCACTCACAGGAGGAAGAGTGGCATTACTCTGTTCGATCGATGGTGCTGGATTGTGAGGGGAACATGATGGGTCTTCCGACGGCAATGAATGATGTGAACAAGTTGGTTTCTCATTCTACATGTTCCACTTGTAGTTCCGTGGTTCTTTGATTAAAATCCTTGAATTTCATTCTGACTTTCAGATATAATTCTGCAAAGGAACGGAGACATCGCATGTCAAAACGAGTCTGGTTCACACACTGTATAGGATACAAAGGATCGGGCAGATGCCCTTGACCAACTTCAAGACCATCCTTTCAGCAGAGACGTACAAGAAGTGCAAAAGCTCCAAGACATCGGAAACGTGGTACTCGTTGACACATGAGGCTTTCATGGAGTACATGTATACGGTGAGATACATCTTCATTCATCTGCCCTTTCCATATTCCTGCTTCCACATGTTTGTTTCTGTTTGTTTCCCTTGCCCTTGGGTTGATGCAACTCTCGTGCATTCCCTTGCAGTAAGACATTGCAGATGTAGGGGAGCGTGGCAAACTGGAATACTATAGGTCAACCCCTGAGGAGAGAAGGATAGCAAAGGGGGTTGAGAGTCACATCCAGAAAGAGATGACCGCTACAAGAAGGACTATAATGAGTGCTTTTGTGAAGCAGTTGAGAATTGCCGACCCATCATTCGGATCGCAGTTTCTCCTGGAGATAAAAAAAACCATTATAACAAGCCAGGCAAGCCAGAGATGGCCCAGGAGAAGTTACACAGGTTGTCTACCGCCGTTGTGTCTTCAGAACAGAAGGTGAAGTGGCTACAGATATGGAACTCTGATCCCACAGTTAGGGATACCCACATGTTCCCCAGGCCGGAGAAAGAGAAGAAGACCCAGCGTGTCATTCCTGTCAGTGACAATGTGCTGGACACATGGCTTCACAAGGCCACTTACTGGAGCCAGGTGATATGTCCTTTCCCCTTCCCGTTCACCCAGGATTTGGTCATTTTAGCCTGCAAACAAAATTACAATGGAATACTCAAGAGGATTGAAACGATCCATGCCCACTGCAGAGAAGAAGCAAAAGAGAACACGCACCGTGCCGAGGAACTCTACAATCCTCTCCCACACTGGTGATGGCTCGCCCTTGTAATCAGATTTCTTGGACTCCATCATGGCAAGGAATCCGACATTGGCCATCTCCAACCTGGTAGGGCGAATGACCCTCGTCGGATGTTCCACTGCATGGTACGGGTCCTCGGGATCAACCACCCCCTTGTTCTTTCTCACGCCCCTACCATGCGGTGGAGTCTGCTGGACATGCACCACTGGGCCAATATCTGCAACACTTCCCTGCCCTTGTGCCACCTTCCCTCTACCCCTTCCTTTCCCCACAACACCAGCAACATCTTTTCCCTTTGCCTTCTACCTCTACCCGGGGTATCCTGAGCGGGAGGCTCCTTCTCTGCAAGAGTCCTCAAATTTCGTTCATGAATGTCGAGGTCGGCTGCTGCGGCAGTGGCTGCAATTTGCTCATTCTCTCTCCTCAAAGACACCTCCGGAGCTGGGGTCTCAGAAGGAGGGCAATCCAAATACCAACCACAAGAAGAAAGATGGTCTGGGCCCCAGTCATGCAAGATCCCAGTAGTAAACATGGTCTGATTGCCAGCAGGGACAAGCCAGAGGTCCACGAAATCTGGATGTTTGTCCAAGCAATTCTCTTCCATGAGAACAAACTTTATATACCTGCAGGAACAGAGACAGCCTCATTATGCAATGCAATTATTGTCTCTCAGCTTTTCCATCACACCAGGAAGACCCCCTTAAACTGTATGCGTTATAGTACATTGCAACCACAGCACACTTGGTGGTCAAGGTCCAGGGTGTGCACCTGTAAAGGCATCGTTTCCAGGCTTCCTCTCCTTTTTCTTGCTGGTCAAGGTCATGTGTTCGACTGATGCCACCCTCCTTGCTGAACTCTCTAAAGAAACAAGAGTGCCACACTGTGGCTCTCCATTTCCTCATGTATGCTTCAAAGGAGACCTTCGGTGCTGTCATAGTGATGCCATAGTCAGCCAGCTGAGTATGAAGAACCGACCGTGACTTTTCTTCCAACTGCAAAACAATTCAAATGCAAGAATGAACATGCCAGGTATGTGCGGGAGCATCATGGATGCTCATTAGATTTGAGAATGCCTCATAGCTCTTTGATGAGGTGGACTTCACCGTGATGGATTCACCAACCATTCTTCTAGCATGAATGATTTGGAGACCAACGACCAAATGATGCGAGAATGTTGTACACGAACCAAAGTCGTTTGTTTGTTTTTGCAATGCACTCAAGTCTGTGAGGTCCAGAAAACACTAAACAGATTGAAGGAACAATCCGGGCAGTCCATGCAACCCCCATCTCCAACAATAGTTTGTTCCCATTAATGTGCATTCCACGCACACATTGCAAACAAGACAACAAGGACACACAACCATCCCATTTCAAATTTGGCCCCGAATATTCTCTTTTCCTGTCCTTCTCTTTCCATTGCCTCTCACATTCGCTGTGATTTTTTTTGGGAGTAAGAAAAGATTTCGCAAGGTTCCGCTTTAGATCATGTCAGTGTGCACCTCCTCACGACGTACCCACATAAACTTGTGAGGGCTTGGTATGTTGATAACGTCTGCATGGATGCAATGGATACAATGGATGTAACATATCCACTCTGCATTCCCGGGAAATGGCTGATCAACCCGCGGAAATAGGTGACACCCGCGGAAATAGGCCCTGTATGTATGCTGACGTGGCGTGAGCCTGTGCTAGGCTCACGGTTTCCTGGGCTCACAGGCTCACGGCTCCAGGCTCACGGAATAGCACCCCCCAGGAGCGAGGCTTGAGGTTGGAAGTGTTTTAGAAATGCGGTGATATTATGTTGGGGTAAAGGTAAGAGGAGACGGGGTTGTGGGTCTTGGGCCTGGATAGGTGGGATGGGACGGATGGGGATGAGGGATGGCGAGAGAGAGAGAGATACTGGGTAATGGTCTGAGTTGCATATGCTATTGATATGAATATGGCTTGTAAGGTATGCGGGGATATTATTGGGTGACTTAAGATAGAAACCATCTATAAGGCTTAAAGATGAGTAGTTAAAGGCCGCCTTGCCTCGAATAGTGATAGTCTGAAGGTATGTATCTGAGATGATGGTTATGTATGAAACGGGCCCAGTCTTGGTCAAGAGGGGATAAGGGTTTGTGGACTCTGTTGTATGTGTGGCCCGATAGAGCAATGTCCCGGTTGAAGTTGCTAGCCAGTATATAGTGTTGGTGTTGGTGTGCGGGGTGCTTGATTGTGTTAGAGATTGTGTCCAGTATGTCGGGTATCAGGGATAGGTCCTCAGTATGGGATGGCATATATAAGTGGATGAGAGTGATGGGCGTGAGGGCAGGGAGATGCAGCTGGACAATTTGAAGGTGGGATCAGAGAGGGATGGGTATTAGAACTTTGGTGGTGGTGTTGGGAGAGTGATGGGTGCGGATGATGCCAAATGCCACACCACCCCGCGTATGACAGTATGGGGCGGAGCGCCGACGGAGACATTGTGTGGCTGTCATGGGGGTCCCATAGAGGAGGTAAGAGGCTGGTAAGAGTTTGTTAATATAGGAGCTGTTGGTGTTGTTAGTGTTTAGTTTGGTTTCTTAGATGAGAATAATGTGTGGGGGCGTGGAGTCCATGAGGAGGTGGAGCAGACTCTGGATACTAGTGGCAAGGGATCCGACATTCCAAGTGGTGATGTTAAAGGAGTCTGACTGTAGATCGGGGGTGTTCGGAGTGTGGCATCGAGGTGTAGCGGGTGAAGATGCAGATTGGGGATGGGATACAACTGGTGTGGTGGCGAAGGAAGATGGTGGGTAGTGGGGGGGTTGGAACCCTGGGAGGGGCGTGGTAGCGTTAAGCGTAGTTGTCAGGATGTTGGCAGAGAGAAACGAGAATTTGTTGATGGTAGTGGGAATGTCTGGGACAGAGGTGACGCTAGATGATCACCAAGCATTTTGTGTATAACTCCAGGATGGGACTGTAACAGGTTTAGGGACGTGTGGAGATCAGTCAAGCAATGTGGTGGGGCCAAGTAGTTGATGGTATGTTGTGTGGTAGGGTCTTGTAAGCGATGTAGTAGGAAAAATGAGTGGGGAATCTGGTTGGGACGTAAAGGTAGTCATTACATTCTTGGGGCAAAGGGGAGATGAGGACAATAAGGGAGAAGAGGAGGTGGTATGGTGGAAAGGCTTGAAGTTTGTGGGAGGTGTGGGAGAGAGCAGGGTATGGGCAGGCTAGGAGGCCAAAGGTGGAAATGTAGTGCGGGGCAGTTTGTAGGTGAGTGGAGGGGATGAGTAGTGCTTTGGGGAGGTAGGGGGCGAAGTGGGTAGCAAGATGTTTGTATTGGTGTATAAAAGATAGGGTGTCCGGCTGGAAGTATAGCGCATAACGATCTTGTGCATAAGCAGGGAGTTGAGTCGTGATGGTGGAAATAGTGAGTGGCCCGGGGTAGGGTGGATGTCCCCACATCGGAGCAGTGTAAGTGTGATACATAAGTTGAAATATAAGGTTTCATGTGAAGGGGGATGATGAAGGCTGTGCTTGGATATTAGGGGGTGGTAAAGAGAGCGCCCGTTTGGGCTGTGAGTAATGAGAGGTTTTTTTTTGGGTAGTGCAGAGGGTAATTTATGAGGGTAGGGGATTGATGTGATGTGCGGTGAAGGTGGCTGGTGTGGTGGGCGCAGGGGGGGGGGGAGATGTATAGTGGGTAGGGGAAATAGGTTGGGCCTAGTATCTTGTCAGTGATGAAAGTTGTATATGACAGTTGGGGTGATGTATAAGTATGCTGAGTAATGACATAGTAATTTGGTGGGGAGATTATTGGGAAAATTTGGAGCGGTTGGCGGGTTGATTGAGCGGAGATAGGGGTCAGTAATATGGTGCCCATGTGTATGGAGGTGTGGTGAGTTTATATTTGGGGTGGTTCCAATGATAAGGTTGTGACCAGTTGGGGCTTAGTGATAAGGTTGCGACCGTCCCACCGTGGGTGTGGTAGGGAGTAGTGAGGGGTGGGATAAGTCTCGTGGGTTGGTGGGGAGGGTATTGCGAATCTGGTGCAGTATCAGGGGCTTTATAGTAGATGTTTGAGAAAAAGTATGGTATGAAGAGCGTGATATATAAATAGGCTGGCGGGGTTGAGGGGCGGATGCTATGGGGAAGATTATTAAGTTGGGTGTGGTACTTGAAGGTTGAGGGTGTGGCAGAGCAGCGGGTATAAGTGGAAGGTAACATCAGGCTATGGACTGGGGGAAGTGTGGGAGTGTGGATGGTATGCAGTATGGGGGCAGATAGGAATGATGCACACTAATATAAGTGGGGGATTTATTCAGGGCGTGGCTAAGGGTATAGGTTAGGATGGATTGATGATGGGGTAGACTATTGAGTGTAGGATGAGAATTAAGATTTATATAGAGGGCGTATATTATAAGCTGGATGGGAAGGACGACTATTATTTGACAGTGGTATATTTGCATGTATGGAAAAGAGGCGTGGGGCCCGGAGTGGGGTTGGGCAGGTGTCATGTGTTGGTGGGGATAAGATCGGCTGGAGCCGTTGGGATAGAATCCACGTGAAGAGAAATAAATGGAGAGTAGAGGTAAAACATTAGTTTTATTCTTGAAAACATGCCGAGGAGTGAACCTCCACAAAATGTCATTGTCAACCTTGTTCTCTGCCCGAGGTTGCATTATTTTCATTGTCTGACTGTTGATTGGCCTAATCCAAATTTGCTCGTGCTTTCTCTGCCTCCACTGTGGTAATTTTCTTAGAGCTATTACGTGTTGTGTTTTTTCTGGCGGGCATTGTCCAAACGACAGAGTTAATGTGAATCCACTGACGGAGATCATCTGGATTGAACTCCCAAATTTTGGACCAACGATCTCTGTACCTGTCCAAATCGGAAGGGCTACCTCCTTTCTTGGGTCTCCACCATTCGACGTGAACCTTCTTAAAATCCCCTGGATCCTCTGTCGCGGACCACATCCGCTATTGCCATCAAACTGGAAACGTCACAGTATCTACTGGTCGAACCAAGACGAAGAATCCGTTCTCAATGTCCTTGAACGGATTTAGAGACAGGCAACTTTGGAGATCCATCGGGATTTGGCTTCCACATCTTCACCGCACTTTTTTTGGGGAGCCACTCAGAATCAATAGCAAACTTCTTAAACTTCATGACAGGCCAATCATCTTCATCTACATAGAATCGAAATACATGCATTTCTGTTTGCCCAACTAAAGCCTCTTTTCCATCGAGAATGCAACTGTCCACATACGCCTTGAAATATGCACCTCTTGAATGATTTGAGGAATAAATTACAGATATTGAGAGATCATAAAAAACCTCATAAGATCGGAGAGAACGTAGATGCTGCTTTGCTTCAGCTTCTTCGATAAATAACTGAAGAATCCGTCGATGTCCTCATGGGTATGGCCAACCATGAGAAATCCCATCTGAATCTCCTCAAACACTCATCTCGCAACTTCTACAGTGTTAGCTCTTCTCACATCTGTTTTCTATGACCTTGGGACAGAATCCAAGAAGGCTTGGGCCAAGCATTGTGCACTTATCCAACGGAAAGCAGAGATCGCAGGGGCTTCCCATGATAAGTTCCGCACCACCTGGGATAATCGAGGCCTCATCTGCAACAGCGCAAATCCAAACACCTGTATCTGGCCAAAACTGCCCCCACCCAGGTGGAGGGGAATTCGCACGATCAGCCAAACAAATCAAAAGTTTTCATTTTAAGAGATATACGATGAAAAGCTTCTTAACTTGTACACAACTCGTCATCAAATCACAAATCAATCACTAAACATTAAAATCTGGATCCATTTTAAGGAACTCTTCTTTCCAAGCTATAGGTTGCCACAACCTATATCATCAAGCTCTTTAGTTAGTTCGTCATTTAGGAAAAGCTCAAATCAATTTTTCATCATTCAAATTAGATCCATCAAAGATACATATTATTAAGCTTCTTGACTTTTAGTACATGACCCACCAAATCACAAATCAATCTTATTGAATATCACACAACGCATCCATCTTTTAGGAATTATCACCTTCAAAGTATAGTATGTCCAGGACCTACATCATCAAGCTTTTTGGATTGCCCGTCCATTTCGTAGTCATAGAAGTGGGTGACTAACATTGAACATGTGTCCTTCACTCTTATAATTTAAGAAGTTGAATGCGTTGTCAAAGCGACATGTGTTAATTCCAATAGTCATATGTAGGACTGCACCATATGGTCCGCACATTGTGATCACGTGTCGCCTTTACATTGAATAATTTGTAGTCGAGTATATATACCCAACTATAGTAATTCATATGACTATAAGCCAAGGTGACAAATCTCCATGTGTTATGGACATAGCCCGGAAGAATTCACCAAGAATAATTACCAAAAGTTACCAGGCCGGGAATTATTAAGATCGAAAGTTATCATAATTTACCATGATTTACTGTAATTTACTGTAATTTACCATGAGTTATCAATTTACCAAAAGTAACTACCAAATTATTGAGATAAAGATAAAGATAAAGTTTCTTTACCGTCCAATGAATTTTACTGAGCCTACTGCTCAACACACAGGCCATCGAGGGCCCAATGGACGGTCTGAAGGCACATGTTGAAGGATTGAACCCAGGATCACCTAGGTTATGCAGAGGCAAGGCCCAAACACCCAAACCACTGGGCTACCTGCTCAAGTGCATTGAGAGTAACTCAGGAAACTTAGAATCATTTGTACAACCTGACTATTTCTGTATGCTTTCTCTCTTTTCACTCGCATAATCTCAACTCCACTGCAACTCAAGGAAATGTCGTTGACGATCGTAATTCCAACCGCCAAGAAAATCAGGCTACTCAGATCACAGACTATAATTTACTGTGCAGAAGAGAAGTAAAAGAATGTTCTCTTACAACCAGGTTTCTCATCACGCCGTTGAACTTACTCGACCTGAAATGACAAGTCATCTGCAGTTATGCAACCAACGGCATTCTATTCCTCTGCTCTTCGAAATGCCGAGTAGGACCAAAAAGTCTAATAATTGAGGACCACATTTGAACAAGAATTTTTCCAGTTCAATCTGATTCAGAGTCGAGGCAAAATTCGAGAGTCACTGCAAAAAATCAACGTAATTGCAGCTGTACAATAATAATAATAGAAGGATGATGGATGGTCGAACGTTATCGATGTGTGTTAGGTGAAGGATTTCAGGTTTTTGGGAGATGACTTCCAGTGCTCTGAAAGCGCTCATTTGAACGTAGATGGAGCTTGCACCGAAACAATTGCTATGGCAGGCGCGTTGAGATTGCGCTCGCTGGCACACTCGTTGCGGCGGATTTGTGCAGTTTGTGAAAATTCGACAGCTTTGGCTCTGTCTCACAACCTTCTTCGTCAGTAATGCTCACGCCTTTTTCCCTTGCGATGGTGTGTAGTCTGAAAATGAAGAGGTTCGCCTTTGTGTTACTTTACTGGTCCGTTTAGCAAAGCCGTCTACAGTAATAGATAAAAATGCAGAAATCTTGTGGGATTGAAGAAGCTGCAATGGAATCTGAGAGTTGAGCATTCCTTGTTGGTTCCCCTTTCAGAATTTGCGGGTAAATTTCGTGCAAGTGTATTCGGCGGAAAGGTCTGGAAAGTAGAGGATAGTGAGCGTACAAAGCCAAGGACCACTCTGGGCGCTTATGAATCCTTCAAACTCCCTCGAATTAAGTAGGATGCGCCACCGAAAATCGAGGGGAAAAAACTCTGGTTAGGATTTTATTAGAATTATTGAAGGGAAAAAAATTAAAACCCTTGAAGCCCGTAGGCTGCCATAAGGCCTATGTCACACAGAACGTGACGGATAACCCGAAGAACCATAACAAAGCACTGACCAACAAAATGGCCAGCAGAGAATTCCTGCAAGCAAAATTCCTGAGGGACACCAAGAACCGCATACGAGGGCATGGAGTCCCTGCGAATGGACAAGACCTAAGCAAGGTCTAACATGGACAGAGCAAAGGTGAGAACCGATTGCATGATGGGAAGGAGACACAGGAGACCCGAGAGATAAGAAGAGAACTGTCTATCTATAGATCAGCTTGGTCCTAGTGGAAGCCCTGACGTGCTTCCAGTCCACATCGGATTTGTCGAACTCAGGTGAAGCGGAAGAGGAGGGATCTGTTTCGTTGCCATTGAGGGGGGATTTCCCGCGGCCACACACAGGAGTCTGACCCTTCACACCTGCAGATATGCCATTTCTTCCCCAAGTGGCTTGGAATTTGCTGAGGAGGGCTTCAAAAACTGGACAGGTGCTGGCTATGGACTTTGAGTTCCTGTCGTAGTTGAGGAGCAGCACTACCTGATCAGTAGGGAAGGGGTCCCATACGTTATACATAGCCGTTATGAGGGGCCAGATCAACCTGGGGGCTTGACAGTTGAGAAGGCAGTGTTCTATCGTCTCAATAGAACCCAGACAACAGCACGAACAAAACAACACTCTGGGAAACCGAGGACCTGGCCTACTTTCAGCACTCTATTTTATCTGCCATAGGAAGGCACTGAGTTTAGCAGGCCTTTTCTTATCCCAGATGAGTCTCCAAATACCATTCCAGTTCTCCTGATTGAAGGCAACATGGGACCACTTGCCATTCCACTTCTCGGGCAAGGGAGAGTGGTTGTAGTGGCCTTTAGTAAATTGGAAGGCAAAACAGATTTCCACTATTTGCATTCTGTAAATGGACGTAAGGATAGAAGTTGTTTTCTGAGGGGGGCTAGGATTGGATGCTTGCCAGGACCCTGCGCAAATATCCAGACCCACTTTTTTCAGCAACCGACAGAGTGTGAGCTCAGAGGCTAGAAAAGGTGAGGATCTCATTTTCATTTGCTTGGCGGCAGTCTTGTTACTTGAATGGGTTGAGAGGTTGTTGTATCAAACATCACAACATATAAGATTTGGTCTTCTCATGTGTTGTATCTTCATTTCTCTCTGGCGCCCGTCCAATCAACACATGACTGCCCTGTAACTGAAAAGCACTTGGCTGTGCACAAGTGTTATGGCAATGTTGATATGTATTCATAGGATGATGCATTACAACCCAACAATTATACATCAGTCTTCCCGGTTGTAAGTATCTTGTTCCTTTTTGTAAAACAACTGTCTCACACTCAATGCTACGAACCACATCGAGCATGAAGGTAAACACATTCTTGTTTGTGTGTCTTAACCTCTCCAAGATAAACCGCCTCCATAGGGGACACCTGCCATATGGATGACAATGCTCTGATTTGACGGTTTCATTCAGATCCTTTGTCACGGCTTGCTATGGTATGTTTTGACGATAGTTCCTAGTAGGGTTTAGGGTTCAAGGTTTAAGGATTGATATCTGTTTGTAATTCCATTCTGATTTTCTTTTGTTAAAGTAGGCAAGCGTCGTCAGAAGCAAACAGAAGCTCCTGATGACTCCAACAGAGTGGATCCTGAGTCGAAGAAAGAGCAATTGTTGCGAGCTGCTATTGCACAGATCACAAAACAATATGGGAAGGAGACCGTGATGTGGCTGGGTCGTGACACCCACCACCATGTCGACTTCATTTCTACTGGCTCTCTAAATCTTGATCTTGCTCTTGGTGTTGGTGGGCTCCCCAAGGTACCACTTCCCTTTCAGAAAGAGGCTGTGTTTGTGTATGTCTCCTTTACACACCCGAGTCTTCTTGCCTTTTGGAGTTTAAGGACTTCTGTTTTTACTTTCTTGTTCACATAGCTGGGTATCTGTAGAGACATAACAGACTTAGCTGAGAGCACAAACCTCAGCATAATGGCAGAGACATTCACCATACTAATGTCTGTCGTTGGATGACAGGGGCGGGTAGTGGAGATATATGGGCCAGAAGCCTCTGGGAAAACCACACTTGCTCTCCACGTCATTGCGGAGGCTCAGAAGATAGGAAGAGGTAAGTCACCTTAGGCATTCACCTTTGACCTAAAATAAGTCAGCTTGCAAATCAAAATGACTAAACCAAAATAGCGTACTTGTGAGGGGATGGATTTGATCTTAGTTTGTCTCTCTGTTTCTAACTCCCTCCAGCAGCAGCATAGTCAAGCTTTGTATCTTTCTGTCATCATCCCCTTTTCTGACGGGAAATGGCTGTTGTGTGCTTAGGTTATTGTCTATTTGTGGATGCGGAGCATGCTCTAGACCTTCACTTTGCAGAGGGGCTGGGTGTGTGCACCAAGGACCTTCTGTTTGTGCAACCGGATGAGGCTGAGCAGGCTTTGGACACTGTCAACACTTTCGTGCGTTCTGGCACCACTGATGTCATTGTTGTTGACAGTGTAGGGGCTCACTTGCTCCTTCCTTGGCTCTGTTCTCTGCGCTGGCTCTACATGGCTTCTATCCTAGAGAAGAATAGCTATTTCTTTGTCTCTCACAAACACACAGATATGATTCTGGGTTGAAAGGGTGGAGACTTTCTGGAAGCCGTGATCCTCCTGGGTCCACCTTCAAGGGTAAGGGATTTTTGCAAGTGATGCTTTCATGAAGAGCTTTCTGAAGGACAAGGGCAGAATTAACATCATTCACAAAGGTTCCACTACTAAAGTGCCTTTGCAAAGAGGACAGTCCTTTGTTTTTCTCTCCTCTTGGCCCATTATCTTCACCTTTTCTTCTTGTCCTAGACGATTTACATTAAAGGCGACTCCAGTATCCTCTGGTTTATCTGTGAGAAAGAGGGTGGGAAAGAATTTACAGGGGTCTGTTAACAGTAGTTGCTGCCAGAATTGGCCTTCGTCAGGGACTGCTCAAGTGGTTGCTACAGTCTTCCTTTCATGCTTAGCAATATTCCTAGAAGGTTGATTTGCTGTATCAAATCAGGAAAATTAAGTATCCATGCTTGACAGTTTATGGGAGGAATTACAGGTGGCAGCACTGGTGCCCAAAGCAGAGCTAGAAGGGGAGATGGGAGAGCACCATATGGCACTGCAGGCACGTCTCATGAGCAAAGCTCTCCGCAAGTTGACACATTCACTCAATAGCTCCCAAACTATCCTCATTTTCCTCAACCAGGTTAGCAATTGCTGTAAACTACCTTTTACGGGTGGATATTGGGCTGTCTTTTGTGCTTAAACACAGTCAGCAACTCAGTTTAGCTATCTAACAGGACTCTGAAACATCAGGCATGATAAAAGGTTGAATTTCCCATTGCTTAGTATAGATGGGTTGGTAGCGACTGGTAGTAAGGCATAATTGAATGTACTCATAAGACTTTGTTTGCCGTACCCTAATGGCTGTAGACCCTGAGTTTGGACGGAAAATAGGGCAGATTAGAATGTACTTATAAGATATTAATTGCCGTAGCCTTGTGGCCATAGACCCTGGCCCAGTTTGGGCGGAACAAAAGGGACTGGAAACTACCTTTGTGAAGGGCTCACTCCGGTAGTGTGACTTCCATTGGTATAAACAATTATCTCAGGCTTTCCAGATATCCTCTAGGCCCTTCACACAAGCATCAATCTGCTGTTTGTGAGCAGCCCAAAAGTTAGTCCGGAACAGGGCCAGGGCTTTAGGCCCAGCCTCAAGATTTTGAAAGTTGGTGAACAGAGGTGCTGAACAGAGGTGCCGGGACAGTGTTCGTCCTGAAGAGGGTCACTCTTTGGTGAGAATATCCCTGCCAATGTATCACAAAATGGATATTGTGTTCAGGTTGCCCGCATGTTGGACAAGGAAAATAGGGCATTATAGAATGTACTCATAAGACATTGTTTGCTGTAGCCTTGTCACCATAGACCCCGCGCCCAGTTTGGGTGGAACAAAAGGAATAAAAATAGGGCACAATCAAAAAATCCAGAGAGGAGGAGATGAGGTGTGGACTTTTGGATGATGTGGCATGTGTTGATGCAACAGACGAGCAAAATTGAACACTTTTGGTGGAGTACCAGCTGAAGTGACATCAGGGGGAAATGCTCTCAAGTTCTATGCATCGGTTCGTTTGCACATCAGGAGAAAGTCTCAGCTGAAACGTGGTGAAGAGGTAGATTTCCCACCACTGGCTTTGCGTGGCTATTGGCAATTGTGTAGGCAATTATAGGGCTTGCATGTACATGGGATACTGTTGTGTGTGTACGAGTACATGTTATCCGTTCTATGTCATGTTATCTTAAACAAAGACTTGTATAGCTCATAGACCTTGTGAAAGCTACAGAGTCTTTATTCCAGATGAGAGATACCTGAGTATGTAAGTACACCTTGCTGTGCTGGGTGCAGGCATATGGGAATGAAGTTATTGTGAAAGTGGTGAAGAACAAAGTGGCTCCTCCATTCAGGACTGCGGAATTCGACATTGTTTTTGGCAAGGGCATATCACGGGAAGGCGAAATCCTGCAGCTAGGTGCAAAGCATGGTTTCTTGGGGATGTCGGGGTCATGGTATGCATACGAGGGCAAGAATTTTGCAAATGGGAAAGACAATGCTAGGAGGTATCTTAAAGAGCATCCAGACCTAGCTGACACACTGATGACAGCAATCAAAGAAAAGGTCTTGAGTACCTCGAGTGAGAGCAGTGAGAGCGGAACATTGGACCCTATAAAGGAAGGTTTGGATGATGTGGCTGATGATGCTCAAGAGCAGGACCTTGATCATCTCGAGGGAACAGGGTAAGACTGAAAACTTAAGACAGATTACCACCCACGAAGTTGTGATCGATATTCTTTACCCATATTGCTGCTATGCCCTCTTGGCGTTCAAGGTTTTTGTCCTCAACTGAATCGAGTGGAAGTTGTCAATCCCCCGAAGGAGTTGGAGAAAGGGGAGAACAATAGAATTCTATCAGGCAACCCCTTCTACCAGACACCCTAGTCTTGTCAGGTTCCTGTGAGCATTGTAGTCATGCAAGCAAATTGCAACTGTGTTTTGGTATATTGGAATCTTGTCCATCCGAGTTTTGTCACGTGAGTATGCATGTTTGCATCCAGCTTGGCACTCAATGTTGTCAGGACCATGTTATATGTACAGAACTTCCTGCCTTGCTGCCAAATCAAATAGTTTGGCATTCTCAAATCTAACTTTGGGCTGAATATGAAAGAGACTATGAGTGCAATCTAATCTGCAGCAAGTAGTCGGAACTGAGGTTTTTGGGTTCTTCAACCCGACCTTGCCCTGTCATGACTTAAACCAGGGCTCTCTTGCTTCTGAGTAGCCGTAAGGCGAAGTGGCAGCAGTGCTCACTGTGAGGTGGTGGGCTACCTTGAGGTTGAATGCAAACAGAAGCTGGAACGATCAGGAGCTGGTATCCTCGAACAAAATCTGTGCAAGAGTGCTATGAGGATGAGGCCGAGAGGACGGCATCGACAGAAGGGAATCAACTCGTCAAGGGGACAAACACCAACACCCAAATTCAGTGCCTTGCCATCAGGCTTGTCGAAAGTTAATGAGGATACGAGCATCTGTTTGATGGGGTTGGGGTGTGAAGCTCGCGGTGGTGCAAAAGGATGGGTGCGACACTCTGGAATGTACAAGTAGTTGACGTTAGGAATTTTCTCTCTTCTCTCACGGGACTTATCCGCAGTGTTTGAAGTATGACTGGGCTTTGGAGAGCATAGTCTGAATGAGGTCTGGGTTTGTTGTAGACTACCATCTCATAAGCTTCGGGATTTTTGTCAAAATGGCGGTTCTTCGTTCTTTTTTATTTTGCTCCTGTTCACAATTGGTTTAGGAAAACACACTTCTGCTGCAATGTAAATACTATTTTCCATGAGGGAAAGCTCAAAAGAGGGGGCCATCAACCATAAAGAGAGCTTGCATCTGTGGATCTCAACCTCCCCCTCTCATATACAGGTGTTGCCCGTCCCAAAACCCTTCAACCAATTTTGAAGGAGGTTTCTGCATACAGTTTCTACCCAAAGAGGTAAGGACGCCGATCCCAAACCCTCCGAGTACTTTGTGCACCTCCTGTAATTTCCTAACTTAGAGAAGAGGTGGGGCTGCAAGAAAGAGAACAGTGAACGAAACAAAGGAAGAAGCTGGAATCGTGAAATTGAGTTTACTTGGCCTACCTTTGAGGCTTTACGCTAGAGAGGTTTGATTACCATGCAAGCTCTGGTAAGAGAGAGAGCGCAAAAGCAGCTAGAGTGAGAGAGCTTATGGGAAATGGAATACAGCCCTTCAACTTGTCTTGTAAGAGATAAAAAATGAACAGCAGGTCCTTAGAAGGTAAAGACCAAAGTTATCTAAGAAGCTTCTGAAAGTTGAAGAACCACCTACCTTGAGTAGGTGATTGAATGTTAGAAGCACAACTTCCTCAAGCAGATGTAGGTCAGTACCAAGAACATTCCAAATGCCCCCCAGGGGCAGAAAGTGTCCAACTACTCTTGTGTTGTCTTTGCAACACTTTCAAGCATGATTCAGTGACTTCCTTAGAGTTTATGGTGTGAGCTTAGATCCAATTCGGGGACATAACCCTGCATCCAGCGAACGCAAAGACTTGCTCGGCCATCCCTAGTAGGTCAAGGCATCTGCCAACAAGGATGGTTATGTAAGTCCTCACTGTCTCATCCAAATCTTCTCAGGCACAATGACCAACAATGCAATCAATGTTGACACAATGATTAGCTTTGGCAGTAGCTTGTGTCTGCTTCCATGCAGATGTACAGTCTGTGTTTGCCGAAACTGTAGAAGTGCGCAGTCTGATTAAGTGACACTGACCACTGGATCACGCTCACTGACCAACAAAACTGCTGAGCTTCTCCCAAATGAATACCTCAGCAGGTGTGAATCCATTCCTGGAACCGTGCAACATATGACATTATAAGGCCCTCATGTGTGGCTGGATACTCCTCCATCTGAACACCACTTGGGCTTCGGTCATCTATTGATGTATTCATCTGCAGCATGATCACATCATGACAAATATCATCAGTTCAACATCTTGTCTGCCTATCACAAGGTGCTGTATCCAATGGGCCCTTCTCTGGCCCTCCATGGATGTAATACGTGATTTTTTCTTCCTGTTCATGTTATCAAGTTTTCTTTCTTTCACTGTGGGACCATTCCTTCCACAAAGGCTAGATCTACGGGTCGATATAATTTTGGCTATGCTCAAGAATATTCTCTAGCTGTAATTTATCTCTGCAATTTTTCCTGACCAACAATCACAGCCACCTGAGAGCTGTGATGAAAGGCCACACTCCTCCCTGCTTGCCCCAATTTCCTGTATGTGCCCCGAACAACCTCGGGCTTCTAACAGCTGTAGGTTTCTCTTGCCATCACTTCAGCTTGCAGCTGAACAAGCGAATGCATGTTGTTGTGGGGGCCATGTCAGCACAGCAGAACAGGGGCACAACTATTCCCCTGGCAAGGCTGTCCAAGGCCCATGAAATGGATGCGACAGATAGGGAGCTGGCCTTGTGAGTGAATCTGTGAGGAATGTCCAATTTTGAGAAAGATACATGTTGGCTTAGGGAGCTAGAGAAGTGTACAGGATTTATCACCACCTGGACAAATGGATATTGCAAAAGCTCAAGAGTAGAAAAGGTCTTCAATGGACAAGCAGGACAACATTCTCTCTCATCCCTGCCAGTCTCTCATGTCTTATACCAACATTTTCATTAGAATGGTGCCTGAGTCAAGGAACTTACTTGAACAAACATAGGTCGAGGTTTTTTCTTGGAAAGTACAACTCTTCGAAGTGTGAGTAATGTGGCTGGAACCTTGGTCAGCTAGACACACCCAAATAGAAATGCACCAACATGGAGTTAGACCCGCGCATTGTAGCAGCCACAAGCTCTTGATCCTGAAATCAAATGAGAACATAAATTACAGTGCAAGGATAAGACCGCCAATCTATGGCACAGTCCTGACCATGGAGTTAGACCTCTGCATCATTGTAATCACATAAGTTTGGGGATCTTAACTGTCGTCTGGTGATACCCCACCACAAACCATGCATTTAAGTAACATGCTACTACACCTGACACGAACATCATCTTCACATTTTTGTAGTGTTGATCTTAAGATCAAAGCTCCCACTTCCCTTCAAATGAGAAGAGCATGCTCACTTCCCTAGAATTTGTACTAGAGATGCTATTTACTGACTTCAAGGTTGAGATGCATTTCAGATATGTGGAGTTAATATACACATGGTTCCTAAGCTGACAGTGAAATGCTTTCCATGAGAGTGTACTTATAAGTCAAATAATGGTTATGAGCTTGGATAATGCGTTGTTGATTGAGCAGATGCCATTGAACACTCTGCCCAGAACCGACAGCACTATCTTGTGAACAAGCTATGACTAAAGATGACCATTCTGCCTATAAAATGATACTTTAGCTTTGTGACCCACTCTTCCAATCTCATGATTTCTCTGGCATTCAGTTCCAGAGATTGTTCAGAGTTTCAACTGCAAGCCGTTGCTATTAGCAAACCACCTACGATACATAACACTCCACAACAACCTCAACTCTCAACGATTCTAAGCAAAAAAAGTTATACAGCTGTCCAACGACGACTACTGTTATTGCCACAGACCAAGGGACAACTACTTTGAGCCCGGGGATCGACACTGCCCTGAATCAAAATACTTTCTCTCAGCAGATTGGACTTACCTTCCAAAGTGACTCCTGACTCAGACATACAAAACAACCGAAATTCACAAGTACCTCTCTAGCTATTTGGATAGAAAAACAAAGAAAATGACAAGAGGGACGCAGAAAGGAAGTCTGTTGGTGGTTCCCTACATCCGGTCAAAAACCCAATCACATTCATAAACATGATACTGGACTCTTCAATCTCATTGTAACTTCTTCACACTCCAGTTGCTCAACCCCACTTTACCCTGCAATAGAGGATTAGTACCACTACAATGTTCAAGCATTTGAATGTAGTGACTCGCGGAAAATTTACATGCAAAAAAACATCAAAGAGAGAGGGACTGACAACAAGAAGTATCACTACTTCAGTGTTTTTTACCTCGTCAAACAAAGCCTTTGCACTTGGAAGATCTGCTGTGGACCTGTAGACTTGCAGACGCCTGAGAAACTGTGAAATAGCTGGCACACCTACTGTTTGAATCTTGTTTCTCTCCAATGACACCAGAATGTCATCAGATCCAATACTCTGGATTTGAACTAAAGGTTTCGTTTGCAACTCTTGAGAAGGAGCAGAGGTTGACCCTTGCTCCATTTCAGGCATCGATGCTGCTAAAAGCACTCGAAGAATTACAAATCTGGCCTGCAATTCATGGACAACAGGATGAGAAGATTCTGGGATTTTAAACTATATATACTCAGAACTGTTCTAAAAGTCTAAAATTAGATTGCTATGGCTGCACATGAGGGATTACTACTGTGTGAGCCAGAAGCATAGTTTGCAATCCATGAAACTATCATATGTATTACCTGTTGACTTTTCCTTAACAACCACAGAGAGGACAGAATGTAGGACCTGCATGTGTGCCTGGTGCCACTGACATGTGTCTGGAGAGAAGAACTCCAGCGCAAGTAGTCCTGCCCTAACCTGGTTCACAGAGCACATTTCCTTTATCAACACCATTCCCACATTGTCCAGGGTTATTCAACTAGAACGTCGTGCACAGGTAAGTGTCGCATTGAAAAGAGAAACATGCAAACATATACACAAAATAAGACAGAGGACACATGCCAAGAGTGCTAACCTGCCCTCCATCAAGGAGCCTCTATGCTAAGCAAAATTGCACATTGTGTTGGTTGTAAGGTCAGACTGGGGATGCTGAACTTCTACGCAAAAGGAAAGCAAAAATTGAAATCTTTTCATACTGCAGGAGAAAATACTGTGCTTTTTTGAACATCTATGGACAATATCGAGTTCCTTTCTTTCTTTAGGTATGTATGAGTCTGTCAAAGACTCTGGCATTGCCACAGTCCAAGTGGCAAGGGAGTTCTCAGCACTATAGGGGTGAAGCAGGGTGCCCCCGCTATCTTTACTGACTCGGTTGCCTTCGGAAGGGGAGCCAACACCATCAATACTTCTTTATGTTATCCTATTGGCACATCCACCTGTCTTCCTCATTCAACAAACAAGAGATTGATATAGACAGGAAGTGGTTATTTCCGCATTAAAAAAATATTTGCAGCTATGGCTATGCCAGATGCTACCTCTACACATGTGAGGCAAATCCAAAAACCAGTTGGTATGCCTAGGTCTCCAATTTCATTTAAGTTACACGTTCTGTCCATTTTGTGCCTACCGCAACGAAGTACAAAGCCCTGGAAATTTCTTCCATCCCGACCGCAACAAGTCTCTAAGACAGAAGCTGAATGTTAAGTGAGCCCAGAAACCACAGAATCTTAGAAAACAGCTGGAGTTCCATCATGATATCTTCCTGGTCGTCCGTGATGATAGAATCTTACAGCCTAATTACTGGTCTGCGACGCTATCTCCATCTCTTCTACAGGCATTAGGGAACCTTGTTAAGGTGCCTCCTCTCTTGTGTATCCTGCCTTCTTAGGCCCATACGCTCTTCGCACTTCCCATAGATGTTATAAACTTTCTTTATTGTTTTTAGGCTCTCTTTCTTGTTTCATGCTTTCCTTGTCCCATAGGCTCTTTGAGCTTCCCATGGACATTATAGAGTATCATTTCATTTCATTTCTCCAGAGCAAAGAATCACCCCTGAAAATGCCTGTAGCATGTAAAAGTGGCCCAAAACATAGCTAATCGAGTCATTCCATGCCGCGGCTCGGTATATACGGAGCCCCTACTATTAACGTATCATGTAACGTCTTTCTCTCATTGATGCACTGTGTTACAATGTCTGCTGACTGTGTCTTGTACTGGTGAAAAGCACGGCTTACCATGAGGAGCCAGTTGATGTACATAACATTTTCTGCTTGATCACCTGAATGGCCAAAGATTTCCAAAACCTGCAAAGCCATTACTCTTAAATACGGAAGTATAGCTGGAACATAGTATTTCAGAGACAAGGTTCGTATTGATAGCAAATTTAAGCACTTCCCAGGTCTAAAACTGGATCAAATCCTTAGCCTGAATTACTCTACTTGCTTCATAACTAGGTTTCACATACTATGTAGTTGTCACACACGAGCGCCAGACAGGAGGAAGGAATAACGTTGAAGATATGTGAGGAAGGTCCAGCACCTCCACATCACCAGCATATACAACACTCACAAGAGGATTTGCAGAGAGATAGATGCCAACACACTCAGCCCGGCATTCTTCCAACGTTGAACTGAGTTCCCCAAATACGGAGTCCCAGGTCTGGCCTGGTGTATAGCATGTCGCCACTGCCTCTTTGGTGAACGGGTGCATAACCTAATCATGGATAACATTTTTATATGTATATCCATACCAACAGTCAGGCATACAAGCATGCTAGAAAACAAACTGTTAAGGATGGCACTTCACATTAAGCATGAGTGAGGAGCTTCTAATCATCGACTCCTACCAGCTGATTGCAATAACAGGCAGGAGAGCCCACTGTGGGAGCTGGACTAAGATAGCTACTTCAGAGTACAAATTACCAATTCTGTAGAACCCAAAAAGAATGTACAGACTAAGTAGTCAAGAGGCCTTACTTTGCCATAGTCATAGTTGTAAGTACCATCTTTGCCACGCATGAAAAGCTTCCCTGATCCATGGCCGAGAAGTTCATGGCAGCTGATTTGGATATCAAAGGCCTCTCCCTTCAGGTCCCTGAACAGTGCTTGGTCATCCTCAGACAAAAAGGATATCTATGTCAACCAAACCCAACAATGTACAGGAGTAAGTGATACAACTCTTGACGCGATAGGGTAGCGTAACAAATGCGCGACATTGTCCAGCAAAGTCACAAACACATGGTCAGTACAAAGGAGAAGAAAAAGTTTGATATATCCAAGGGAGGCCCAGAGAGCCCACGGTACACTAAGAACAATAGACACCAAGCAACGGATCAAAAAACAAACACATGGAGTTCCTCATGTAAGTGGAGAGCAAAACTTGACACCACAGGTCAATGCACAAATGCATCATGCTAACTAAAAAAGTCAGAACAATCTGCTTAGTGAGAAGTAGACAAAATTTGTTATGTTTAAGGGAGGTCCAGATGGCCCCTGGGACATAGAGAACAACAGCAGATACCAATAAACACATTGCATGAAAAAAAAGTGCCCTATGTAGGAACAGAAACGAAATGAAATGGTACTTCATAACATCCGCAGAAAGCTCATAGAGCTTATAGGACAAAATGGAAACAAATATGAGAGGAAACAAAACCAGAGCCAAAAGTAAAACTATTGCTCGAGGGATGGTCTAAGGGTCAAGGCCTTGTGCAGGTAAGCTGCCAAGCATTTCTGATCCTCGTAGTGGAAGACTTCAGTGAGAGATTGAGTCCGCGGAATAGACAGTGGAATCTCCCACGGATCTCCTAGTATAGAGGGCAATAGAAGAAGAAGTGTTCTTCAGTTTCAAGTTCCCGGTTGCACCCTGTGCAAGCTGGACATAGGCGGTCCTCCCTGTTGCAGGTTTTCCCATCTGCCAGTCTCTATCTGTAGATTGTGGGAGGCCACCCTGAACCGCCCCAATGCCCTCAGGAGGGAAGGAGATAAAGGTGCCGAGGTAATTGAGCAGCAAGATTCTATCATCTCTGAGAACCAAGACTGTCTCTATAGAAATGGAGCTTTGTTGTGAGATTGCCACCCCTTCTGGATTATCTGGCAATAGTGAAGCAATAGAGAGTCCATTGTGCTAAAAAGAACTGTCAACTCGAGCATACCAGGAGTGCTTGAGACCTGCAGTTTTGAGCCTAATAGAGGTTGCGAGGGCTCTTACCACGAGCCCCTTGGGTGGAAGGGCTTGTAACCTGTGAAGAAAGATTGTAAGCCGGAAGAGGGCCTCTGTTTGAAGTGGCACGCATGCGAACTCTGCACCTAGGATGCAAGTTTTCTTCTCGCACAATTTGTGCAAGTCGAACAATTGCTGCTTTGCCATGATCCTGAGAATGATAGTTGCATTTACAACGTCTGCGGGAAGTTCGAACAGCTTATGGGACAAGGAATAAACGAAATCGTACTTCATGACATCTGCAGGAAGCTCAAAGAGCTTCTTGGAGAAGAGGAAATGAAATGACATGAAATGGTACTTTATAACGTCCGCGGAAAGATCAAAAAGCTTATGGGACACAATGGAAAAAACCAAGAGAGAGGAAACAAAACCAGGGCCAAAAAACAGCCCAAAAGCAACTACTGCTCAAGGGATTGTCTAAGGGTCAAGGGCTCATGGACTGAATCAAAAGCCTTTTGCAAGTCCACGAAATAGGCATATCGATCTACCGTAGTTTGATGAGTGAAAATATGCTATGCCGGAAACCAGCCTTTCAGTAGTGCGAAGCTGAAAAGCTTCTCCTACGTCATCAAGTTCCACCACGACTACCCCAAACAGCTTAGCTGAGAATAAAGAAACCATAATTGTGAGATTTGTCCACTCTGGGAAAGAAAGAAAGGAGAGAAAGAGACTTAAAGAAGAATGGAGAAAGAGACAGAAGAAAGAGTGCCTCAACAAGCAGCCCAGAAAATATTCAACAACAAGCGATTCTCTAGGGTGGAGAGCCTCATGTACACCTATGGCTAAGCATGTCTAATTACTGAAAAACTTCAGTGAGTGTCCCAGGATACGTAATAGTATCAACCCCACATTTCATAATACAAAGACAAAGTCTCTAGAAAGACGATTGTATAATCTTGTGATGTACAGGGCAGGAGAAAAACAGATGATGGTAACCTATCTGCCTGTCTTGATTGGGAGATTGTGTGCATTGACCATCAAAGTTCCAAAGCACTGGTTTGTGAGTTTGAAAGTGACAGACAAGTGGTAAGGCATGAGGGTTCCACTAACCTTGATGGTTATGAAAGCAACTTTGTAGACAGAACAAAACAGAAACTTTACAGATTAAGACCTCATAATTATCCATAAAGCTTGTGAGATTCAGAATTGAACACCCTCTGTATACATTGATAAAGCAGAAAGAAATACCTTCTCAACCACCTCATTGGCGTCAAGCACATTCCCAAGTGATACGTTCTTGAAACCATAGTTCTGAATAACATACCAAAACATGTGTTATTGTACAAGAACATGGATAAAGTGAGAACTGGATTTCCCCAATAGTTTCAGCCAAGTCTCACTGACATTCTTTTCCTATACTTAGACCATACCTCACTGGCATTCTCCACACTATTCTCTGCGATCTGCAGAATGGATCATCCCATTACATCCAAGAAAATGTTTGCCAAAGCGCCAGCACTACACAACCGCCAAAATCCAGCAGAGAAGACTCGTTTCAATACTTTGTCCAGGGCTGGTTCTCTTTCAGGAACTTGATTCCAAAGGATGCAGACATTTGCAGTGAACCCTCCCTCTATTGGTCCTTTATAAGTTGCTGCTACATACTCCAATCTTCAGTTGGAGTCATCTGCCTTGGAAGAATGTTACTTAACCCTACTTACTAGTAATCATAGGCTGGGTGGGCATGACCCACACCCTGCTCTCATGGTCCATATTATATTATTTTATATAAGCCCTACTACATTTGCTTACAAGTGGACTGAGTGTGGGTCCACTATTTGGTAGCTCAATTGGATAGAGCAGGAGTGATTTTGGGCTCAATCCTGCTACATGGTTGGGTATGGTAAGAACACATGCCTAACCAGATTCGTAAATCCCTTCGTTCTCTTCTCCTTTTGTCTCAAACAACATTGCAGTTGCTGTCTGCCTTATTTGCCTCTCATCGGATGAACTGTTGCAAGTTATGAAGTTGACTAGGTGCAAGAAGATGCAAGAAGATGCAAGAAGACTTCCAATTTATGTCTGTTACCTGGCGGACATCTTCATAGTTGGGTACATTGATGCCTACTGGAATGCTACTATTAGCAAATGCTAGAACCTGCAAACACAAGGACCACCGCCCACAAGAGCAATCCATTAATATAAAGCTTAAACTATACAAAACAGGAGGTCCAGCACAGGGATTACACGCACAGGATACTCAGCCAACATTTACCATCAACTTAATCAACAACTTAACCAATCTACATGGAGGTTCCCGGTTTTGTGCAAACATGCGTCACACTCTGAATTCCCATATGATTCTTTGTGAAAAGTTCCCCTCAAAACTACACAGGTGTGAAGAGTTTCTTGCAAAGACCCATACATGAGTTATAACTACAGATCACAATACCATGTTACCTAGATGAACCTCAGAACTAGATTATTTGCAATGACTCCGGAAGTGTAAATCTACTGACAAAAAAACGAAGTTTTAGTAGAAGGAAAAGGCCTTACATCGATCGACGTGAACTCTGGTTTGTGGAACACATCCTTCTCAAATTCTTTCGGCCATGGCAATGTTAGCAGTAACTGCTCTGAAGCATCGACAAGTGCTGCAAACCTTGAGCTTTTTTCCTGCGGCAAGCATTAATTGAAGTTAGTTGTATGCATCTACACAACACGTACTGAAGTCCTTCTGCGTTGGAAAGGGCTCTACTGTAAGCAGGGAGTTTGTCTCATCGGCTGTTGTGAATGGAGTCAAAGAGGGAGATCAAAAGCAGAGAGGCTCTAGAGATGAACAGTACAGAAAGATTTGGGGCATACAATATGCATGATAGAACAACAGCTTGCAGTCTGCTACTACCTTGTTCACAACAGCCAAAAACCCTTCGAATTCTGCACGGATACCCATGGGGTCTCGATATGTCTCAATGAACCTGCCGAACAAAAGGCAGAAATTGTGAGGACGCTTCCACCAATAAGTCACATTTCCAAACAGTACAACGACTAAGTTGAACAGCCTACGGCAACCAGCTATTCCCTTCAAAAGCACTCATCAATCTCCACCAAGGTCAACCTTGCCAACTGACTTATTGGCAATTTTTCTAGCCCTTCATCAAAGTCTTGTTATGATTCTCCAAAGGGTCTGTCATTGGTTATAAAGCATAGACATGCAGCTCAAGGAGAGATAGGAGTAACATACCCAATATTTTCCTCGAGAAGCCCACCCTTATAGCTAAGCCAATGCCTTTGAGCTTGCTTGTGAGCCTCAATTGAACCAGTCTCAAAGTACTTTATGTACCTGGATAATTTGGAACTTGCCAAGGTCAGATCATTCAACAGTGTTTTTGACCGAAAGTATTCTGGACCTACTGAAGATATTCAGGCTTCCAGGTTTAGAACTGCTTTTCCCCAAATTATGGTTGAAATCAGAAAACTTAATTTACAGCCTGAAAAAATGACAGTTAGTCAATAAGGGGCAATTTCAATATATGTCAGAGCTTTAAGCACTATCTATGTTGTGTTTTATCTGTACTGTCCTCCACCAGTAGCCTGAATAAGCATTTACATGACCAACAACTTTCCACACAGCTCGACATCATCACAAACATGCTACAAGGGTTAAGAGCATGCACCAGCGAGAGAACAACACCACTGCAAAAGCAACGCCTCAAATTCAGGTCCAAACTACCATTCTCTAGTGTGCAAGTGACAGCTGAACCATGCACCGTAGCCTCTAGACAAGCAGGCGTGTCTGCTGGGCTTGCTAATGGGTGGCAGAAGTTCAAAAACTCTGTGCTTACAATTTGCCGAGTAAAGCTGATATGAGTCTTAAAAAATCACAGCATGAAGGTTTGGCACATACTCTAGGAGCATCGCTTTCTGGTGTTCATTGCTACAAAAAGCAATGGCATCTCTAAGGTGGTGAACCGCCTCTGCAAGGTCCTCTTGATAATCCCCATACACAATGTGGATTATACACTTATCCTGGACAAATCAATTTACAAAGCATCAACCTGACCATTGTTTCCTCTTGATAAACATTATACACGACATGGATCATACACTTGTCCTGGAAAAATCATTTTACAAAGTATCAACTGGACCATTCACTTCCTTACTCTTTGTTGGCCAGATACTTTTTTAGCACCTCCACACCAACGTCAATCCCCAGTTGTCTCACACTTACTCGCGACTAATGGAGTACGCACTTAACATCTAATACCGTTCAACTACAGGTGATAACCCCACCAACCTCATGCTTGTATGATCCTGGCTCTAGTCTGGTAGCCATAGTAATTGTGGAAGAGTCAATGGATCCTACGCCCACCTTATTAATTAAGATCTCTTCAATGATCAACAGGGTGTAAAGCAGCTAGGATTCTGCAATATCTCTATGATTTACAACTGAAACCTCAAATCTGTACCAGTGGCACATCACTCGAGTTGGTTCATATATTTGATCAATTGGATGTTTAGACTGATCTCAAATACAAAGATACATATACCAACTCAGTACCTTGTACTGGTGTCTCTCTGTTGGTAGCTTTAAGGAGGAGGCTATGAGCAACTCAAACTCAGGAAGCTTTTCCTCATTTTTAGCTCCTTTCACTGTCTCCTGCCGCCAAAGCCTTGTGTTCCAGGCTTCCATCCCCTGTTGAGCCATCCACTCCTGTTTTGCAAGAGTCAACAATTGTGTCCCCTCTCATGAAGGAAAATTCTTATCCAATCAAATTTGCTTTCATTTACAAACTTAGGGTTTAGGATTTAGATACATTGCAACTAGCTCCAAAACTGTCAGCCAAGAATCATTGACCACAAGCAAACACTGCTTATTAATATGGACGGAGTCCAAGAACAATCAACAGGAGTACACAAGGTCATTGAGGATAAATGATTTCAGACCTGCAACAAAGTACTATCTCCGTGCACTATGGAGGACTTTGAGGCTCTGACATCATGGTGCCATGGTGTGAAAAACTATGAGCACTAGGGTTCAGAGGTGACCTGTTCCCACTCTGCCACAACAATCGTGCTACAGCACGACTACCACAAATCAGTCAAATTTGTGATCTAAGATCTACCTACTGTCCTTCCGTGGGGGCTTACTGTTCTCTGTATCATTATAAACCCATCCACAAGAACTACGGTAGGGTGAAGTGTCTTAACATTCAACATGCCAGCTAAACACGTCCACTCAAGACGATCAAACGAACATAATGATTTGGTTATGGAAACTAATCCTCTCCTACCGTCGGCATGAAATGGCATATATCTCAAGCTGTAGGCAGATTCATAGTTGACTACTGGAAGTATGGAGCTTCGCCCTCCTCACATTTCCTCAGTTGACTGCAAATATGAACAAGATAACCCACATCTCCACGGGCTCCATAAAGATGACATTCTAGACCCTCCGTCACCAGAAAGATTTCTTGAATTCTGCAACAATCAGTTGTTATTCTCTCCTACCAGTATGGCCTCGTTCTTCCATGGTGCTCTTACCTCACATAGTGGAAAAAAAACATTTGGAACGAGAGGAAAAACTGAGAAAATCTCTGGGTTATGGCTATTTCACCAGCCGGATAGCAAGATGGAAACTTTGTGCATCGTCCTATCCTAAATGGGAAACGAGATGGAAAACGTTAAGTATATAACACTTCCAAGGAGCTTCAAACACCAGAGAAATCCAAATATTAATGTCCTACGTATAAGGAGATTTCCGCCTTACCAATGGTTGACAAAGGAGGCCAACTCAGCTGTCTCAGAACAAATTTCATGTCTGACCCACGGCCAGAAAAATCAATGGAATATCTTCAACATTTCATTGACGTTCACCGAGTCCTTGGCAGGCTTGCAAAGTACTAAAAGAAGGGATAAACCTGGCATAGAGACCATGCAAAATCCATCGTCAATTTAATCACTAACATTAAATTTCTTGAAGAATCAGGCTGAAAAACCTACCAAGATGTTTCTAAGGTCTATAGCTCAAACTTCGACTCACCAATCAACCTCTTTTGCTAACTAGAGTCACAGCAGTGTCACATACCTATGGGGGATAATTATACCCAATGTCAGGACTGCGGACAATTTACACAGATTTGCACTCTAGCTCCTTCCTTCATGATCTAATACCAGATAATGCAGGATGCTAGGTGGGTGACAAAATGACTGAGCTCCCTCCTACTTAATAACAGCAGTTTCGAGTTAATGTGCTTTCTTGCCAAGGAGATAGCTGAAGAGTCAATTGAGAAAACTAAACAGCTCCTCCAGGTCTTCTAGCCCATCTTGACTTCAAACTTGTAAGCTAGTTGGATACAGACATTACCCGTACTTAACCCTGTTGACATGGAATCGTCTAGATAACTTTACTCGCATTTATTGGCAAATTAATTGCTCCAGCATAAGAGACAGATTTGAAACCTTAATATGATCTTAGACAAATCCAATTAGGGTTCAAATAGGATCCTGGAGGCAGGAATAGACTTAGAAAACCATTTGAAACTCTTGTGCCACAAATATCTAGCTGTGGCGAAATTCTGCTTCCTGTTTCCGATACCATGGAAAGGGATCCATGTAACAGAGTTTTGTACAGTCCCTACCAAACGCCCATGACTATAATCAACTGACAGATAGACAACTTGGCTGACAGACCTGTCACCAGGAGCAGTTGCAGTACAGTCAATTTGGTAAGCAATGGCTACAATCTACAAGAGCTTGAAGCTGGAAGTGCACTGCTGTGCAGAACCTCAGCTGTCCACTGATCGTAATCCCCATAAGAGCTCTTTTAAAAGTGCGATTATATTTAAACTGCAACCTGTACTTCTGATAGTAGTCATTTACAAGGGGGGTTTGACATCTGATGGTAGTTCACAGGTCCAAACTCTCATATGACGTGTAAATGATAATATAAGATGCCATAGAGAACAACTGGCGGTATGATGTTTGAACTATAACTAGAAACTTAATCAGACTAAGTACAGGGGGCCCTAAGTAAGTTGTTGACATAATCTGGAGCAGTGAATCAAACTTGGATGTTTCTCTCTGCTCCTCAATTGCTGGATCAAAATGAATAATTGTGAAATTCATATACATAAGAAGACATTCTCATGTAGAGTATATCAAACCCCCACCCAGCCAGCTAACTTGGTGAATAACGCTCAGGAATACCTGAACAAGTTTAATGTCTTCTCTCGTGATATTTTTGGAGTAATACATGGAACAACCGTTTGGGGGAATCCCCAGTTGTCGCTCGCCTGAAATATGGCACGAGGACTTGTGATCAGATCAAACCTGGCATGTAAACCTGCCAGCAGCGGTAAGTCATACATTGATAAACTTATCCAAAGCATGTGACTTATCACATGCTTGGACTTATCAATACATTTGACGAGTCATCTACTTTACTTATAATATGATAAATAATATGATATAAGAGAGGGAGACAGGACCTTACTTGGACTGAGGGAGTAGATTCTTCGTCGATTGCTCTCCCATAACTCTAGTAGTCTTTGCCTCCTTTCACCCTGTATTAAAGCACCGGGTCAACTTGAGCACAATTGTCTACAAGAGGATCCAGTTGCTTATAAGCACAAATGGCACTAGAATTTATCAAGATTATGTCACATTGTATAATAGGTAATAAGTGTCAGAGCTCAGCTTGGTCCCACCAAAGCCTGCAACAGGTGTCTAGACATACAATTGGACTAGTTAAGGATTTATCCAAGGACTCAGCAAGTTTCTTCATTCCACATCATGTTATAAGAACTGGATTAGAACCGGAAGTTTAAGTACTAGTAGACTGATATGAGGACCAGAATTATTGCACATACAATCACACTTTACATGATGGTCCAAGAACAATCTTACCTGAAGAGGACACAGTTTGATAATCATATTCAAATTTTCCTCCCTAAGTCCTGGAACGAACTTGGTATCACCAAAAGCAAGGTAGTTTCCTGTAAAGCAAAACATTCTGGACACGAGGATCAAAAATTGGTTATAGATAACTATATCTAGAGGTGGTATCTTCCTGGTTCCCAGGCTAGTGCAACAAGGTCTGGAAACTACCAAATACTGTAACATGTAGACCACATGATGGTTTGTACTAATCCCGGGTTAATGCTTATATGACTTCACAAGTCCAAATTATCGTCATTATACCTATGAAGGATTACTTGCTTCCAAAGAGATTTCAAATGTCGTTGAAAAGAAATTTTCATGATCTATGAAGCTGGACTCACGAGTTTACAGACTTTGGCTGCTGAATTAGAGGTCTCTAAACAGATCTCAAAAATTTCATGTAGACGACAGCCACAAGGCAGCATCTTCGTAGTTATCACACACATAAATAATACTGCGTCATAGTGATCCTTGGAAACTAACTTTTGCCAGGACTTTCGAAGTCCTACCCATGTTTGAGAGAAAGCATGCAGCATAAGCTACGAAATACTTCCATTGCCGCTCAGTGATTTCCGCAGCTAAACATCTTTCTTTGAACTTTGCCATGGGCTCTAGACCAGAGAAAACCAGCAGCAAAATTCTTAGAATCGCTGGAGCTTCCTGCACGTGCACAGAACATAGACAAATGATCATAATACAGCTACAACTATCACATCTGATAGTCCACAGGGTGTTTGAGCAACAAGTGTACCTTAAGACCTAAAACATAAAACAGCATGCATGTCCAGCCTCCATGCTTTTCTGTTAGTCCATTACAGTCTCAGAAGTCCCTGAGAACTGTGGCAAGATGATGAAAAATATCAACTTAAGCGACTCTAACTATGCAGCTGAGAATACATATTTGGAAGCACGTGGGATTCCAGAGTACAGGCCCTATTTAAACCTCGATCCTGTATTGCAAGATGGGGCCTGGCAGTGAAATCTGTCATATAAGGTCAGGTCGTTAAGTTGGGCTCCGGCATCTTTAGTTCACGTCTAATCGTGAGACTAACAAAAATCCTGGAAGTTTCTTGATATGTACGTGAGAACCAAATGATGCCTAGTGCATTCACAATTGACACCGCATGAGATTTTGTGGCGTAGTTCTGAGTAGGTCATGTGTTGCCAGTCTTAGCAAGATTCATGCTTTCCTGTTTTCGCTGATCATGCATGCCTGGAGATCAGAACATATGTTTGGGCGTGTCATGACATGAGTGCCAGATGCGTGTCATGCGCGGTCTGCGCAGTTACAATAACCAGAATCTCCAAGCTAGTTACACGGTTATCACCACTGCTGCAGCCATTCGATGCTTCGACCACAATCGGATCTTTGCACGTAACATCATGGATCTGCACATTGGAGGATCCGATTCGTATCTAGATCGACGCTTGGAGCTCGGAGAAGTCAGCGGATCTGCACTTCAACAAAGTAGACGTAGTCGACAGACCTATATTCTACCTATCCTTGAGCACTGCGATGGACACTAACATGAGACATGTTATATATCATATTTTGTACATTCTCGACTCCTGTTGAGCAAAGAGGAGCTAATTAAAAATGATATAAGTCAAACATTTCATAAAGAGCCAACCTCAGATAGCTGGTAGGCACAAATGCGGGCGCCTGCCCAAGCAGCTTTGCAGAAATGGTGCGCGTAGTGCTTTTCCTGTTTTGAAAGCTTGTCCCATGCTTCTTTGCACTCGATTGCGCACACTGGCAGGTCGGTAGACACCACGTGCATAGAGGACACCCGATGACCCCTTTGCAATGCAGAGTCCGAGACGGATGCCTCTCTGGCGCTAGCCGTGGCATCTGACCCTGTAGCGAGCTCCCCAGATGTCATCCTTTCCGATCCTGGGGTCAAATCGGTTTTCCTTTTCTTCCACTGAAACTCATATTCTGTGTCCATGATAGCGAACCCCAAAAACTTGCATCAAGACTGATAAGCTTTCCACCCTTGGACGCTAACACGCTAACAGATTCTGCTTTCCCGGTGCATGAGAGAAAGACGACCGGTCGAATGCTACAATCTTGAAGTTTCGGGACACGAACGGGGACCTACGACGAAGAGACGGAACTAGAGAGGAGACCTGCGAAAGAGGCAGAGAAAGGAAGCTCGAAAAGAGATCACTTCGAGTCTCAAGATTCTAGACGGACTAACTCATTCAACCTGTCTACTACCATTTGTTTGGAAGAGAGACTGAATCAGATAGAGCATGAAGATCACGCATGCCAAACCAAATACGTCTTTATATACTGAGGCAAGGACGTCTACAGATTGCATCGGGACAACTGCGCTCCATGGTAATGTCCTCTTGCTCCTGCGATAAGAAGACCTTTAGAGAGAAAGATTGAGAAAAGACTTCCCTCCGGAGACAAGAGATTGAGGACAAGATATGATGCAAAACATAAACCCCTGAGTCTCGGCGCCGCTTCAGTCGGTGTACAATATCACGCCGCCCTCTTGGTCCTATTAAAGTACGGCCGCTCTCCAGCAACGTCGCGGAGGAGTCTGTCTGGAGTGCGCGGCGTGACAGTGCCCAAGAACATATCCGGCCACATCGGATTCGAGCACGTGGGTTCGGAACACGTGGCTGGTTGGCAAGTCTTCGCCGCGAGCCCTTACACAGTAAGAGTAGATCCCATTGGCCAGGGAACCGGTTGGAAGTGGCTTTAAACTGGAGAACTATGCACTTGTGTGTGGGGTCCAATCATGGGCCGTTCGCTGGCCTTTCTAACATTCCCGCTGCGACATAATTATTATTTTTAATTGGATGCAAAAACAACTTGTGGTTTGGGCGGCGGGCGGCGGGCCTCTCTCAATTTTGTATCCCTTCCTCCTACAAAGCAAAGCGTGGTACTATGAGATTGGTTGGGTGGTGCACCATGTCGTTAAGAAACATTGAAAGGACTATGAATATATGAAGCAAGGTAGGTAGTTTGTTTGTTGGCTCCTCCTTATTCTAAAGAGGAGACTAGGTAAGCATCAGTGTGGGAAATGGCTAAGCCCGTGTTGTGCCTTTCCCATGTGTTACCTCCTCTCCTTTGTTGAAAACTTGTTCATGATGTGGCTTCTCCAGGTAGCACCTCTCTCAAGTTCTATCTCTGGTATTGAACAACTCATGAGAAACAAGCCGCTAGTCGCTTAATGGCTCCACCCTAAAAGTCTAAGTAGAAGATTTCTTTAGAATACTATATTGAAATAAGGTAAGCACGCATTCAACTATATTTTCTAAAATACTTTTAACATATTCTGCATAAGAAGAATATTTATTTATTTATAAAGGTGGGGAAAGAGGCTCTGTCCCTGGCAGAACTTTATTGATGTATGATATTACAAAACTGATCTTCAGATTTACTAATTATTAGAATATTGAGATGCTTGTTGAAATATTAACTGAAATACTAAAATACTTGTTGAAGAACTAGCTGAAATAACAAATACTTGCTTGAAATCTCACTGAATACTGAAATACTCGCTAAAAATCTGGCTGAAAATATAGCTGAATTACTGAATACTTAGCTGAAAATCTGACTGATATAACTTGCTGAAAATCTTGATTGAGATATTGAAATACTAAAATTTTGATGCACTGAAATAATGTAGGCATTTGAATCTGCGTGTGGCCAAGCCTCCTCAGATAGCATTCTTTGGTGGATGAGCTTTCATCAACTGGAATTTGATGGTAAATGAGACAAAGTCCACAAAAAATCCATTTAACTTGACTACATATCTCGAGCACCACCATATTGATAATCTGCAAGTCAAGCATCCAAGCCTTAAATGCCAGACAACTATTGTTTGCAATGCAAAGACTAGTGACTTTTTGACGTACCAACACATATCATAAGGAACCTTTGGAAACACCAGATTAGCCCTGGAGGCATGGCAGGGGGTAGAGCCCAAGCCTGAAGGCAGAGAGACAGATGACAGGGATTTGAACCCCAAACCCGCAGGCCAGTACACGAGTGGCTTATCACCGGCCATAGCCCTGGATTACTTTTGGCCGCTGGAAATTCGTGAAAAATAGCAAAGTGGGCTTTCTTGGAACAATGATTGGATATATTACTACTCAATAAATTCATGGAAAATAAATAAATTGGTTATTTCAATATATGATTTTATATATGTACAGAAGTATTAACATAAACTTCTAACTGTTTCACCAAATTCCAACATCACATAGTATCAGGTTTTCTACCAATTCTGACTATTCTTGGGTCTCCTTGGGCTCTCTGTCCTACCAGTGTGATTCCACCTTTGCAGTTAGAATCGTTGATTCTGCAGGAAATGTCAGCCCTGTTTACGATGGTACTGGCATCTTACAGCAATGGGGCAGTGCCATTTCCGTTTTCTGGTTTCTTAAACTACCTCGGTCCAGCTTCAATGGGACCCGGGGGGCTTGGTGTGTGCAGGAATCTACCAAGCCCTTATTTGCCTATGCTGCCAAGTTAGGGTAGTACAAGATTCTTCAAGATCCTTTTCCCATCACGGCCAAGTTGTCAGCCAAATGGGCTCCCATCTCCGTCCCTGAATCTGCTTGGATGTCTGCAAGAAGCAACGAGCTGCGAAGGGATCAGCTTTTCTTTGGATATTGTGTAACCAGATTTTGCCCCTTTCTTTCTCTCATTTGCCTCATGACAACATACGTAGGGCATGTTCCTCTAGGGATATCGAGACATATGTGCACTATTTTTTATCTTGTCCCTTTGCATACTCATTTGGACCAAAATCCACTATTTGTGTGTGGCGTGGCACATTTTTTTTTGTAGGGACCCTCTATTAATTTTTCTCAACACGTCCTCCTCGTCATTCTGGCTGTCTTGTCCAAGTCTGGGTTGTCCTTCGTGGTCTTGGCCTGTGGCACATTTGGAAAGCCCAGTGTGCTTCATATTCGACCATAAGCCTTTATGTGCCAAAGCTTGCTTGGCCTCTATCTTTTCTGACTTTCTGGTAGAGGGTCGCAAAGTGTGGGGAGTGCTCATATTGCACACAATTTGCATATGCTCTACGGAGCGGCGGACGTCCCTTCTCTCGCCAAATGGGGGCAATCTGGACTACTTTGTCAAAGGCAGGGGGACAGAGGTTGCTGGACATCTGGACCTCCAGTCTACTGGTGACCCCCCCACCCATTGGGCTTCTCCCGTGGAGGTGGAGGAGCGGGATATGATCAATTGGCAACACCGAAAAAGCCGGGATCCTATTTGAGCACATAGTTGGAATTTTGATAGACTGGGACCTTGCTATTTTGCAAGCCCTCTTTGTGGCTTGCTTCCTTCATATCTGCTTCTGTTTTCCTTGCTTCTGTGGCAGGTTCCTTGCAAGGCAGTCACCTAGTTCTTCCTGACTCACTTGTTCTCAGTTCTTTCCTAATTCAGCTAAGTAGGTCGCAGGAGCTTCAGTTCCCCCTGAGCTTTCAGTCTGGGTTCTTGTTTGTTGGCTAGACTGCAGCTTAGGCTTGGGCTTTCTCCTTAGTCTTAAGTCTTTTTTTTAAATCCTGGAGCATGGCGTCCTTAATTAAGGCTTTAGTTTGGTAGGTGGTAAGCTTGCCATTGGTGGCCGATCTGGACGTTACCCGATTTACAAAGATGGAAGCCTCATGGAACATTAATTTTTTCCATAACTTTCTTCTTAGTATGATTTACAGGGCTTCCTCCTCTCTCGGGGCCTATAGTTTTTAGGGAATCACGTGAGATAAAGAGGTATTTTCTATGGGGGGGTATTATTTTTTTTCCCTTTTTTCATCCACCCTATAATTATTTAATTTTAGAATATGCACAATTATCTGGCAGGCTATTCCTTTTAATATTTGACTGCAAACATCAAATATTTGACATCCTATAGTAACATAAAAATTTAAAAAAAAATTCTTAAGAGTGAAAAATATTTTATTGCTCAATGCTAGTCTTATGCATATATCAAACGAATGAAGAAAATTGTTGCATATTTTGAGCGTATTCCTCAATTAAGAGTGTAAGGTACCTTACAGCAAGTGAATAAACCGGAGCTTCCAACAACACAATGAGGTCAGCAACTAGCGTAGCATAACTTTTGCGTCGGAGAAGAAGACAAAATGAGAAGAAAATAAAGCAACCTTAAACCAAAACGTATCCTCTCTAAACCAAGTCCTCTCATCCAAGCAGAGTTCAAGTCTTGTCATCCAGGTCCAACTAGTCATTTATGAAGTCTCAATACACATATACCATAGAACGACAGAGGTCTCTCGCCATTGTGACACCCCTATATTAGTTCTAAATTATATATAATTGGAGCATATATTTATTACCCTATTTTTATTTAAATATGGTATCCACAAATAAGGACACCCAATTTTATTTCTAAAAATATTGTAAATTTTATCTTCAAAAATATATGTTACCCTATATTGCCGTATGGAGAAAAATGGAAGTGATTTATTTTATTTTATAATAAATCTAAAAAACATTATTGCTCATTTTGTTCATCATGTTTACAATAGTTTTTAAACATTAGTTCATTCATGTACCACACATTTTTTGTAATTAAAGAAACAGCCAACTTCATTTTAGTGTATCGATGTCGATTCTTCAAAATGGGCCTCGACACATGGATAGATAGGGGATTGCACTTGGACTTAGATGACACTGGACACTTGGGCCAACAACACATGCTACCCTAGTCTCCATAGAGATAATTGTGTGTTCTTTTGGAAGAGGAAGACCTTTTATTTAATTTTTAGAAAAACAAAAAGGACAAGTAGAAAATTATAATTACCTCCATGCAGGTAATCTCATGATTACTTCCATGAAGGTAGTTTCAAATATGGCCTATGTGGTCTTGCATGAGTAATCCTATTCCATCAACCTCCAATCCATCCACCTACAACATATTAGGTATCCACCAAGACGAGCCTAACACACACATGCCAAAGTCGCGGAGGGACGAATTAGTACATGCAAAGCTATAGCCCGTAGCCAGACGAGTCAAATAGACATCTCCCAAACTGCCGGGTCTGGATACATAGGGGATTGCATTTGGACTTAGATGACATTGGACACTAGAGGTTGCACTTGGGTCTCTACATGGGAGAAGCACTTGGATATTACATAGGAGATTGGACTTGGGCTTAGATTTCAATTCTTCACACATGGGCCAATGGCACAAGCTACCCTAGGCCGAGGGCAGCAAAGCTGTGAGCAGATTCCTAGATTCGTGAGCAGAATCAAAGCGTGAGCAAATTTCGCTTGCGGACCCCAAAACCGTGGGGACAAGTGGGCCTATTTCCGTGGACGCCAACGTCACTGCAAAGACGCAGTCTCCGCTCCATCGGACCGAAGACAGACAGGCTCCATGACGACAAAGTGGCACGAATGCACGATGATACATTCACGGATGAATGGATTTGGGATGGACGTAAAAGTGTAATGGATGAACGTTGGATGAAGCACGGATGAGAAGTTGTCCAGATGAGGGGACTATGGAGGACTGTATGAGCATATCTCCTGTGGGATCAGCAAGCGCATGCACCAAACATTAAGGTGTCGTCAACGACATCTTAAATCGCATGCTCAGCATGAGAAATGAACCCATGAAAATCGTTGCAAGAATAAAAATGTGGCCTGGAAAAAACCATAGGGGGAGTTGAAACCCTGCTCAGGGAATGACGAATTAAGATGTCGTCAACGACATATTAATCCCCTGCCCTATATATATGTAAGCACAAAAATGGAGAAAGGCTCGGGTTTACTTGAACAAAGTGGATCCATGAATATCTCATGAGGGATCAGCAAGCGCATGCACCAAGCATTAAGGTGTCGTCAACGACATCTTAAATCGCATGCTCAGCATGAGAAATGAACCCATGAAAATCGTTGCAAGAAAATAAATCTGGCCTGGAAAAAACCATAGGGGGGAGTTGTAACCCTCCTCAGGGAATGACGAATTAAGATGTCGTCAACGACATCAATCCTCTGCCCTCTTTGAAAATGGGAATTTCACCAAACAAGATAAATCACTGTATATATATATATATATATATATATATATATATATAAGCCCCAAAATGGAGAAAGGGCTGGGTTTACTTGAACAAAGTGGATCCATGAAGACTGACTGCATTAGTGGATTTATTAAACATTGGTGAACTCGCGATAGTGGAGCATATCAAAGTAATTCAGCAAAGTGGAGTCATTGACACATACAGAACTCCCACAAAACACGTCAGATGTCAACTATCCTATCTCTCTGCAGAAGTGTTTGAACGTCACTGGGACCCATTGTGTGAATGCACGTGTCTCGTTGAGGATCACAAAACATCCTGTGAATGTAGATGTAGTAATGTCGTGCGCATCCATATCGCTACACAACTACATCGCTGTCCAAACCACACCACACATATATGTCAAGTTAAATAAGCACAGTGTGAAAACAGCTAGAATAAAACTAGTTATTTGTATTTAACACTTGGATTTAGGTCAAGTGTTAAATCAAGTGTCAAGTTTAGTTTGACACCTGGTCTGTCTTATCTTCACGAGAGCGGCAGTCGCGCAGCTCATCTCTCTCGAGTTGAGCCTGCGCGACCGAGCTCCTGCATGCGTTTAGATCTGAGTGTACTCATGATGGGAGTGTAGGTTGTTGTGGGGTGGAGTCCCCATAGCTTGGGGTGCCCCTGGCTCGACTTCTATTATAAAGAGTGATAGCGATGGATTTCATATGTTTTGTGTCAACAGTGTCTCTATGCTTGTTTATCACTCGAGAGAGATGAGCTCTTACCTGTGAGTGCAAGGTAGGAGTTGAGGGTTAGCACTTGTACGATTACCTGTGTGTAAGTAGTGCTTGGTTTTAGAAGCTTAGAAAAAAAAAAAAAAAAAACAAAATATGCAGGTTTCGATCAGCGTTGGTTCTGGCATGAGGCCGCCGGGCATGATGGAGCTACACTGCATGGAAGCAGCCTTCGTTTTGGTCGGTGAGGAGACATCGTGAGGCAGTACGCAGGCTGGTGGAGTGCATGGGTGAAGGATGCCAGAGCTGCGTAGTGGAGTGCGCCAACCCCGCTCTCCACCACAGGTGCCAGCAGTAGCTGCTGCATACCCTGAGGCCGCTCCCACCAGATGAGCCACTCCCCGGTGGCGCACAGTTGGTGCAACAGAGGAGGTTGCTCCAGTGCGAGATCATGTCAGAACGCGCGCTGCGAAGAGGCAGTGGTTGTTGTGACTAGGGTTGGGAGTTGAGGTAAGGGTACTGGGAGTGGGCGTGCCGCAAAGCAGACTCGGAATACAAAGGCTGTTGCTCAACCCAGGGCAGCCCCTGCACCAAAGCAGAGGGACTTAGGGAGGGCCAAGCAGGTTTCGTCCAAATCTCACTCCTCGGAGCAGCGGCGGTCTCAAGATCATTGTATTGCTGAAGACGACGTTGAATCAGACTTAGATCTAGAGGAGAATAGAGCAGAGGAGTAGCAGGGGAGAAGTGTGATGCAGGCTTTCAACGCTGTCGGTGCCCATCAGCTTGCGAATTGCTGCTTCGGCCTCTGCTTGTGGAAGCAGTGCTGGTGTGAATGGGGGCTGCTAAGTGCTTTTACTGCAGGAATCTGAAGCATTTCATGCCTATGGTGAGGCCTTACGAAGATTTTGCAGCCTGATTCCAGGCCTAATTGCCATGTGCATTGGCGGCTATGTCTTCACACTGGAAATGTGGCTGGAATTGAATGAATCCAGGGTGTTTTGATGCTTCTGGACCTGCACATTGAGGGCTGTGCAGCCTGGCATCTGAAATTTAGGCCTGATTACCAGGCTTTTCATGCGCAAGTGCGGCTGGTTTCCCTTACCTTTGGACTGGATCCCCAGATGTAAGGGGGCTGGTGATGAAGCCATTCCAGCTCCTCCTGATGCTGAGTCGACTGATGAAGAAGAGGCTGTGGGCAGCCCTGCTCCTTCCACTTGCTTCCTAGTTCTCTGCAGCTCCATTCGGTGGTTCCAATCTCCCACACCGAACCAAGGGCTAGCGAAATAGAGGCAGCGACTGGGAAGGGCTGAGCAGAACCAGGAGCTGGTAGGAGCTGACGGGCATCTCTGCTGCATGGTTTTGGAGATTGACGAGCATGCAAGCTGCTCATGTGCAACCCTTTGATCAGGTATTGGACCAAAACTTGCGATGGACTGAGTGCCCACCCTGGATGGCCTGTTTGGCATCCATAATTGTTTCCCCTGCGAGATATGAAGCCAATGTTGTAGGGGCTTACTGGCATGACCAAATCGTGGATCGACAAAAGGGCTCGGAAATCAGCTGCATGAACTAAGAATTCACCGCTACTTGACTACGTTTTCTGTTCACGATACCAGTGCCTTATGCGATGAGATCCGGTTTACTGGAGGACGAGGGGATTGCTACTGTCTGTCCTACACAGTAAGCAGCCATTGTGTTTGTAAGAGCATGACACTAGAAAATGGCTATGGATGAAAGATGTTTGGTATTCACCTCCAATCTGAGGTGAGTCCTTCCACAAATTCATGACCTGAATGGGAGCAGCGAATGGGGCAGTAGTGAATGGGAGTTCAAGTAGACCCAGCGGCTGGAGAGCATGAGAGTGGGAGACTGTGGACTCACCAGGTGACACTTGGTGTATGAGCGGGATATGAGCTGAAGGGGCCCAGCTCACTACACGACCTGCTCGGTCTATGTTTACAATCCAAAACTTGAGGGCAGCCTGTGCCAACTCCATGTAAAGGCTTACACAATCAGTGATAGCAGATCTGTTGTTGCCACCTTGAAAAATCAGCACGCTTGAAGGGCTGTAAGCGTTCTTGATCAAGCTAGTTAGCTCTGGTGCTTTCCGGGGTTGCATTGTAAGTGCTCCTGCTTTTGTTGGGAATATTGGTGCAAAGGATTAAGGCTCGGCATAGCTACGGATCTCGACTGGAGGAGAGCAGGTCACTGGTAACCAAGAGCTGTGGGGGGTGCGTTTGTAAACACAACTGAAATCCTGATAGGGTACGTGGCCAGGGAACCTAGGATGCCATATAGAACTTAGGGAACCGGGAACCAGTTACCAAACATTTTGGGTGTAACTTTAAATTGTTAAACTTGAAAACCTTAAAAAAAAAAAAAAAAAAAAAAAAAAAAAAAACCCTTTTGATCTAATTTAAATGATTTAAAGCCAAAGTGGTCATATCTTTGTCAAATGGACTCTGTTTGACTCAGTTTTTGGGGGATGGCTGCAGAAAGGGGAAATCTACCTACCTAGACCTGGTTTCTGTTTTTGGGACTCTGCTAAAAATCTATGGAATTTTTAGAGTGTGAGTGTGCCATAAAATATCCACAATCCTGTTTCTAGAACCTGTGCTGGCCTATATGAGAGACAAACCTGTGGATGTACTCCCTGTATGGCTGGGGGAAATGAGGACGTAATTGAAGGGCAGGTCTCTTCTCTTAGCCTGTGCACACAAGGGGACAGGATTTATGTTTCCCAAGGAACTCAGACTGATTTGAGTGGAGAACAGTTGGACGAGTTGATTGCATACTGGGAGTCAGGCATTAGCAGTAGACAACAGACTGCTGTAGTTGGCATTGAGGGCCTCAATATCGCCTTGGACAGTCAGAACTCTGTTGGAGCCAGCAGTTCTGCAGCTGTAGGTGAAATACCAAAGTGGGTGAAAGCTAGGCTTGGAACACAGCCAAAGACAGCCCCGGGGACCAAGGTGTTCAGCCACAAGGCCGTGGTGTACTGGAGCAGAGGAGCAGGAGCTGCACAAGTTTGTGCAATTAGACAGTGTTGCAGACGGACACGCTCTGCACAAGGCAACCACGAGCGGGGGTTCATTAGCGAGGACAAGTTTGTTCTGTTTGAAGGCGATGCAGTCATCCGCAATGAAGACACCCGCAACCGTCTCAAAGCTTTCGAGTTGAGAGACTATCAGACCCTACCTTTGTTTTCTTTAGTGTTCAGTGAGCGGGAGATAGGGGAGTACTGCTTTGTCTCTACCTGGCAGAAAGAGGAGGAGGGTTGGTTAGAGCGAGCTACTGTAGCTTGGGACAAGGTTAGTGGCAGGTTTCTGGACATAGATATACCTCCTACACCTTACCATCAAGCAGAGCGAGGTACTTTGAGAGAAGTCTGGAAGTTGATAGCATAGATCAGGGTTAGATCTTGCTTGGGCGGGCTTCTATTCTTCCCCTCCATCTCTGTACTATTTTCATTACCTTGTACTTGTAGTTGCCAAAGCCTCTCTTGGTGGAGGCCAGTCAGTCCGGGGTTTTGGGCTGGGATATTCTGCAGGATCAGCGTTGCTGCTGGATTTTGGTGTGGGGGTGTTGATGTTTTGATTTCTTGTGTTTGGATCCCCCCCAACACCTGCATGCTTGACTGTGCGCCATGTTGGTTTTGTGTGGGCGCTTGCTTTCATAGGGATTAGGCCGGATTTGATCACCGGTCAATCCTAGAGTATGCTGTCGGTGGTGAGGCTGGAGTGATGACCAGCAAGACCACCAGTGTTTCTTCTATGGTGAGGCTGGGTTGATGACCAGCCAACCATAGGAGTTCTTGCGGTGGATGCAGGTGCAGGTGCCCTGAGCCATTGGGATATGACCCTTAGACTGCAACAGGTGCCCACCCGTGTCACTATTAGATTAGTACTAGAGCCTTATAGTGTCACGTGGAGGAGGTGCACATTGTGAGTGTCATTACGGAGTTACCCAAGGGTTTTGAGGGGAGTACGGCTACAAGCAGTGACAGTGAGAGTGGGGTCACAAGACGAGGTATTCGGTTCAGACCACCTTCACCGCCACCCTCAACTACTGTAGCGTCAGACACAGACTCGGAGGCTTCATCAACAGGTGTGCACTTTCATTCGCCATTGTTGTGGGACGACATGGAGGTGATGTATGGAGCTACCAAGGGGCCTCGTAGGTACTCTGGAGCTGTGGGCACAATCGAGTTGGATGACTTTATCCAGGAGTTCGACAGCTGGTGTGATTTGCAGCAGATGCGCAATCCACAGCTATTCACCCCATTCATGGCGTGGAAGGGACTGTTCCAGCATTTGGAAGGCCCGCCTATGGACGATTACCACGAGTTCAGGCGAGGACATGAAGCAGAGATTGAGGAGTGGAGGATGTATTGGTCACCTGACTACGTCTCCATTACTCGAGGCACGACGCGACCAGTAGCTGCATCAGTACCAATAGCTCCCACTGCCAGCACTAGTAGTGGAGCAAGTAGTGCTGGTACTTCTGAAGGTGGTACCAGTTCAAAAGGTGCTACTCTCCTGCCACGACTACAACACATTTGCCAAGATTCAACCCGGTGGTGGAGTTCTTCCAGGAGTTGCGGAGGAACTACCAAGGTGTACGGACAGAGAAGCTGCGAAGTTTGCAAGACTTCCAGCGCAAACCCAGTGAGAGCCTGCGAGAGGCGTACACTCGTATGAGGCGCTTGATAAGTGTGACCCAAGGGGTTACTGAAGCTCAGGCAATCCAGTTTTGGTATGGAATTCTGGACAAGGAGCTCAAGAGAAGGGTGCGAGATGCAACCCTGTTACAAGCAGCCCAACCCACATTAGCAGATGTGTTTCTGCTGGCTGAGCGGATTGAGCTCAACATGGTGGAGGAGCGAGTTGTTACAATTGGATTTGGTAAGGACATGCCTGTACGGGGCACAGCTGTCAGCCCACAAGCACAAGGGACTGCCCAACAGCGTGGTCAGGGGGGCAAGGTTGCCCAGCCCAAGTTCCATGGAGCTTACAGGGGACCTCAGGTGCAGAGGCCCGTGGCATCTTTTGCAGGCCAACAGCAACCAGGGGTGATATGTTGGACATGTGGAGGACCCCATGTCAAAGAGATTGCCCAGAGAGTGGCAGAAGGCCGGCACAAGCACAGCCTGCACAGTTGCAGTGTGGGCATTGTGGCAAGTATGGGCATGGAGATGCCCAGTGTTATGACTTGCATCCTGAGTTGCGCCCAGGCCAGTTCCAAGGGAACAATGGTGGCCGGGGGCGAGGTGGACCAGCCCAAAGAGGACGAGGTGGTCGGGCACGAGGTGCAGGCCAAGGGCAAGCTCCACATGGCCAAGGACGCGGAGGTCAGGGTGTTGACCAAGGCATGGCCAATCGGCTTCAGCAGCTAGAGCAGAGGCTCGCTGCCATGGCTATAGCTCAGGCGGTACCGGCTCCCAGGCGGGATGGCCACCTCCTGCTCCTGAGGGAGGAGATATGGGAGGCATGGGATTCATGTGCGGAGCAGCACTACCACTAGAGCAGGTGGAGTCTGCTGCAGCCGTGACTCGAGGAGCAACACGAGTTCCTGAGCCACGAGGTGCAGAGGTGGAGTTGGATCCACAACGTGGGGAGGCAAGCCGTCAGGCAAGGCTGCCTCAGTCATTCACCTTGGCGGAGACAGTGTCAACGCCATCCATGGCACCTAGTTCTCGCCCGACTGTTACCGAGGCGGAGGTTACTATGCCATTGGGGAGAGCTACACGTGCAGCACTGACACCTGCTACCAAGGCTAGTGCAGCCGGTGTGTTATTGGGGGCAGCCACCTCTGTGTGTCAAGCCCCACTGTTCTCGGCAACCATGATTGCGACGCCGGGGTGAGACCAGCTGCAGTGTTCAGACTAGCAGCAACACTCTGCGAGAGTGGAGAGGTCACTTCATCTTCTGCGGAGTTAGTGGAAGGTGTAGTGGCAGAGGGATCCTCGGATTTGAGGGTCAAGACTGCCACGGCTGCGCCCTGGCAAGCTGCAGCTGCCAGGTTGACGGAGCTGCCAGCTAGGCCAGCCTTGAGCGCGCCATGGTGACACCTGGAGTTGTCTTGTTAGACAACCAGGGAGGCATTTTCACTTTGAGTGGACCGGCAGGCAAGAAGTACCGGCCACTGCGGGTCTTGTTGGACTCAGGAGCTCAGCCACTGATGTTGGGCAGAGCTGCTATTGCAGGTTTGGGCCTCATGGAGGCGGATATGGAGCCTTGTCCTTTCCAGATACAGACATCTCTGGGAGGATCAGAGCAGGCTCGCGGCATGACACGGCATCAGTTGGCTATTAGACTGCAGCCGGATCATCCTGTAGATGGCTCAGTGATGCGAGCCAAGGCCATTGTGACAGACGCGGTCTCTTACGATGTCCTCGTTGGTGGGGCAGTGTTATACCCCATGGGCTTCACCCTGGATTTCTGGGAGGAGTCAGCATCCTACAGGCCTGGATGGCAGTCAGGGGATGGTCGCCGTGCACAGCTCCCTGTGACATTCATTGGGGGTATTGCAGCTGCCCAGCGGGGCAAGATGCCAACACTAGCCGCCTTCACAGCTGCAGTTAGTTGGCCTGGAGAGTTGCTGGAAGGCAATGCCCATGCAGAGGATGTGCCACCTCCAGCAGAGCAGGATGACATGCATGGTACGGCGGAGTTGCCTGCCATGGTTGCTCACACTCCGTTGTGGGGTACGAGCAAGGATTTGCAGCACGCTGCTGATGGACGGGTGCAACAAGCTTGGGTAGAAGCTTTTGTACCGTCAGGAGAGGAGGAGAGTGCGGTGATTGCACCAGGGCCACCTCAGTTGTCGCCATTGGACACCACACCTCTTGTGTGGCAGCGACCGGATGAAGGCATATGCCTTCTGGACTTATTTGGCGGGATCAGCACTGGATTGGCTGCAGTGCTGCAGGCAGGTGTACGAGTTCGACGTTACCTGTATGTGGAGAGGGATGAGACTGCACGACGCGTCTCACTGCGCCATGTTGCTCAGATGGTGCAGCAGCACCCTGAGTTGTTGCCGGTGTCTGCAGTTCGTGGATATCAGCAGCCTTGCCAGCAGACATTGCGTTGCTGGGGGCGCAGGATTTGGAGCGGGTTGGCTCCATTGATCTGGTAGTGGCAGGTTGGCCCTGCCAAGGGCATTCATCAGCCGGGCATGGCAATGGATTGCGAGACTCGAGGACGGGTCTGTTTTGGGAGATGGTGCGGATTTTGCGCCACTTGCAGCTTCATCAGGCTGTATCTCCGGCATACATCTTGGAGAATGTGCCACTGATGGGTGATTCTCGGGCCAGGGTGATGGCCAGTGTGCATCAAGTCCGGTCGTGGCTTGGGTCAGCAGTATTGCTGGATGCAGCTGCAGTGGGGTCACGGGCTCATCGTCCACGACTATGGTGGACTAACTTGATGCCACCCGCACTGCTCAAGCGTGCATTTGATGGGGTGCAGCGGCCAGCACACCTCACCGTGGATGGCATTTTGGACACAGGAAGGCAGTCTCAACGTGTGAGACACGATGACCGTTCGCCTTTGGCAGTGGTCAACAGGGTGGGTCAACCACGAGCAGCATTACCTACACTGCTCAGCTTCCCAGGATCCCATGCTTTTCGGGATGGTGGACCTGGCCTCCTGTGGGATGCTCAGTTGCAGCAGTTAGTGGAGCCTAATGCCGACGAGCGAGAGCGGGCTATGGGGTTTTCCACTGGGACCACGGCGGTGCCTTCCCTTTCTGAGGCATCACGTCGTCAGGTGTTGGGGCAAGCAATGGATCTCAATTGCTTGACCTGGATTGTCAGCTTGGCTATGGCTGAGCAACGTAGAGTGCGGAGTGCACTTCCCTTGATGGTCTCTCTGCCTACCGAGACGGTACAGGCAGCGAGTGGGGGCGAGCCGGTGAGGACCACGAGGTGTAGACATCCATGGCACATGTGGGAGGTGCTCGAGGTTCAGAGGGAGTTGGCAGCGAAGGCAGCTGTGATGGATGAGGTTGGGGATTCTTCTCGGGATGAGGAGGTTCTCAATGATGAGATGATGGGGCAGGATGAGGCCTTGTCATTGACTGAGCAGGAAGGGGGTACTGCTCAAGAGGTTGCAGCATAGCAACCACGGGACGCGTCCTCTACCTCTAAGCCCACTGGACTTAAGGTTGCAGTTACGGAGGACAATTGGGAGCCTGATATTGGACCCATTGTCACCGGAGGAGAGAGACGACGTATACGGCGGTTCCTGAGGGCTTACAGGAATTGCTTTGCCTTCAGTTTGAAGGACTTGGGAGCACTGAAGGGTCAAGAGATCCGTATTGAGTTGGCCACTGACACGCCAATCTTTCGGAGACCCTATAGATACAGTGACATGGAGAGGTCTTTGATTCAGATGAGGACTCAAGATCTCTGGGAGGCAGGTTTGGTGGAGCTCTCTGGTGGAGAGTATGCTTCAGCCACAGTGATGCCAGCTAAGAAGGATGTCTATGGCAATTGGACGGAGAGACGTATGTGCGGTGATTACCGGCCTGTAAATCGTCAGACCAAGTCCGATAGGTATGCCATGCCAACACCAGAGGAGATCTTTGATGCCATTGGGCATTCCAAGGTCTTTAGCACGTTGGATTTACGATCCGGATATCACCAGTTGCCGATCAAGGAGGCGGATAAGCAAAAGACGGCATTCTGGGGGATCAATGAGCACGGGAAGGATTGCCTATACCAGTGGCGGTTCTTACCATTTGGGCTTAAAAACGCTCCCGCTGAGTTTCAAAGAGTCATGGACAGGATTCTAGCAGGGGTGGAGTTTGCTCGGTGCTACATAGATGACATCATCATCTTTAGTGCTACGGTGGAGGAGCATGAGAGACACCTTCAGGGGGTATTTGAGCGCTTGAGGACGCACGGATTGAAGTTACATCCGGGCAAGTGCAAGTTTTTCCACAACCAGATTGAGTATCTGGGTCACATGATATATCCTGGAGGATTGGGGGTACAGCAGACTAAGGTAGAGTCCATTGCACAGGTTCCACGCCCCACGGATGTGAGCCGAGTTCGAGCTTTCATGGGGTTAGCAAACTATTACAGACGGTTTGTTAAGGGATTTAGTGCCATTGCAAAGGCTCTAACCAAGCTGACCAAGGTGGACCAGGAGTGGCAGTGGGAAGATGAGCAAGAACAAGCTTTTCAAGAGCTCAAGGCGAGGTTGACCTCGGCGCCCATCTTGAGACGACCTATCAGGGGGCGTCCTTTTCAGCTGCATACAGATTGGAGCATGCTGGGGCTTGGAGCGGTGCTCACACAGGTGGATGATGAGGGAAGAGAGTTCGTAGTGGCTTATGCTAGCCGCTCGAACAATGCTGCAGAGTCTAAGTATAGCTCATATGAGGGAGAATGCTTAGCTGCAGTGTGGGCCGTGGCACACTTCAGGTGCTATTTATACGGCAATCTCTTCACCCTTGTCACGGATCACCAACCACTCAAGTGGTTGATGGAGTCAGACAAGCTTACGGGGAAGCTTGCACGGTGGGCACTCATCCTTCAAGAGTATGACTTTCAGGTGGTGCATCGACCGGGTTTGGTCAATCGAAATGCAGATGGGTTGAGTCGCAATCCATGCACGAGCCAGCAGGATGACACTGGAGCTCGGTGGCATGGTGAGACGGACGAGGAGATGGTGCCCGGATGGCATGCATCTGCATTTCTGTGTATCTTGGCAGCGGAAGGCCAGGTTGGACCTACAACAGGGATGACTGTAGATCAAGTGTCTGAGGACCCTGAGGCCAGCAATGAGCAGGGTGGCGCCAAAGATATACATGAGGATTCAGTTGTGTTGGACTACCTCCGCAGTGGAGACACGGCAGCCACTATGACTGCCAAGGAGAGGGATCGGATCCTACAACGAGCCAAGAGGTTCAGGTGGGAGGGGACACACCTGCTCCGAGTGTGGGAGGATGGTCGAGTGAGGATTGTGCCTCACCCAACACAGCGGGCACGGTTAGTGCGGCATGCCCATGAGGAGTTGGGGCATTTTGGGGTGCGACGCACTCATAGTCTACTGCAGGGGCAGTATTGGTGGCGTGGTATGCACACAGAGGTACAACACTTTGTGGCTAGGTGCATGGTGTGTGACAGGGTGCGTGCTTCATTCAACGCCCCTACTCCACAATTGCACCCTCTTCCGATCATGGGATTGGGCTACAGGTGGAGTCTTGACTTCGCAGGGCCGTTGCCACTGACCATGCGCCACAACAAGTACGTGTTGGTGATGGTGGAGCACTTCTCCAAGTGGATTGAATTGGTTCCATTGCCTGATAAGGCTAGTGAGGGAGCTGCGTATGCATTCCTGGATTGTGTGCTTAGCCGATTCGGTGCTCCAGCTGAGGTACTCACGGACCAAGGGAGAGAGTTCTTGGGGAGTTTCAGGCTTTGTGTGACAAAGCCTTGATAGACCACCGCACCACTTCTCGGGATCATCCTGAAGCCGATGGCTTGGCAGAGAGAGTTGTTCAGACAGTAAAGAGGGGTTTGCGCAAGTATGGCTTGCAGAAGGGACACCTAGGAGATTGGGACCTTCAGTTACCCTGGTTAGCCATGGGCTACAGGTTCAGCAAGCAAGCATCACTTGCCTCTTTCTCACCATACTTTCTTCTCTTTGGCCGAGAGCCGGATTTGCCTACATCCATTCGCAGAGAAGCTGCTACAGTTCTTAACCTTGACGATCCGGACGTGTGGGCACGTGCATGTGAGCAGCGTGCAGAGTTGTTCAAGAGAGTCATGCCCATGGCTTTCGAGAACCTTGCCATTGCACAACACCGTGATACGTTGAGGTATGCTACCATACGTGGTGGGGGCTATCGTCCTGGGGTTCGGAGATTCAACCCTGGTGACTATGTCTATCTGCAGCAGACTGCTCCTACGACCCTGGATGTGACTGCAGGACGTGTTATTTGGAGGGTTCGAGAGGTCTTGCCCTCAGGCGTCTTGGTCTTGGAGGGTCGGGATGGCATCACTTGGAAGGACCATGTGCGTAATTGTGCGCCATGTCACCTTCCGAATGTCGATGGCAGGATTGACCCAAACCTGGCAGTGGTATCTGCAGGTTTGAGGTGCATGTTGTGTGGGTCTGCTAAAGGGGCAGCCACCATGCTGGTATGTGATCGGTGCTCTAGAGGTTGGCATATGGGATGCTTGACTCCACCTCTTGAGATGGTTCCGGATGGGGATTGGTTATGTCCACATTGCATTGGATAGTGGGAGTGGATACAACCATGGGAGGTTAACAAGAAACGCAAGACCCAGCTACTAGGAGACCTTGAACACACGAGATCTTGGCTCAAGTTCATAGATTGCAAGACGGCGACTAACGATGGGGCTACTCTTGTACCCGGCCTCTTGGTTGATAGAGTTTGAGCACGATAAAGACAGTGATAGAGGACTTAGTACGGCTGTGGCTATTACATCTTGTAGCTATCTGGAGGTAGAGGGACCTATCCACCAGCTAGGGGGGCGATTGTGCTAGACTACTTTATTGTGCATATATGTGTGGTGTGGTTTGGACAGCGATGTAGTTGTGTAGCGATATGGATGCGCACGACAGCTGTCAAGTTAAATAAGCACAGTGTGAAAACAGCTAGAATAAAACTAGTTATTTGTATTTAACACTTGGATTTAGGTCAAGTGTTAAATCAGGTGTCAAGTTTAGTTTGACACCTGGTCTGTCTTATCTTCACGAGAGCGGCAGTCGCGCAGCTCATCTCTCTCGAGTTGAGCCTGCGCGACCGAGCTCCTGCATGCGTTTAGATCTGAGTGTACTCATGATGGGAGTGTAGGTTGTTGTGGGGTGGAGTCCCCATAGCTTGGGGTGCCCCTGGCTCGACTTCTATTATAAAGAGTGATAGCGATGGATTTCATATGTTTTGTGTCAACAGTGTCTCTATGCTTGTTTATCAGTAAAGATGTTTGCATGGGACAAATTTACCTCTCTTTCCAATGGAGCTGTTTATCGTGTTGTCGAAGTCCGGGCATGTGCAATTAGGAAAATTCCAAATAGTAATGTTATAAGTCCTATCATGAAGAACCGATCCCGAAGTCACCATACTGTATACCCGCCCATAGCCTGGAGGGAAGACATTAACAATTTGGGTAACCCGACACTGCAGGGTTCTCGCAGACTCAATTTTGCACTGGTTATCTGCACCTGCCTCAACACGACGAACCGGTTTTCCATTCCTTTTCGTTGGCCAGTCGTTCCCATGTGGTGGACGTATACGGAATGCGGATGGCGTACCACGACATGATGTTGGTGTTAGGACTGTTGGGCCTCTTAGAAGTCGAAACCCAGCATCCTCCAGCATGTCTATCTTTTGTTTGGAGAGAGATGTTCCGACCTTGACTGGACAGACGACAGGGATGGTAGGCTTGCTGATGACTGAATCTCGACCAGTCCCCATCACACAACGCTGAATGTCATCGGGGCAGAACCAGAACTTGTGAGGTCTAGACTCCCGCGCTGAGTAATATTTGAACAAACCTGTGAATGTCGGTGCTGGAGTCCCGCCAGCGCCTCTATAAATTTTAGTTGTGCACTTCACAAAAGACAGTGCCCTGATAGCAGAATAACCAACTTTCGATCCTTTCGGAGTCCGTTCTATGTGCCACATTGCATCACCACAATCGGTCTCCTCAACCGACAACAGTGTCCGTTTTTCTCCCCGTGCCGGAGCTGTCGCATATGCTGCATCGAAATCTGCAGAAGAACCCGCATCCACAGATGAAGAAGTACATCTGAAATTGGGTGGCACAGGCACACGAGGTATGGAGAAATTGTCTCTATCATGCCGATGGGAGTCACCAGCCGATCCTGGAGGGGTGTCCAGTTTGTACTTGCATGATCCGAATCTCTCCTCACCTTCAAGATGTGGGAGCCTGGACTGCAAAGGTGTTCCAATCGTGTACTCGTTAACAGCCCGCGCCATTTTTGCAGGATGCTTGCATCTGTTAGCAACCTTGAGCAGCAACTCTGCCCTGTCCGGCCCCTTACCAGCACCCCGTCCCCTCATAAAGTCTCGGTATTTTGTTTGTTGCGAAAGAGCGCGGATAAGGTCATCTGCAGTTGCAACGTAAAGGTTCCGGCCGTTCTTATCGGATTGCGCCATCCACATACTATGAACAGTCTCCGCGAGATTGCAGGATGGCATATCCGCAATGTCTTCCAGTGACATATTCTGCAGGTAAATGCCACACACATATTATGTGGAGCAGCATTCAGCTGGACTGGACTGGACAGCAAGGCCGCTGGTGCACACCCCCATATATATAAGAAGAATTGAAAATCATGGTAGTATGAGTCTAACTTACAGCGGTCATGAAGGCACCCCACTGTCTATATCTGAAGTGCCAAAAGCCCAACCAGTCTTCTAGCTCTTTGATCCCCTCCAGACTCGCCGCCTCAGAGGAGTACCACCATGCTCTGATAGTCTGAAACATGGCATTTGCTTCCCTTTCTGTGGTGGCATCTTTGTATAGACGGCATAGTCGCAGGTGCTCCTCTTGCAACTCCAATTTTATGGAATTTTTTGTGTGCCAACGAAGGGACTGGGTCCAATGAAAGAGGCAAGTGCGTTCCCAGCCTTGCATTGGTATTTTTGGGTCACCAGAGCCAAATACACTCCGCACAGCATTCCAATTAGCTTGTGCGCTGTCTGCCATGAACCCTGTGAAATTTGCATTTGGCAAACCATGAACTCTCATGACGTTAACTAGAGCCTTCCACATAAGAATTTGGGACTCTGTGTCCTCCGACTGCATGTCACAAACAGTAATAGTCATAACTCGCATACACATGACAGGCCATGGTCGTCCAATCCTTCACTCGCTTCACGTGATCAAACATTACCCAGGACTTATGAAGATCACCCCCGACTGCATTCTACGCACCAGGCTAACTCCAGAACCAATTCTAGGATGCTATCTATGTATCATTTGTTGCCTGCCCCAGTCCTAAGAACGTTGATTTGATAACGAGCATTTGGAGAAGCCAATGTTGAGAAATGGTCCATCACAAAGTCAAGCGATGCACTATCAAACTTAGTCGTTGTCTCGTCTGACTCACCCAGCAGATGTTTGTGCATGAAGCCTTTGCTTGCTGCCATAGCAATGGCTGATGGTGATGCAGTGGGAGCATTTTGAAATTAACGCACTGTCTCAACACTCTCCCTGCAATCTCCTCGTGACACTGGATGGGCATGGGTGCCAAAATGGATACAAGCCCGTGTGAGGTGGTTGATACGGTGCAGTACGTAGTACATCCGTGCATTGCATTCCGCCATGCATAGTGGCACGACTTTGCAAAACTTGCAAACGACGGAACTGCTCTTTGGAGGAGCACACCCTACTTGAAATGGGTTGTCGCAGACTCCCTCCCACTCCGTCTCATTTGCCACACCGGCCATCTAGAAATGCTGGCAATCCGAATTTGCACAATGCAAATGCCCGGCGCAAATGGATCTCCGAAACTTCAGGCCATGCGGATTACAGATATTGGAAGTTTTAGTCCGACACCATGGGTGTTCATCGTGTTTTTTGTCCATGCCTGCCATGAGTCCAGCCAAACCTCCACATGACGTCGGAGGTGGCAGTTCAAAAACGATGTCTCCATCAAAGTAAGGGGGTAGAAATTTCGTTCTTTGGATCCGCTGTGTTTCCCAAACAATGCCTCTCACATCGCTCTTGCATCTTGGCAATCCTCTCAACGACTGCAACTTGGGAATGACACTAATGATCTCTTGGACATCGGGGTCTACCAAGATAGGAGGGTTCGTAGGAAGAGGGACCTCCGTGACATTGTCTTCCGAACTGTCCGAGAGCTCGACAAATGTCGTGGAGGTAGTTTCTTCTGTCTTGATGGGGACCGACTTTGGCGCCTGCGCCACCAAAGCTGTTGTTCCGGGCGTGAGTATAGTGTCCGATGAAAGGCGTCTCTGATCTCCATGAACGCGGTACTTGGCGGGTGGAACTCTCCACTCTCTTCGACCATCCCGTTTATGCGGCTTCTGAACCTGCGTTCCCTCGACCTTCCCAATACTGTCGTACACCTCTCTGACCACATGGACGGTCCCCGGCTCAAAGCGGAATGTTATACAAATCAAATCCTCCTCAGCAACGGCCAGGCCATTGTCGTCGGCCACGGCGCTCAGGTACTCGGCTTGCAGAGGGGAGTACAGTATTACCACGTCTGAGGTGGGAGACATGGTACGCATGGATTGGGATGAAGCACACTCGACAATGTGGGGGACTCCTATTCTGTGTTCATACTGTTTATCTTCGCACAGTGTACTTTCTCTTTCCCAAGAACGTCATTGTTAGTGCAAAGAAGAGGACGCGTAGGAAGTCTCTTTACTACACGTCAGCGAGGCAGAGGTTGAAAGCCAAAGAGAGAATAAGGAAGACTCGGAGGGCGCTTGATCTTTCCGAGGGGGAGAGTGACCGTGAAGGGGAGGGATCTGCTGGCGAAGGGTTACAAAATAGGGAAGTTGCGGAGCCATCTGTGGAAAAGCAGTTGGAGGAGCTTTTGAAACTTCCCCTTTTGCGTGAGGCTGGGATGGAAAGAATGCCACCTATAAGAGAGGAGGAAGGCATGCCAGGCAGTGATGTTACTCCTGTGCAGGAGGTTGTAACGAAGCAGGTGGCCGTGAATACCCAGGAGCGCCAATCCAACACAGCGCTGTCTTGGCGGGCGTTGAAGGACAAGGCACAAGTGGGAGGCAGCATGCGAGCAGTGGATTTGGAGACGGACAGCGCTGAACAGAGTCTCCTTCAGGTAGCACCACCATTGCCATGCATAGTTCAGTTTGTTTTTGCATTGTTAGAGATGAAAACTGGTGGAGCCATCGAAGTATGCCCTGCATTTTAAGATGTCGTTGACGACAGCTTAATCTGCAATCGCATCCTCCCCGCCTTACCCTCCTCTCTGTTTCCCTCATGTTCCAATGCAGTGCCAAATTAAGGTGTCATCAACACAAGCTTAAAATGGGCCTGATTTGTCTTTCAAACAATGTGTGATGTTTTTCAGAGGATACGGAAGAAAGCCTGGGAGAGTCTCCGAGAGATACCAGCCGAGAAGAACGCACCAAACCAGAACCCTGAAGTGGACGTCAACGTGGTGACTGAGGAGGAGGTGCCCAGGGTTCACTCTCCACAGCGGGCTAGGGCAACAGTGGAGCAGCCAGTGGACACACAGCCACGAGTGAAGGGGAAGACACAAGTGCAAGGAACAATGCGAGAAGGGGTCTTCCAGCGGCCGTCCAAAGCCTGCGAAGGTTTGTTCTAGCTTGCCCATTCTCATTTCTGAGGGTTGTTGTGAAGCAGAAAAGAGGTGCTAAAGTTCGAAGTCTGCCATGGCTTTTTGAAGCAAAGAAGACAAGGCTGGTGGGTTATTCAAAGAGTTTGATACGGACAGAAGGAGGCTGATTAAGGCATCGTTGACGATACCTTAATCTGGTCAGCCATTCAGATATTGAGGGTTTTCTTTCAAACATAGAGGATCACGATTAAAGCACAAGTTTCCGCTGTATACTTTGATGCAGAGAGGAACACATTCACTGGCTGTTTTTTTCTGAAACATGGAGGACGATTAAGACATCGTTGACGATGCCTTAATCTGGCCTGTAAAATGTACGTAGAGGCATAGTTTGAGGTAGAGATGAATAGGTTTAGGGGTGGATAGTCTGAGTAGTGAGGGGACGTTCGAAACCATAAATATGAGTGGTATTAAGGCATCGTTGACGATACCTTAATCTGGAGTGAAACCTAGTTTTCAGTGGACTTTCAAGCAGAGATTAACAGTATCCAGGGTGGAGAGTATCAAAACTCAGTGGCTGCTTTAAACAGAAATAAGGAGGCAGATTAAGGCATCATTGACGACACCTTAATCTGGTCTGTCAAAAACACTTTCCAGGGATACCTTGAAGCAGATATGAACTGGATTAGTTGTGGGTAGTCTGCACCTTGACGGATGTCTTGGACATAAATGAACATGCGAATTAAGGCATCGTTGACGATACCTTAATCTGGAGTGGAAATGTAGTTTCCGGGGATACTATGAAACAAAGAGGAACACGATCAGGGGTGGAGAATATGATCATAGAAGGGTTGTTTAAAATACAGACATGGAGGCAGATTAAGGCATCGTTGACGACACCTTAATCAGGCCTGTCAAAAACACTTTCATGGCATACTTTGAAGCAGATATAAACATGATTAGTGGTGGGTAGTCTGCACTTTGAGGGATGTCTAGGACATAAACGAAGGAGGCAGATTAAGGCATCGTTGACGATACCTTAATCTGGAGTGTAAAAGCAGTTTCTGGGGATACTATGAAACAGAGAGGAACACAATCAGGGGTGAAAAACCAACTCATAGAAGGGCTGTTTAAAGCAAAAATAAGGAGGCACATTAAGGCATCGTTGACGACACCTTAATCAGGCTTGTCAAAAATGCTTTCACGGCATACTTTGAAGCAGATATAAACAGGATTAGTGGTGGGTAGTCTGCACTTTGAGGGATGTCTAGGACATAAAAGAAGGAGGAAGATTAAGGCATCGTTGACGATACCTTAATCTGGAGTGTAAAAGCAGTTCTCGGGGATACAATGAAACAGAGAGGAACACGATCAGGGGTGGGGAATATTCTCATAGAAGGGCTGTTTTAAACAGAAATAAGGAGGCAGATTAAGGCATCATTGACAACACCTTAATCTGGCCTGTCAAAAACACTTTCCAGGCATACTTTGAAGCAGATATAAACAGGATTAGTGGTGGGTAGTCTGCACTTTAAGGGATGTCTAGTACATCAAAGAAGGAGACAGATTAAGGCATCGTTGACGATACCTTAATCTGGAGTGTAAAAGCAGTTCCTGGGGATACTATGAAAAAGAGATGAATACGATCAGGGGTGGGGAATCTGCTCATAGAAGGGTCGTTTCAAACAGAAATAAGGAGGCAGATTAAGGCATCGTTGACGACACCTTAATCTGCCCTGTAAAAACACTTTTCAGGCATACTTTGAAGCAGATATAAACCGGATTGGTGGTGGGTAGGGCTGTTCTAAATACAAACATGGAGGCAGATTAAGGCATCGTTGACGATATCTTAATCTGGAGTGTACAAAGTGGACTTCGATGCATAGAGGAAGAGGATCGGGTGTCGAGAGTAGTCATATTGAATGAGTGTTTAAATCTGAAATAAGGAGGCAGATTAAGGCATCGTTGACGACACCTTATTCCGTTCTGTCAAGTAGACATTGATGCTGAGGGAAAACACAAATGAATGCAGAAAAAAAGGAAGAAGGCGGGGGAAAGCCAACCTGTACAAGAGACATCTGCTCCTGATACTCAAGATGAAGACCCATCTGACAATTACGAAGATAAAGTGCATTCACTGATGTACACCTCCAAGGTAAACTCCAGGAAGGTCATAAATTCCATGGAAGTTTGGGACGACACTCTTATGATTCCCCTATGCAGGATGATTTCCATGCCTGCCGTTCGTCCAGCCCTGCATCATGATATCAAGAAGCTTCAGGGTGATTTCATCCATGGGTACTTGAAGGGCTCCGCAGTTTTTTACGTTTCAGTGACAGATATCCAGGGATCGGAGAAAATGGTTGACGAAGAGATTATGACCGGTTGGGATCCACTTTGGAATGAGGTGAATTCGGAGTTTGAGGCAGAGCTTTCCTATAACCCATCTCACAGGCAGTACATGGGGAAGATGTTCTTCGTATGGGATGGTAATCACCGTTTGGTTGCTTGGATGGAATATATCACGAGAATGTATGCCGACAACAAAGACTGGCATCACCGAGTAGTGTCAATGGTTTTGGATCCACAAGGCATAATAACACAACTTCTGACTGCCATGCACGATGTCAACAAGTAAGTCTTGTTTCGTTTCCTTTTATGAACTACATGAAGTCCCTCGCTTCAAGATTCTTGTACTCATTTGCTTTCAATGCAGGGGCACGGAGACATCACACATCACCACGAACATAGTGCATACACTATTTTGGATGCAAAGTATAGGAGTCATGCCGTTGGAAACATTCGCCAGCGTCTTGTCTACGGAGACACTGAAGAAATGCCAAACAATCAAGAAGTCTGAAACTTGGTACAATCTGACGAGGGAAGCTTTCCTCGAGTACTTATACGCGGTAAGACTAGTTCCTTTTCAATCTTGAGTTTTCTTTCATTTTTGGATTGAAGATGTAATAATAGGCCAACGTTCTTGTGTCACAGCAAGAAATTGCGGATGCTGGAGAGCGAGCGAAGCTGGAGTATTATGCCACTACTCCGGAGGAAGAGAGAATAGCGAACGGGGTGGAAACCAAAATGAAAGATGAGATGGATACGGCGAGGAAAAACCTCAAAAGTGCGTTTGACAAGCACATACGAATTGTTGACCCTGGGCTGGGAAAGGGGTTTCTGGAGCAGATTCGGATACACTGGAACAAGCCCACCAAGCCTGAGATGACACAGGAAAAGATCCACCGTCTGTCGATTTCCATGGTTGAGCCGGCTCAAAAAGTGAGGTGGCTCGAAATCTGGAACTCGGATCCAATCGTCCAGGACACCAACAATTTCCCAAAACCGCATAGGGACCCTGAGACATAAGTGGTGACACCTGTGAGCGACCGTGCATTTGAGACATGGTTGCATAAAGCTACCTTCTGGAGCCAGGTAAGAATTTTCAAACGTTCCACATTGTTCGCAATGACTTCACTGGTTTTTGGGTTTAACCACTGAGGGTACATCGTTGTTTATGCAGCTGGAGAAGCGGGCCATTGAAACATTGGAGAAGTCACTACTAGACTACAAAATCACCATAACATCTCCCAGCATCAAGTTTGAGTCCTACGTTCGTAAATGGAGAAGGGAGCTCTGGAAGTATGCATTTTTCCGGGAGTTCGAGAAGGAGGGAGGGATTCTTCGATCTAAAGATTTCGATCATCAGTACAATGGCGAGGAGGCAATGAAATGTCTGCTGTACAGGTGTGTGCACTAACTCAATTCTTTTTCTGTGAGGGGAAATTAAGGTGTCGTCAACGACACCTTAATTTGCGCAATATTGTTAGGCCCATTCCTGCTTATCCTTCTAGGACTTTCATCCTGTAAGGGGGTTCGGTTTAAGGTGGCCTCAATGTCTCCACGTCTGTCCCTAATTTCAATTGTAAAGCAGTCTTGTGGTGTTCACTCGGAGCTTCCGCTGCTCACCGGGACATAATGGTCCCCAGGCCCCCCCACCCATCTTGCTCCCCCACGGAACCCACTCTCGCTTTCCGGCTCGCTTGCTCGTTCACTAGCTTTTGGTCGGTTGATGGGCTTGCACCCTTCGCGGGGTCGCTACCCCTTATATATACTTCTGCAAGTGTCCGCGGGGGTCTCACAAACAGCCCATGTCTCTTCTGGCGAACCACCACCGTGACCCTCGACTCCCGGTGAGTCTTGCCCACCCACCACGGCCCCAATGGACCGTGGAGCCCCAAGACTCCCCACAACTCCCACCACAAGGCTTCAGCCCCACGGTGAGTCCTATGCCACCCCCACTACGACTCCCTATGCTACGACCACCCCCGCTCGGAGCCCCCACCGCAAACCCGGCTTGCGAGGCTCCCCCTAGTGAGCGCCTCCGCCCCCTTGAGCGCCTTCCGTCCTCGAGGGTGCTTCAGCCCCCATTCCTACTGTCATTGTCTTTTTTTATTGCTATTTGAGAATGGGAATTAAGGTGTCGTTGACGATACCTTAAATCCATGCTCTCTTGGGATGAGTGAGCATTACATGGTCTGATTTGTGGGAAAATTGCCAACATCAGTTGTGGAGTCCTGCCTCTTAGTGCCTGGATTAAGATGTCGTTGATGACATCTTAATCCTCAGAGTGAAATGCAGCCATTTATAGCAGTTCTATGGCCATTTCTGTTGTGTTCAAGGAAACTCTCTAAGCGGGATGGTCTTCTTCTCTGCAGGTACTTTCGCTTTGTTCTTATTCCGGAGAACACCCCACACTTCATTCGTGGATGGGCGAACCCAAACGATGAAACCACAATGTACACTGCTGGCATTGTGAAGGACTGGGGTTGGGCACATTACCATGACTGTGGGTGGTACGTGGACTGCCCGAGAGCTTCGATTCCCTGGGAGGAGAATGTCATGAGGAATCAGAACGAAAACGCAGATTCACTGGCCCCCCTGACAGATGAGGAGTTGCAGCAAAGAGCCTTGGCGCTACTGAATAAGAAAGAGCCTACAAAACCGGCCACCCCTTCTGACGGCAAGAAAAAAAAGAAGGGGAAACAGACAGTGGAGGCTACAGCGGCTGATGCGGGTACTGGGGCTGCTGGGGAAGCAGTGACAGACCCTCCTGACACAGCTGGGCCAGCTGGGGCTTCTGTTCATTTGGCTGTGCAACCTGCCCAGAAACAGCAGACACAGGTCGCCAACACATCCACCACTGTAGATCGGCGCAGTACACACATAGCAAAGAAACGCCCTTACGAAGCACGGCTGTGTGTGTCCAGGGTTGTGGGCCCGCACTTCCAGCGTAAAACGGCCAACGTGAGCTTCCTCCGTATGATGGAGTCAAGAAAGTCCACTTTCGTGGGTATGAAGTCACCTACATGGGACCATCTGTGCTCTTTCCTCACCCTGGTGAGCCCGCCGCATCTATCATACTCTGGTCATTTTTTATGCATTGTTGGGGGAGCGTAGGTGGTGCATTAAGATGTCGTCAACGACATCTTAATATGGGAGGTGCAACGATCACTGGTTTGGGTGTCTCCACTGCAATTTGTCTATCTCATACGATTGCCTGTCCTCATTTGAGGTGACCAGGACGCCATGTTGGGTGAATGGAGTGCAGCAGCCCTACGCGACAGATCTTGTCAGCCTTGACATCCCAGATGGGCTTCCAGTGCCTGATATCATTCCCACAGATGTGACTCCAGCCTGTAATGCTCATAATCCACTTTACTGGCAGTGGGCCTTCTCTTTCAGCAACAAGTTTCTGTCTGACGCGGGGTCGCTTTTGATTTTCCAGGGTGAGGACATGGCATCCCGCCGGTTGCTTCACAGCTACATGAAGTTGTCGGGGTTCAAAATCCGCAAAATTTGGACCTGTGTGAACACCCTGCCACTATCTAATGCAGAGTTTCCCGGACAGAAGGTGCTCGCCTGGGTTTTTTTGTGTGTTATTGTTTCGTGGAATTTCCCTTCACAACGTTTCTAACATTGGTGCTGCTGCAGACACTTGTGTTCAAGGCCATTTGTCTTGCTCAAATTCAGCCAGACACCACTCCTGCTCATGTTGGCCATTTTGACGTTTGGGAAGGGGAGCTTCACATAGACCCTGAATGCGACCCTTGTGCAATCCGATGTTATCCACAACTATCTTGCTGTGGACGCAATAGAGTTTCTTTCTTCTTTCTATATTGTCTGGACATGATCCCCCCATACATTGAAAAAAACTGGTGGCATTCCATGAAGAGGTGCTCGGGAGAAGTCACCCGCTTTCATGCAGACTTTGATTGAGACATGCAGCCGGCATGGTGGGAAAGTGGTGGACCTGTCCATGGGTACAGGTTGGTACCCAATCATATTCCATTGCTTGGGTGCACTTCTTTGCCTTCAGATTCTGCTTCTTACTTTGTTTCGTGGATTTGCACTGTTGCAGGGGCTTCCTTCCATGTATGCAAGTATGCAGGAAGGCATTTTTTTGGGATGGAGGGGGACGAGCATCTCTACTCTCAAGTCATCGCACCTCTGTCTGGGGGTTCATCGCATTCGACCCAGACTGAGAACATTGTTGTGGAGCAGGATCTGCAAAAGCCCGATGCTCTAGATGTTGATTCCGATTTCTCATGTGAGTAAGTGCTAGTTCAGTTGTGGCACTTCACTGACACGACGACGCATCCTTCCATTTCCATCTTTCCTGCACAAGTTGGGCCAGCAGAATGTATATGGACTTACATTGTTTGTTTGTGTGTACAGGAGCCCAAGGTCGTCACGGTTCCTCCCTTTCTTTGCAAACCCGCAATTTTTCCCAAGTCCGAAAGCAGATTTTAAATTGCCATGTTGTGCGGAGGCTGCAGCTTCGGAATTTAGTCTCTTCTCTTCTCCCCCTAGTTTGCTTTTGAACAGAGAGGGTTTTGTGCAAAGCAGGGCTAGTGTCTTCATAGACAGTTCTGCCATCGTTTTGGACGCCGACTCCAGTAGCACAGAATATTCTTTGTCGGAATGAATCTTCAGTTATTAAAAAATTAAGTTTGAAGCACCAAATGGCCTCTCCACCTTCTTTGCAACTGTGTGTCAGCAACTATGTCGAGTTCTGATTGTTGGTGAAAGGACAATCACAACCCTCACCAGTAGGCAGAAGATAGCTGGGGGGATTTAGCAACCACTACTCAAAAATGCATCTTAGTTTTGCATTCATCTACAAACGACATTCATCCATGTACCATTCGTCGAACATCCTTTCATCCCCCATTCATCCATCGTTCGTCCATAACGATGAATGATGTGTGCATGATAAACTTGACACAACCCGTAGTAATAGGTCCTCTTGGCCGAATAGGTGTCCGCGGTTATAGGTGAGCACATGCAGATTCGTGAGCATAATTCTGCTCACGGAATTTTCTGCTCATAAAATCTGCTCACAGTTTAGCAATCCCCCCCTAGGCCTAGATATCCCAAACATGAGGATCTCTAGATGCATAGGGGATTGCACTTGGGCTTCAATTTCAATTCTTTACAATAGCACATGCTACCCTAGATCTCCCAAACAAGAGGGTCTTTGATAGATAGGGGATTGCACTTGGACTTAGATGACATTGGACACTTGGGCCAACAGCACAGACTATTGGACACATATGGGTTTACACTTGGACTTAGATGACATTTGTCACTTGCATGGCCAACAGCACAGGCTACCCTAATAATAGTGAAAGAAGATAATATTCACTATTTAAAGTATATTCTTTGTCAAATTCCAACACGCACAAGGATATGTCAAACCACACCTATGAATTTTATATAGCTTGGTTGTAATGAGAGGTAATGAGGGGGTAATAACACGAATAGCATTTCTCACAAGGAGCAAACTAGCTTTGGATGAAATGGTTTATAAGAACTCTCCACCCTATCATAGAACACAACAAGTTATTCTCTTCTTAGCTCTTCTTATTTATACTCAAATCTATTATTTGAGATAACTATAGCATAATTGCATGCTAAAACAACTATTCTGATACTCTGCCTTTAGTCAGTGCTAGCTTAAGCTAATTGAGGCTACTTGAAGCTTATCCCTCTTAACTTTGACTTGTCAACACCGCTGTTATTACATGATTAAGCCTCAACTGCCACAGAAAAAGAGATATAAGTAATGTCATGAATATATGGAGTTGAGGTGAATTACAAACCGAAATAAATCAAGCATGCTAATTTTGGTTAGTCGACCTCTACAGTGGACATTCAAAAAAGTACATTGGAGTGTATTGATCAATGTTGGACCAATATATAGGGGGAGGGCTGGTAGATATTTGATACCAGACAAGTCTGGTATTGTTTGGGAAAATACATGGTCATATATACCAGTCTCCAGACCAAGTTGGCATCAGTTTTTTCATACCAGCCACAATACTAGTACTCCCCGGCCGTCTTCCTCATTTATTCTGGTATACATACTATACTAATTTATATGTACATATGCATACATACTTGTACTTCAAGATGGCTTTGGAATGATACCAGAGTTGATACCTCATACCAGCTGGTATTGTGGTCATGATACTCATATTCATACCAATATATGGAAAAAAAAATACATCCACCATAAAATAGACCAGACTGGTATGAAAGTTCTGTGATATGTCTGGTACCAGGACCAGACTGGTATGTAAAAACCATGATACCAGTCCAACACTAGTATTGATATCCATCATAAAGATGCTTTACTTGACAACCCGCATGTGGAAGAACCGATCATACAACAAATCAAACCATTTTGTGGAAATTGGTCATCTCGCGGGGCCAGCGAGGAACATTGAGGTCTTGCAAATGTTATTGAGAGCACATGCGAGCATCACCACCTGCTCCAAATCCTATTCCGGCACCTCCATGTGGCAACACTCCCTACCTGCACCCTCCAAAATGATAAATTTTCCCTGCTAATAAATCATTTGCAGTTATAATATTATTTGCTTCTTGCTCCTCAGTACAAATCTCAGAGGTTAAAATAGTACTGGAAGGAGTCAATGTAAGTGGATAAATGTGCTACCCACTCTGTTGCTCACCTGATAAGCAACTCTGCTTCATGCACGCATTGGGCCACAGATATTTATCTCCTCCCCTGTTCACACACAAACCATTTCATAAATAGACATGAAGAGGCTGTTTTATCATTTGATCATTGAGATGAGGGAGAAGCAAGCAAATTCAGTGTATAAGATCAGAAGTGGTATTGTCCACCTAGCAAATGAACTGCTATAAAGGGGGTCAGCCCAACAAGGCATGGTGTAAAAGGGCCTGACTGATGCCAGACGACGTAGAAATCTGTGTGGAACCTGGCATGATAGGATCCTTCATGAGGACTCATAAAGAAAAGGATATTAAGTTGCTACAAAAAGGAAAAGTTTGCCAACATTACCAAGAAATTTCCCAAGCTTACTTGTCTTTAACAAGCTTCCCAAGCAGCCTCTGTCTCTGTGTGTTGAGGTCCCCCATCAGATCAACCTTCACTCCAGCTTCCTGCAAGTATTGACAAACAAGAATGTTTGCCAGATAATCTGGGTATCACAGTGAAAACAGCAATGCAAATTATCACAAAACCAGCTGACTTTCCCAGTAAAATCTGAGTGAAGAAACCACAAATGTAGGAATGTATGAAAGAAAGAGCCACATAAGCGAAGAAGAGGAAAGACCTTTATTCCCCGACTGATGCGTAGTGCACCCTCCCCCACCCCATGACTGTTAGGGGTTTCATGAAGGGGTTCTGAGCAGGCTATCACCGCACTGCCACTCCCTTTCCTGTCTACATATGATACTTACTCATGCAGTGGTTCCTATGCTACTTTGTCACTGACTGGTCATGTCAATTTTGGTTCAGTTGGCCTCTCAGCCTGCCCTCCAGAAGTGTCTGGACTAAGTGGTGAGGTCTTATCCCACCATTTTTGAGTTGTTTTCTCTCAGACACTAGTCAGCTCAACCCCTCACCCTTCCTTTGTCTGCACTTGATGCAGCTATCTGTCCACAGACCCTGCCAAAGTGTGCATTTCCTGTCTTGCCAAGGTTGTCATGAATTAACGTTGTCATGAAATAACCTTGTGCACCTGCTAGTGAGCAGAGAGAGAGACGGATTGGCGGACGGGTCAGACACAAACCTCAAGTAATGCCAAACTTTCAGCAAAATTGAGGCGAAGAGTCTCTTGCAAATACTGCCATCCATCCATACAAGCTTTCCAGCATCAGCACATCTTGACACGCCAAGACACTCAATGGAAATTGTGAGGAACGTGAAGCCTCAAGGCTCAAAACTTGGGATCACTCAAAGGCTGCCTTTCCTGATATTGCAAGCCACATGGGTCATCCAAAAGCCTATGGTGTCTGGGATCCTCAGCGAAAGTGGCAAACTATACCTGAAGAGGCTCAAATGGATCCTATGCATCTATTGCCTGCAACTGCTTAGCACATTTTGCATTAATCCCATCAAATATGTCAAGATCCACACCAACTTGGCCCTTGGTAATAGGATCTCTCTCACTTTGTTGACACTTACCCTGTTACAGCTCCGGTCCTTCTCCAGGTCTATATGTCATACTTAGCTCCCCAATATTTCTTTGTCCCACTCACAAATGGCCATTTGCATAGGCAGCAGATCACAAGTCAGTGCCACTAAATTGGGAGGTGGAACTCGCCTGAGGAAACCAGAGGGACGGGTTCCTGCACGCTTATGCTGTATTGAGTTTATGTACCGATCTTAAGGTTCCCACAAATGAGGCCCTTCCAACCCAGTTACCAAATCCACATACATGACCGCCATGGCAGTATTGCCCCCCTCCCTCTCAGCAATAAAAACTCAGTGGCCTCTGTTGCCCAGCACACCTTATTCCTTTCTGCCTTTATGCCGCCAGAAAGTTAGATTAAGGGTGAGCAATGAACTTCGTTGTTTCTTAAATTTCAAGTATGAATTTGACAGATGCATTCACATGAATCTGGCAGCCACATCTTCACCTGATGCTCGCCCAATCCACCATGTTCCTGGTGTAATGTAATAACTTCATTACTCAATAGCAACATGACAATTGATATCCATCCATTGTCTCATTAATTGGTGACATAACTGCCATAAAGCAGACCACCTTGAATCTTGCCAAAACCTCTACAACCACACCTATCAATTAACCCTGATTGTCATCGCTTATCTTTTTCAACCCACTCATATTTGTGGTCTCAACCCTGCACAGCCAAAACCACTGCACACTGTTACTGATTGCTACAATAAGCAGCCCACAGATATACCAAATCCAGATTTTTTGCTACCACCTTCACACCCTCATAAACAAATACACTGGCAAAACAAGTCGCAAATGTTTTGACCGTCTGAATCCATACAAGTAGATGCTAGAGAACAGACTTGCAGAAGTGCTCCAGTACAAGCAGCAAATCTCGTCAAATGAGTCCTCGGAAAATAAGTGCTACAACTGTCCCTCATCCATTGTATCAGTCCAGTCCACACTGCCTACAGAAAAGCTAGTGAACACGCGATACAGACTTATAATCTAAAATATAACCACATGCCATCATTACCTTCAAATGCCCAAATTAACAACAACACCCCAAAGCCAGGCTGATGGGAGTGCAAGAGAACAGCTACAGATGTAGAGGCTCCCAATGTCATGTACTATACAATTTTTTCAAATGTGAGAGAGCTTGACATTTGTACTTATGCAATGCTGTTCATTCAAGCTCTTTGTGGAATACAGGATGTAAATTTGCCATCCGTCCTACTCATAACAAGATAGACCGACACTCGTCCACAAATGAACTGCACAAAGGGACAATGGGAATTCACACTTACGTGCTCCCAATAATGGCTAACTTTTGGAGTTGGGTTATATCATTGCCTCCTTGATTGTCTTCAATAAACACAGTGAGACTGCTCAATGGTCGTCATAGTCCACCCAGCGGGTGCCCCCATACAACGGCAGTACCAAGACCAACCAGGAAAAGATACCAATTAAATAAGCTCTGTAATCATTATGGAAGATCATCCTCACCCTACTACATAGCAGCCAAAAACATTTCAGCTAGAAAACCCCTAACTCTGCCACCTAAGTCAACAAACCCTATTGTATACAGTCCACAAGCCTATGGCAAACAGGTCTTATGAGTACATCCTATTGTGTACAGTGATAGAGATTAACACACAAAACTCCCACATTCTGGTGACACGACAAGATGTCTGCACCATTAAATTCTAGCTAGTACAAGGCATGCCTCAGTATAGTAACATGTTTACCTGCGTACATTCTGGAACTTGACATACTTGAGTGGCACAGGCTTTCCCTGTAAAACCATTTAGAAAAGAAAAAACGTGAACGCCACTTTCCTTTAGCAAACTGGAAGCAAATACAAAGCTGTCACAGTACATTTCAGGATAAATTATGCAGATAAAAAACCAGTGCCCTTGCCTCTTTACACAGCAAGCCAAACATGCTTGAACCAAACAGGGAGAACCACCCAGACACATACCTCGAGCTGTTCCAGGGACACTGAAACTGAATCACTGACAGGAAAATCGGCGACATTGCTGCAACCACATCAATCATATTCCCTCAAATTACGACACAAATGGATCTGGGGATACATTTGAGCTTTGAAATAGTTGTGGAAATCAGAAAGCCTGTCTTTAAATTCCCAACATCAGTAGGACCTGTCATTTGGCTGGGATCCTGGCACATTGGATGGTTTGCTAGAGAAACTTCTGTAAGGTGATGAATATTTCCTCTCTGTATTGCAAACTTGGATACAATTGCCCTGAGTTCAGGACCCCTCTTCTTGATAGTGGAAAGGCAACATCAGTGCTCTCGTAATGGGCACAGTGTATGGCAGCAATTGAGAGCACCTAAAATGGACACGTGAGCCATAAGCTCAAATCACATGTGTCCACACACTAACTCAAGCACACATCCAAAAACATCCAGATAGGAGGCACTAAAACCTACCTGAAACCCATATTTTGTCGGTTTACAAATAACTTCAATGTCCTTGGCCCTGCAATCAACGAATAATCCTCATACTCGAGCCCTTTCGCATACACACAATGCTTCGGACTGTGTGTTGCACAAATTCTCAAATGTAACACACCCCAGAGTATGCCACTTCTTTATATCAATGTGCAATATCATCACCGCAAGGTAGACACTCCTTTTCAAGACCACATCATTCACAAGGTTTTACAGGATCTTAGACTAATCTGTGCATTCTGTGCCGGTAGCTACTTTCAATGACTCGTCCTTCATAAAACACTTCATGAGTGCAACATCCACAGGATTCATGAGCAAACTCTCATCCTCAAAAGTAGTTTGTCATACTTTCCTCCACACTTATCCAACATAAACAGAATATCCTCACAGGAGTCCAATGGCACGGCTTCCAAGTTCATAGGAAGTACTCTGTAACCCTAGCATCAGAACCATATTGACCATCAGTAGTCTTCAATGGCTGTCTATATCTTTTGACAACTATATAGCCTGCAATTCCATTCAGAAGCTATCACCTGACCTTCTCACTGGTAAAGTCACTTGGACAAGGTGGTTGCTAACCACTTTTTCCTTATCATTGCAAAGAAGCAACTGCCCAATGCAGGCCATGGAAGTGACAACCAGGTGGTCAAGAGAGAAAGAGGCCAGGGATTCATGTCTTGTTTGCCGAAGGTAACTATCAATGAGTACCATTTATGATACACAGTGGCAACTCTGCCAATAGTCATCTCAACTCTACCCTAAATGACCACCGGAACTTCAGGCCTGTGCCTTCCCAGTCAGGACAAGAGGATGAACTCGGCACAGACATCACCAGCATCTGGAGAGACAGAGGCCAGGGAGGGACGTTTGCCATTGGTGAGTATCATTCACGGTACAACACTTATTAGAACAGAACTGTGCCAAACATCATCTCAAGGGTACAAATTCACTGGGTGACCACCAGAACTGAGGGACTTTGCCTTCACCACCAAGTACAAGAGGATGCACTCTACTTCGAGAACTCACCTGCGTCTGCCGGACCTTTGACAATCAAAGAGTGGAGCTTAACCACTTGATTGAAGGGAATGTAAAGCAACAACTGCTCATCCGCATCACTCTCCAGATGCAACCCATTGTCTTCCCTGTACCCCTGTGAAAGAATTCAACAGGCCTCTCAAGAGTTTTTTGCTTCCACTATTTGGCAGTGATATACCAGCATAATAAGAAGGGGACAAAGTGACGGAAAGGAATTTCAAAGAAATGTACCAGAATTCAAGTAGCTAGGACACTTGCATAGGTGGAGGCAGCATAGTGAAAGAGATTAACCTGCTTCAGGGCATTAACAAAGGTGTGGTTGGACTTCTCGTTTAAGCACTCCACAGATGACCAGTCAATGCATTCCACCAGATCCACCTTTTCATCCCCTTCCCCAACTTCATAAGCCTTCTTGCATCTACTTCACCTATTTGATCTTACACTATGGAGCCTGTCTAGAGATGTAGGTCGAACATTTTGCGGCTGGCAAAGAAACATGAAACATTGTCAAATTATAAATCTGTATATGTCAGACACAACTTGGAAACAACTCCAGATATGTATTGCAAGTTTTCAGGAACTCCGTCTCCCAGTCTACAAAGCATGAGAATGTGTTTTCCCTGTGCACGAGAAACTTCAAATTCAAAGGAGAGAGTATGTTATAATGTGATATAGTCGCACTACAGCATAGATACGTCTTCCTCTTAGCTGAGCATGCACAACCACCTTCCAATTTCCCCTTCTTGTTTTGTCATCGGAGAAGAAAACTTGCTCTATGTCTGAAGGCCGTGAAAAAGGCTCATCGAGGGGACGATGAGTAAGGTTGAGCCTATCTGCATTGACGCGCATGAAACCACAATCATCTTGCACTAATGTTGTGGAGGGCCCCACAAGATGTGGCTGGAACCACCCAGTGGTTGAGTGTATGTGCCTTGCCTGTGCATAACCTAGGTGATTTAGGGTTCAAAGTGTCCACCATTTAAACGCAGGCATAGTCTTGGGGATGAAGAGACTATAATTTATGCTTCCTCCGGGCGGAATCCCCTCTTTCCTTCTGTGATTAAATATGGAAATATCTCCATACTTACAATTAAAGGTGGGTAAGAAAGAAGTACTGAGAAGCTATCCTCTAGAGGATTTTCCGAAGAAAAAACCCGAAACTAACAGCAAAGTACAGAAAAACAAAGACAGAGAAAATGAACCAAAAGAAGCAAAGACACAAACAAAGCAACGAACACGGATTCACCTTGAACCAGTAAACTGAGAATTGCAGTATAGACTTGCAGTTGTGCCTGTCTCTCACCAATCCATGGACCAAGTAGGAAAACAACATAAGTGGTAGTGACAAGCCACCATCACTTCCGCACATAACTGTGCATCAAAAGCCAATTACACTCATCAGCCCCTCAGTTTGCAAGGGATAGTGGTAAAGTGACAAGGTAAGCTGACAGAGCGTGCACCTGGCCTCGCACTGTAGCCACTCCAGCTGCTGCTGCCGCCTCCATATCCACAACTACGCAGTCTGGATACGCACAAGAGCAGAGCGCAGTAAAGATGGATGCCAGACACGTACGCAGGGGCAGTTGATGCACATCACTGCACTGCGCTGCGACGCAGAAAGCCTAAACGCTGAATCCCCCACGCACGCGATATTACAGGTTCTGTGCAGGAGATGTTGCCACGTGTCCAAAGTGAACAGCCCAGATCTTCATCCACAGTCCTCGAGAAAGTTGAGAGTCATCTGCGCAGCGGGGGAGATGGCAGCGATTCTTCTGCACGCACAGGCCCGCTCCAGATGCAATTGCACAGACGCAACTGTCCCAAGCTAGCCTCGAGGCAGCTGTGCCCAGCAAGTTGAGCTGAATGAATTCCAAGCTGGTTTAATCTGGGTCCCTCCGACATCTGCTGGGCCGGGCTGATCACTTGCAGCCCGCCTTTTGCTCTGTTTCGTCAACCAGCCCGGGGCCAGGCTCACTACATGTCCATTAGTATATAACAACTGTGTAGCATCGATGTCTTCCCAGTCTACCACACTACTACTCTTCCACAGTCGGCTGCTAACCTTTGCTTTTTCTCTTTTTCTTTCATGCTCGGTGACGGTTATTGATCTTAATTCTACCGGCCGCGTTTGCAGAGGAATGCGCTAGCTGTACTCATCGTACGTAGTAATCCAGGTCAAGGTTCGTGGTGAGTTAAGGTATGTACATTACTACAACAATCCTTGCAAGATGTTTTCCTTCAGCTGAGTTTGAACTGAATTGCATATTACTGAAAGTGACATGGGTTGTTCCCCGGTTGTTCATGTGTAAGTCACCAATTATATTGTTATAGAAGGCTCTGCATGAGGTCGTTGAATGAGGTGGACGGTTGTGCTGTGATCGCATGCATGATCCGCTTTACGTCTGAATAGCTAAATTGTCTGTGTTGCAGTTATAAAAGTTTAAAGTTTTAACAACGTACTCCTGCCTGTTGCTTGCAGGTGCATAGTTTCCATGTTCCAATCGAAAATTTGTTTTCTATCTGTGCACGAAGGCCATCTGCAACCATGGCAGGTGGAGCTCCAACTGTTGGGTGAGCAACATTCCCACAGGCAGGAAGGTTTTGTTCCCACTTGCACTGGTGACTTCGCTATTTTTCCTGTGGGGCTTTGCTTATGGATTGTTGGATGTGCTGAACAAGCATTTTCAAGAGGTTCTTCACTTGAGCAAGGTCAAGTCCACCGGGCTGCAGGTGGCCTACTTTGGTGCATACATCGTGTTCCCGCCACTGTTTGGTCAACCAATCGTGCTGAAAATTGGATACAAAGTCTCAATTCTAACCGGCCTGATGCTCTATGTCGTTGGAGCTCTACTTTTCTGGCCGTGCGCTCAATACAAGACCTTCCCAGGCTTTGTTGTTGCAACGTTCGTCATTGCGTGTGGCTTATCAAGCCTTGAAGTTGCAGCGAACACCTACGTGACTGTCTTGGGGAGCCCAAAGACAGCCACATTTAGATTGAACTTTTCTCAATCTTCAACGGTTTGGGAAGCTTTATTGGGCCTATGATAGCATCAAAGTTTTTCCTTAGTGTCCAGCATTCAGGAGATCTCAATTCCGTTAAGTTCATCTATCTTGGAATCGCTTGCGGCGTCTTCACCGTGGCAGTTTTGTTCTTTTTTGCCAGCCTTCCTGAGATTTCAGATGACGACATGTCTGAGGAATCAGATCTTCCAGCGAAGCCGCTCATGAAACAGCCGCATTTTCTTGGTGGAGTGTTGGCACAATGGTTGTAAGTTGGTTCGCAGGTCACGGTGGCCACTTTCTTCATCAACTTGGCCAATGAAGATGGTATCAAATCCGATTCAAAAGCTTCCCAACTGCTCTCTTACTCTTTGATTCTCTTCACCGTCGGCCGTTTCTTCGCCACATTCCTTTTGAAGTTCTTCCAACCAAGGTACATTTTGGGAGCTTATGCTGCTCTATGCACCACATTGTGTGCGCTTTCCGCTGGACTGCATGGAGTCGGAGTACCATATGTGTTATAGTGCTCTTAATCTTCATGTCCTGCATGTACCCAACGATCTTCACGCTGGCGTTACAAGATCTAGGAGGGAACACCAAGAGAGCGGGGTCCTTTGTCGTCATGGGCGTCGGTGGTGATGGTGCCAATTTCCCTCCAATTCAAGGCGCTATTGCAGACAAAGCAAGCACCAAGATCAGCCAGATTGTTCCTACGTTGGGGTTCTCTTACCTCATTTTCTATCCTTTTCTCTTTGCCAAAGGCCCATCTCCTCATAGTGATGACCTTGAATCCAAGAATTACCTTGAATCCAACAGTTAGTTTTTGGAAGTTATTTGTAGCACTTGCAAGCTATCATATGTTCAAATACCTTGTGTTCTTTGTAAATAAACAAGCCTCAAACGCCAATTGGCTCTCTTGCTTTGCTTTGGCACAACTTAAGAGGAAGGTAAAACTACTAAGGGAGCATGATTCAGCACAACACAGCAATCAGCGTCTTGACATGGTGTAAGGTCCTTTGACCACATTTTCTCCAGTGACTTGCATGTCTCTGCAAAGTCTATCTCTACAAGAGAGCCAATAAGTTTGTACAGGTTTTCATCATTTTACACTTTTGATCTTGTTATGATCAATCACTGGAGACTGCTGCCAATGTACAATAATAAAGTTCTAGTCTAGGAAGTGGCAATTCATTCAAATTCTGGAATGTTATCACTATGTACCCCAACTCATTTGCCCAGTTCGGGAAGGTCAGGCAACCCGACACTGTGGGAAGAGCGAATAGCGTGGGGCCGCGGGAGGCTTGGAGAGGAGGGAAATGGCTCGACAGGGTGCGCCTGTGCGCCTAGGATAGCGCAGAAGTAGGAGGGTCAATGGGAGGGCGGTGGGCCCAAAACATGCGCAGAAGACACCTACATGCCTTTCTAGAGCTTTCCAAAAGCAGCCGGGTGAGGCCGTGGGCCCTTTCTAGAAGGTTCCACCACAGCCTTCAAAGACTATATAAGGAAGGTAAGGGGCATCAATCTATGAATTAAGACTATTTGTTTGTTTTATTTTGTTTTGTTTTGTCACGTTAAGATGTCCCAAACCACAAGGCCCCAGCCTTGGTGCTTGGTACCGTTGGAAAGCCCTCCACGAGGAGGGGTGCACGGGCTTGGTCTCACGATTTTTGGACTTGCGGTGTTTATGTCAAATTCCAAGTGCTTTTGGTCGTTGGAAATTCACAAAAAATAGCAAAAATGGCAAAGTGGGCATTCCCTGGACAGTGGTTGGAATCTGGTCGTAGGCTCTGTGGAAAAAAACTTACTTGGGCCTCGATATAGGAGACGCACTTGGATACATAGGAAATTGCACTAGATACATAGAAGGGCTTTGATGCTACATGGGAGATGCACTTGGATACATGAATAGAAGATTGCACCTGGATACATAGGAAATTACACTTGGTCGTAGATTTCAATTCTTCACATATAGGGCAAACGGCATAGGCTACACTAGAGGTCGCACTTGGGCCTCGACATAGGAGACGCATTGGGATACATAGAAGATCTTACACTTGGGCTTCGATGCCATTAGACACTTGGGCCAACGGCACAGGCTACCCTAGAGGTCGCATTTGGGCCTCGACATAGGAGACGCACTTAGACTTAGATGACACTGGACACTTGGGCCAACGGCACAGGCTACCCTCGACATAGGAGACGCATTTGCCTACATAGGAAATTGCACTTGGTCTTAGATTTCAATTCTTCACACATAAGCCAAAGGCGTAGGCTACACTCGAAGCTTGGGCCTCACAATAGAAGATGCACTGGGATACATATGAAAGTGCACTTGGTCTTGGATTTCAATTCTTCACACACATGGGCCAAAGGCACATGCTACCCTACGCACTTGGATACATAGAAGATCTTACACTTGGGCTTTAGATGACATTGGACACTTGGGCCATCGACACAGGCTACCCTAATAGATTTTATTACGTTCCTCCGGCCTCCCTTTGGTGGGCTCTGCAAGCAAGGCCCCCTTATAAAATAAAAATTGGAACTTGAACCATCATCTAATTAAAAATCTCTTACTATGCAACAACAATCGTGCCCAGTTATATTTCAAAGAGTGTACAGGGTGAGGGGCTTGTCACTTAATATGAACCTGGAAATCAATCCCACTCCTTGCCTTGTTGCTAGCAGCTGACAATGACAGCCTACATTTGTTCTAGGAAACACCCAACTCAACTTCTTACACTAGTTCATATGCTCGATTGCATCTGCTACTCTCTGTAATCCAAGAGGCATTCACCTTTTTGCCTCGATTGTCCCACCATTGACTGGGGTCAGAACTATTCATTCCACAGCTTCTCCTCATCTCTGTTATCTGATTCTGGATACTTTCATGTTGTCACATTGGCAGTACCATGTCAAAGTCACTCCAAACTATCAAAGATTCACTCAACCAGCTAACTTGCAGAATTCAACATGGAAATTTAGGGACGACTCTGATAACAGGGAAAAACAGGCTGAAATGTCTTGAGGAAGGTGCCTTCACTAGCAGTACCTTGTTCTATCATTTGTGCTGCTGCCGCTGCTGTTTCCACTTGACCATCTACTCCAACAGACTTCTTGTAGCTATTGATCCCTCAGCCTGAACCTGAACATGAATCTGGAACTCTATCCCTGGTCCATCAGCTATCCCTAGTCCTTCAGCTATCCCTGCCCGTGTACAAATCATGAATACATCCCTCAGCCTTGCTGCTAGCAGCTGACACTGACGGCGTGAAGTTCTTCCAGCAAACACCCCAACCCTACTTGTTATAGTAGTTCCACTTCCGCATTGCAACTGCTTCTCTCTGTAGTCGAACAAGCATTAGATTTATTCTAGGAAACACCCAACTCAGCTTATCACACTAGCTCCTATGCTGAATTGCGTCTGCTACTTTCTGTAATCTAATAGGCATTCACATTTTTGCCTCGGTTGTCCCACCATTGACTGGGGTTAGGAAAGTATTCATTCCACAACTTCTCCTCATCTTTGTTACCTGTTTTTCGATACTTTCCTGCTGTCACATTGGCAGTATCATGTCAAAGCCACTCCAAACTAGATTCACTCAACCAGCTAACTTGCAGAATTCAATTTAGGGCCGATTCTGATAAGAGGGAAAAACATGGTGAAATGTAGTAGTGCCTGATTTTATCAATTGTGCCGCTACTGCTGCGGCTTCCAGTTGACCATCTACCCATGTAGGTTTCTTGGCGCTATCCGTCCACAAGGAATCAAAAGTAATCTTGAGCTTGAAATCTGGCCCTCTTGGATGAATCTGGACCCAAACTCTATCCCTGCTCCTTCAACTATGCCTCTGCACAAATCATGCATACATCTTTGCTGCTAGCAGCTGACAATGACAGCCTACATTTCTTCTAGCAAACAACCCAACCATACTTACCACACTAGTTCCTATGCTGACTTGCGCTTCCGTGTTCATTCCAAAGCTTCTCCTCGTCTCTGTTATCTGTTTTTTGATATTTTCCTGATGCCACATTGTCGGTAACATGTCAAAATCACTCCAAAACCACCATAGATCCACCAACGAGTTAACTTGCAAGTTCAACATGAAAATTTAGGGACAACTCTGATAACAGGGAAAAACAGGCTGAAATGTGTTGAGAAAGGTGCCTTCATTAGCAGTGCCTTGTTCTATCAATTGTGCTGCTGCCGTTGTTGTTTCCACTTGACCTTCTTTCCACGCAGATTTCCTGTAGCTACTTGATCCACATGGAATCAGAAGTAATCTTGTGTTTGAGATTCGGCCTCTTACATGAATCTGGACCTCTATCCCTGGTCCTTCAGCTATTCCTGCCTGTGTACAAATCATGAATACATCATCAGCCTTGCTGCTAGCAGCTGACACTGACGGCATGAAGTTCTTCCAGCAAACAAATGAAACCCTAATGACGAGAGGAAAAAGGAAAAACAAACTGAAATAGGTTGTGGAAGAAACGATACACATACTTATCACCTTTCAGCTGATACTTATCACACACTGGTTCCTATGCTGACTTGTGCTTCCAACATGCATTCACCTTTTCGCACCAACGAGCTAATTACTTGCAGAATTCAACCTGAAAATTTATGGGCGACTCTGATAACAGGGAAAACAGGGAAATGTGTTGAAGAAGGTGCTCATAGGTCTCCAAAGCCTCCATCCAGTGCCTTTGTTGTGCATATCCTGCAATCATAGCATCCACAACACCACATCTCGTTCAGCCATACTGTTGAACACTCCCTTTGCATCCTCGATGCACCCATATTTTGCATACACGTCCACGAGAGTACTGTTCAGAATGACATTGGGTACAATTCGAGCTCTGACAATGTCACCATGGACCTCTTTGCCTTTTTCCATGGCTGCCAGGCTTGCACATGCATTGCAAATGCAATCAAATGTGATGTGGTTGGGCTTCACCCCTTCCGCCATCATTTGATCGTAGGTCTCCAAAGCCTCCTTGGACCGCGGCCTTGCTGTGCATACCCCGCAAGCATCGTGTTCCACGACACCACATCTTGTTCAGCCATACTGTTGAAACATCCCTTCCCAACTCAGCTTATTACACTAGTTCCTATACTGAATTGCGTCTGCTACTCTCCTGTAATCTAACAGGCATTCACCTTTTTGCCTCGGTGTCCCACCATTGACCGGGGTCAGAAAAGTATTCATTCCACAGCTTCTCCTAATCTCCGTTATGTGTTTTTGGATACTTTCTGTTGTCACAGTGGTAGTATCATGTCAAAGTCACTCGAAACTACATTCACTCAACCGGCTAACTTGCAGAATTCAACATGGAAATTTAGGGCCGATTCTGATAAGAGGGAAAACAGGGTGAAATGTGTTGAAGAAGGTGCCTTGACTACCAGTGCCTGATTTTATTAGTTGTACCACTGTTGCTGCGGCATCCAGATGACCATCTACCCATGCAGGTTTCTTGTAGCTATTGATCCACAGGGAATCACAAATAATCTTGTGCTTGAAATCTGGCCCTCTTGGATGAATCTGGACCCACTCTCTATCCCTGCTCCTTCAACTATCTCTGCCTCTGCACAAATCATGCACACATCATTGCCTTACTGCTAGTAGCTGACAATGACAGCCTAGATTTGTTCCAGCAAAACACCCTAACCCTACTTATCACACAAGTTCCTATGCTAGCAAAACACCCTAACCCTACTTATCACACAAGTTCCTATGCTGACTTGCGCTTCCAACAGGCATTCACCTTTTTGCACCAACGAGCTAACTTGCAAAATTCAACCTGAAAATTTAGGGACGACTCTGATAACAGGGAAAACAGGCTGAAATGTGTTCAAGAAGGTGCACATAGGTCTCCAAAGCCTCTATCCCGCGCCCTTGCTGTGCATATCCTGCAATCATCGCACTCCACGACACCACATCTCGTTCAGCCATACTGTTGAACACTCCCTTTGCATCCTCAATAGCACCCACATTTTGCATACATGTTCACAAGAGTACTGTTTAGAATGACATTGGGTACAATTCGAGCTCTGACAATGTCACCATGGACCTCTTTGCCATTTTCCAGGGCTGCCAAGCTTGCACATGCAATCAAATGTGATGTGGTCGGGCTTCACCCCTTCCGCCATCATTTGATCGTAGGTCTCCAAAGCCTCCTTCCCGCGGCCTTGCTGTGCCGCTTAGCAACCAATGGCGCAAAAAAAGAATAAATTATAAAAGAGCCTAAAAAATGATCTAGAAGAAATAATAAATAAATAAATATTTTGTCTCTTCGCCCTTGATTCTGTCTTTTAACCATCCTATCTTGTTTTTCCTTTGCGCGTTCATCGTTAATAGGGATCGTGGGAAGCCCACAAGCATCGCTCAGCCACACTGTTGCAAACTCCCTTCGCATCCTCGATGCACCCACATTTTGTATACATGTCCACGAGGGTATTGTTCAGAATGACGTTGGGTATAATTCCAGCTCTGATGATGTCAGGATGAACCTCTTTGCCCTTTTCCAGGGCTGCCAGGCTCGCACACGCATTGCATATACAAACGAACGTGACCATGTCTGGCTTTACCCCTTCCCGCATCATTTGGAAATAGGTCTCCAATGCCGCCATCATGCATCCATACTGGGGCATATCCCGCGATCATCACACTCCAGGACATGACATTTCGTTCAGCTATATTTCAAACACTCCCTTTGTATCCTCAATACTGCCACATTTGGTGTACACGCCCAGCCTTGAGCCTGTTAAAGGTATTCTCATTAGGTCGCGATCTTCTTAAGGACCACATGTGAAGAACATAGTCGCTGCACCACTGTCCACGAACTCTCAAAAATGTAAAAGCATAGCTCTGTTGCGGTGAGTGAGAAAGCGACGACAGACTCTTATATACATGGAAAACGATGAACCAACTTCAAAGATTACCTGCACTACACTATCCACAAACTCCATGTGCACGACTCCGCACGACTCAGGACTTAGCTAAACTGAAGAAGAAGAGGTCCATGACTCGTATATCCCATGTAGCAGTTTCCAACACTCTACATCCACTAATATTTTGCCACGTTTACAGGTGATGTCATGTCGATTATATGCTTCTAAAACAAAATTTCAAAGTTCACCGAATTTCATCCATTTTATCGACTCTTACTACACATAGACATTGTTTGGGCAAGCTACATTGGACACGTGTAGTCTTAAAGTCATGTAGTCATACATTGCAATGCCCACGTCACTCCCACAGTAGTTTTGGCCACGACTCGTAGTCGTATCAACCATCTTGATGCCTGTGGTCAACTATGTTTGACCGCAGATCGGTAGATGGAGGAGTCGCGCAGTCATCCTCACGACTTCTGGGTAGCTCCAACAATATTCACGACTGCCGATGGCATTTTGCAGTCAGATATGCCACGACTGCCAAAAGTGGCAGTCGTGAAAGTCATGATCTGTTGTAGTGTGTACCTGCCGACCCCAACAGTGCAACAGAGCTAGTATTGTACAATGGGGGACCTGTCGAGCCTCAGGTCGACTGGCCATATAGAGAGTGTATTGGTTGCTTGCAGTTTGCCAGTATTGGCACCAGGTTTGATATCAGCTACGCTGTTAGCAACGTAGCCAAATTCTGCAATCGGCCAACTGCAACGCATGTTGCAGCAGTGAAGCGCATCCTCAAATATCTCTGAGGCACAATCGGCTATAGACTCACATATGGAGTAGGGAAGACGTCGGATCTGAACCAACTCACGGTATATTGTGATGCAGACTACGCTGCCAATATCGATGATCACAAATCACAATCAGGATTTCTCCTCATGATGAATGGAGGAGCAGTAGCTTGGGGGTCTCGCAAGCAGACGTGCACTGCGGCCAGCACAACGGAATCGGAGTATGTTGCAGCTGCCCTTGTAGATAGGGCTTTTCCCAGTTTTATGGATTCCAGTGGTGGATATTGAGTTTCTCAGTGGTTTTGGCTCTAAGGACCACGGAACCCAAAAAAAACGCTTCAGTGGGTTGCAAGGAGAATCCGTCGAACGCATGAAGTGATCTGAATGCAATGTCTCCTGGCTAGTGTGCGATCCCCGCAGCTCCAGCCCACTAGATTGTTCAGCGACAATCAGTCGGCAATCCAACTCATACACAACCCGGTTTTCCACTAGTGAACCAAGCACATCAGCGTGAAGTATTACAAGACCCGAGATGCTCAACAGGAAGATGAAGTTAATCTCACGTATGTGAGTACGTAGAATCAGCTTGCGGACATCCTGACAAAGCCTTTGGCACGTGATCGCTTTCAGCGCCTGTGCTACCTTGCTGGACTCACACCTGCCCCAAATCTCTAGAGTAATGCACTGTGATGAAGTGGGAGTACTAATGTTTGGGTCACCTCAGTGCTGAGTGGGAGTATTGTAGAATATTCAACACTGTGTGACCCAGGCCAGGTAGACTAGCCGTAGCAAGAGAATGATTAGTCTAAGTGCAGGCTAGGCTAGTTCAAAGCAAGTGATCATGAGAGAAGTTTCCCGCCAAGACCAAAGTAGCCCGTCACTTACATAAGGGCAGCCTCTTCCTAGTATGAGCGTACTGTAGCAGTAGTTTGTACTGCTTGTCCGAGCTGTGTAGCAAGAGTGAGTGTGCCCTGTACCCAGAGCTTGGTACAGGGATTGTAACCCTTGTTGTTTAAGCATAATATATGCTTGGTTGCTTGCAAAGTTGTGTACGGGAGTAAAGCTAGTTTGAGGTGTATGTGAGTCTAAGTAACAGACTGGTGTTATCATTTAAAGTGTCATCTAATACCAAGTGCAATCTCCTATGTATGCAAGTGCGTCTCATATGTCGAGGCCCAAATGTGACCTCTAGGGTAGCCTCTGCCGTTGGCCCAAAGGTCCAATGTCATCTAAGTCCAAATGCATGTTTTTTCCACAGAGCCTATGCCATTTGGCCCATATGTGAAGAATTGAAGCTAAGACCAAGTGTAATTTCCTATGTATCCAAGTGCAATCTTCTATTCATGTATCCAAGTGCATCTCCCATGTAGAGCCCCCATTGTCCATTGTCATCTAGGCCCAAGTCCAATCTCCTATGTATCCAGTTCAATTTCCTATGTATCCAAGTGCGTCTCTTATGTCGAGGCCCAAGTGCAACCTTTAGGCCTTAGGGTAGCCTGTGCCATTGGCCCAAGTGTCCAATGTCATCTAAGTCATCTAAGTCTAATTAGTTTTTTTCCACAGAGCCTACGACCAGATTTGAGCCGGAGACCTTTCCCTTGATCTCTCTCATGTCGAGGCTCCAACCTGACTTTTCAGCGACCAAAAGTACTTGGAATTCCACATCTCCCACACCGCAGGTCCAAAGATCATGAGACCAAGCCCGTGCACCCCTCCTCGTCGAGGGCTTTCCAACGGTACCAAGCACCAGCGCATCTCAACGTGACAAAACAAAACAAACGTCTCACTTCATATATTGACTAGGGTAGACAACCAGCATGTAGCCCAGTGGTAATGGGCACATACCACGTTGGATGTGGTTGTGGGTTCAAACCACGGTCTGGTGTGTCATGAAGGTGTCCACCTTTCAGATGGAAGGCAGTAGCCCTTGTGGTGAAGTGACACCATAAGTTACGCTTCCTTCGGGAGGCGTTATATATATATATATATATATGACTAGGGTAGCCTGTGCCGTTGGCCCAAGTGTCCAGGGTCATCTAAGTCCAAGTGCAATCCCCTATGCATCAAAGCGCGTCTCCTATGTCAAGGCCAAATGCAACCTCTAGGGTAGCCTTTGTCGTTGGCCCAAATGTCTAATGTCATCTAAGTACTACGACCAGATTTGAACCGGAGACCTTTCCCTTGATATCTCTCCTGCCGAGGCTCCAACCATTGTCCCAGGAATGCCCACTTTAACATTTTTGCTATTTTTTGTGAATTTCCAACGACCAAAAGTAGCCTATGCCGTTGACCCAAGTGTCCAGTGTCATCTAAGTCCAAGTGCAATCCCCTATGTATCTAGAGACCCTATGTATTCAAGTAGCGTCTCCTATGTCAAGGCCCATGTGCGAAGAATTGAAATCTAAGCCCAAATGCAATTTCTTATGTATCCAAGTGGGTCTCCTATGTCGAGGCCCAAATGCGACCTCTAGTAGCCTATGCCGTTGGCCCATGTGTGAAGAATTGAAATCTAAGCCCAAATGCAATCTTCTATTCATGTATCCAAGTGCATCTCCCATGTATAGGCCCAAGTGTCTAAGTCCAAGTGCGATCCCATATCTAATCATTTTTTTTTTTCCAGAGAGCCTACGACCAGATTTGAACCGGAGACCTTTCCCTTGATATCTCTCCCGTTGAGGCTCCAACCATTGTCCGAGGAATGTCCACTTTGCTATTTTTGCTATTTTTCGGGAATTTCCAACGACCCAAAGTACTTGAAATTCCACATCTCCCACACCGCGGGTCCAAAAATCATGAGACCAAGCCGGTGCACCCCTCCTCGTCGAGGACTTTCCAACGGGACCAAGCACCAGTGCTAGGGCCCCGCGGTTTGGGACATCTCAACGCTACAAAACAAAACAAAACAAACAAACAAAACAAACAAACAAAACAAGCATGATTACTACAAAGGCAGTGATAGGTGAAGGACCAGGGATAGAGTGTGGATCCAGATTCATCCAAGAGGGGCAGATTTCAAGCACAAGATTACTTGTGATGAATTCTGTAAGTTAGCTCGTTGGGTGGATCTGTGGTGGTTTGGGGTGACTTTGACAAGTTTCTGACGATGTGGCAGCTGGAAAGTATCCAAAAACAGATAACAGAGTTGAGGAGATCAAGCGGTGGAATGACACTTTTCCAAGAGGGCCGGGCCGGGCAGATTTTACGCAAAGCATTGGATTGCACTGGTTATTTGTAAATAGAGTCCTTGATTCTAGTAGTACTAGAAGTGTAGTATTGCTACAACACTTCGGCCCATGTGTGGGCTTGCTTATTTTTCGCTTCAAGTAGCAATTGAGGCTTGCATTTTTGGACCTTGGAGCCTTTGAGGTGTCCATTGAGACATTTCTCTCATTTGGATTTTGGTAATGTGATTTACAGGGCTTCTATAGCTATGTATTTTTATTCTCCTTGTGTATACGTTGCCATATGCAAAACAAAATACTTGGTTCCATTCTATAATGAAGAATTTAAAAAAAAGAATTTATATTATATAATCAATTTATATTTTAAGAGAAATTATTAAATAAAAATAAATACTGCTAGTTATTTGAAAAAACCTTTTGATGACACGTGTCAATCATAACACGTGTTATCTCGGGAGTCGCTGCCCAAAGTCATACAGCAGGCGATCCCATCATCTACCCAGATGGTAAGTATGAGCTTGGGGTTGAGTTTGTTCACGTAGACACAAACATCTGCATTTGGCACAATGGGGTTTTTATTGATCCACATGAATTGCATTTGAAGCACGTCTACAGTGCTGATTGTGCAAACAAATCTTTAGCCCTGTGCCTTCTGAATACAAGTCACGTTGTCAATGGGACTTCGACTGCTCTGAAAACTAGCTCATGAGTCATCGGGCTCCTCCAGGTAAACTGGATTACAGCCGTTGTACCGCCCATGTTGATGTTCACCACAATGTCGTGCCCTTCAATCATACCACCATCGAATATGGAAAGCTTCACGTTTTCATCATCCACACCAATGCGAATGTCCCCATACAATGGAGAAGAGGAGCGCACTCCTTCAGGAGTATACGTCTCTCCGATGGAGTCCACCCACGTCCACTGGCAGCAGTTCCACCGCAACAGCATAGCAGTGCGCATTCTTCTGTATGGGTGCCCGTTGTAGCTGGGAAAATCAGAATCAAGGATGCGCAGGAGCCACGGACTCCTCAGACCAAGATCGTCACCCTGCTCGAAGGCGTAGTGGCCTAGGATATACTCAAAAGCGGACAATGTTTCCACATTCGAACCAGTATCTTCTGTGTAAACTGTGTACCAGATAACGATGTCTCCCGATGTTGCCGAATACATTGCATAATCAAAGCCTCCATAAGGGCAGTCATCCCAGTTCCAGAGGCACGGCATCCTTGCAAAGGAGGACCTGAGGACGTCTTTGATGCCGATGACAATGACCTTGCGGACAGCAACGAAGCCCTTAGATTTTCGCAATGATGAGAAGCGGAAGAGCAGTGCGAGCTCCAATAATGGAGCAGCTGGGTCCCACATACCCACCAATCATCGTGTAACGTGTTCATCACGCCAGCGGTGGATGAACCGATACCTCTTTCTCATCCACGAGGTATAGTTTGAAATCTGCAACCGAAGTCCATCCCCCGGATGGAAATTCGGCGCGGCATTTACATCAAAGTGGGGATGGACTTTGTCGTCTCGAGTGGCTATAGGCCCACCTGGCACTTACTGCCAAAAAGATCATAGTCTTGCAGAAACTGATCAAACTTCTTATTCCAGACTCTAGGTGACTGCTTCAGGCCATACAAAGCCTTCTGAAGCCTGCACACAAGTCCTGGTGATGATGAATCCTGGAATCCCCCTGGCTAGTCCATATAGATGACCTCCTCAATCTCTCCGTACAAGAAGGCCGTGCGTACATCAAACTGCACAATATTTAGATCCTCTACTACCACAATTGAGAGAATGGCCCGAATCGAGTCGAACTTTACAACCGGGCTAAATGTCTTTTTGTAGTCCAGGCCTTCACGTTGTGTGAAGCCTTTCGCACATAGCCTCGCCTTATACCTGTCGACAGAGCCATCCGCCGCCATTTTCAGTTTGAAGACCCATTTGCACTTCACAGTCTTTGGATCAGCTAGTAGTGCTTCCATCCTCCACATACCGTTCTCCATGAGAGAACCATACTCATCACGCATTGCTGGGAGCCACTCCTCCTTCTGAAGAGATGCCATTGCCTCTTCATACGAATTTGGCTCAATGGGAGTATCATCCATCTTGGCCATGCATGCATACGAGTTCCTGTTAACAGGATATATCCACTCTCCAAGTCGAACTGGAGGGTTGCATTGCCTTGGCTGCATCGCTGGCGCAGGTGCTTCTTTGCTTGGCTGGACCGGAGCCTCCACTGCTAATGTACTTTGGATTTGCTACCAATGGCTTCAGAGTCTCGGACTTCATCTGAAATGTTGACCACACCCAGGTTATCCTCACTTGATTCACTGACCTCAGTATCGGTGTTGTGAATTTGCACCCCCTCTCCACTGCTGATCAGATTCTCTCCGCTGAGAAAAACTGGGCTGCGCGCACTAGAAGCATTCGTGTCATTTACCACTAGGGTAACGACTCATTTTGAGTCATAAAAGTCAAAAAACTGGGATCGACTGGAAGTTACAACAGACTAGTTACAACAGACGTGGTAGTTGGGTTGGACATCCAATGATTGGAGTGGTAAAAGACGCAGACGCACGAACAACTGCTCAGCGATTAATGCGATTAATGCTGAAGAACCACGTGGCGTAACCAGGCGGGCCGCCCGTGTGTCTGACCTTTTGGGCTGACTTTGACTTTTCCCTCCGGATGAGTGGACCGACTCACTGAAGCACGGTGACACATGGACGCGGACGTGGACGACGATGTGGATGCCGACGTGGCGGCGCCACGACGAGCACCACTGCTGCCATGTGGCCACGGGCCCGGGGCGCCACGTGGTAGTAGACCACATAACTTGCAGTGCTACATGCCCAGTGGCAATTGCGACTGCGGAAGTTGGCGCAACCACTGCTTTACTACTTTACATGAAGTGCTCAAAATTATTTGAACAATCACTCATAGTGATTCATGCTTTGGAGTTTTGGTGTTTGTAGTGAGTCGACTAGTAATGCCATACAAGAGAACTAATCATGCATTAGAAATGCACAAACGATGAAAGACATGCCATGAAACAAAATGAAATGAAAATGAATTAAATGAAACAAAATGTTACTTTATTACATCTGCGGAAAGCTCAAAGAGCTTATGGGACAAAATGAAAAACACAAAGTAAAAAAGCAGCCCAAAAGCTACTGCTGCTCTGGGGATTGCCTAAGGGTCAAGGCCTCGTGCAAGTCAAGTAGTTCTGATCCTCATAATGCAAGACTTCAGCGAGTTCCACGGAATAGACCATCTACCCATGGAGGTTTCTTGTAGTTATTGATCCACAGGGAATCATAGGTAAATCTTGTGCTTGAAATTTGGCCCTCTAGGATGAATCTGGACCACACTCTATCCCTGCTCCTTCAGCTATCCATGCCCCTGCACAAATCATGCATTCATCCTTGCCTTGCTGCTAGTAGCTGACAATGACAACCTACATTTGTTCTAGGAAACACCCAACTCAGCTTATCACACTAGTTCCTATGCTCAATTGCGTCTGCTACTCTCTGAAATGTAGCAGGCATTCACCTTTTTGCCTTGGTTGTCCCATCATTGACTGGGGGCAGAAAAGTATTCATTCCACAGCTTCTCCTCATGTCTGTTACTTGTTTTTTGATACTTTCCTATTGTCACATCAAAGTCACTCCAAACTAGATTCACTCAACCAGTTAACTTGCATAATTCAACATGGAAATTTTGGACCGATTCTAATAAGAGGGAAAAACAGGGTGAAATGTGCTGAAGAAGATGCCTTCATTAACAATGTCTGATTTTATCAATTGTGCCGTTGCTGCCAGTTGACCATCTACCCATGCAGGTTTCTTGTAGCTTCATAGTTAATCTAGAACTTGAAGTCTGGCCCTCTTGGGTGAATCTGCACCCACACTCTATCCTTGCTCCTTCAACTATCCATGCCTCGCACGAATCATGCATACAACCTTGCCTTGTTGCTAGCAGTTGACGATGACAGCCTAGACTTGTTCTAGGAAGCACCCAACTCAACTTATCACACTAGTTCCTACGCTCAATTGCATCTGCTACTCTCTATAATCCAACAAACATTCACCTTCTTGCCTCGATTGTCCCACCATTGACTGGGGTCAGAAAAATATTCATTCCACAACTTCTCCTCGTCTGTGTTACCTGTTTCTGATACTTTCCTGTTGTCACATTGGCAGAATCATGTCAAAGTCACTCTAAACTATCAAAGCTTCACTCAACCAGCTAACTTGCAGAATTCAGACATGAATAATTAGGGGCGATTCTGATAAGAGGGGAAAACAAGGTGAAATTGAAGAAGGTGCCTTCATTAGCAGTCATTACACTCTATCCTTCGCTCAGCCATATTGTTGAACACTCCCTGTCCACAAGGGTATTGTTCAGAATGACATCTGCCACAATTCCAGCTTTGACGATGCAACCATGGACCTCTTTGCCCTTCCCCAGCAGGCTCGCACATGCACTACAAACGCAAACAACTGGTTGTGGCAAACTGGGAGCAATATGTGTCAGAAGAAACCACTTATACAAATCTACAGCTTACAGGCTGTCTCTATCCTCAAAATTGGCAGCACATCACCCGCTGCTATGACATATATTGCCCTAACTGCCATCCCCCCTCTGGCCCTAGAAACCTGGGTATCCATTTGCCAAGAAGAGCTACAATCTGTGTTTCTGGATTGAGTATCCCTAACCCCCCTTTTTTTTGGGTAAACAGATTTGAGCCCAGGCTACAAGCGGTCGTTTGTTTTGGTTTGAGGTCTCGGATCCCCAGACAAAGTTCCTAAGCAGACGCTTGATTTCCTGAATCTGTTTAGAGCTTGGGCGCCAGGAAGAAGCATAATACCATAATCCAGCTGAATGAATCTGATTAGCAACAAGGGCTCTTCCTGTAATTGAGAGATGTTTTGAACCCCAGTAAGTCAGTTTCCTCTTCAAGTTGGTCATTGTGGCAGCAAAAATCTGTTGGTCTGTTAGTCCAATTCCATATGTGTAGCCCAGTAGTGTGGTGGTCTCCCCAGGTTTGAGCCACCTTAGCCCTTGATCCATTCCCCATGAGGGCGGGGATCCCATTGTGGATTTTGAGAGGTCACCTACCAGTAAACCTAAAGTCTTATTCCAGTTTACTTTGAATCCAGATGCTGCACAAAACTTGTTCAAGGTAAACCCTGCCTGGTCCAAGTTTTCCGTGGTGGCTTGCAGCATTAAAAAGGTATCATCAACAAACATCGAGTCTACCAAGAAATTGTACTGCCTGGTAATGTAGTTAGTGACCCTGTGGCCCTTTATAAACTGATTTTGCTGTAGCATATAGCCTAGTGTATCTGCTACCACCAGAAACATGAAAGGTGAGAGGGGACACCCTTGCCTCACTGAACACTGCAGAGGGAACGAAGCTGATAAATGGCCATTGATTGAGTCTCTGCTAGATGCATCGGTGAGTAATATCCTGACCCATTTGCAAAAGGATTGGGGAAAACCCAATTTGGCCAAGGCTGCCAGCAGGTATGACCATTCAACACGATCGAAAGCCTTCTCAAAGTCTAAAAAGAGGAGGGCAATAGCTTGGTTTGTTCTAGGAGCGAAGTCTGGAATTTCCTGGGCTAGAAGGAGGTTATCCAATATGTATCTACCCTTGATAAACCCTGTTTGATTTGGCCTAATTATAGTTGGAAGGAGAGGCTGCAATCTAAGGGCCAGTGCCTTCGCCACTATCTTGTAAGCTACATTGAGGAGGGTTATGGGCCGATAATTGGATATGTTTGTTCTATCACCCTTTTTATAGAGTAAGGTTATAACTCCTTGTGTCATAATGGGGGGCATGTGTCCCCGTTGAAACAAGTGGTTTGCCATTGCAGTGAAATCCCTTGAGATTTTCGGCCACAACGCTTTGTAAAATTCTACTGATAAACCATCTATGCCCGGAGATTTGTTGTTCTGTAGTTTGGATAATGCTTCACCCAGCTCTATATCTATGAACTCTCCTTCTAATTGTGAAGCCAACTCGTGGGACAGCAGGGTAGGGGTGTGTATCAAACAGGATGTTTGTTCTTCTGTTGGTTGCAGGGTGTCGAGGTCACTATGAAAAAGATTATGGAAGTGCCTGCCAGCCAGCTTGGCCATGGCCTTTGGTGTAGAAGTTGAAGTGCCTGATGGCTATTCAACAAGCTCAGAAATTGTTTGAGAGACACGTCTCAATCTTGTTTTGTCGAAAAAATATTTATTCATTTTTTCTCCTTTTGTGGACCAGTTGACACCCGCCTGCAATTTCCACTTCATCTCCTGGATTTTGTGATGAATGTCAAGGTTGTTTCTGGCTTGGACATATGTACGGTAAGTGTCTTCATCACAGTGAGTGGAGTCTATTTTTGATTGACAGACTTTGAGGCATTTATTCCTCTTTCCGATGCTTGCTAGTTCCTGACTCATCCTCTGACTTTCAATATTGACAGCCTTCAGCTTGGCCAGGAAGAGATGTGTAGGGTCCAGGAGGTCATTTCCCGCCTTAGTCCAAGCCCTTAGTAGGCCTTGCTTGAAGCTTGGCAACTTAAGGAGGAGGTTATTTATTTTGTAAAGGCCTCTACCCCTTCTGTAAGAGTCCGGTAGGGTTATGGAGTGGGTAATTGGTGCATGGTCAAAGCATTAGGGTATTGGTTCTTGAGGGGCTCTCTTGAGGGGCTCTCTTAGCATATTGAACTAGGTCAAGGGAAAGGTAAGCCTTATCAAGACGAGCCATACTTAGATCTGCAAGAAAACGGTTGTTGGACCAGGTAAAGGTGATGTTTGATGACTGTCCAAAGATTGGCACTGCTTCTGTGAGGTTGTGTGTTTGCATGCAGTTGAACCACTGGTCCATTTCTTCTGGGTTTGAGGTAAATAACCCCACGCCTCTTCTATCCTCTTGTATCTCCACCATATTAAAATCTCCGGACACTATCCAACTATCTATTGAAGGACGTTGTTCCCTCATTTTTGTGTTGAGAGTGTTCCAAAATTCTGCTCTGTCAGTAGAATTGTTGGGTGCATAGATATTCACCAGCCCAATCGGACCTATTGAGTTGGGTAGGGATAAGGCACAAAATTGCAATCTTCCGGGGAGCCAGATGTCCTGCGTAGTGAGGAATGGTTGAATGGTAGGTGAAAGAAGTATTGCAGTACCTCCTTTCGTTCCCGTGGAAGTGGGTTTCCATAAGGAGTTGGCTGATGGCCATAGATAATCAGAGAGGCTATCTATTTTTCCTCGATCTAGTTTATGCTCCTGTAGAAATATGATGGAATGATTTGCAAGGAAGGGAGTCAGCCAGGTTTTAATTTTCAGCATTTTAAGAGAAGTTGGGTCTGCTCCCAACCCTCTTATATTCCATGAATGGAGGTTAACGATCATTGGCAGGTCATGGTAGGCTGAGGCTGACAGTCTCATTTGATAGCCTCGAAGTGTGGTAGAAGATTTTAACCCTACTGTCTCTTGGTCGCAGGGAATTTTTCCAAACATAATTGTCCGGGGGCTTATGAGTTTTGTTCTCGATGAGTATGAAAACCCCTCTTGGTTTTGTGTTTTTTGGTAGCTCATGGGATGAAGGGAATTGTTCTATAGACACTGTGGAGATGGTTACAGATAAAACCGAGGCTTCAGCCGGGAAGAACACCGCGTTGAAAAGATCGTTAAAACCAGGGTATCTCTCACTGATTGAGCCATCGGAGGGAAGAGCCCCAGAGGGTATGTTTTCTGGCAAATCAAACACTGGTAGCCTATGTCTGACCTGCTTCCCCCCCACGTATTTCCCTTTCTCGCATAACATCCAGCATCTAGCAGGGTTCCCAGATAAAACCTGATAAATGAAACAGGATGAGAGAGAGGATGGTACCTTGCTTGGGGAAGGTGGAGAGGAGGGAGTTAAGACATTGGGTGGAGAAGTCACTTGAGAGTTTGGCAGCGAATTAGCCTGGGTTGTGTCAATGATTGTTGGGGAGGATACTTGTTTGGCTCCTATCACCGAGTCCATCATGTTGTGATTCCCCTCTCGCGTCGAAGATTCCACCTGGGAGTCTGAGGAAGAGTGAGAGTGATATGTCCGCCTGGTGCCATTAATATGATCTCTTGTCCTTTGAACCTCCATTCTGTAATTTTCCCCATCCACCTCAGAGTCCAAGTGGGCTCCCATCAACTGAAACCCATTTATCACGGTATCCTGGTTTCGAATTTGCAAACTGTGACTCCCTCTGGGGGGCTAAGAGCAGATCCTCATAAGTCCAAATAGCCTCGATTGGTGGAGGAGAGGCATATATTTCTGCATCCTCCATGAGAGCTAGAATGTGAGTTGAAGGTTTGACACTAAGTCCAGGATAGTCTTCCAGATATGCCCCCCATAAGATTTTGGTGAGGGGTGAAAGTGAAGCATGTGGCTAACACACTCCTAGTCATGTCTGTAATGTGGATGTAATTGCCGTGTCGGCTTCATTCCAGGCAGCCTCTTGGGACAGTAGTAAATTGGAGTCAGAGAGTATGGGGGATATTTTGTGGATGAAATAAGAGGAGGCTGAGTGGAAGTGTTGTTGGAAGGCCTTGATGTTAGTTGTAGGTATGGGTGAAAGTATACGGGGCTTGGGCGGTGAGGTGTGCACATCCGGAATGGGCCGGAAGGGGATGAGGGAGGGGGGGAGAGAGACAGAGATTGGGTAGTGATTAGAGTTGTATAAACTATTAAGGTGAATGTGACTCAAGAGGTAGGGTGGGATAGTATTGCTAGTTTTGAGGTAGAACCCGTCCAATAGGCTTAAGGAAGAGTAGTTAAGGCCTCCTTGTCGGGAGTAGTGATGGTCCGCTGGGATGTATCTTAGGTCTAGTTGATGGGTGAATCGAGCCCATTCGTGGTCCTCAGAGGATGGTGGTTTGTGGGTACCATTGTGGGAGTGCCCCAGTAGGGCGATGTCTCTGTTAAAGTCATGACATGATGGTGTTGGTTATCTGGATGGGTAATTGTTTGGGAGATATCATGTAGTATGTCTGTTATGAGGGGGAGGTCCTCGGGGTGTGAGGGCATGTATAGATGTATCAAAGTGATAGGGCAAAGTGTTGGGGAGTGTGACCGAAGGGAGATAGGTATCGTGAGTTTTGTGGTGGTGCTGGGAGAGTGGTGTGTGCATAGAATACCTAGTGCAACGCTCCCCTGGTGGGTTTGTATGGGGCAGAGCGACGAGATAGGCATTGCTGGGCAGTTAGAGGAAAACCATACAGTAGGTAATAGTCCAATAGAAGCTTATTTATGTAGGAGCTGCTCGTATTGATTGTAGATAACTTGGTTTCTTGGAGGAGGAAAATATGTGGTTTAGAGGAGTTGGTGAGGAGAGTGAGAAGACTTTGTACTATACTCGTAGCGAGGGATCCTACATTCCAAGAAGTAATAGTTAGTGCACAAGTGTGGATGTCCGGGGTGGCAGGGGTAGGGTTGGAAGAGGGTGTGACCAATGACGCTTCCGTGGTTTGGGTTGCCGAGGTCAGAGGATTGTATCCAGGTATCGGACTAACTGCGGCGAGTGTAGAGTTGAGGATGTCAGTGGAGAGGAAGGGGAATTTGTGGGTGGCCTCAGTAAGGTCGGTAACAGGAGCGGTTATGGTAGCGAGATGGTCGCCTAGGATTTTATGTATAGCACCTGGTTGGGATTGCAACAGATTGAGGGATTCGTGGAGTGAGGACAGAAGGTGAGGTTGGGCTAAGTAGTTGTGCGGGTGCGGTGGCAGCCTTTTTAGTTGTAGGAGGAGGGGGCGTAGTTGGGAGGTGGAGTGGGAGTAGAGGAATCCATTACAGACTTCTGGTAGGGGTGAGATGATGATTATAAGGGAGAAGAGAAAATGGGGTTGTGGGAAGGATTTGAGTTTTTGTAGTGCTTTAGAAAGTGTCAAGTAATGGCTAGGGGGGAGCCCGAAGGTGGTGATGATTTGTGTGGGTGTGCGGGCGGCGGAAGGGTGTGGCGGGAAGAAGGCGTGAAGTGGTCACCAATGTGTCTATAGTTATGCATGAGCGACAAGGTGTCCGGTTGGAAGTATAATGAGTATCTGTCTTGCGCGTCGGCGGGGAGATTTTGAATATGTCGTTAATGGGTGTAGGCCCAAGGTTAGGGTGTATATCACCGCAACGGAGTAATGTTAGGTATAGGCATGCATTCATATATGACTGAAGTGACGTGGGAGGGTGATGGTAGGAGTGTTTAGATTTGTCAAGATAAATATGGTATCGACCATGCGGGCTACGTGTGTGGAGAGGCGGTCGGTCCATGTAGTGCCACGCCCGGGGGTGGGGGAAGTTGATGGGGGGTGGAGAGAGTGTATGGGTCGCGGACTGCAGGAAGGGGTGAGGGCTGGTGCCGCGTGTGGGGACGAGGCAGCTAGGTGGGCTGTAGTGGGGATAATGTGGAGGGGGTGTTGGAGAGATACGCAGTGCTTGCAGAGGAGCAGGTTGGCAGTGGGTGGTGAGGTAGGTATTGGGGAGTCGTGATGTTGGTGCCGAGGGTGGGTAATTAATGTGAGAGCTATGCTGAGTTATATAGTGAGGGGCGGCGTGTGGAGTGGTAATTGAACTGGCATATGATATGCGTAGGGGAGTGACAGTTGGTGGGTGATTTTTATAGGGGTTGGTTTCGTGGAATTGACATAAATAGGCTATGGGCTGATTTTCATTTTTGGGCCCTGACGTGAGAATATAACTGTGATGAACGATGGTTGTGTCAAGATCCAATGTATGTAGCAACCTGAAACATAGATGAGGGAGGCGTGCGAGATCAGCCTTGTGCGGTGTGTGTGTTTGGGTAATAGTAGTGGGAGGTAGGAGGCACGGAAATAGGGTCATATGAAGTTGGAATGTGGCACCAGTGGACTCGTCATAGCAATGAAATGCAACATTTTATTGGAAATTTTGTGGCAAGCCACATCTATACAAGTGTGTCCTAACCGTCATAGCCGGAATGGGCACTACTCTCCTACACCCTCCGAGGAACTTGCCCCACCTTCCTCCTCATCCCCCTCATCCCCCCCATCCTCCGAGCTCTGTGATGCATCAGTTCCACTATGCCTCTCAAAAATTCCGTCCTCTCCTTGGGGGACTGTCCACCTCACCTCCTGGGAATCTTCTGCCTCTTCTCCCCCACTTTCCTCGGCAGAATCCAAGACAAATCTACGAGCCTGACGGGCTCTCATAGCTGCTGCCTCCTCCCTCATCTTCATTTTCTTGAGGCTTGCCTCGTCTAAAATCTGCTGTACACGACTAAGTTCGGAAGACCTCCTAATGGACACCGAAGCAAGCCGGGCAGCATAAGTAGGAAGGATGTAGTCCCTTTCTGGACTAGGCATGAAATCCCCCCTCGCAAAAAAAGGCACGTTCCTCCTGCCCATGAACTGCGGTGTAGACGTCCCTCCTGCAGTACTTGGCATCCTGCAGTAAGAACAAATCCACTTTAAGAATGTCAATACCAGCAGAAGCAAAAAAAGGTCTTTCAATGAAATAAGAGAGCGAAGGGAGGTGCCTCACAAAATCAGGAGGCAACTTACAATGCGACCACTCACTCGTAAACCGGGGGCTCCTCGGCCTCGATCCCAACGTACCTCCCCTTGCTCCTTGTCGGATTCTTCCTCATCCTCCGAGGTTGCCTCTTCCTCTTTCGGTAGACATTCAGCCGCTGCAAGTTTGGAGTTGTGGAGGGCAGTATCTGGCTCGAAGGCAAAGACATGCGTGTTGGATAACGTCCCTGCCCACATTGAAGCACCTGAGGGACAAAGCGGGCGGTTAGTAGCATGCGGCATGCAATTGCAATCGGACGAGGGGACAAACTATGCACGTGAAGGCTTACCCGTGCCGCATGTGAGGTCAAGAATCCGCCCTTGGACATCTGAGCACGTCTCCATGAGGGTTTGGATGAAAGCAGGGCTCCGGGTCCGGCTGTACCGCCACGGTTTGCTTGTCTTTGTGCCCTTCGGGGGGCACATAGTTGTAGAGGACATCGTAGGTAACAAGGTCCACAACGGCATCAACAAGACGACTGTCGTTGCGGAATTTGAACGTAGACCCTCTCTTCACAAAACAATATGCCTCAAACACCAATGTCTGCACATCCAACAAAAGAGGGATCAACTCCAGGGTCTAGTTCAGATACACCACAATATGAAGTGAATGCAATAGATTGATAACTTACACTTTGGCCCTTTGTTTGCAACCCCTGCGTATTGATGTAGAACCATTTTTTGAGGAGGACCGGGGTGACACTTTTCGGTGTCCACCTTGCCACAACATTGTATGTGGTCTTCCATCTTGTGGCAAGGACCACAATACATCCACCGTCATCGAGGAACATCCCCGCCAGCCCAAACCCGGCTCTCCAGTAGTCCTCAGTAAACCTGTTCCAGGTGGGCACACCATGAAGGACTTCTTCACAACTAATTTTCATGCGCCACATAAGGCCTCTTACATCCTCGAAATGTAGGGACTAAAAAGAAAGGCATCACGTATGTACCTGTACAGAAGGCGCATTGCCGCTTTGTCCGCGTTTGGCTGGTCGGTGAACTCGTGGCTCCGGCGGGCATGGGGTATCTCTCGAAAGAATAGGTTGGTTTTGTAGAGCAGAAAGTACCTCGTCACATAGTCGCGTAGGCTCTCTGCTTCACCAGAAATCTCCAGCTTGAACTGATGTGCTTGTGTGTCAAGCTGCTCTTGCGCATTCATCGTCACCTGTGGAGATTCTCCATCAGACCGCTTTCCTAAAAAAAAACAATAAATCCATCGGAGTAAAAGCCCCAAATGAAGCGTGGGAAAGTACCTGAAACCACTATGTCATGCGGTTCATCCACATGTCGAATGTGGGGTCGGACAGTTTGTCGGGTTTGGGGAAGCTCCACATGTCCCTTGTACTTTGGGAACCATTCCAGATTTGGAGCCACCGGGTCTGTCCAACCACCCAGCATATTAGTAAGCGCCAAACACCACAAAAACAAATTGCTGCCACGACAATTTGGTTAAGAATGTATAACCTTTTCTGTTGCATCCACAAATGATGTGGCTAGATGTTGCAGCTTCTCCAATGTCATCGTGGGCTTCAGTGCGCGGGAATAGTGCTTCCCCACCTCCACCAGAAAGTCGGCACCAAGGGCGGGATCAGCTATGGCCACGTACTTTACCATCCGCGACTTGTACTTTATGCGGGCCTTCGCCTCCGCAGCTTTGAGATACGATTCTAGTGCCGGGAGGGTTAGTTTCTTCTCTTCTGACTCTATGTAGAACCTTCGCGCATATGCCAAATCCTGCTGAATTTTCGTCTGTCAAGAATGCGCAGATATGATTAGAAATCCTGGTCAAAACTTTTTCTTCTATTGGGGGAGGAGAGACAAATAAGCTGAACAAAACAGTCAGGAGCTTTACCCGAAATATGTAGTCCACCATGGCGTCCATACTCAGCCTATACCAGGTTCTGTTTGTCTTTTCCTCCGACTTGCACAAGAGGTCGGCACTGAGCGAATTGGCAAACTCTTGCACCCCCTGCTTCCCGACATCCTTCACTCGGAAGAGCATATGGGACAAGTTGGTGGCAATGAAGGCATTCTCAGTCACCCTGCAATGCCACATTTCCATTAAACAATACTGAAATGTGAATTTGCAACAAATATGACGATTGGCAATGAAATGACTGTTTCAAATTCAAAGTTCCAAAGCAAGAGGCATTGTAACTTACGAGTTGATGTCTGCCATTGCCGCTTTGAGAAGACTGCGATCTTTGGGCCTGAGCACAACACACTCCACGGCGAAATGCCAATCTAGGTCATTGGGGTGGGCTTGGGCTATGTACTCGGCCATCCATGCCAGGAGGCGATGATTGCCGTCCCACATGTAAAACATCTTTCCGGACAAGTGCTGGAAAAGAGGATCAGTAGCAATCAATCTCTTGAACTCCTCATTTCGCCTTCGCCAATGGGGACCCCATTTGTTCACCTCACCGGAAGTGTGGGCACGAGAAGCTCTGTGGTCGTTCTCCATGGAAACGTAAAACGCGGCAGACCCCATTCGATATCCCTCCCGGAAGAGAATTTCAGCTTGTTGATATCGCCTGGGAGGGTAGGTCTCACCACCTGCAATGAAACCAAGCGGCAAAGGGGAATCCAAAGCTTGGCCGGGTAAACCATGCCCCGCAGGACCCTGCCAATGTTGCTGTGGGTTGCCTCCAACATCTTGGCAGCGCCCAACTTCATATCGCCTCCGACATGACGTCTGTTGTAGGGGGGTTCTCCGGCAGCCCACCCGGACCGCCAAATCCAGCTTGTATGCTCCGGGTTTGGGGCCTGGGGATGTCCGGGAGGATGTCATCCTGGTCAGAAAGCTCCCTCTCGTCGTCCTCAACATGGTCAACCTCCGGCGGAAGCACCTCGAGCACTCTCCCCATCTCTACTGCCCTCTCCCCAGCTTCACCTCGAACTTCCACAATCCGTGTTCTTTGTGGTGTTCTTTCCCCTCCTCCAGTCTCCACCGCATGGGTAATTGCGGGGGCTGCTCCCACCTGCGATGGTGTAACCGGTGTGTTACTGCCTGTTTGTGGTGTCTTGGAGGGATCCACCGTCTCTGCGAGTCCCTCGCTTACATGGGCATCTGTCATTTCGACACCCCTGGCCTCCTCGCTACCTCTTGCCTCCTCGCTAGCCTTTTGTCTAACTGTTCCTTTGCCCTCTCTTTTGCCCTCTCACGGGCCTACCACCTTTGATTGAGGCGAACTGACACCCTCGCACGCCCTGCTCACTCCACCCTCCGCAGCCCGTGACGGCTCTCTCGACGGGGATTGCATGTGCTTGGCTTTCTTCTTCTTCTTTGCGAGGGCGGGCCCTACTACATGTGCATCAGCTTCCTCCATTGCCGGATTTGTTGTCCTCATCCGACGCTCTTCACCTGCCATGCCGCCTACACCAACCTCCCGAATGCCTATTATGTCGTACTCTCGCTGCAGGTCCTCCTGTCCACCAACAAAAGGAGAAAGATTTAGTTTGCCCTCCCGCCCCAAGTTGGGCGATCCAAACATGCAATGAGTAGTGGCTTTTGGAGTGACTGCTCGAGCAGTTGGAGCTGTCGATGATACCACCAGCATGTCGGGCTCGTCATCACTCTATCATCCCCAACAATCGTGAGAACCAACATCGCCATGAAAACCACCATCGCAACGAGCATCACAACCACCATCGCAACAATCATGGAACAACAATGAAAACAAACCCAAGCAATGCCTAAGAATCACATGCAGAAGTGGCCTTCTCCAGAGCTGCTGGCTTTGCACACGCATTGCAAACTATCTAAGGTTCACTCAACCAGTAACTTGCAAAAATGAACATGAAACACGATGAACAAATGAACACGATTTCGATAAGACGGGAAAACACGGTGAAATGTTTTGAAGGCACTTCATCTGCCGAGACAATCTTCTCAGCTCAGCATTGATTTCCTTAATTCTGGGATGCAACCTGTCATCTACAGCGAAGGTGGGCACCCTATTGCAAATCTCAATGCAGCAATGACCTGTCTCCTTTCTAGCCCCTTTGACCTTGATCATTCTTCTCACCGACTTGTGCTTTTGCGAAGCAACCATGCATTTTCAGGGCTGCCAGGCTGAAGATGCCAAAACAAACAAAAAAATGCGAAGAAGACCGCACATGTTACACAAAGCAAAAGAGGAAGGGGCTTGCCTGAGAGTGCTCGGCTTCAGTTGGCGCGGGCTGTGAGCAAGACAATGGGATCTCCTGCTGGAGCTTCAGTTTGGCCATGCGAGAGGTTGGACGCCGCCCGTAGTACAAAGCCTTCAGCTTCCGCCGCGGTCTGGATGTGGGGTTTCTCTCAGAAGAGCCACGCCCTTCTCCACGCGGCATAAGTCCCAACAAAAGAAAAAATCTCCCGCAGTATGCGTGCATACATGCCTCGAATGGAACTTCATCCAAGCGTCACATCAGGTGTCGAAGGCGTATCCGGGAAGCAAGCGCGGAATCCCTGTGGAACATCCGGTTCAAAACCGACGGCGGAGGACATTTAATGCGCAATTGTGCCATTAAATGTCATAGGTATGGAGGTTGGCCACAGGCACCGACTGGCCCACCCTCCCCCCGAGACTTCATCAATCGCCAGCTGGATGGAAAAAACGGCACCGGATGAAGTAGGACGCAACGTGGCCTCCCTCCGCCCGAGCCGTTCTCATCCAGGAGATGCCGGATGGAAAACCGACGCCGATTTTCCATCTTGCAGGTAATTCGGAGCGCGGCCGGATGGGAAACCGGCGCCGAATTTCCATCCTGCAGGTAATTCAGAGCGCGGCCGGATGGAAAACCGGCACCGAATTTCCATCCTGCAAGAAAGACGGAGCGCGGCGGATGGAAAATCGGCGCCGAATTTCCATCCTGCAGGTAATTCGGTCCACCTCATCGATGGAAAACCGGCACCGAATTTGTCTTTAGCGGACGAGAATGGTGGGAATAACGTGCCAAAAGTGGCATGTAGGGAAAAAACTCCAAGTTTAGTGTGTAACCAGACAAAAAAACGCGAAAAACTTGATGCAACGACTAAAAATTGTTGATGAAGGGCCGATACGGTCGTCTATGGATGGAAATTCGGCGCCGTTTTTCCATCCGGGGGATGTTCTCTGTCGGCCAGGTGTCGGCCTCTCCCCTCGAGACGACTTCATCCGTGCGGCCTCGGATGGAAATTCGGCGCCGTTTTTCCATCCGGGGGATGTTCTCTGTCGGCCAGGTGTCGGCCTCTCCCCCCGAGATGACTTCTTCCGTGCGGCCTTGGATGGAAATTCGGTGCCGTTTTTCCATCCGGGGGATGTTCTCTGTCGGCCAGGTGTCGGCCTCTCCCCCTGAGACGACTTCATCCGTGCGGCCTCGGATGGAAATTCGGCGCCGTTTTTCCATCTGGGGGATGTTCTCTGGCAGGCACGTGGGGCCGTCACCCTCCGATTGGACGTCCTGTCGAAGTAAATTCTGCGCCTCATTCCTGGGTACGGTTATATTAAATGGTGCTCTTTTCCTTTGCCACTTGCCCGACCTTCGCTCGTGACGCATGCGTTTCAAACCGAGACAGCAACAACACTTCCTCACTCCGAGCTCCTCATCTTCCCCACACTCCCCCTTCCTTGCACACCCTCTCTGCTTCCTGGCAGCCCTATCAGTAGTCCTCTATGGCGTGTCGGGATCCCATTAACTGCCCAAACAAGCATCGCACCCCGTGGGACTTCTCGCCCAAGTCAGGGGATAATTTCATATACTTGCAGGATTGGATAGACCACTCTCAGCAGAGGAGGGTGCACCTGTCCGCTCTTGAGTACCTTCCTGGCTTCCACGATCAGCTTCGCGGGGACGGGCTTGCGCGGCTTTGGTGCCTGCGAATCGTTGATCTGCAGTATCCACCTACATGGAACATCCCCAAAAGCCGCATGGCCTTCCTACATCATTGGAGGTGCTGCCAATGGGTCTATGAGGATTGCATCGGGTGTACGTACATGCCAGAGAGGATTCCATCGCAAACAGTGTATGGGGACATTCTCATAAGCTACGAGGATGAGTCCTATGGACACAATCTCTCCACAGCAAAGATCTCGGTTTACGATGGTGCATATATCGGAGGACATGACACCGCTGTCCACTACACCAAAGCATAACGGGCTGCATCCATTGTCTTCACCTACCGACACCCTGTCAGTCATGAGCTTGTTGAGAGGCCAATGGAGGTTTCAGCTTCTTGGTGAGGATAATGCAACACGGGAAAAAATTCCCAACTTACCTAAGCATGGATGGCATGCATACTTTTGGCTTCCCTCGGCTTGTGAGGGCATGCATACTTGTCACAGTACATTATTAATAAAAATGTCTCCTTTGAACCAAAGTTCCACTTTTTGTGCAATGTTGCATTTTGTTGTATGTTGACTTTTGGCAGCGAGGGTCTGGCACTCAATCTTGTAATCAGACCCACTGGAATGCCACCTCTGTCAGTTCCCTCTGTCCATGGGGAAGGTGCTTGCACGCTCGCCCCCCCACGCTTCTTGTCAGACTCCGTAATGATTGGTTTGCGCAGCGCATCTGCACAGTTCATATACCTTCTGACTGCATACCGTTGGCAGTTATTGCGCAAAGGCCAGGGGCCGCATTCCGCAGACAAGGTTCATTAACTCTCTGACGGTGGATTTTCGGGAGAGTGGGCTCCCCGGATTCGTGAATATGCTTTGTCGCTTGCAAAAATCGGCCCTGCATTCATTCCCCTCGTTGCATCCCCCCTTCTCCCAGGGCGCTTGTCCGAACGCCGTCCTGGCAGTCTTGTGTGCACATCTCCCATGGCAGAAAACCCGAGCGCTATAGTGTACTACCCTCCTCACGAGCATAGAGCTACATTTCCGTGCAGAGGGGAGATCTGCCGGGTGATGGAGAAATATCTCTGCGTTCGATACCACCTGAAACCGGGGTCGGTATTTTTGGAGGAGGAAATGAAGGATTCAAACGGAATTGTAGTCGAAATTATTGTTATGCTCCACGATGATTTCAGTGACGGAGGGGAATGGCGAGTTCCACCATCAGACAGCGTCATATACAGGGCTGTTGGGGACTTCATTTGCCCGCCAAATGCGCCTTCTATCCTGGCGCCTTCCACGAAACAATCCGCGAATCAGAGAGTGGGTACCTCAAAGAGAGAAGTCCGCAACGAAGTAAATCCAGAGCCAAACCCATCCATAAAGACGAGCAAGAACCGGGTTGTTCACAACCTGTCTGACTCCAACGAGGTCATGGAAGTTCCGAGATTATCCTGGAGATCAGGCAAGTCCTCAATGGACATCAGCGGACGAGGGAGTCATATTCCCAGCACGAACACAACAGTTCGATCCATTCTTGAAATTCTGCGAGGGCTTCACATGGAGGGACACCGCTCGGAGCTAGTTGGGCTGGACTACAGCATGTTCGCAATTAAATCCGTTACATGCCTTCCCGTAGACATCGACGGTAATATGTTCTTTGAGTTCCCTCCTCGAACAGACTATTCAAGGGCGTCCGGAATGTTGACAGATATGGATAGGAAACATGACGGTCATCCTTGGTGCGTCACCAAAACCACCAGCATGAAGATGCTCGATGGTGTGCGGGTGCGCTACGTTGTTTGTGCGGGCGCGTTGCGGTGTTTCTCCCCAACTTGCTTCCACTTTAAATCCAGAGGACACAGGAACGAGACGGATTGGACAGGCACAACTCATCAACCATTTCGAGCTCAAGAGAAGGTTCCAAACTGCACATAGTGTGAGCATTGCAAAGAACCACCACATTGCATGTCTGTTTGTAATGCCAAGTAGTTCTATGTGTTTCATTGTTTCCCTGATCTCACACGAGCTTGCATACACGTTGGTTCCCATTGTCACAAATTGGCGAGGGGGAACTCACGGGAGGCTGCCCACGAGGCAGAGCAGCTCGTTCAGGAGGAGGTTAAGTTGAGACCTGGTGCCAAACCCAAACAGATACAGCTGCAGGGCGCCCATAAGATGGCATTGGCCAAAATTATGTTGGAAGACGGCTCCGACAGAGTTCCTCTGGATGAAAAAGAAATGGAGGCATTGCTGGAGTCAATGTCCCACGTCTGTTCACCGAATGTCCAAAACCACATTGTCTCCTGCAAACAGAAAATTGGACGTGGCTCGGATATGCACTCCATTCTGGAGGTGAAGCGACGATGTAGATATGACTACATTCATGGAAGTAGGTTTCCTGGACAAGGGACTGAGGCAGATCGTTGTTTCGTATTCAAAATGTCCACGTGTGGGCCTGGCAGCGGCGTCGAACTGGTCGACCGGATGACGAGTGGGGACTTGTCAAACAGTTGGGTCATGTTCGACCATATCAAGCGAATTACAAATCACCAGTGGGTGACAATGGCTGCACATGTCTACGACACCCACTGCAGGATGCTAATGACAATTGCTATTTGTGAGATGAAAGGAGAGGACACACAATCGGAAATGCTTCTTTGGCAGGGAATAAACGAACAGATGGCCAGGGCGGGATTGCCCCCTCCCAATTCCGTGGTTTCATGGCGGACAACGCACAAGCAAATTGGGCTTCCATCCGAAGGGTGTACGGGGAAGACCCCAATGTTCCGATGGAAGGCAAGGAGTGATCTTGTGGGTTCCATTTTCTGCAGAGCTTGTCGCAGTACACAACCCGGCTCATGGCGCCAGATTTCAGAGAGGAGCACCGTTCCATGTGTCTTGCGTGGAAGCATGCTCCCACCTTGGATGATGCAGAGACACAGTTTGCATGTATACGGGCTTGGTAGACAACGTCAGGTGCTGTAAAGAAATCAGACGAGGGAGCAATGGTCAGGTGACTAGCATGGTGGCACTATCGTTTCCTCCAGTTCGGCGACTATATGCGGGAGGAGTTGGACGAATTCGCGTCCCGTTGAATATTATGCTACTCATTATTTGTAACTTGCTTGTAACCTCAACATGTGCATGTGCAGGAAATGTGTATGGACTCCGACACCGACATGCCGACAACAAACATGGCCGAATCAGTACATTCTTCCTGACGTGCCTCCTCTGCGGCGCATCTAGTGGACATCCTCACTGCCACAACGGATGTCGCGCACCTCACTTCGGTAAGCTCCCCCTCAAGTCATAGTTACTCGCTTTGATGCGCGCGCCTGACTCCCAACCTGGCCGCCGGGCCAACTTGGAGCTTCGGCAGCTCACCGGGGCATAACGGTCCCCCTTTGTTCTCCCAAAGAACCCTCCACCGATTTGGAACCAGCGGGAATTCCCTTTGGTAGTTGGCAGTCCGGAACAGCTCCCCACTCTTTGGTCGCTTTCCGGCTCGCTCGCTTACTTACTAGTTTTTGGTCACCAACGGGCTTGCACCGTTCTCGGGGTTACTACTCCCCCCTATATATACTTCTGTAGCTGTCCGCGGGGGTTTCACAACCAGCCATGCCATTTTATGGCGAACCACCACGAAAACCCTCGACTCCCGGTGATGAATCGCGGTGAGTCTTGGCCCACTCACCACGGTCCCTATGAACCGTGATGAGTCCCAAGACTCCCCACGACTCCCACCACGAGGTCTCCGCCCCCATGGTGAGTCCTATGTCACCCCCACTAAGTCCCGCTAAGCTACCACCACCCCTTGTGGAGCCACCCCCACCGCAACCCGGTGTGCGGGGCTCCATCTAGTGAGCACCTCCGCTTCCCTGAGTGCCTTGGGCACTCAAGGGTGCTTCAGTCCCCCATACCTATCGCTGCCGCTGCCCCCACCATAGGGGCAGCCCCTCATGTGTCCCGACCCCCTGCCCTCAAGGCAAAGGGCCGCGACACACACCCCTACCTACAGGGAGTCGATGTCCTCATCGACTTGTCCATTTTGTAGAAACGAACATCCAAGTTGTGGCGTCCCACATCAAGGAGTTTGTTTCCGTACCATGGCGTCCCATGGCAAAGAACCCAACCCCACACTTGACTCTACTCTCCACTACCTAGTTCGGCCGACTTCCTCCAAGTCCCGGCCAAGGGTGGAGCCTCTCCAGCTCCTCCCAGTGCACTCTTCTTGGCCTACTTCAAGGCCAAGGAACGATCCTCCCCGAGGATCGAATCGCCTTACTGCAACAACATTGCTTGCGACCGCTCATGATGCCGCTTTTGGCATCACCTTGAGCAAGGGTTCACCTGGAATCCTCTTTGACTAGGAAGATAACCTTGAACCAACCGTGCGCCCCAATCACTACAATTGGGTCCGCCTTGGAATGCTGGCCTGAGGTATGGGAACACGCCGAAGCCGCACTACGACTTCGTCCCGAGGCTACACGATTATAGTACGTGAACGGAAGCACGTAGCTTCCGCGTTAGCCCGCACTACAAGGCAACCACCTTGCGCAGTTATAGTACGCGCACGCGCCAGGTGCGCACTAGCACGTGAACTCCCAAAGAAGGCGCAAGTTTCCTTGCCCCTTGGATGGGGGTCACCCGATTTCGGCACTACGCAAACACACGATTAACCCAATTTACCTCTCCCACTTTTATAAGCTAGCATGCATTCTACACACTAGCCAACCATACCATGCATCACCATTCTAAACAAAATAGGAAGCACAACATTTGGAAGCCATTTCATTTATAGCACGTTTTGCACTATACAAGTTTTTGCAATCGGATTCCTAAGCTAGCTAAGCTGGGCTAAGCATGCATTTCCTCCCCCACGCTCCAAGGTTGATGTCCCCATCAACGCTTCTTCCGCTTTTGAGGTCGCCCTTCGAAAGCTGCAACCGCCTCGGATGCGTTTCCCATTTCTGAGGCACGCACCCAAGATGCCTCCACATGATGATAGCCCTTCCATTTGACGAGATACTCCGTTTCTCGGTTCTTGAACCTCCTTGACTTAAGTATTGCCTCCACCTCGTACTCAGGTTCATTTCATGATCAAACAGCATAGGTGGCGGACGCAACACTTGATGCCGATTCGGACGCGCTTCATCTTTGAAGTAAGGCTTCAAAAGGGAGACATGGAATACTGGGTGCACCTTGCTGTTTGCCGGCAGCTCCAATTCATACACATCCTCATTCATAACCTTCCGAATGCGAAAAGGTCCCGCATACGGAGGTACGAACTTCGGACTCACTTCCGGAGGTAGTCGGAAATTCTTGATGTTCAACCAGACCTCCGTGCCTGCCTCAAACTTCACTTCCCTCCGCTTCCGATTCGCCTGCCTTTCATACCGTTTCCTAGCTTTGGCAATGTTGTACTTTGCGAGCTTCAACAAACGCTCGCGTTCTTCCAGTACCGCCGTTACTGCCGGTTCCTCAACGTCCTGGGCGGCCCAACTTGTCGGCACCAGAGGTGCTTTTCCATAGACCAATACGAAAGGGGAAACTCCCGTTGCGGAGTGTTCTGTGTTATTATAACAGAACTCTGCCGCGTCTAAGTGTTCCACCCAGTCTGTTTGGTCTGCCGACACGTAATTCCACAAGATCTGCTTCACTACGGAATTCACTCTTTCTGTTGGCCGTCGGTCGTAGGTCGGAAGGCGGTGCTCATCTTCAGCCTCGTCCCCATCTTCTTCCAAAGTGCCCTCCAAAATTTACTCGTAAACTTTGGATCGCGGTCCGAGACAATATCCCTCGGGACTCCATGATGCTTTAAGACGTGGGCGAAGTAAAGTCGCCCTGTTTCCTACGCCGTAGCCGTCTCCTTGGTGGGGATGAAATGACCCATTTTACTGAACCTATCCACCACCACCATGATTGCATCGAATCCTTTTGACAGCGGCATAGCAGTCATGAAATCCATCGAGACGCTTTCCCAAGTCCCCTCTGGAATCGGCAAGGGTTGTAACAGCCCCGCTTGCTTTTTGTACTCGCTCCGGTTTTGTTGGCATGTGGTGCATGTCTTGACATACTCCTCTGCCTCCTCCCTCAGTTTGGGCTAGAAATACTCTTTCTTCAAGAGTGCCGCAGTGCGCTTGGCTCCGCCGTGGCCCGCAAGCGGGCTATCATGGCATTCTCTCAAGAGGCTATCTCTGATCCCTCCCTTCGGCACGTAGAGACGCTTTTGCTTATACCGGAGCAGTCCATTTTGCAAGTGGAACTGCGATTTAACCCCCATCCTCAAGTCCTGCATCATGGACTTCGCCAGCTCATCCTTCCGGCAAGCCTTCCGTATCTTCCTTTGGAGCGCCGTCTCGCCCTTGTACACCAACAAGAGCTGCTGCTTTCTACTTAAAGCATCGGCCACCACGTTGTCTCGTCCCGGTTTGTACTGGATATCCACGTCGAACACTGCCAAAGTATCTTGTCACCTAAGTTGTTTTGGGGACAACTTGGGTTGCGTGGCAAAATATTTCACCGTGACATTGTCCGTGAACACCTTCACTGGGTTGGAACCAACATAGTGGCGCCAAAGCTCAAGACAGTGCACCACCGCCTTCATCTCTTTCTCGTGCGTCGGCCACCGTCGCTCCACTTCATTCAGTTTCTTACTTTCATAAGCCACTGGACGTCCATCTTGCATCAGTACACCCCCAATCGCGAAGTCCGACGCATCTGTATGAATCTCAAATGGACGATCGAACTCCGGGATTTTCAAGACTGGAGCTTCCGCCATCCGCTGCTTCAATTCAGCAAAAGCTTGGCCACAAAATGTGTTCCATACCCAGACTTTGGATTTACACAAAAGGTCCGACAGCGGCCCCGCGATCTTGGCGAAATTTCTCACATACTTCCGGTAATAGGAGGCGAGTCCTAGGAAGGATCGCACTCCGGGACCGAAGTCGGAGGCTCCCAGTCCAAGATCGCCCTCATTTTTCTGTCATCCATTTTGATCCCATCCTGTGTAATCACATGCCCCAAGAACTCCACTTTCGTGACCCCGAATTCACACTTTGAAGCTTTGGCGTACAGCTTCCCTTTACGCAACTTTTAGAACACCCTTTTGAGGTGCTCCAGGTGCTCCTCTTTTGTTTTCGAGTACACCAAGATGTCGTCGATGTACACGATCACAAAGTCATCCAACCACTCCTGAAAAAGGCTGTTCATCAGCGTGCTAAAGGTTGCAGGTGCATTGGTAAGCCCAAAAGGCATCACCAAGAACTCATATGAACCATACCTTGTCCTGCACGCGGTCTTCTCCTCATCTCCTTCGCCACCCGAATTTGATGATAGCCGGAGCGCAAGTCGATCCGGCTGAAATACTTCGCTCCTGCCAACCGGTCGAAAAGGTCGTCGATCCTTGGCAAAGGGTACCGGTTTTTAATAGTCACCTTATTCAAAGCCATGTAATCGACACACATCCGCAGCGTCCCATCCTTCTTGTCTGCGAATAACACCGGGGCTCCGTAAGGTGACTTACTCGGCCGGATGTACCCCTTTGACATTAGATCCTTGAGCTCAGTCTTCAGCTTGACCAACTCCCTGTGGCTCAACCGGTAGGGTGCCTTGGCAGGCGGTTCCGATCCCGGTATCACCTCAATCTTGTGGTCAACTCCTCTTCGCGGTGGCAAGCCGCTTGGTAAATCCTTCGGCATCACATCCTGGTATTTCTCCAAAATCCCCTTGATCCAATCTGGGCTCGGCTCCCCATTGCCTTCTCCCTTCACTTCTCTAATGTAAAGCAAAAATTGGGGCTCGTGTGCCTCCTCCACGGCCCACTCCCTTGCTGACAGAAGGTTTATTCGCCCTCCCACGGATTTGGGCGTTTCCGACACTCGTAAGACCTTGCCACCATTCCCACATGGCAGCGTGACTACTCTCTTGTGGCCATCTATGACCGCTCCAGATTTGCTCAAAAAGGTCATCCCCAAAATGAGATCCACTCCATCGATCTCGCAGATGGTGAAGTTCTCACGTCCCTCCCAACTCCCCAGTTGAAGAGGAACATCAAACGCCAACCTTGTCGCCAACTGTGGTTCTCCTTTGGCAGAACGCACCTCAATAGAGGCCCCCACGTCACTTGTCAGGAGTCCCCACTTTCGCGCCGCCGCCGGCGTCATGAAGGAGTGCGACGCTCCTATGTCCACCAACAACGACACGTTAGTTCCGGATATTATCCCATCCACGAACAATAACTGACTCCCTTTACGCAGGGTGCCAGTTTCCTGATACAACTCACAAGATATAGTTGCCTACCTTGCAAGTCCTGGCGACCACCGCTTCCACCAAGCGACTAATGGTATCTTCCGACAGCTCCGTGGTTGCCCGAGTCATGTTCAATTGTCGAGGTTTCGTGCACTTCTTGGCCATGTGCCGGGCTCCCCGCAATTGAAACACACTCCATCAAAGGTCGCCTTCTGTCCGCCATAAGCCGCTCCACCCGCTTTTCCTTTCGAAGCACCGGGTGCCGCCTTGACATGTGAAGGCCCTCCCTTCGATTTCCACGTGCCATTGTCGCCGCGTGGCCTATCCCACTTCTTTTCCGGTCGGAAGGAGTCACCTTCCCGCCGGGTCTTCTTGTGGTTCAGCTCCGTACGGCCTTGTCTCTCACCCCTAGGGACATCCGAGAAACATTCAGCCCTCTCAATTGCCTCGTTCAAAGTCTTGGGTGGCTTCTCCTCCAACTTCCGCCTGGCCCATGGGGCCAGTCCCGCCACAAAGTTGAAGACCATTTCTGGTTCTGCCATGTCCGCGACTTCGAGCAACAGCACATTGAAAGCCTGGACATACCCCCGAATGTCATCTGTTTGCTTCAAATTCCTCATCTTGTCCCGGGCAAGCCAGGACGCGTTGAGGGGCACAAACTATCTCTTCATCAATTCCTTGAACCCACTCCAGTTCAAGGTTTCCGGGTAGATAAGCAAACTAGTAGTGCTAAGCAAACTGGCTGTGTATACACTGGTGGGTAGTTTAAATCATGTGATAGATGATGCATAGTCAGAGTGGGCCTATCCAGCTCGGGAGTCGAGAGAAGTGAGGTAGGATGTTGTCGGGAGTGTAAATGTGTACTGACAAGAGCACAGTTCGTGCCGAAAGATTGACTGTCCATTGCCAAAGTTTGCGTGCAGGGGGCATAGTAGGATAGATACAAGCAAACTTGCATATGCAGTTCAGGCAGGGGCCGGCTAGAAGTAGGAAAGAAATAGAATTCCAGTAAGTGTGCTGACCTGCTGCATGGTGGAGTGCCGGGATGACCAGCCTGATGAGCTACATCAGCTGGGAAACAGTTACGTTGGGGGTTTTGTGAGAGCAGTGCAAACTTCCAATAAACCACGTTGGTAGCTTTAAAGCAGGGAGCAACTAGCAGAGTGGGTAGGAGGTTACCTGGAGGTGAGTTAGACGAGGGTAGAAGGGAAGTGGTGGGTAGGGGCCTGCTGATTGTGTGAAACCGCCATAAGATTGAGGACTTTGGCGGACTGGCTGGCTGGTTCGGTGCAGCGGCTGATGGATGAGAACAGCCCCTGACAGTGCCACTGCTTCTGAAGGCTGGTAGCTGAAGATGGTGGTTGATAGTCATACAGGGGTAATCTTTCCCTTTTCCAAAGCTGCCTAGGCAGTGTTCAGAATGACATTCGGTAAAGCTCCAGCTTTGATGATGTCAACATGAACAACCTTGCGCTTTACAAGGGCTGTCAGGCTTGCACAAGCATTGCAAATGCACACACATGCGATGTGGTTGGGCTTCAATCCTTCCACCATCATTTGATCATAGGTTTCCACGACATCTGTGACAACTCTAGCTTTGACATAGCCATTCAGCTTGGCCTGCCGCTTCTGCTGTGGAGGGAGGGGTTGAGAAGGAAGTACCTCGTGCTTGAGATTGTGGCAGGTAGACACAGACGCTGGCACAGTGTTGGCGAGAGTGCATTCATACTGTCTGGTGCAAGAAGTCACATAGTGCTTCATAGGAAGCTTCACTGACTCATGAAAAAAAGGGTGTCGGGCACAAAGTAGTGAGCACATAGCGATGTGAATGGTATGCTTGCGCGAGTATATCTGTCGTGTCATAGCTCCTTGCCTGATAAAAAGGGGGCGGGTGGTAGAGCTTCCAATTGTGAATGATGGGGTCCATTTTTGAGTGCCATCCATCAGCAGTGCAGGCCCGCAAACACTTTGTCTCAAGGGAGTTGGCAAGACAACCACGAAGTGTACAGAAAACAATGCATAGAAAGACAACAATGTAATTTTGTGTCATGCCAGACGCCCGCATCCTTGCTCTCCAAAAACTCATCAAGAACGCCATATGCAGGAGCGCAAAAGTTAAGGAGCTATAGCAGAAGAGATTTTTGTTCGGATTGAACTAGAAAAATACCAAAATCACCGGCACGGCCTAGTACGGTCGTCGGGCCTTGTACTTCACCACCACGATCTAGGGAAGCCTGATAGTACTTTGTTCGTGAGTGAAGTTGCACATGAGCAAGCAAGCATCAAGGGCTCAAGATAATTTCCAAAAAGAGCTAGTACAATTAAATCGTTTTGAAAACCTGAAGGAAACACTACAACAGATGAGCGTTGACTTCACATATGACTATTTTTTCAGTCTTATATGCGTTCATGACTACATCACTCTGTAGTGAAAAAAGCCCTGTCATAGCGACTAGTCTTTAGGACTGCGTTTTGCAAGTCATATCCATGACTGCTTGCGTGGCACCTGGAGTCCTGCTGCAGAGAGGGTTGCAGTCACAACTATATGACTACATTGTCTGTTGAGCGCTGCCTACATGGAGAGGCTTCAGCGGGACACGTGCGCCACTGCGCAAGCGACACGTCATGCATTCGTCAGGGGATCATATGACTATATGTCTGCAAAGTGATGCCTACATGGAGAGGCGACGGATGGACACGTGCGCCACTGCGAATTTGACATGTCACGACTTCTTGCCATGATCATATGACTACATGTCTGCACAATGATGCCTACATGGAGAGGCGCTAGCGAGACACGTGTGCTATGGCAGATTTCACACGTGGTGACTACATGACTCGCTCATATGACTACAGGGATGTCTACATGGAGAGATATTAGCGGGACACCTGTTGCACTTGAGATGTGACATGTGGCACACAGACAAAATATATGACTAGCATATATGACTATGGATCTTTACACGTGGTGAAAATATGGATAAAGAATGTCGTGTCATATACTGCCACGTGTTCTGGTTTGAGCAAGAGTGATGCCACGTGTCATCAAGATTGTTTTCCGAAATAGTTTATATTTTTAATGTTCATATTTTAATTTTTAGTTTTCATTTAATATTTAAAAGAACAGGGAGATTGCAGCCTTGGATTTTTTTTTTAATGGTATTATTTTTAATATTATTATTTAAAATGAAAGTGAATTAAATGATTTAAAATCTTCATTACATGGTGAAATTCCAACATGAAAACAGAATGGATCCCTCCTGCATACTATCAACCACAAGGAGAATGAAAATAGTCAACTACAGGGCAATACAAGCCCTATAAATCACATTACAAAAATCCAAATGAGACCAATATCCCAATGGACACCTCAAAAGCCACAAGGTCAAAAAATCCATGCCTCAAAAGGCCCAGCCAAAAACAAGCAAGCCCACACATGGGCTGAATTGTTGTAGCTAGTATGTTCTAGTGCTATTAGAATCAAGAACTCTGTTAAACAGTGCAATACTGACTATCCCTTCCGCAGCTCCATAAGTTTCAGTAACTTTAGACTCCAAAGTGTTGTCTGGCCAACCACCTGCCCCAACTCGGTCTGTTTCCTAACACCATTCACATATGGTAGAGGGGTGTTACTGACACATGCCTCTTTGATGTACACACAGGCATAATTAAGGGGCACAGCAGGGTACCCGTAACCCACCACAGCACCTTGAAGAGCAACAATCAGCCTTACTCCACATTTCTTGCGTTTGGAGTTCACATCCAACAGCCGAACCTCGTCACCCACCCTGAACTGTGATCCCAACTCCACACAAAAAAGAACACGATGTGAAAACCCATGACATACACACGACTAGGACACTCAACATTTGCGAGTTAAAGAAAGCCCCAAGGTTGGAAAAAATATAACAGACAAGACAACGGCCTGGACTTACTCCATTTGCACTATCCAGTGGTGGTGAGACCTCTTTTGGGGGGCTACTCGCCAGGTCGACACTCTTGCCCCTCGTCTGTACCGGCTTGTCGACAATATCACCTTTGTTTGTCACAAGTTCCTGTGTCACAGACCAGAGATCAACCAGGAAAGCAATGAGCAAACAGGAATAGTGAATAGAAACAAAATCCAAGTATGAATCAAACAAAAAAGTCAACATGAAAAGCTGCAAAGAAAACCTAGCATTAATCAAGCAACCGAGGAGACGCATCCAGGAAAGCAATGCAATGAATGAACCCACAAAATGTAGCCTCTGGAGCACTGTCAGAATGTTTGTACCTTCACAGTAGCAGTGTTGTAGGGTTGTTGTCCGAAAACAGGCTGAGACTCCAAAAACTTGGGAATACTGGCAGCTTTCGATGCCTTCCACAAGAAAGGCCACAACACCTCTGTTAGATACTCATCAGTTGGTGAATCTGGTTACACTTCCATGGCTCTGGAAAAATCCCACTGAAGGGAGGATTGTTTGCCGCCTTTCTTGGTGTGTCGTCAACAAGAACAGTGTCCTCATAAGTCCATTCTGGCCAGTCTGCCCACACTGTAGACAAGTTCTTGAAATATAATGGCTTTGAATCAGACACCTTACGGCATGGGAGGACTGGATCCTCGTCACAGTGAAGGGCATCCCACTGGAAAACCAGGTTAGTGTGGGCTGCAAAAATATAGTCCACCATTGGGAAGAAGTTGCGAGCTTGGCAACAAGACCACACCGCCACCTCAAAGTGTTCAAAACACTTTTGCAAAAAGTCATAACAGCGTGGTCTCAAAACTACCATCTTCTTGCCACACATCTTCCCCACAAAACCTTTGGGAAGGGATGCAGGCCCATTAGCAGAATGAAAAGATTCACATAACAGACCATTTAAGTCCAGAATTAGTAAATGCTTCCTCGTTGGTCCAGGAAGTAAACTGACATTTGGCTTCAACATGTGAGCAGGAGAAATTAAAGCAACCTGCTTGTTTGTTTTGTCCCCGTCTGCATCTTCCTCCCCATCTAAACTCCCACATACCTGCATACCAGAATCCGGTGTGCCCGGCCGCTCTGTCACCATTGCCCCCTGGACTGCTACTGCCTTTGTACGTGGCAAGGGTTGAATTTCCACGTGTACCTCACAGCTGGCCTTCCCTGTATCCTGCTGCTGCTCGGTCACATTCAAAAGATCATCAGTGACAGGAAGACATAAGGGCTTAGAGTGAGCACCAGTTACCGTCTGAAATTGGGATTCCAAACATTTTGATACTGTCACAGCAGACGTATCCATCGTAGATGTCACTGGTCCTGCGCCTGGTAGATTAATGCCCAATCTGGTCACAATGGCTTTCTGGTACTCAATCATACTCTGCATCTATAATTTTAATTCTGCCATGTCACGTCCTTGTGATTCCACCAGTTTGTCCAAGCCATCCATCCTGCCAACTACTGTAGAATATGCAAGACTTCCCTCCTGCCAATCCATGAAAACTTGCCCAAGTATGAATCAAACCAAAAAAACCTAGCATGAACAACCATTGGAAAGAAAACCCAGGCCAAAAGCCGTGAAAAAAACCCTAGCAACCTATGATGCAGCAACCACTCTAGCAAACGTGGAAAACACACTTACCCGCCTGTCACTCCCAGCTGACAACCGTGACACTGAACCCTCTTGAATTTCATATAATGTAGGAGGGCACCCTGATAGTGTTTCCTACAAATTAATCCATGCCACAAACAAACCCATGCCACAAGTCAGTAAGCAATGTGAGGGCTGACTATATACACATAGCAATTCAATGAGGAACAAAATACAGAGTCGTGATGATGTCACTTACCAAGCGTGCTTCCACCATTGCCTTCCCACTACGGCCAGTCTTGGTAGGATTCAGAATTGCACCATTTGCCTTCTTCATGTTGCCCGACACTTTGTGGAACACCTCTGTCTGCCAGTAACTTACAAGCTTGTTCCATACCTCGTCAAATACAGTAATGGGTTTCCCCTTACCACCCAACCACGCAGTGTGTGCTTCATAACGCTGGCTCTTCATTATTCTGCCAATTGTTTGTTTTAGGTGGAAGTCTTTTAACTCGTGCGGCGTATATGAAAATAGCTTAGCCAGGTGATCTCTGATTTCGTATACAACTTCATCAAGTTGGTTGTTGATGGCAAGGGAACAATCTAGCTTGCGATAAGCCTGTCCTTTAAGGGCAACGTGCCATACATTCCGGGTCTGACCATACGGGGCTCCTTTGAGGTTCGTCAAAATCACCGTGGGAGGAAGACCTGCAGCTATTCTCTCTTCCTTGATCTTGGCAGCTTCAATTTTGGCTGAGCTATTAGCCCTCCTTAAAGCATTGGTTCTATCATTCTTTGAAACGGCACCCTCCCTCCTTCAGAGACCTCCGTGCGCTCAGGAGAATTCAAAGCAGGATCCTGCCAAGTAAGGACTGGTGGCCATGGTTGTTGGCCAGAAGGCCGAGGACCATACTGGCCATACTGTCCATAAGCAGGAGGATATTCCGGTGGCCTGCCACCCCCATAGCTATTAGGGGGTGGCAAATATGGTGGAGGAGGATACTGGCCATACTGCCCATATGGAGGAGCACCATATTGACCCTGACCATACTGAGTGCCAGACTGTGGGTACAGAGGCATACCATAATAAGGTGGGGGTACTGGTGGCACAGAACCCACAACGTTGGGAGAGTTAGGGCCACCTCCTGCGTTCTTGTGGGCGCCATCTCCATTGCTAGCAGCAGGGATCGTGGATCCAGTGCGCTTGTGCTTGCCCTGAAAAGAAATTCATGGACCAACATGGTCAATTTCAGGAATGACATATAGTACGCTTTCATGTACTATGTAAGCATGCAACTATGTACCAGTGACGTGGCTTGTTCGCCACTTAACATGTTTGCCCATTCAGTCAGCTCCACATTGTCATGGATTTTGCATGTTGGATTGTGAGGCCATCCACACCGTCCTCTGGAAATGCTATCATGGGGTTTCAGCTATGTCCACATTTCCCTGGATTATGCCTGCACGAAGCAAGGCCAACTGCATTCAGCACCCTCCACTTTATTATAGTATTGCAGCAACATTCAAAGCACTTCAATTTGTATCCATCGAAAACATCTAGGTTGGAAAAAGACATTGTTGCAGCAGAACTTAGGAAAGTACTTCTCCCCTTCCACTACACACGTGAAATGAAAGAAGCCAACCAACAGCATACCAGCCAAGAAAATATCAAACCAGCCAAGAAAAGAGCCAATATATGCAGTGAAGGTCGACACTAAATGAAACTTATCCAACACTTACATTAAAGGAGGGAAGCTAAGTCTTACCTCCATAAGCTTGTCCACATCAAATTTGGGAGCTTTCAGAATTTCTCCTTTCCGGTTGAATGAACTTGGCTACAAGATCCTTCAAATCGCAAGTTTGAGCTTCACACACAATGAACTTGCAGGGATTGAGCTTCCAATGCAAACCAGGAGTCTTATATTGATAGCATTGTTGTAAAACACATGGACCAACAATGACAGTCTCTGGAATGACATATAGTACAGCATGCCGCTTCCAGTTGACCATCTACCCATGTAGGTTTCTTGTACCTATCCTTCCACAGGGAATCATAGGTAATGTGGAGCTTGAAATCCAGCCCTCTTGGATGAATGTGAACCCACACTCTATCCCTGCTCCTTCAGCTATCCATGCCTCTGACAGCCTACAATTCTACCAGCAAACACTCCAACCATACTAGTGTGGAGTTCTTCCCCAAAACACCCTAACCCTACTTATCACAATCTGAAATGCATCTGCTTCTCTCTGTAGTCCAACAGGCATTCGCCTTTTTGTCTCCATTGTCCCACCATTGGGGTCGGAAAGTGTTCACCCCAAAGCTTCTCCTCACCTCTATTATATGTTTTTGGATACTTCTCTGCTGCCACACTGGCAGTAACTTGCCAAAGTCACTCCAAACCACCACAGATGTACCCAACGACCTAACTTACAGAATTCAATATGCATCTTGCGGCCGAGTCTGATGAGAGGGCAACATAGGCTGAAATAGGTTGAAGAAGAAGGTGCCCTACCACATTGTCCTTGACCTTGGAGGATTTGACCGATGACCTCTTGTGTGTGCTGCTTGTGTCTGTAGTCAGGTAATGTCGGATTGGTCTGTCAGATCGAACCACTACGGCGTAGATGAGTAGTCAGAGATTGAAACACGCTTGCTAAGACCAAGCTGACTCTCCCAAGAACGGCGAGCTCGCTTGTCCTTGTCTCGTCTCCTCCTCCTCTCATCCTTCGTGCATCATTTGCTCAACGCCTCCATCCCACGCCCCTGCATATCCTGCTATCATCACTTTCCATCCCTCAGCTATGTGGTGTGGCGCAGGAGACAAAAAGACGCCAAGTCCCAGCCCTCCTTTCTGTTCACGATTACACTAATGGGCAACCTTATTAGCAAAAATTTTAACTTTTTTAAACCTAATGGGCAACCTTATTTGCATTATATGTGCCTTCAAAATGACACGTGTAGTGATGTAGTCGTATAAATAGAGCTCTGAAACCATCTTCAGTCATGGAGTCATAAGATTCCATGAAACGTCGTCCACGTGTAGTCATACATATCACACTAGTCATATAAACCATCCCTGTCATCATGGTCAACAATGTTTGACCAATGCTCCCTAACATTCTGGAGTCATGTAGTGATATCCATTACTACAAAGTCATAAAACTAAAACTGTAATGCATTTCAGCGCTCTGTAGTCATGTACCTAGTGCAGTTTTTATGACTCCGCCAAACCCGTAGTCCTATAAACGCTCATCTCTTGTAGTGAAATGGCTTGAAAAAAGCACCTAGGAGAGATGAGGGTCAGCGTAAGGGAATGAGAAGGGGTTGAGCACACAGCTAGAGCGCTACATCAAAGGAAGCATCGAGTCGGGCTATGGCGGCGGTCATAGCTACACACGCTAACGGGTATTAAATAAGGGGCACCGCTAAAAAGGGTGAGAAAAAACACGAGAAAGAGGAAATAAAATAGCAGAACCCTAGAGAGACAGTTTAGCGGAGAAGTTAGCTAAGAGTTGAGCGGGAGAGCGGAGCTCCGCCGTCCCGCTGGCCCGCTGAGTCTAGTGGGGAATAAAATTAAAAATTAAAAAAATCAATCAATTTTGTTATTTTATTAAAAAAAATAGATAGTAGTATATCAAACAGTGTATTCATGTGCTGAAACAACCTTTAGCTACTGGTTGACATCTCCATTACAACTTCTTAGATTTCTTCTTGCCCTCATTCTCAGATTGAAAATTAATCAATTCTTCAAATTATGAAGAATTGAAGCTCTGGTTGAAGCTCCGGGTGATGTGGCACACAGGTGATGTGTCACATTTCTAAAACTAGCACAGTTGATTTTGCATATTTCTAAAATTAGCATGTATTATAGGATGTAACATTAGTTGTATCTAGTTGCTCAGGCGTGGTTTAAGCATGTTCTTAGACGTTTAATGAGAGCAACGAGTAGGGTGTAGTTCAAGCATCCTTTGGGAAACTTTGGGGTGAGCATTTGTATGTATCAAGCAATGTCCTGGGTGTTGCTGTGCCACCCTTTTTCTGGTAACGATGTGATGATCTAAGACTTCTATAGACACTGCCAGCAATTGGTAGATAGCATTTAGTTGAACAGTATAAATTATTGTGAATCAGAATCTTTAGAAAGGATCGATTTCTAGGATTAATTCTTCAGTAGTATTTGTAGTTATGGCTTATCTGTGAGACGTCTCTCATAATCATAACTAGGGTAGCCTGTGTCGTTGGCCCAAGTGTCCAGTGTCATCTAAGTCAAAGTGCAATTCCCTATGTATCAAAGTGCGTCTCCTATGTAAAGGCCCAAATGCAACCTCTAGGGTAGCATTTGCCGTTGGTTCAAATGTCCTCCAGGACGTGCAATCCCTTATGTCGTTGGCCCAAGTATCGAGTGTATTGTAGAATATTCAGCACTATGTGACCCAAGCTAGGTAGACTAGCCATAGCAAGAGAATGAGTAGTCTAAGTGCAAGCTAGGCTAGTTCAAAAAAAGTGATCATGAGAGAAATTTCCCGCCAGGACCAAAGTAGCCCGTCACTTACATAAGGGCAACCTCTTCCTAGTGTGAGCATACTGTAGCAATAGTGTGTACTGCTTGTCCGAGCCCTAGTTATCATTCCTGATGTGACGTGGAGGTGACACGCCGGCCTTCACGTCCGACGTGCGTCACGTCACGTCGAATCTAGACGTTTACCCATATAATTTTTTTTTTCATTTGACTTTTACGATTAACTTCTACCATTTCTAATGACATGGCAGCCACGGTGTAAAACAGACATGGCCAATTATTAATATTCATTAATTCCTTTTGAAAAATGCGTCCGCTTATATTGGCGGTCACATATAATTTATTAATTTTTAAATGAAGCGACCGCCCATATTGACGGTTGCTTGTAATTTTAATATTTTGTTAAATTAAGCGACCGCCTATATTGGCGGTCGCCGGCAATTTATTATTCTTTAAATGAAGCGACCGCCCATATTGGCGGTCGCTTGTATTTTATTATATTTTAAAATAAGCGACCACATATATTGGCGGTCGGTTGAAGTTTATTATGTTTTACATGAAGCGACCGCCCAGATTGGCGGTCGCTCGCACTTTATAATATTATTATAATTACATATTTAATATATTTCACTCAACAAGTGGTTTTGGAAGTCATTGAATTTTTCACTCCATCCATTTCGTAGCACCGACACATGACACGTGTCCATGCTGAGAGCGTCGCCACGTGTCAATATAATCTCCAATATCATCCAAGGACCACCGACTTCCACGTGTCCACTGGAACGGAAGTGGTTACTTTACCACTATGACATGTCAGTTTATCACTGTGACACGTCAAAAGTGGTTGGTTTACCTTAGTGACACGTCATTGACACGCCACAGTGGTGAGTTTACACGTCACAATGGTTAATTTACCACTGTGATAATGACCGCCATGTGGCAGTCGCTTTAGTTTTTTTTTAAATTTAGCGACCGCCCTTTAGCAGTGGTCGCTTATTTTATTTTCATTTTTAAATAAAGCGACCGCCGTTTGGCGGTCGTTTTTTTAGTAAATTTTTGAAAAATGCAGCGACCGCCATTTGGCGGCCGTCGCTATTTTTGTTAATAAACAATATAGCAACTGCCATTTGGCGGCGGTCGCTTACTTAATATATTTTTAAAAATGAAGCGACCACCATTTAGAAACGGTCGCTTATTTTCATTTTGAAAAAATGCAGCGACCGCCATGTGGCGGTCGCTGTTCTTGTTTTTATAAATATAGCGACCGCCATGCGGCGGTCGCATGTTTTTTATTTTTTTGTAAATTCAAGGACCCGCCGTGTGGCGGTTTAAAAAAAAAAAATCACGAGGCGGCCCCTGGTCAGCCACGTGGCGAGGTGCCACGGGTCAGGAAAAACGAAACAAATGGGAGGGGAGGGAGGTGGTTTTGAACCCTTGACCTCTCCCACGTGGGTGCGCGTGGCAAGTCGCCACTGGCATATTGCGTCTTTTTACGCATACTGCCATTTTTTTGGGGGGGGGGGTTTTCTTGTGGGCGCCTATATAAACCATTCTCCCCTCCTTTTCTGATCACTTTTGCCCCTCTCGTGGTGCGGTTCCTTGGCAATGTCCTGTAGTCCTTTCGGACTTTATTGTTTGGCACTGCCAACGGGAGGTGCAAAGGTAATTATTTTGGGGAGAGAGAGAGAGAGAGAGAGAGAGAGGTTTTGTCACCTGTTGTGGGTAAAGGTTTATACAATGTCGGGGGTTGTGAATTCAAGTTCTGGGGCGGGGTCGTCTGGGGGTCGGAGAAAGAGAAAACGTGCCCACGAGTGGGATAGCCAGATCAACAAGCCAAACTACCCAGGACCGGATGCATTGGATAGGGTGAAAGAAGTGGTGGTGGATTATTTCAAGGGTAGGGACATGATGAGGCTGGAGAGTGGTTATATCAGGCACGGATGGGAGGGGTTTCAGATTTTCCAGCAGAATATGGAGAGGAAAATGACAAACGTTTTGACGGGGGTTAAGTGGACAGCGGACAGGGACAAGCCAAAGTTCAATCGGTCGATCCAAAGCAGGGCGAAAGACAACCACGTGGAATTTAAGGCAGCTAATGAAGACATGGAAGGTAGAAATAACCGAGGGTCGAGTGCCCTCCGCCGAAGCTGAGTTAATGTGACGTGTCGAGTATTGGGCTTGCTCGGCAAGTCAGAATTCACATCGCCGGACTAGGGTTGTCCCTTGGAAGGTGAGGTCATCGGGTAGGGGAGGCACAACTGGTCTTTATTACCTGAACTCTAGTGCGAAGGTGGTAGAGATTGGCCCTTACAAAGAAGGAGGGTATGCTAAGGTCCGTCAGTGTAGGATTATTGGCGATTCTAGAATACCGAAGCGTTGGGGAAAAAAACCCAAGTCCAAAAATCCAGAAAATGCGTTGAGACAACATAACGACGAGTGTTTGGCAGTGAGGTTCCACCATCCGGGTGTTTACTCATATTTTGCTGTGAATGCACGTGAGGTAGAGGGTTACACTCGCTGGTGGAATGGGGGAACAATACGCGACAAAATGAACCTTGACTGAAAATGGAGCAACGATTCGGACAACAGGGTGATTTTGGAACAAAGGGGAACGGAAGCAGAGTTCCAGAAATGCGATCGTTTGTTTTGTTTATGGAAAGTGCGCAATAAACTTGCATGGGCACTGGTGTGCATCATGGATGTTGTCCACAAGAATGATGTCTTGCACAACGACTTGTCTCCCGACAATATCTTGTTGTATTTTCCATATGTCATCGAGGAGATCAAGATTGGGGTGTGTGATTGGGGCTTAGCCGCCCCATTGGGCATACGTAAAGCCTCGCCGTACCAGTTTGAAAACCAAGACAAGCTGAACCGGGAACTCTCGAAAAAAATTGTGGGTGGAAAAAGATACTGTGTCGGTTTTCAATCCATTTAAAAAATAAAAAAAAACAACCGACCTCCAGTATTGGCGGTCGCTGGATTTTCAGAAAAAATAGAAATTAAAGCGACCGCCAGTAACGGCGGTTGCTCCATTTACATAAATATATTACGAGCGACCGTCAATTCTGGCGGTCGCTGAATTTACGAAAAAACAAAAGATGACCGCTATTACATCGCGTTCGCTGTATTTACAAAGAATAAAAAACAAATGCGACCGCCAGTGATGCCAGTCGCTGCATTAAAATAAAAATGAATGCAGAGTTGGAAGCATTGACACAATTGTTCTTCATTCCACAAGCAAATCACCGAACACAAATGGACAACATCTGTGTACATTTGGCTGACATTTTGGCTGGTATACACACAGGCAACATCTTTTATTTCCCAACACATACATAACAGCAACACAAATACTCATAGTTACAATGATCACACTGGTATTACTTCACTACACAATTTTTAAACATGTTCACTAAAATGTGCTGATGCATGCCTACAACTGTTTTGCTTCAATTCCTTCTATTGCTTTGACGGCGGGACGAAGAAGATCCTAATCCTAATGCTCCAATGGGCTGAAAATCCGAATCACCCTCGACTTCACCACCATTATCATGATCAGTGCTAGAATCGTCCTCCCTATCCGACCTAATATGTCCAGGCCTTTGAATCTGCAAGCGACCTCGAACCACATTTAATTCTCTCTGAGGTCGACTCCCACTCCGGTCTTGAATACCATCCACGGTATCTGGCCTGTTTGTGGGCCGATTGCCTACAAAAGGTTGGATTGTTCTCTGTCGTTTATGGACTTGGGACGCAATCGAAGGTGATCTCGAAGGAGGTACCGGAGGGGGGTCTGCCTGAGATGGACCGGCATTAGATGGTCCGGCATGTGAGGAACCACGGGTCTGCTGCACAACACGTCGGTTAAGGCTTCGTGCATCTCTAAGCTAGAGGTCAGGACGAAGTTTTGTGTCTCATTCCCTCAACCACTTTTCTTTATCTACTATTGGCCTGTGTCTTTTGCTATGATGGCGAGCTGTCTCTTTCCTCCCTAAGTAGATCTGTACTACGACTCCCCTTGGATTCAAGACAACATGTGGAAGGTGCCCATTTTTCGATGAACGCATAAGCCACGAAATTTCATACAAACATAGCTGCCATCACTAATCACATATGGACGATAAATATCTTCAGCATTTTATGCCATCTGTTTCCACCATATGAATCATTCGACGCTCAATCATGGTAAATAAAGTTGGAATAAAGTCTATGAGCTGATACTGATGATACATCAATACCTTAGAGAAGCCTCTATAATAGATACACTTGGGCAAGAATACGCTTCACAATGGGAGCCAATGTTCTTGCTCCAGCTCCAATCAAATCCCACCATTCATGTGGCAACACATTGAGCTCTTTTGGATCTGGCATGTCCTCAAAATGGTCGCGACGATTTGAGAAGCATTGGTACTCGGATATAGCTCTCTCTGCCACGTTCGGCGGAGCCAGTCGCATGAGCACTCGCACGAGGCTGGCCTTGACATCAGCGTCGTCTCGGAGCATGGTATTGTCGAGCAAGAATGGATTGAGCAAAACCCCCGCATAATGCAAGTCCGTTCGAACCATCGAACAACGGTCGTAAAATACATCCGAAGCACTGTTCACAAGTTCAGGTTCCAAGAAAAATGGATGATGTCTCAAGGATTGGACGCGTTTTTTAAGATTTTGCATTAGTAACCATGCCTTGCCCATTACTAGTTGCTTTCCATCAACGGATATCCAGCAATCCATAGTGTTTAAAAGACATCACTTTAATATTATCTGTCTCATTCCAAGAGTTTTGGGGTGCATTTCATTACACTGCAAAAAAAAGTCTAATGCATCAAAATGCAATTGCAAATATCCATATGGTGGATTCCCTTTGCCCCATCAATGATTTCTGGAATCCCGCGGAGGAGTTTGTGCAGCTCGTTCACGCTCAACGCTGGTGCATGAATAAAGTCATCAATAGTCAAGTTCATCCTCAATCTCTTCAGGTAAATGTAATACAGATGCTTGCACGGATAATACTTTGACCCCTTCTTTGCTTCCATCAACGAGAAGTCCGTACAATTGCAAGTCGGCTCCACTCCAATCGTAATTGTGTATACGTCATCGTGTACAGCTGAGCCGGCCGTTGCCATCCGATAAACACGCCCAATGCCGGGTGGGGGTACGTCCACGGAGCTCTGAATAGTGCAAGCCATCCCAAGAGCATTGACAATCCGAGTCTCATTCAACTTGTTGGGAGGGTGTCATCTCTTCACTCTTCCAAATCGCATTGTGGGATGTGCAGAATTGTCCAATCCGTCTCTACTGGACCGAGCAGTCTGCAATGGCTAGGTTTGAGGAACTGGAAACGAGTGGGCCGGGACGTCTGTGCGTTGCACCATTCGAAATTCTGCTGCAGAAAGAGCATCCGCCTCATTCTGAGAGAGGTTGCAACCCGGTGCAATAGGCCAGACGCCCGGAGGCTCCGACATTCCCTGAATCCCGTACTTGGGCTTGCCAAATACACAGGTCATTATGTCGTGCCTACAGAACCAAAACGTCTGCGTTGTGGCGTGAGAGAATGTGGGAGTAAAAAATCTACCGCTGGAGGTGCGTGACACTTGGTATCAGAGCTTAGAGTTCAGTACGCGATCGTCCTTGGGATTGGCCTCATCATGGGGTCGGGCAAGCCAAAGCGAAAGCGGAACGACCCAAAAGATGATGATCCTGGTGAGCCCGATGGGAGCGACGTGTCACCGAAGCGGCCGTTTGAGGAAGCGACGCAAGTTTCTGAAAACGAGGCCGCTCAAGAGCGGGAGGAATCCGAGGAGTCGGAGCCCGAGGAATCCCTGAGAGCTCCGACATACCAACAGATGCCTCCCATGCCGGCAGCTTTTTGGGAAGGGTTGTTGGCGCAGTTTGGCGGGACGTTGAAAGACGTGTTGAAGGCGGCTAATGCCACTTCCGCTAAGGCAAAGTTTAAGGTGAAGCCTAAGGAACCCGGCACCTTCGAGGGCGTCCGAAATCGGAAGGCACTCAACACCTGGTTCTTGGAGCTAGAGCAATACTTCCGGGCGGCCAAGTTGAGTGACGAGGATCGGGTGGAAGTGACTTCCACCTATTTGAGGGGCTATACTCAACAATGGTGGCAGAAACGCCTTCACGACCGAGGTCCAGTGATGCTTCTAGATTGTGGCTCTCAATTCATATGTTTCTTATCCTCAAACCCCAATGGGCCTCTAACATTCTTACCTCACCCTACTCTTTCAGTCGCAACTGCAGGTTGGAGAGCTATCCCATCAAGCCCCGGCATAATGCTGACAAAGCTGATGAACACATACTCAAATGCAGCTCACCCCGATGCTTTCCAGGAACACAACGCTGCAACAAAGCGCGCCACACCAGTCGAGTTTCTGGACCTCCCCAGGTCACCATGTGTCAAGGTTAGCTATTTCATGAGCATGAGCAGCATGAGCGGAGTAGTAAGACAATCGGTTTTCATGAGCAGAAGTACAAATTCTGGAAATAAAAAATATTAAAAAAACATTATTTTAATGGAATGTGTAAAAAACAATATAATATTCATTGTTTGAAGTAGAAATTGTAGTTTTGAGAGCCGTGCTTATGATATTTCGTCTTCCGCTCATGCGAATTCCGAGCGACATCTGCAAAAATGGTGCCGAATTTCGCGGTAACAGGGTCCGCAAGCAGAGAAATCGGCGACGTATTGCGCGGTAATAGGTGTCTCCGCCGAAAAATGGTGCCGAATTTCGCGGTTATAGGTCCCAACATGATTGAAGTGTAAGCCCAAAATTTGGAAATGTGGCGCCAAATTTCGGTACATGGTGTCGGGCATTGCACAGATGTTGGGCAGTTCTGGGCCATGTAACTGGAAATTTGGCGCCATTTTTTCAGAAATGGCACCCACAACTGCAACTGTTGGAACTCAGTTTTCTGGAAGATTTGCAAATTTTTCCTGCCGCCATCTTTGCATTGATTCTATTTCGACATTGAATTGCCACTGTTCAAACTCCAACAAGATGATTAACACCGGCTCTACCATATAAACAAAGTTTTTTTCACATTTTGTCCAGAAATCATCGCTGCGAATGCTATTACTTTTCGACTTTTGCCCAATGACTAGGCTTTTCTGGAGTCCCGCAATGTCCGTGTGTACGCATCCCATTGAGGATCGATGACGGTGTGCTCCAGGCTGCTTTTCACCGTCACCAACCGATCCACCATCAAGAAGTTAGTGACAAAACGAGTTTCGCATGGATTCCGGAGGCTGTATTTGGGTTCGTGCCTCCTATATATTGCCAAAGGGTTGTAATGTGTGCGGATGAACGACACAACGGTCTTCGCTCGCTTGACAAGTTGTTTCACTCACTGTTCTTTTCCCCAATCTTCCCAAAAAAAGTCAAGGATATAAGCAGCACAACCTTGATAGTACATATGGGGATAACGTGCCAACATCATTTCTGCAGTGTTTATCATGTTAGCGGCAAATTGTCTGTGCATATTTGCACGATTCTATCACTTCCGACCTGTTTGATGAAGTCCATCAATAGTTGGCATTGATAACGTTCATCTTCCTTCTCGCCGCTAATGTCGACCGATCCCAAGAATTGTTCCCCAGCATCGAGCAGACATTGAACAATGGTCTGTTTGTAACAGAACTCCAACCATCGGCACATATAGTGCTTCCATATTTTCTGATGCACTCGTCCGTCCTATCGTTGATCTTTTGGGTAAGCTCGGTCATGGCGTCTTCTAGTAATCATGTGCGGAGATTGTGATAAGTCGGAGGCACGTACGTGAATCTGGACTCTGAGGTTGCTCTAACGGCATAAACAAATGCCGAAGCCTTGCCACATTAAATGGTATGCTGGCCTCAAAGAAAAACTGCGTCTATTTTTTATTCAACTGTTTTTTCGCTGACAAGTTAAGACCTTCTTGCATGGATTGCTGTCGTAATCCTCAACTCCGTTGAAGTGTAGGGGTACAAGGAGTTTGATGACCCTGCTCCTTTATATATGATCCAGGAAGGATGAAAGTGAAATGAAAGTGAATGGAATAAATGACGAACCAATAGCGCCCACCCGAAAAAGGCGGTACAACTATATTTGTTATAGTTTTGAAACTAAGCGACCGCTAATACTACGGTCGCTATTTTTATTTTTTATGAAAGCGACCGCCACTATTGCGGTCTCTTTATTTCCTTTCATTTTGTGCAATATAGCGGTCACTTCTATTTTGTATATTTTTAAATTTAAGCGACCGCCCGTATGGCGGTCGCTATTGTTTTTTATTTCAAAATATAATGCGACTGTCGGTATGGCAGTCGCTTCATTTGTTTATATATTTAGATTAAAGCGACCGCCAATATGGTGGTCGCTTCTATTCTTAATATTTTTAAAAAAACGCGACCGTCATTAAGGTGTCGATCACCATTTTTTAATTCTAATTAAAACAACGTCTATCATGTACATTAGTGTATATTTTATTGAGTTAAGTACAAAATTATAGTAAGAAATCATAAATAAAATGGAATTCTAGCAATGGCAGAGCCGGAGGACCAATCGAAGGACAACTCCTTGATTCCGGAACTGACAGACCATGTGACACTAGAATGCGTTGCACGGGTGCCTCGTTATTATTATTTACCGTTGAAAGGTGGTTGTAAGAAATGACAGAATGCGCTAGCGGTGGTTGATGACGAAGGCCGCAACGACGTCTTGAGACTCGCAAACGGGTAGAGATCAAGGAAGAATGGGTTTACATGTTGGCTGGTCATGCACACAATGTACAGCCTCTCATAAGTGCACAGAAGTGATGGGCGTTTGATTCCGTTAGTACGCGTTGGCGTTGTCTGTCAGGCTGCCGTGTGGATTATACCTTTGAAGTTTCTGACAAGGAGTCGGCAGTTACATGAACTCAGCTTTTGGTTTGCGGACAGTACCGTAGAGGCTACATGGTATGGAGGTATGATTTAGAACTCAACGAATAGTCTTCAACGCCAAGAATGATTCAAGATCGATGTCTTTTTGACTCAGCAAATGTGGACAAATCTATTTGTACTGGAAGTCTCACCAATAGACGACTCTCAAAGCAATCAAGCGCTACAACTCACTACTTCAAGCATGAGAACCTCTCCCCGATCTCAACATAGCACGAGAAAGGGAGCTAATGGGAAAACAAGGATAAATGTGAACCGCTGGATTTTGGTTGATCAAGGGTAGCGATCCCCACTTCCCAAACGGATGAATGACATGGATGAGGAGCAACATTCATGAGGATTTAAAACGGCTCATGTATCAATGTAAGTTGGTCATGTACCAACTTAAGTTGGTCATGTCCCTGGATGGATGAAAGTTACAGATGGATGAAAATTATGAGGAAGAATGAAAATGGATGAAATCAACGGATGGAACCATGGATGGATGGATTACGGGCTGGATTTCTGAACGGATAACAATGGATGGAGGAAAAACTCCACCACAAACTCTCCAACCACTTCCGGAACACCAAAGCTGCATCAGACGCTCAAATACGACAGACCCTTAAATTCCGTTATGCCCAGTACATGGGCCACCAATGCAAACACACCTTCTGACAAACCATATACCCCTCACCAAACTGCCCTCTCCCACATCCACGCCACACGTGATACCTGGCTCCACCTTCTTAACCAATGTCCCCACCCAGTCATTCATGGACTTCGTATTGCACGATACAACCACGCTGTATGGCACATCCACAAACTCTTACAACGACATAATGAAACTAGATGGTTCTTACTCATCAATGCAGGCACCTACCAAGGTTGGCCCCCAGACCACATGGTACCTACGTGGCTACTCCCCTGTATATGCCGCCCCCACACATCATGTACATGCCCTTCCCGCCTCTGTCCGGATATCCTCATAGTCCAGGGGCTCCCCATCAACGCCCCACCGCCCTCTGCCCCGTCCCCCGCCATTACCATACACTCCTTGGAATTCACATTTTGCAATGACCGCTTCCCCAACTCCTCCATCCTCGAAAAATGCCAAAAATATGCACTACTCATTCTTGCTATCCGCCGGAGGGGATGGGCAACAGGCCCCCTCACTGTCATTACTGCCGGCACCAGAGGGGGCATCCACAAGGCCAGCATCTCGGAACTTAAAAATAACTTTAATCTTCATATCATCTCCATCCATAAATGCTTCAAAGCCATACACCTCATGGCCCTCCGTTCTCTCACTGCTATCATCACCAACAAACGACAGCTTGAATCAAACCCTGCTCTTGCCTCCTAGATACATATATTTGGATACCCGACGGGCACCCATGGGGTGCCTCCCTTGGGCTCCCTTTGGGTACCACATGATATCGTCTATACTACCACCCCCCCAGACTCACTACTTGGTATCCCCTGGACACCGGTTATTTTTACATAGTGCCCACCCTTGAAAAGGGGCAGTAGCCGCAAGGCGAAGTGGCTCTTAGTTACGCCGGCCTCGGTCGGAGTTTTATTTATTTATTTATTTCCATGGACTCAACATTTGCAATTTTTGGTCCACCCATTTCGTGCACATGCGTATACGATCTTTTTTTCTTAGGCTACTGACGAAGTGAACATTATGGCTCTTTCTACCGCTACCTCAGCACCAACTCTAAGCGCAACAATTCTGTAAGTAACAATACTGCAAGTGATATGTATGTAAAGCTGATCCGTAACCACGATATCCAAGGGTGCAAGAAGAGAATTCTGTTGCATCCTCGCCATCAATCTGACACCAACTGTGCCATTCTTGGTCATGTCGCCAACATTGCAGCTCCTGGTGACAAGCACTATCCCAAACCTTTCAATATGTCATCGCAAATGATGTCATTAGTATATTATGAGTATACCGCATGAGCTATCCTAGTTGGAGTTTGCCACGAGATCTGCTCCTAGATTTCTTCAAAGACTGATACCTTTCGAGCGCCTAAGTGTGGCGAAGCTGCTTTACAACTCATTGTTGGCCATTGGCATCCCCTCTCGAGACTAAGCGAGAAATGTATGAGTCGCTCTATGCAAAATGCCCCACGACTTCACCTTCACAACTCCATATAGTTGGCTCTCCTCAAACCTTGGCTCCAAGTTCACATGAAACGACAACTAGCATGTAGCCTAGTGGTAATGGGCACATACCACGTTGGATGTGGTTGTGGGTTCAAACCACGGTCTGGTGTGTCATGAAGGTGTCCACTTTTCAGCTGGAAGGCAGTAGCCCTTGTGGTGAAGAGATACCATAAGTTACGCTCCCTTCGGTAGACGTCATATATATATATTTTCCACATGAAGCAGCTGCAAGTTACTACTTTAATGTGGGCGAGTGTGTGGGATGGGAGCCAAGTGCTCTACAATATGGGGCCTAGGTTTGAAAGGGGGTGTGGGGATTAGATAGTGGTCTAGGAATTATGAAGAGGGGGGAGGGAAAAAAAAGGTAGGAAGATAAGACCTATTAAATAGGGGATGGTTCATAGTTAGATTGGGGTAAGCAGGTGTGGTGGTTTCTAGGTGGTGGTTTCTAGGAGTGACGTGTGTCAGGCCAGCCTTCTAGAAGGTCCCACAGCTTGAGGGGTGGGTGGCCTTCTAGAAAGGTCCCACCGCCCTATGTGGGTATATAAAGAGCCGGGTTCTCTTCCCCGGCATCTTACTATCTATTCACTTACTACTTACTAATACCTGCGGGCCCCCCAAAAAAATGCAAACCATGACATAATGAATTAATAGAAGTAGGGGTAATGAAGAATAAGGGATAAGGTATGCCTAAACGAGGCAACACTTTACAAGACTAAATCCCTAAGGGTATCTTTGGAGGAATTGGGGATTTGGCCCTTCAAATGCTTGATTTCTCCCACATCAACATCTGGGGCTCGGGCCGCATAGCGGCTCTTGTTTCGAATTGCATCAGCTTCATTACTACTAACAATGTGCAGTATTCCCAACTGGCTACGATTTTACAAACACGCTGGCTCCACAACTGCTCTCCTAGGGCTCGGCATAAACAGCTAACTTTTGCTGAAATGGACGTTCCAGGCAGTGTCCATAAACAGATTCAGTACAAGTACAACGTCATCAGGGAGGCTGGTGCGGTGATAGAATGGTATGAACCTGCACATGTCTTTTGCTTCATACCTGCTCAAGTTCATTGCCACTTCCTCAAAGAGAAGCCGCTCAAATGTGTCAGGTGCCATCTCCCTTTTCTGAATTTGTTTTCTGTCCAGTGCTATTATCATGTCCTGATCCCTGAGTTCACAGGCCCAACAAAATCCGTATATCTTGCCAAGGAGCTCACGCTATTCAGGACTTTGGAGTTTGACTGGGTGCTCATGACATCCTCAATCTCTCCACCTCCGTGCAAAAGGCATTCAGGTACCCACAATGGCACACTCCCACCATTTTATTTTCAACTACTTACTGTCTCTATCCCAATGAAGTCTGTTGCCCCTATTGTAAATAATGCTTACATATTTCTGTACCCGATCATCAACATATGCACACAAAATAAGCTCCCATCCTTATTGCGGAGGACCAGAAGCATTTACGGATCCTTACAGCTCTGCACTCCTTCGAATCTCTTACGAATCCTCACAGCTCTGCCTTGCAAAATACTTCGTCTGGTCCACAATCTAAGGTACGACTACTTATACTCTTCCCAGTATCACGTCATTATCTGCCAGATGTCCCAACTACCAGATAACGCCGGTAGCTGCTACTGCCCTATTGCTGTCAATCCTAAGGTGTTCTTTAAATCTGACCGTTACAATATAGACAGCTCGCTTAAATCCGATCCTACTAGTAATGTGACAAATGACACAAATTCAGTTTCAGACTCCTTGAATGAGGCAGCTAGAAACATGTACCATATTGATAGCATTGATTTTGAACCAAATTCCAAGTCCAATACTATGCTGAGTAAAACCCCCGGTTTACAGTGTGTTGTATTTGATTCTCCCTATGGCCAAGTTCCCAAATTTGTGCTGAGGTGCAGTGAACTGAGACCTTTGAATGACCTCAGCCCTGATTTACTGAGTGTGCAAAAATTCAAATGTCCATGAGCTCAATGTGCTAAGACTTGAGTTTCATACTGGAAATGGAAGTTAAATCCTTGCTCACAAAACGAGACCTCCAAATCAAGTGCTCTTGAAAAGCTGATGCAGAAGAAGACGAGCTGAGTTGGAGCGTGGCTCTCATGATGCTGCTCTCTCTGATCTCAGTCCATTCAGTGCTAAGCTCCTGCTTCAGATGTACTAAGGAGCTCTTGCATTTTCCAGCAGAGAGTAGAGGGATCAGTTCAAGAGAAAGGCTTAAATCAGTCTCCAGATTCATGACTCCCATTTTTCCATCCCTGCTGATTTGAAGGGGTTCCAGAGAGGAAGCATCTGGGGAACTTTCATGCTGGTGCAGTTTGTAAATCAGGAATCGATAATCTTGCCGACTAGCTCAATTCACACTGCTGAATGTATAAATTTGACCAAAAATAATCGAGAGTGAGAGAGAGAGGGAGAGCCAGAAGATGAGACTGAGTGCCAGATCTACATGCCATTTACTGCATCCCTTGCAGTATGAGACAATCAAAGGATTACAAGTCCAATAATATGGAACCATGTCTATTATATGTTACACAATCGCCGAGCTCAAATCTTTGGTACATAAAACCTCAACTGAGCAGTCTGAATTGCCCACATAATTGGGCCCCAAACTAATCTCTGCAGTATCCAGTAATAATGAATGGGATTACACCCTTCTAGTAATCATGGAAGAGTACCTTCACCAACATGCCAGGTTACACGCAATCGTCCTCCTGCAACTACAGTAAGATTGATTGAAAGTGAAGACTGGAAGGAAGAGAGACCCATCCATGGATTGGTCACTTCCTCCCTCAGTTAGAAGCTGAAGACTCCTCTGCAGCTTTAAACAAGACCTCCCACCTTGAGTGATCCTTCCCTGGGCCATCTCCCTGGAAGCCCCACACCAAATGATCCACACTTAGAAGGAATTGACATAGAACATCTTCTCCTGCCAAATGTGTCATGGTGGGTGCATGAACTGGAAGTATTTTTCGCCGAATTGACCAATGTTGTAGTTATTTTTTATTTACAATGTTGTACCAGCCCCATTTGTTGTCCAACCTTCTCAACCACTGGTGGTAGGAGTCAGCTCCTAGCTATCATCATGGGACTCAAAAAATCAACGAACAGAAAAAAGAAACTGGTTTCACTTCCACACCTTCTGATCAGGAAGTATGTTGTGGTGTAACCAATTGTCCGTGGCAACTGTTCACCAATAAGTTAGGAGGAAAAAATTGGAGAGGGAGGAGAAGGAACTTACTACCTCTATAGCAGGCCCAGAGGGATACACAGGATGCTAGCTAACGAGCCCATGTAACATGCCTTCTCCCCTAAGCATGTGTTGACATGTCTGAGGGGACAAACTGAGGACCTTTGAAGTCCTCCATAATATCTGATTTACAATGTACAATAATGAAATAGTTATAATCAATCTATCTGTGGGGATGATGTTTTGCAATAATTCAGCTACTAAGAACAACAAAGGTGAGGAGAGGCATGCATACCTCAACAGAGTTGATTTCATAAGTTTGGTTGACAGTGCAAGGCAAATCCAAAGTTTGGATGCAAGCCTCCGCAACTATTACTCGGCTTGCTTCCCCCACCAGAGTGTCCCCTGCTAACATACCAACATTTAAGGTCCTTTACATTGGACAAAACAGTACATGTAGAGGCCAGCAAGTAGCAAGATCATCCAAGTTAGGAACCACTATAGCAAGAGCCTTCAAAGGCCCTCAAGCTCTAAGGTAAGCCCCATAGCGGTATAGAGGATAAAACAGAGGAGGAACAGCGAAACCCTTACTCCATACATGGAATTTCAATAAACAACTGAACTTGCACCTTGTCCTACAATCACATTGCGTCGAGTACCGGCTGTGGCTTTCAGTAGTGTGTTAAGATCATAAGAAGTATATGGCCCATCAGTCAGCCGGCCTGGCCTGCATGCATATCATGACCATCAGAGCCATCTTCCTCAGAATGTGGAACCTACAGCTATGGGCAGGACACCCACTAGCCATAGTTAAGTTTTCAGATAAGACTGCAGATATCCTTGGCCAACAAACAGGTCGGTCGGTACATGGGTCACAGTGCTTATGAGATGCCTAGGAAACACCTGCCTTATGGAAAGGAGTCGAACCTTATAATGGTGAAAGGGACGCCTGAGTTACGGAGGAAATCCTCGCCCAATTTTTTGTACTTAAGCACCCCAAACAAGTTCATTATGCTGTCCCGAATTCCTCCAGGGTGCCAACCAGACCAGCACTTCAAATGTTAGTAACACAAACTGGGCGGACCTAACCAACGTAGAGGGGACATTCACAAGGCGGATTGGTGCCACAGACCTTTTTCAACCTAGTTTCCCAGTCCATGTGATGCCTGTTGCAAAATTAAGCAAATAGTTGGAACTTTGTTTTCTGCTTGAGATTGGACATCTATTCCTAAGCTCTTGGGCTTGAGCTGTGTACATCCTAGATGGAGAAGCAGATATAGGGCTCTATTCAAACCATTCTATTCAAATAAAGGAAACAAACTCACCCTAATTCCTTCAGATAATACCCGTGCACACTAAGAAAAAACTCAATTCAAACAGATAAGGAACCATATCTCGGAGCTTGCAAATATAAGGATGAAAGAAGAAAAGAAAAGATTGGACAGCCTAGCTGTTCGACCAAACACGCAGCAGCCTCCGGAACACTCTTGAACTCTCTGGATAAGGATACAGGTGATCACCTCCAAGGGAGCTGATTGCCCTTAGTAACCCCAACCGACGAGACAAGCACACAACGTTGAATAGTGAGGGGCAGAGCCTCTACTAGATTACGCACTCCTTGCCAATCTGCAACAACTCAACAAATGTTGTTGGTGTTTAAGCTACAATTTGCGGGAAACCAACACACTCCACACATCTTAAGCAATGCAAAAATCTGAGGGGGGACTTGTGAAAAGACATTACCAACAAGAATGCACAATCTGATAAATAGCATACTGTTGTCAGATACTGTTGTCATACTCCATCTATCTCCATCTCACTACGAGAACAAGCAGTATGTGATGTTTAAGTGCCTCATGTTGCTCGCCCCCATTTCCTGTGTCTAAACTGGATGCAGGTCTTTTAGCAAATTCTGAGTCTTCTTGACTTGCTAGGGACTAAGCAAAGCTGGATATGGTATAGGACAATAGTAGAAGAGAAAAAAAAAGGGAGAAAGGAAGACTCTTGCCGAAGCAAAAAGCAAGCGTAATTTATGGTATCGCTTCACCCCGAGGAATAAATGTGGACTCTTGCCAAAGCAAAAGTAACTCGACCCCTATAATAGTAGAAGCTGAAGAGACTAATGACTAAGCAAAGGAAGGTGAACTGTCAGAATGGCAAAGGCCGGGGGTTAGGTCTTTGGATACTAAGCAATGAATACCAAGGGGAATACCAAGGACTTAAGAAGACCTGATGTGAGTCTCTGGGGGAGAGAACCACAGGCCTGAATTTGAGAAGCAAGACTGAGAGCGTATGATGTACTCGTGCAGTTCCCAGCGAAGGTGGCTTGCCATAGCCTTACACCCATCAACCCCACAGGAAACCAACCCTCCTGAAGCCTTTTGTGGGGCTCGCACCCACAGGGCATAAATGCTAGGTGAACGAGAGTACTCCTTGGCAAGAGCGAGAAGAGGTTTCAATGTTGGGTGGTTATCTTGCTCAGACATTGATGAAGGGTCTGGGTTTCCAATGTTGAGATTGGACTGTGACACTTTTCCTTTTAGAGGAGTGAGTTACAATCAAGACTTTGCGCTCTGCAAGAAATACTCTCATTTTGAAACTTCTACATCCAAGAAAACTCTTGGATGCGTCAACAGTAGCCAACAGGGGCTTCTGTGGCTGGCAGTCATGCGAAACTACCATAGGCACTTCCTGAGAACACATACAGACAGAGCAAAGAGGTATGATGACCTGTCTGTTCTGGTCCATTATCCCCATCCCAGCGCTTTGATGGAAATGCTGTGGTGCCAGTGCAGCAAATTACATGGGTTACCCCCTGCAGCCACATCCATTTCAGTTAATTATACTCTAGAGAAAATCCAAGTACATTTCATCAGAGGACGGAGGCAAGAGAGTGCAAGAGACGAGGGTGGAAAGGAAAGATGTACCGGAGGGTTTAGAGGTTCAACATGGGGCTAGAAAAAGGTATATTTACCTCAAAAAGTGATGAATCCAGCATTTCTTGTCGTCGGGTATCCCCCACATGCACCTATTTCCAAAACTATTAACTTCACATCTTTGGTATGTTCAACAACATTTCAAACAAGAGAGGTAATTGAATCATTTCAAGGCAGACCCATGGATCTTCCTGATATTCGACTGAAAAAATTCGAAGGAAATAGAGGGAATAAATATTCCTCGGCAGGTGACCAAGCACAGTGCCCAGTCAGGTCTAGCCCAAATACCTCAATGCCAAGGGTGCACAAAGGAAGAAGTAGAAAAGAGACCTGGAGTTTGTCAGGGTCCTGGTCTCCAAAGAGGGAATGTCCTTTCTCTGGGTTCCGTAGAACTGCTCTTACCGGCAGGCCTCTCTCCAGCAAGGATGCAACTATCAACTGCCCTGATGTCAATCAACCCACTCCACAAGAAAATTCAAGCCCACCCGCATATGAAGAAAGCTATCTTCAGTTGATTTGTTGGAATTAGAACATCTGAGTGATGTGATTCCTAGGACACTGCTGGTTGGTTTCTGACCTTAAAACCAGATAAGCCCCATCCTTTTTGTAACAGATCCTTCTAATCTATGCAAGGGGAAAGACCAAGGGTAGAGTAAGGCCGCCCTTGAATGGCGTTGATCAAACCAGAACAAAACTTTGTGCTCTTCACCCTTGAATGTAGCTTCTAACCATCCAATTTACTTAGTCCCTGAGAAGGATGGCGAGTTTTAAAATCCTCCCCATCAAAAAGCGATGCACCGGCATAAAAAAAGAAATGCACTGTACAATCTCTACATCGAATGGTGAACTTGGAAATAACCGACTGACCCAGGTTGCCGTCGAAAGAGAACTGGTTTGCCAAGAAGTTCCATTAAGTATTTCGCTGCTTTCTGGGAGATCTTTTGGCAGAATTTTACCATGTGGTATCAGGCCCTTCAATTTTCAGGCCTGCCACTATGCTTATGATACAGAAACTAAGTGTAACCTTTTTTCTGCCGTCGCGTTGAAGTGTACATAGACATGAATGCATATTTGTACCATCCCAAAAATGTGGAAGGAACATACAGGACGAGGGTGCAGCAAAAATATCAGACAAGCTGCTCAAAATGGCCTCACCTACACCTCCAGTGGCACCAACAACGAGGACACACTTGGATGCATTCCGTTGAGTCGCATCTTCAAGCACCTGGTTAGACTCAGCCAGCTGTGCGCACACCCTCTGCCCCCATCTCCCTTTCTCCTTCGCTCCGTGCTTTCCTCCACCAATTCTTCTGTTCTGATCATTTAGTAATGATCGGAGCTCTAACTCAGTAGAATGCACACTGGAGAGCTGCCAGGCGCACGGTCCAAGAACGCTACTTGAGGATACAGTTGGGGAGAAGCGGATATGGGAGGACTCCTGGAATGACCCCGCAGCTGGTGACAGACACCGAGGTGTGGAAGGCAGCAGTAAAGGGGCAGTTGAAGCTCCGAACACAGCGAGATGGGAAAGAATGCCGGATTTCATGGCTCCAGATTGCTTGCAAACAAGCCAATCTTCTGCAATTGTTTACGAGGATCCACTATAATGAATTTTGAGTAGGATGGTTTGCAGGTGCGAGCAGGTCCGGATGTTTGGCCACCAGCCTGCCACCACTGCCCCCACCCAAAGTCTTATTTCAATTGGTGTAAAGCCCATTAACCCCTAAAGAACGCCGAGCTAAAATTTTGGACTTTTGGGCAAAACAGGTAGGATATGTTGGCCTATGACCGTTCAAATAAAGATGGTGAAAAATCTAAGGGTGAATTTCTGTCATTTTTACCTCAGGTAATTTTCATAAGGTGTCCCACATATGGGGCAACCTCCAAACTTGGAACTATTGGATTTCATGAATCCTACGCAAAGTTGTACGGTTTCAAAGTCGAACCAATCAGAATGCTTGTATACACCAAGGGCCCTATGACCAATCACACTTTTTGGGGGGTTATATCAAATGATTGTTTGCCAAGTGACAAAAATGGACAGTATAGGTACTGACAGAAGCGTTAATGGGGTGTTCGGTCATAGGCCAACTTACCCCATATACCCTAAAATCCGGTTCAAGATTCGAGGTTTTCTCACCCAGTCCTCCACCAATGTCCGGGGAGAACCGGCAGCCAGTTACATCCTAGCTGATTGAATTCCACAATGAAATATGAAACCTCAGGAAATGGATCTGAGGGGAAAAAATGGCCCCGAACCCGTGCCCTACTTTTAGGAAGGATATTTGCCTTTCCATTTCATTACAGACAGGAAATCTGCCTTAGTTGGCAAGGCCTGGATGGATTCCGGCCCTTCTTATATTACAAAAAACGGAAATGGCCGTCGAAGTCCGCCACATGGCAGAAATCCAACGTGCCAGGCCGGGTTACATCCGAGGAAGGGCGTTTAGGTGAAAAAATATTGAACTCAAGAGGGCGGGCCCGCAGGCAAACCCTACTAGGTGTGGACGTTGTTTTTTGACAGGTAGCCCTACCTTTTTTGTGACAGGTTAAATTTTGTTTTGACTTTCACTGTGACAGACAACTTCAAGAAAATGCCTTCCACATGAGAGGTTGACAGATTTTTGACCTTTCACACAATTTTGTCATATGAAATTAAAACGAAAAATGAAAAGAAGTGTGAACTTCTTACAACTACAATTAGTGAAGCTCCAGTCCGTGGAAAAAAAAAATAAAAAATCCGTGAATACATATGGTATTGTCTTTATTGTTTTCATGGGTTCCACGTCAATACAATATGCCATATGATTGTAAGTTTGTAAGTAAAGATTTTGAATCATGCAAGATGGCCGTGTCGAATTAGGTGCAGTTGTTTGAATATGGCACCTCCTCCCTAACAAATGCTTTTGAAACATGATCATGAGAGGGACTCGAGAAGAATTTTCTGGCACTGCTGCGGCTGTGGGTACCCCGTGTAGGAGAACAAGTTAAACATGCACTACACGTTTTGAACCAACAATTCATTTTGACTGCCAGACTCCTAGTACTTAATTGTGCATTTTACAAAGGTGTATCAAGAGTAAAGACCTAGAAACGGGAAAGCAAGTGCATGCCCACATTATCCAACATGGATTCGAGCCAAATATACGTCTACTCAACACCCTTGTCACAAAATAATAATAATAATAATAATAATAATAAGAATGGAGGGTAGAGCACGCATAGGAAACAAGCCTAAAACGGCGATTGGCTCTCTTGCTTTGGCAAAACATAAGAGGAAGGTGAGAGAGGGGCATGACTCAGCGCAACACACCAATCGGTGCCTTTATACGGTGTAATGGCCTTTGACCACATTTTCTCCATTGACTTCAACTTGATGCAAAGTCTCTCTCTACAAGAGAGCCAACAAAGACGGAGAGCCTAGAGGTTTAAGGCTTGAAATACAAAGAAGGGCAGTTGGCAGTGCCTCTCCTAGGTGGACTTAGTAATAAAATTACCCCTAATTATCAGGAATTTCTGCCTTTCTTTTGACAGGCTATTTATTTATTTATTTTTAATTAATTAATTAATTAATTTTACTTTCACTATGACAGGCATTTTTTTCTCACTGCCTTTCTTTTGACACGCTCGTATTTTTTTTGCCTTTTTTTGCTTGTCAAATGCCTTGTGACAGGTGCAAAAATCAGCCTTGGCCCCCAACCCCACGCCTGCTTGCACTCGCTGCCTGCTATCACAGCTCACCTGTCCATGCGGGTTCAATTCTTGGCCTCCATGTGGTTTGAGGGCATTGACAGGTCCAACTTCTATAAGGATACAATGTTCTTCACTTGTTTGAATTGCTTAAAACTGGTTGTGATTATTTATTATTATTATTATTTACTTATTGTTGTGCATTTGACACTTGTGTTGTCAACCGATTGATATTTATAAGGGCCGGATTTATAGCTGAACACAAAATAAATCATTAGGAATATTACCGGTTGTAAAGAATTTATCTCGGAAATTGACCGGGTATAGTTACCACTAAGGGGCAGCAACCAACTGCCCAACCCACTTAGCCGATTGCTGCTAGGAATGAATTGGCTGGTTCAACTCACATTATTTCCTGGACGCTGCCTCCACTCCCTACCCACTGACATCCACATGGATGAACCATACACGTTCATTCCTACTGACATCATTAATGACGTGGCAAAATTTGCAGGACTTTTGACCGTTGCATTTGGGAGATTATAACAAAATAAAAAGGCCTAAATTGTGAAAATGCAAAAAACCAAGTGACAAAAATGGGTTTGACCATGCCAAATTGGCATTTTCCAGATTTTTCCTGAGTGAAAGGGTTCCAGATTCTGGATTTGGGCCACTCAAAGGAGTACTCCCTGCAAAAATGTCCAACATAATTAGAGGGGGGGGGGGGTGCTTTGTATGTGAATTAGGGGGGGGTAAATTCACCCCAAGTTGCTCTGGTGAGCTCAAGGCTTCCAAATGCCCTGAAAATGGTACTTGGATGCACATTCCAACGGTCATTCTATGCAGCACTCCACTGCAAAGGCCTCTGCCAAAAAACATTTGGATTTGGAGGAAGTTGCATACATTGATAGGGAAAAGAGTGGATTTTCTGGCCATAGGCAAAGAAGACCTTATGCTACCGGAAATGTGTCTGCTCCGGCGAGGGTGTTGCATTCCTGCCGCTTTGCATTCCTGTCGCTGCCTGCACAGCTGGTGATCCGGCATGCCACGTACGCAGTCAACCTGCGTGGTCACCCCCTACACCACCTAATTCTTGGACCCCCATGCATTCAGTAAATTCTAGCATGCATGGCTTTTATGATTTTGACATGTCATTTGCTGGAGCGTGTAGAGGAGACAGCGTTGCACATTTTCCGTTCATGGCTCATCTTCATCGGAGTTCATCCGACGAAGTTATGCATTTGGATCTAAAATGTTGCGACCTGATTCAGGTCGCGTCGTCCTTTAGGGGTTAATATCTAATTTTAACAAGCGGCTAGTCGCGCAATGGGCCTCGTCGTGATAGCCCGCACTGGCTAGAGGCCCCACTACACGTAAACTCTCCATATTGCTCTGTTTTTGTTATTCTAGCGACACCAAAGGTCGTCGAAATTTAGCCTAGAACAGGAACAGATTGTCTTTGGACCATGTCATCATCTGCCATGTTTCGTCGCCACATTTCATCGTCGTCAATTATTTTTGAACCTGCCTTGACTGCCAAAAAATACCAAAAAATAATTCTCGAGTTGTCTGAAGCTTCATGAACTCTCTGAATGGATTTTTCATGGAGGTGTTGAGCCCTCTAATAGCCAACGTATGGTCTGACATTAAAGAGTACAGAGAGAATGTACTCGTAATGCATTGTTTGCTCAGTGCTGTAGCCTTGTGTTCAGTTCTGCGAGGAACAAAAGGAAATAGATGTTATCTTTTGGAGGGGTTCACTCCAGTAGCGTGACTTACCTTAGTAAGATAATTAGGTCGGGTTTCGAGAAATCACACAAACATTAGCTTGCTGGGTGTGAGCTGCCCAACAATTATACTCCAACAAGGCCAGGGATTTAGGCTCAGCCTCCCGAGCGACGCTACGGCGTGTGCGGTGAGTGCACGCTCATGCGGAGCTGACGTGGCGTGAGCCCACGCTCAAGCCACGTCAGCGGAGCGAAGGCCATGATGCCACAGGACGGGCGGTTGAAGAAAGAATACCTAATCATGCTGGACCTATAACCGTGGGAATAGGCATGTAATTAGACCCCATTATGAAAGAAGAGCCCATGGCTTCAATGAATAGGTAGGACTGTCAACTGCTGACCTATGCTGCATATTGCAAACAAGATGACACCATTTTGAGTGGCAACTGCGAAAAAAAAAATAAAAAAAATATCCATTGAATATCCCATTTCTTGGGGGAAAAAACCCTAAAAAAATCCAAAAAAAAAATTAACCCTGAAAGTGGTGGCGGTGCCGCACACCACACTTTCACTAGCATCTGCGAAGGAAAACACAAAAAAAAACAAAAACCTAAAAAAACCTTTAAAAATCCAAAAAAAACAAACAAAAAAGGGGTGTGCGTCAGTGCACACCTCTTTCAGTGGCACCGCACACTAATAAAAAAAACCCTAAAAACCCTTTAAAAAACCTAAAAAACCTCCCAAAAAAGAAAAAAGAAAAACCCTGAAAAGTGCCACATACCACTTTCAGTGGCATCTGCGAGGGAAAAAAAAAACCCCTAAGAAAACCCTAAACGCCCTAAAGAAACCATAATTACCCATCCATTATACCAGCTTCCCCTTAATTACTAATCTTCATGTGCCCACTATCAATATCGCAACAATCGGTTGGATCCTTGGTAACCTTGCTCTTCATATAACCTTGTCACTGGCATGCCTACAGGGACATCCTGCCCACAGTTATGGGTGCCATCCGCGGAATTGCGTACAATACTTTTTTGCAAAAAACTTGGGGTAGCACCGCTCACATGAGCACATGCTCACTGCTCACGATCTAGCATCCCTCATGGTGGGGAGTGACCATGAGTTGAAATTTCAGTCTAGTGCAGAGTGAGCGAGAGACAAGACTCCATGCCCCTCCGTGGGAGCTGCCACTGTTGCTACATTGCATAGCCAGAGAGGGCGACAAATTCTCACAATTGGGGAACTGGAAGAAGGTAAGATTCTGGAGACTGCCCTTGCGGATATGTATGAAAAATGTGGGAGCACGAAGGATGCACATCAAGTGTTCAGCAATATGGTCAAATGAGATGTGGTCTTGAATGCCATGATCACAGGATATGCTCAAGCATGGACGTGGCAGAGAGGCTTTTGATATCTCTAATCAAATGCACCGGGAAGGGGTCAAGCCTAACATTCATTCGTGTTCTCAATACATGTGCTAGCTTACAAGCCCTGGAGAAGGGCTCAACAAGATGGCTAATTGAGATATGGCCATAGGTGAAAAAATCTGTTGGACTTGCAATTTAGAGGGGTTGTAGCCATTCCACAGTGGATTTGGAAATGGTGGGTCTTGGGGCAAGGAAAATTGGATAAAGCCAAGTATTGATTTGGTCAAACCTATTTTTTTTCTCACTTCTCCTTTGAGACCTGAAATTCGAGGTTTGGGCCAATGTTATAATCTCACAATTCCCACCATGGAATTGGCTCATTTTTTGATATGTTGTGCATAAATGAGCTGGGCGCCACTTCTATATGGCTGGAATCTATGGATGATTTTTGGTAGGTTTCTGTGGGCAATTTACTGTAGCTGGGCACCCAAAATTGTTAAAAACTCCAAAAAGGGCTTAGGAAATTACGGGTTAACCAAATGGTGGCCTCTCTTAGGCCCCAACCGCACCTTGCTGCTAGTGTAGCACGACTGCTAATGGCTTGGCAGGCCCACTCTGCTAACTATTGCTCCAACTAACATTACTCTAGCTGCACCAAAAGTTTAGCTTATGTTTTAGCGCCTAATGTTAACCCTTAAGTGTCAAACCGACCCGTTTTGGGTTGGTTAGGTTTCTTTAACCATCCAATTCTTACTAGGGTTAACTCTGATTTGAGTCAAATTAGGCTGATTAGGTAGGAAAAAAACTCTTGCACACAATGGCATTGGCCAATCTTCAGAAAAGAAATATATACATGGAGTAAGACCCCCCAATTTAGGGCTAACTCAGGGTTTTTGACATATTTTTGCTGAATCATCTTGTCCGAGTTGCTTATATGGCAACCACGGTCAGGCTAGGGAAAGGGTTTCCACCCTAAGAACGGGCGGGCCCACACACATCCCAATGCCCCATGAATGTGCACCCGAGGCACCCAAGGCTAGAGTAGCAAACGGTCTCAAAACTGGGTACAAGGGCTAGAGTAGCAAATAGGGTAGGGCTGCAGGCCAAAATTAGGTTGGGCTGGGAATTACCGGGCAGGGCCCGAAGATAGCCTAAAACATTTTCCAATTGGATTGAATTTTTTTCTACAACAACATTTGCATGCAATGATGACATGGACCAGAGCGATTGAGAATCGGACGGTAGATGTGTCCTACGTAATTTTTGAAGCTCAAATTTTGGTCTGCCTGCTTCAAATTGGGTTTTGAGACCCCAATTTGTGCAGCCCACACAAAAACAAGTCAGAAAAAAACGAAAATTCCAGGGAAGGTGTGGCATCATGTGAGGTACACAATTCCCAAGACTCATATCATGCAAGGAAAACATTGCCCAAATTTGGTAAATTTCTTGGTTTTTTATGCTCTTCATTTTTAGGAAGGATTCTTTTTGGGGCACATCTGCATATTATAATCTTCTAATCTGGCAATTGGATACGGCTGAAATTTTGCAGTAAATTCAACTGTCACTTTTACAGTGACTTACAAATCTGGGAGATAAAAAAGATTTAGTGGGCCAGGGTCCTTTTCTCATAGCATCTGGTGAAAATGGGCCCGGACACTTGAGGGTTAATGCCCTGTCCCTGCCTGTGTTCCCTCACATCCTCTCTCTTAGGCCATAGCTGAAGCATCAGGTCCTGTGAAGAACTTTCAGATCTGCTTCCTCAATATTTTGGCTGAAACCAAAATTGCAGGCAAGATAGACTGATTGAAGAGGATGTGGAGAATGTAGGAAACATTCCAGATGGAGAACTTTGTGTCCGCTACTTGTTGAGGAGGTGGCACACAGCATTCATCGGCTGTGGGCATCGAGTCTGCTGCGTGAGATGTGCTAAAAGCTGAGTCAAATCTGGCATAAATAAATCCTCGGTGCCTTCACAGGTTTTGTTTAATTCTTGAAATCAGCACTACTCTTGCTTGGACAGGGATCATGTCAACTGTCCCTACAGACTACTCCAGCCATTCTTGCAAGATGAATAAATTTAGCATTAGAGGGGGGTTAAGCGTTCCATTCGCTCAAAACTAGGAAGGGAAAGAGAACATTTACTAACAATAGATAGCAATACCTGGAGCAGGACCTGGAGCAGGGTAGTGCGGCTGTAAATTACTAGCTAGTAGTAGTTAACACTAGTGTAGCAGGCAATAGGAGGTCTGCGCAGCCGGGGCCTAGGGATTTTGTCAACATCAGCTCCAACAAACAGGAAAACAGTCTAGCTATGGTGAAAGAGATGTTACTGGTTAGGAAAGCAACAGTAATACTATACCACCCAACAGTAACTAAGCAATATGAACCAAATACTAGATCCCTGGGGTTTTGTGATCAAAGGTGGCCATGAAAGCCCAGCTAAAACTACTCTACAGAACAACTGTTGGATCAGATGCTTGAATAATCACATGTAACAATAAATCCTGTCTAACCGTAGTACATGGTTAACTCTGCTAGATTGTGTACTCATCCAGGCCAAAATTTCAAGGCCTCCCCCTCAAAACTAGCTATGAAAGCTCCCTTTCTGCCTGAAAGCTATGAAAGCTATGAAAGCTATGAAAGCTACGAAAGCTCCCCCTCTCACTAGATCATAACACTAAGTCGGCAACCTTTTCTTAGGTAAGACTACATGATATACATTACCTGTCGATGGTGATCTACAACCGGAGGTCCATTAAAAACTTTCAGGTGATGTTGCTAGTTCAGATGTATGGTGAGGAAAGGGACCAAGAGAGAAAGTGAGAGAGCTGATGAGATAGGGGGAGAATATGCTGTACCACTAAAGAGCTTACAAAATCAGACCAATAAACTTAATGAGGCCATAGCTAAGGTACATCAAATGGAAGGATAGAAGACCCCATGGATTGAACATGCTTGTCCAGTTGTCAGCTTCAAAAACCAGTGAATCAAGTACTTCCCGCAGTGATGCGTTCAAGTTTTGGCACACTCAGTGGAAAGGTAGAAGACCCCACTGATGGAAAATGCCTTGTCCAGTTGTCACCTCCAATACTAGTAAACCAAGGACTGCGAGCATTGCCACTCGCCCATTCCAAGTTTCTGCACTTTTGGTCCATCCCCACTCCCATACAGCTACAGGGGCCGGCAGTTCCCGGCGGAGTGTGTCATACGTGGCCAGTAGCTGCTCTACACTTCCCAAGGGGACAAGGGACTGCACAACCAATCGACCCACTGATCACAGGTTTTTAGTGTACATTGGAATATTGGAAACAAATCAATTCTTTGTGATCCCACTACATAAATCTTACCTATAGAGATATTATGTTAAGGCTATCAATTCCGTCGCAAGGCCAGGGAACAACGTGTGCAGGGGGCACACTCAGAACTTGACCTAAAGGACAGGGTCCACACATGAGTGAGTAAAGCTACAGCATTGAAAACCCGTTTCTAAAATGTATCTCGACTGCCCATTTCTAGGAAAAAGATAGCTGAGATGTAATTTGTCAGTGCATTGTCTTGGGATACTTGTCTTCATGTGGCTCCCAGAGGCCTACGGCATTGCAAGGATGTTAGAAATATCCCCCCTTCACTCACTCAGTAGGTTCTTGGTCAGGTGTGATATACATGCAAATGGAAGTACCACAAGTACCAGCACAAATAAAAGTGTAGAGAGGGTCAGACCTGACGAGCTTCAAGATTCGAGACTGCCATAGCTCCCACATGGGGAAGAGCTTCGACCACAGCGTCTGCCAAGTCAGCGATGAAGGTGGGCTCACACCCCAAGGCTGGAACACGACCCCAATTCACAATTCCTGATTTCAAAGCCAGCTCTCTGTACTCCATGTCAATCTCCTCCAGCGTTTCAATGTGTTCACTAACGAAGCTGCAATGATTACCACCAGTCAGGACATAAGAGCATAAGACACATTCCAAAATCCTTTCAAGCTTCAGCATATTGGCAGTCCATTTAGCAAAGAGCCCAAAGAGATCACCAAACAAGGGTGATGCAAACTATGATAAAGGCAAGGCAGACATGGAATGGACAGAAATGAGAGACAAACCTAACAGGGACAGCCAAGAGACTCTTAACGCCACGCTGACCAAGCTCTTTGATGGTCACGTCAGTGTAGGGCTTCAACCATTCAACTGGTCCAACCCTGCTCTGCAGAAGACACAAAAACTCATGTCACCTTCTGAACATACCTTCTGAATATGCCAATGACTTGGGAAGCTCTTAAGCACTCCAACTGCCTTGATGGTGCACAAAAGATGATGGTATATATTTTATTGCACTATATGCAACAAGAAAGGAAAATCGTACACTCAAGTAAGGGTGTAAACTACAGAGTTACGACTTAAAGGAAGCTGAATAAAGAGTGCTTTCTTAAACTTATCAGGGTTTAGTATTAGGGTTCACACAAGCAACCTTTACATAATTTCCCAGATGCTACAGGAAACTCAGCCAAGCACTTGGAAGATATAAGCAATGATGGACATTCGTCACAACTGTGTTCGACTTGAATGAATAAAATATCTGGCGAAAAGTTTGTCTGTATAGCTGTCTCTAGCACCATAACTGCAGGGGAACGAGCACCCCTATGACCACGAGAACCTCAGAGAAAGAACTAAAGGGACCATATCTAGCTGGAGGGGGCTTATGCATCCTGAACATTTGAACTTGAAGCACAACCTTGTGACTACCAGCAGAGGCCAGTTGGAGCTGTGCCCCACAGCTACAGTAGACGCCCCAGGCTCGGGGCCAAAATCCCGGCCGTGTCACTTTATTCCTAGTGTCTTTATTGGAGGACAAATTTTGGGTAGTGCAACCCATCCACCAGGAGAGGGCATTAAGGTATCTGGCGTCTGGATCTTATTTCAATGTGAAGAGACTACAACCTGTCTCTAGCTCATCAGATGTAGGCACCCATAACTGCAGGGGCACAAGCACCCCAAGAACCTCCCAAGAGAAAGGACCAAAAGGGCATAGACACATGATTGGAAGGGCACAAGCCCGAGCCCTGGCAGTCGTTACTTCCTTTCCACAAAGCCTGACATATCTGTTAACTTTTTGACACATCTATCTGTATCCTCTGCTGGGGCCCCTAGCACAAGTGATCACTGATTACCCTGATGTAATGGCCAGATGAACATCCAGATGCAATCATGAATGAAATATAATGAGTAATGTGAGGAAAATACCTGGTACGCAAGTGTGTGAGGGCAGCGAATGTCCCGCCTTTTAAGAGCATTCATGATTAGCTCCACACATTCTTCCATTTCTGCTTTGTATGGGTCCCCAGCTTCTTCCACATATGAAACTGGCACACCATGAGCACTAAAGAAGATATGAACCTGCACCCATGCTTTCATATGTGAGACGCTCCTGCTGACATCGCAAGAATAAGAGAGACTCACAGCCTCCATAATATGGAACCATGTTTATCTTTGGAACAGTGTATGGATTCAATGTCTGCAAGTCTCTCTTTTCCATGTGAGATCCTTGCAAAGCTACAGTCTCACAAACATGCTCCTCTTCATTGTAGGCACTACCCACATGATTACAACCACTAGCTACCACCAATCAGCCCTATTCTCCCTTCCTCTCCTTCCCTTCATCTACAACCCTCACATCCCTCAACCGTTCCACCCCTGCTTTCTGCAAGAAGTATGTGGCTACAAGGCTACAGGTTGTATATATCTGTGTGATTTGAGGAAATTTTATTTCAAGATGAGTGTATGTGTGGTGTCCACACCAGTTGGACAAGAATCTCGCGAAATGCCAGCTATGCCAAGCATTACCTCATTGGGCTTTTCAAACTTGGAAAGCTCCTTCTCGATGAGAGTGGCCATGGACTGCACGTAGCCTTCGCGCTGATACCATGAGGGAATGACAGTATGCTGCATGTTCACTAGATACTCATCCTCCCTGTCACCCACAAACAAAGGCAGCTCCAGGATAACTCTTTGAAGTATGAGAATTGACCAACCGCATTCAAGCAGTCCACCTCAAGGACTGCTGACCTGGGAGAATATAATTTGCAATCCATTGCCAGTGCATGGATCATATAAGTGACCATGCACAAAATTTCCTTCCTCAAGAATTGGACTGCTATGGTGCTCTCACACCAAGACCCTTCTTATGTGCAGTCTCCAAATAATCTCAAAACTGAGAGGACAACTTCTAAGGTGAAAGAGAGACAGAGTATGTACTCATAAGATGTTGTTTGCTGTAGCCTTGTGGCCAAAGAGAGACAGTGAGACAGAGAGAGGGCTAAGACATGGGAAAAGAAGGAGAAAATACGGAGGGAACGTAAAGTCTACGTGAATTACCTGAAGATACTTTCTAGTAGGCGGAGACTGGAGCCACTTGTCGAAATTGAGAATTGGGGATACAGGGGCAGCACCACCAGTCTTGTGATCCCATCTTGCTTAATCTGCACCCTCCAAACAAAAAAGCAACTGTTCACACCTTTTAATTGCTTGACAGTGGACTACATTTGAAGAAGAAACTGCTAAATTAAAATATCCTATTTACAATGTCAACCCCCGACAGACGGGGGCTTCCTTTAGCCCAATTGGTGCATGACTTCTGCATCTAAATGAAATTGGCCCTGGTCACTTTGAGTGCAACCATTGTGAAGTGCCTGCATCCTAAGATGAGACAAAGTGGCCTCCTCTTTGTCAGTGCTCACAATCCAAGAACAAGCTGTTGCAGTGTCCCAACAGCACGAGGCTTTTACCCTAACCCTCTCAAATCAATATATGAAGCGAGACGTTTGTTTTGTTTTGTTTTGTTTGTTTTGTAGATTTGAGATGTCCCAAACCGCGAGGCCCCACCCTGAGTGCTTGGTCCCGTTGGAAAGCCCTTGACGAGGAGGGGTGCACGGGCTTGGTCTCATGACTTTTGGACCTGCGGTGTGGGAGATGTGGAATTTCAAGTACTTTTAGTCGCGGGAAATTCACGAAAAATAGCAAAATGGGCATTCCTGCGACAATGGTTGGAGCCTCGAGGGGAGAGATATCAAGGAAAAGGTCTCCGGGTCAAATCCGGTCGTAGGCTCTGTGGAAAAAAAATGATTAGACTTAGATGACTCAGATGACAGTGGACACTTGGGCCAACGGCACAGGCTACCCTATTATGATGGTAATGCAAAACCAGGATACTTAAACCCCACAATTCAGTGCCATACCTGCTCTATTGCTTCTTCTGTGAAAGGGTGCCAATAGCGCATTCCAACATATACTTTGACAGATAAATTCTTGTTAGCCAATGCCACGCCCAGTGCCTCAGCCTGTTACGATTGTTCCCAAAACCACAAACCAACATAAGTTAGATACTACCATCAGCCTTTGGCTTTAACTTTCCACAATGTCTACTGCTATGTCGATATGCCTCTGGTAGGTGAGAATGCTCTAGGTTAGTAAAAGTGGAATCCTTCCTCACGCACATTTCTCACAAGTGGCGAGTGAGCGTGAAAGGGAAGTGTGATGCATAGCAATTACACATGCTGTTATTGAACACATGGGATATAGCACAAAAGCCAATCGGACTGTTGAATGACAATCTCAAATGGAACTGCTGTAGCTATCCTGCCACTAAGGGAGAGCTTCCCAGATCAATTAACTGAGATATTCTTGGGACAGATTGTTACAGTCCTGTTTGGTGAGGATGAAATCTGGTGGTGGATCAATGGTCTCTACATTCACTTTGTGTGACAAACAGACTCAATTCCTCTGGGCTAATTGTTGGGAAATGTGAAAAGCCCTTGCCGGCAACCGACACAATGGTAACAAGCTCTTCAGCCAGATGATGACCCTGAAGATCGCCTCATACTGAAGGCGAGTAATGTCAAATTCTGCCTACAAAGACATAGTGCTCTTAGCCCCATACATCCTTGGCCAGAAAGAGACCTTTAGTCATTCCTCAGTCTTGGTATGGAGAGAGAGGGATAGAGAAAGCTATATAGTCTCCATAGGGGGCCCGCAGGGCCCATGGGATAACAAGAAACCACTTCAGAAAAACAGCATCGACTAAGGGCCTCATGCACAGTGAGTGACAAGAGAACCTGCTCATTTGTTATTCTGCGTAAAGGTGAGCCTCCACCAATGGCAGCATAGCCTTCTGCACTCTTGGGAGCTCTCAATGCTGAGATAAACTTAGCAAGTGGCCGCTGCAGAAATCTGAACAACCTCGGGAGCCGGATGATATCCTACAATTCAACAAGACTATCTTATTAACAGGTTAGATCTTGCAGATTTCTCAGACTATTTCTGTATGCCCATGGGATTTGAATGCTCAAATTTTGCTTCATTGCTTCATGTGTAAATAGATTTGACTGATGTTGACTACAAACAGAAGGCATGTCAGGTAGCAAGAGAAGCACTAAACCTGTCTTTATGAATGACTTTCTTGCGTTCTGCAATAGAGTACAGAGTGCATGTTACATGCCAAGCCACTACGTCCTGTACTTGAGGGTTGCCTACGCCCAATTGATTGAACCTAGCTTTGCCAGTTTATACAAGGGATCTGTCATGCAACATTGTTCTTCTTCTGAATAAGTCTATTTTTCGGCAGAGTTGACTACAAATTTCTTCCAACTATGAATACAGTGACAACTAACAAAGTAACATATGGTTGTACCACTTGCAGACTGATTCTTGTCCAAATGAGGGTAAAACTAGCTATACTCTCCTGTTTCCAACTCCCAGGTATACTATGAAGATTAAGGAGATATTCAGGTCTTTTTATTTGAAGGTGGAGCCAAAACATATGAAGGTATGAAGTTGGACATAGTTAGCCACAGCAGCAGTTGAAACCCTACCGGATCTGCGAAGAGATTGAACAAAAAGGGCTGTACGTCTTCAAGTCTGTCAGGACCACCCAAATTAAGAAGCAACACTCCTATTTTCTCCTCCTCCCTCTGAATTTCTGAGGGGACTCCACGATTTTCATCCGATACGATTGCAGCCCTCGGCACAGTCTTCCAGCGTTTCCCTCCTTTAACGTCTGTGCTTAACGAACATGGTCGCCGGAATTGTATAATCTGAGAGCCATAGCTGGACAATTGTCTGGAAGAAAAGAGGCTTATTCCACCCACACTAACAGGCCTCCACTGCACCGAAAAGACTAGCTGTTGTTCTGAACAAACTTGCAAGTGCGGCAATGATCTGCAACATTACCAGATGTGTTCATTATGGGTGGATAATTCATTCTGTAGGACTAAGAACCACACATCACCGATATATTCAACAGTAGTTACAGTGCAGGGACTACGGTTAGCTCATAGGGGACGGACTGGTGGCTACAAGCTAACCGCGGTTCACCATTGGCTTTGCAGCAATCCTCCCCTGGGAATTGAAACAGTCACATCAGCACTCTACTCGAGCTGTAAACAGATCACGGATGACAATGATGATGTTCCTGCCCGCCAGTACTCATATCTGCATAAAGTACTTCATCACAAAAACCATAGGAGAGTCTTCAAGCCAATTATGAGGGCATGAGGACGACAGAAGAAAGCTCAAAAATGCATAGCGCTCCAATTGACGTGAGAGAACAAAAAACTCGCTGGTTGCTTTTACATACCGCTGGTGTCGCTCGGACCTGGGGACGCAGAACGGCTGCCGCGCGCCCTGCCATGCCAGCAAACGGCATGCCATATGTCCGACACAAAGTTCGCAAGCACCTTCAAATGAAGATAGACCCCAGAAATAACACACAAAGCAGGGTGTCCTCAGACACTTCTAGATATGTTAATCACTACCAAGAAAAGAATAACTTCCCCAGCTATGTCATCCTGTCTTATTACTCCTTCGCTCCAGCGCCATGGATGTGCTCTCTAATTCTTCCCTGTCTCTCATGGCAGATTGAGACGCGCACCCGCCTACGCTACCTCCTTCTCTCTCTCTCTCTCACTCTCTTTCTCGTGGTCAGATTCTAACCTTCCGAGCTACTGTATTGAATAGATTAATTCTTATTAGTCACCTCCTTTTGGTGCATTGCATACCAGGATAAATTAACACTTATATATGTATTGGGTAATTTTCAATATAATAGGAGAACGAAAGAATGTGGATTCGAACCCAGACGCAGACGGTGGCATTTGTGGCCACGCTGCCCTAGCGCAAAGAGAAGAGGCAGCGATGGTTTGATGTGGCACGAAATGGCGGGGGAGATGTTGCGGTTGAATGCACGAGTGTTGTTGCATTGCTGCGGAGGACTATGGCGTGGGGAATGGAGGCTGAGGGATGGAGAGTTTAGAGCGGGACGTGGAGAGAGTGCGGCGCAGCAATAACATTTTCTTGTCAAGGTGAGTTTTCATTTTGACCGCCATTGAGTAACGAAAAGATGATCAGATCTGTCGATGAGAAGATTGGAGAAAAATGAGAAGAAAAGAGGGATGATTGTGCAGTGAGATTGACTGTCGACAGAAAATTGAGAAAATGGAGAAGGTAGAGAGAGATGTGGATTATAGAGTCGCAACAGCTCAAATCGGTGGTGCAGTTTGTCTTGCGCGATGAAAACATTCGCACACGTGGATAGATCGAAAGACAAAGAAAGAGAAGGAGAGGAAAGGACGAATATGTAGAGAGGGAGAGAGATAGGAAAAATTTAAGTGTCGTAGAGACATCAGCGTTACATTCCCCGGGGACGTGACATATAATCTTCACCCCGAAATTTAAGTAGTCAACGTCCCAAGGCTCCGCCATATTGTCCCGGGCTAACTGTAAGTCCCAAATTGCAACTCTGCATGCACATGAGGCAAGAAACCCCTTGTATTTTGGGATTGCAAATACTGTGCACAATGAGAAGCTGAAGTGTCTTTCTGGCAATGCACGAAGACCAGCTGGAGGCAAGTGTAGTTTTGAAAGCTGTGGAAAGTTCACTAAGAATGTGAAGGCTATACCAGAACAAGTCCAAGGAGAGATTTCCTGGAAGAGATTCACTACTGAATCCTAAGTGCCTGGCTAGAAGATCGGGCGATCTCACCATAGTTTTTGGCATTATAGTTTGTACAAAGAAGAGTCTCATCATTTGCTTTGCATGAAGTTCTTGGTGATGCGGATCTCTGGCCCTCCTTCAATATATGGATATGTTAAGTATGTAATTTGCTAGGCAGAATTTTTTTTTTGATGTTGGGAAATGTTATTGAGTGTTAGGATTAATGATTGATTGTATGCCTCCCTTTGCCCCTCCCTCTCTCGCCAAAGACTAGATCTTTGGAGAATGAATGAATGGCAGGTATGGAGGACTGCGTGTCTTCATCTCTGTCTTATATTGGTTTTGATGGTGTGTGCAGGCACCAAGCCAGGCTAGCTGATTTAACCAGAAACTTCTCTATTTTGGAGGCTTGGAGAGCACTTGTCTTTGTTAGTAGAGACAAGAGACAGCAGCCATAATATAGGACAAGCATGAGCGGGGGCAAAGAAGCTGCACTGCATGGCCCTTCCCCTCCATCCCTTCCTTCTGTCTTGTCTCTCTCCTCCTCCGTGCAGATTTTCTTGAATGCCCACTTCCAGACTGCAAGTGACCTTGCATCATTACCTACTTTGTTGGCCAAATTAAGGGCTGATCGCGATGAAGCCAATCAAGAATCACGTATGCTTCGACTGACAGTATTGGACAGGGCTGCAAAAGGAGCATCATATTCACAAAACCTCGCCATCTCTCTCCACAATTTGGCGCTAAAGATTGAGCAGATCAGAGACTCTCGACGTCCTGCTGTTTCCATGCAAGATTGGACATCTGCAGATGCCAACAGTGTCATCACTTGCACAAACCACAGCCATCTCTCAGATGCTGATCCAAGTGTTGTTTCTCGTTCTAGAGATTCCATATCTTCTGAGATTGATAGTCCTTCTTCAAGCTCGAATCTCAGCACTGGATCAAGACTTATACCTGGTGTTTCTGCCCCTAACCCCAATGTGGGGTTAGTTGAGGAGCTCTCTAGTTTGGCGAAAGAGGTGGCAAAAGTTGAGCAGGTCCGGATCTATGCAGAGAACGTGTTGCGTCTGGAAAGGCTTGTTGGAGACCTGGAAGATGCAGTGACAGCCACAGCTCTCACTTCAAGGGACCGACGGCTCACTGCGAGGCCCTCAGTGGAGGTGATTCACCCATGAACTTGTGATCTTCTGCACTGTTTGATTTAGATGGATCCCAAGTGAACTGAAGATGAATTGTGTGCTTTCTCGAGGGCAGTTGTTAGACATGGTTGCTGCAAAATTAGCCAGGTTTCTGGTTTAGCTGGTAATGAGCTATATACATTGGTCAGTAGGCATGCAGCTAGTGTGAACTGATTGCAGCTTTTGTACAGAAACTGTGAAGGTTTGAACTCAATGGAAACAATCTGTGTGTAGGCTATAGCAGAAACCTTGGATAAGCTGTTGGAGGCTGTAAGGACCCTCCAGTCCATTGAAGATCTAGTGGCTGAGATCACAACAACCAGGCCCCAATGGAAGCGACTCATATTGGCTGTGGATCTTCGCGTTGATCGTGCAGCAGCAGCACTGCGGCCCACTGCTATTGCTGACCATCGCTCTCTGCTGGCTATTGTTGGCTGGCCACCCCCTCTTGCTCCTACGGAAGGAGATGAGTTCCAGAAAGATGCACACATGGCAAATCCATTGCTTGCAATGGGCAGTTATCTCGAGTCAAGGTACATTTACCATGATACTCTCAGGGACAACTAGACTTCGCGTCTGCAAAACACTAAATTTCAAATCTAAGCAGAAACTCAAATAGGACTAGTCATGGGGATAATGGCAGTGGGATATTCCTTTGGTAACTATGTTTTTCACAGGCCCTTGCGTTAGAGTTGCCTTTGGGCAAGCCTTAACGATATTTATATAAAACACTCAGGCTACTCATAGCCTTGATGTCCCAATCCTCCGGTACACCCTGAAATTACTGTACCATTGTGTCATCAGTCATCTCGCATGGAAACGGTGTTTTTCATGTCTGTCTGGATGACCTCCAGAAAGCTGTCTATGTACTGAATGTCCTCATTCCAAGCTTTGCGCACACTCTTCTGAAATTGTTGAGCCTTGCATGGCGTTTGACCGTCTTGTGTCTGGGTTCATGAAAGATCTTCAAGCAGGTCCTGTAGGAGTTGTCCCATCGGTCTGCTACTATTGGCATTCCGCTTCCATGTCCATTCGATATTGACATGGTATGCTACGCTCCTGAGCGTATGCTGTTCCTTGCAATCGCAGGTACCAAGATAGCTTTGTGGTTCTGTCAACTCTGCAAGCAGTGCAGCGATGTCGGAGAAAGCGGCAAAAAAGCGAGAGCAAGCATGAGAGGGAGACCTTTCTGTTTGAAGGCAATGCAGACAGGGGCCTCCCACACGAGCCCCTGTGGACTGTGCAAGAACTAGTCGGTCCCATTGCCTCCAGGGCTGAGCATCATTTTGTGAAGTGGACCCAGAAACCTGAGCTCGTGTGTGCACTTGCGTATCGTATTTGTCAAGAATATGTAGACATGGTTGATGAATATTTGCAGCCAATGCTGGACAAGGCAAGGCTTGCTGGCTATAGTGTGAGAGAGGAATGGGTTGCATGCCTAGTGACTATGGTTGGCAATCATCTCAAGACACATGTTTTACCAGGCTTAGCGAATGATGTGCAAGAGGAGGTTGGGCCTTCAGGGCCAGCCGCTGCTCTCTGGCTTCATACGGTGGACCAAATCTTAGCTTTTGATACGCGAATGAGATCATTGGCAGTACGTGCTCTTGGTCTTTTCCAGATGGGGTCAGAGGGGGATGCAATCAATCAGGAGTCAATAGGGGATCTTCTGGGCCCTTGGGTGGCCTGTATCGGAGTTTTTGCTCAGAGATCTAAGTGGCTTGAAGTGTGGGCAGATGCTGAGTTTGAAGATTCGTGGGAGAAGCTCCAAGCTGAGCTAGAACAGGAGAAAGCCTGGGTGGTCAAGGGAGATGTGGGGGCAAACCCTTATGCTTTGGCAGCGCTAGGATTAAGTGATGAGGGCCTTCAAATACCTGGGCAACTAAGGACCCAACATCTGGCACCGATTGGGGAGTTTCGTGCTCCTGTCAGTGCCAATTTGATGCTGGCAGCCATGTATGGGCTGGTGGACAGGTGTCGGACTTTGCCGGAGGCTGAGCAGCGCCTTGTGTTTGTGAGAGAGGGGGTGGCTCCAATTGCAAAAGAGTATCTTGGGGAGCTGCTTCGACGATGCCAGGAGGCTGAAGGCCTTACGGCTCTTGCTGAAGAAAGCGAGATGGTGAAAGTTGCTGTGTGTGTGAATGCCGCATGGTTCTGTGAAGGTAGCCTGCAGGTATTGTTTGTATCAGTTGTTTGTGGGTACATCTATGTGTGTACAAATATATAGTCTAATAAATACAAACATATACAAATATATAAATCTAAATACTTACCTCACCTTCTTTATTGGAAGCAACACCCGAAAAGAACACTTAGGCTGTCTCTGGTCACGTCAGATTTGCCATGCAAAGGTTCACTATATTGTTGAAGGTTACAAGGTGGCATATCATACTTTACTTTTATCTGCTTCATGTGAAGTGACTTCCATCTGGGATTGTCAAACAGCACCTTTCATTCAGAGACCTGTCTCATTGGACGTTCTCACTGTAACATGACAATAAAAAGTTTCAACTCTGATGGCTATTTATCCATGCCAACAGGAGTGGGGGGAGGACATCTTCTTCCTTGAGCTCAGGCTTCTACAATCACGGACAGAGAGCGAAGAAAGCTTTGAAGAAGCTAACATTGCAGCTGGAAGGCCCGGATTCCCGGTAGTTGAAGGGTCCATATTCGATGAAGAGATTGGGCAGTTTGCACAATTCAGAAGAGACTGGATTCATAAACTGGTGTCTGTCATTGCAAGAGGTTTTGAGGCTCGCTGCCGCGAGTACTTTTGGAACAAGAAAAGGTGGCTGGAAGAGGGACCTGGCAGCACCCAGGGTGTGTATTTTTTTTTCCCCCCCTCTATTCTACCTCCAATACTTAAGTCTAATTTTGTTCCCCTTTCCCTGCTAAAACAATTGTAAGAGAAGTGCCAACTCATACAGGTCAGAAACTTTAGGAACCTTCTCCGTACAGTCAAACCATGCGAAGTTGGTCACGTGAGCCACCTTCAAGGACAAACCCTGGACAGAAGATGCAGGGCCTAGTCCAAAAAGCCGAAGACAGCCCGAGTGCTGAGACTACAACACTTAGAAGCCTGGCAAGGCCAACTCAGATGGAACGCAAGCGTGTGACAATGCACAGGTGGGGCTCGTAACAAGCCTCGAAGCGCCAATCTGCTTGTCTTCCATATGCTACCAGAGCAACTAACAAATTGATCCAGCCAGCCAGTAGTTGCACCACCTAAAATTGGTCTTGTTCTTGATGGTGGTTTTGCCGCAAGATATCAAGCCTAACAGCGATGCTTGCCTCTTTGTTATCCCCCGCATTGCTGAGTGCACTAAAACTAGAGGTGTTGTTGTGTAGAAGCATGTAATCTGTAAAAAGCAGAGCATGTTTGGGAAGTCAGAATGAATGGGCATGATGATCCAAATGAGCTCCTTCTGACCCTCTCAGCTATTGCAAGCAGTCTCTCTTTTGTTTTTTTAACTATTTGATGAGAAGAGATAACACCCAAGGGATGTTTCCTTAGAAGTGGGGATGGCTTTGGTACAGCTGGGCAAGAGTGCTACACTGCTGAAGCAGGTGATCAGTCGGCAAATGGAGACAGTCCTGAAGTTGAGGAGGTTGGCATTTCCCCAAGCCTTCTGGATGCCCTGGCCTTGCTTCAAGGGCAATTACAAGCTTTACACGCAACCTTTGACGAAGTTAATTTCATGGAGCTTTGGCGAGATCTTGCAGTTGGATTGGATCACCTGCTGCTAAACTCAATCGTCTTAAGTGGGGCTAAGTTCTCCAACGATGGTGGACGTCAGTTTGCAGCGGACATTCGTGCGCTCTTTCAAGTCTTCAAGCCTTTCTGTGTACGGCCAGCAAGCTTCTTCAAGGGCTTGAGTGATTCAGTCCAGCTGCTGACTATGCCACCTGCTGAGGCCCTTACATTACAACAGGGCTTGTCAGCTCCCCCCCGCAAACAGAAGGGAACAACCCAGGAGAGGCTGGATTCAATTCAAGTTGCAACTGACCAGTTGCGACAACATGGTGTCAGAAAGATCACCCCTGTTTTGGCTGAGAAGATTCTGAGCTTTAGGGTATTCCCGAAGTTGTGACATTCTCTCGTCTTAGCACAGAACAGAAGAACAATCCTGATTCTTGGCTGTGTACATCATGAAATGCAAACCTGGTTGTCCTAGTGGTGGTCGATGATCTGCTTTAAACACAAAGTACCAGCAGCCTCCTCCAGTCCAGTCTACGGAAAACTATCAAATGATTATCATACTCCACACCATCTCCATGTCAATACACCAGAACTGAAGACCTCCATTTTACGGTGGTTTGTCAGACGGGAAGGCCTCAGAAGGCACAAGCCCATACTTCCAGCAACTTCTGTGCTTCAATATATGTGGTGTGGGAATGAGCATGCAACATTCTGGTCACCGAGACTGTGATCATTTCGGCATTCATTATCATTTGGCTGGCTGTACATCTCTGCACCACCATACCTCCAACCTTCCACGCAGGTACAGCAATGTCTCTACCACTCCACTCACTATCCTGTCTTGCAGCCCTGCAAGCAGTTGCACAGATTGTAGGCTGCAATTGAAGACTTTGTGCAGGTGGGCAATGATGTGTGGTAGGTTGCTTCACTGAAGCACGGAAGTTTGCTTGATGGCCAATGAAGTAGCTGCTCACTGGAAAAAAGAGACTAAGTAGCTATTTCCTGGACAGCGCTACTGTCTTTAGGCAAAAGCTGAAGGAATAGGAGAGAGGGGCTCTAACCGCAGTGACTTCTAGTACAAGGCTGAGTGAGTTCTACATTCACTTGCAAGGTTGTGCTGATGTCAAGGCCTTTCTTCAACTTGTTGGTACTTGCCATGTATTTGAAACTTGGTAATAAGAACATCCAAATATTGCATGCATGGTTTCTATATTCTAATTGATAATGAATCTTATGTACACACATGTGTCGGTGGCTCATAACAAATGCTGATTGTTTGGACTCTGCAGGGTACATAATGGGTCTTGTTGCCAGATGCTCTCGATCCGGCAGTTTATCAACTCTGAGACATTCATGCAAGACTGGCGCAGAAGCATTTGTACTTGACAAAATGACTGAGTTACGCATTACTCACCCTTCCCCAGGGTAAAGGAACAGTTAGGTTTGAGATTTGAGGCAAATTAGAGATGTAACACGGAATGTTTTGTCCTTTCTGTATTTAAGTCCTTGGACTTTGGTTATCTTTGTGGTATTACTTGTCAATACCTGAAGAGAAATCTTGAAGAGAAATTGGTGATTGACAGGATGAAGGTTATGTTGATACTGAACTGCTTGGTGCATAACTATATTAGAAGGTCGACGAAATGTAAGATGACCTGCTCACCATTGTAGAGTTGAAGAGACTGCATAATGAGGGTTTTGCCTCTATTTTAGTTATCCCATTCACCTTCTGCATGCAGAGACCCTCGAATGTCCCTAAATGCGGAATACATCTACATGCCTCAATTGGAAGTGTAAAGCTGTTAGAAAGAGAAGTGAAGCAAGATCCTTCTTCATACGTGCCTACTGCCTGTAAGAGCACCTTTAATTTGGAGCCCAGCTGCTTCACATTTTTGTAAACTACAGTCCTTTGTCTACACGAAAATTTCCAAATCAAGAATTTCACAATGCTCAATGAATCCATCTGAGAGCACCACTGTTCAATCTAGAAGGGGCATTATGGTGCTGACCAAATTCCAAGTATCAGCCTCTAACTTTGCAAAACTTTAAGTGTCTCAACGATATGCTTCTCAGGCTGAAACTGGTTGTTGAAGATCAGTTGCACCACACCATTCTTATCCATCACATAGGTCTGTCTTCCTGCAAGTGATCCGAAGAAGTCAGAAGGGACGCCCCAATCCTTGCGCAATTTGTTCCCCTCATCACTGAGCAAAGTAAAGGGCAATCTGTACTTCGCCTTGAATGCCTGAAATAACATAATCAAAACATACATCAGTGTTCACACACTCATACACTGCTAAGGTAAAGTGCAAATTCAGGTCCATGAAGGAGTGGTCCTGTCCAATCTGTGCACACCAAGTACGACACAATGATTCTTCTATGATGATGGTTAACATGCGAGGCATAAACTGCGCAAGATGAGAACCTATTGAGAGACTGCTCATCCATGTCACAGGCTGAAGTTCTGAAGACCAGGAGTGCTCATAAGCATATGTGCATGAGGCACTCCCTCTCCAGGCAGTGTTGAGCAAGAACTTCCCACCGAGTCCATCACAGATTCTAACATCCTGGCAATAGTCAGCGTGAGCGAGTCTTGTGGAGATCTTTAAGGTTGGGCCAGCGTTAGCTCCAACAACCAAAGGACAAAAGTACTGCATCTAAACTAGTCCATCTGACCAGTTTGTGCTCAGCAGAACCCCTGCATAATCCACATTCATGCTCAAGGTCTTTCTTCGACTTCTCGTTCATTGGGCATTTTATTCTGTGGATTTGTGAATTCCACTGGTGCACGATTGTGGTTATTGCAGTGAAAAGCCTCACATGAATCATCCTATTACATATGCTCGGACATTTCATCATTCACCCTCAAGTGCTTCACAAACGCTGCAGAAAGTCACCGAGGCTTAAGATCATGCAATTTACCTTGTGAGATTCTGGAGGGTCACCGCTCACTCCAACGACTTCAGCGCCGGCCTTCTTGAACTTTTCGTAAGAATCCCGGAAGGCACAGGCCTGTGGGTTTACACAATTTAAATAAGAACAACAAGGAAAAGATGGACCTTAGTTGACATCTATTGATGCTACCATGGTTGGCAGTGAAGTAGTACCGTGGTATTACCCTGCACACAATGAGATATGAGGTGGCAAATACACGCAATGAAGTTCAGAAATTCAAGCAAAATAAACAGCAAATTGAGGGAGAGCGCACCTGCTTTGTGCAACCAGGAGTCTCATCGGCAGGGTAGAAATACAGCACAAGGGGCTTGCCCTTGTACTTGGAAAGGTTCACAAGGCGGCCATCCTGATCCCTCAAACCAACAGGGGGGAGGGTGTCGCCTTTGGATATCTGCACTCCACCAACAGTCCCACTGAACTCCATAGTACCAACTCATGTTCAAGGAGAATTTGTCGGGTGCAAGGTGACGGAAATCCAATGGCGGCCAGTCACACTACTTCGATGGACATTGCCTAGGGTACACGTAATTTGATAAGATTTCAGCATATGAAGATGGAATTCTGTCAATCTCCAGTGGAGGCCCCCGCTCTCCTTCTTTATCGGTCCTTTCAATCATACGGAAAGCATTATCCTAGATGATAGCACTGAATTTCAATGGCATTGAAAACATTGAACCTGACTATACTCCGCGCAGGCCTTCCGGCACTGTAGAACGAGAGCTCGAAATTACCAAACATGAAAACGACATCACAAAATGCTGCACGATCGACCAACGCTCTGAGCTTGGATAATACAGAGTGGACTGCAAGGTTTCCCCCGTCACTTCCCAAGATAACAGGATGAAATCACGATACCTTACAAACGGTGAAATTGCGTCGAGAGGTGACAGACGACAATTGGCGCTTCCCAGTCACAGAGGCTGGCTTGCTTGCGAAAAACTCGGATTGAGAAAAGGCGCCACAATTCACACTGCTTCTCATTCCAGCATTATGAGATCCGGCATCGCAAGGCGCTGCAGCAAGCGTCTTAGCAATGGTAGGAGCGGTGAGCGACAGCGAGCAGGCGGCCATGGCTGCAGCAGCGGAGGGGAGCGGGCTGGTCACTGGACTGGTCTCGTCCACCCGTCGCATTTGTGATAGGAGGTGCGGATGGAAATCGTCGGTGACGACGACGGAATTGCCGACGAACGACAGACGGGACCCCTGGTGTGTGTTGTTGGCGCGTGGGTGATAAGGTGCCGCATCCATAAGCAGCGGGTTGAATCATCTCCATCCTCTCATTGCCTCTCACACTACCCCGTTTCCTAAGTTGCATTGACGCGCCATGCACTTTTCCGCCAGGGTGAATGTGATCCGCATGAATGAATACTTCATATAAAGATGCAACATGTTTCTGCGTGGATGCAATTTTAAGGAAAACGGATGATAGACTGATGAATACACCATATAACTGGCCTTTCATTCAAAAGTATTCACGAGATGTATCTGGAATTGGAAGCTTTCAGTTCAAAGAAATTTATGTACAACGAGATATACGCTCTATAACAACGTCAATGGGATATGCCCGGTATCACGAAATGAATGATGCTTGACAATCATTACAGAGGTCGAATGGAACAATACGACCAGTACAGGGAAACATTGAGCTGGATAAGCCAATTCTAGAAACTCCCGAGCGTACTCATCTGCTTGAGAGATTCTAGCCGAAAACAAATTGGTCCACGAATCATCGCAGAGATAGAATCCATCCACAGATAGTGCCAGATGTGGAAGAAGAGGATGAAATCCCAGAACCTTACTGTGGCCCGAGGTGTGAGCGTCTAAGGATACATTTGAATCCGTTCAAGGATATCGAGAAATGGTTTTTTGTGCTCGTTCGACCTCATGACCCAAGTACGTGCCCGGTCTGGATGGGGGTGGCAATATCTGACGTGATCCGCGAAAGGGAGGATCCTAATTTTAAGAAAGTAAAGGTGGAGTGGTGGAGACCGAGAAAAGGTGGTAACCCAACAGACTTGGAAAGGTACAGGGACTGTTGGTCAAAACTTTGGGAGTATAACTCGTCAGATCCTCCTCAATGGATCCACGTGAACAATGTTGTGTGGACAATGCCTCCACGAAAAAATACGACAAGGAATAACACTAAGAAAATTACAGCCGCCGAAGCAGTGAAGGCGCATGCTAATTTGGAGGAGGCTAATCGTCAGTCAGAAAGCGAGTTGTGCGAGCGAGTTCTAAACCAAGGACAAAATGTTGAGGTCAACTCCAGTACTTCGATTTAAGAAATAAATTTTTTCTTCTCTATATGGCCCTTCTTGTTTGCGTTGGGGGATCATTTTTGTTATCTTCTTCTGTCGCACTGAACCTCGAATGTCCAATGGACGTTCGAGGCCTTTGTTTTTGGTGTGCTGGATTATGGCCTGCTGTACATTCTGGTCAACGAAGAAAACCCCTGTGGGGGAGTCTGGCCTACATAACATACAGATCACAAGAACAAAAATGGCGGGCACGACGACTGGAGTCTTCAAGTTCGGTCCAAGTGGTTTTTAACAACGAAATAAAATAGCACATTTCTAGTCCTTCTATCAAAGATTGAACTTGTTTTTCGCATAACCAATTCTCCCACTGAAGTCTCCCACTAGGAGGAGCCTTACCCAATCGTTGTTGACATACTTTTCAATTTGCTAGTCGTGAAGTTTTTTCTCTGAGGTTTTCCTCCATTTTCCCTCTAAGCTCTACGACTTTTCTGCACCAAATTTTCATTTCATTTCATTTTCATACTTCTCATCTTTGTCCCTGTTTTAAGAGGGAATTTCACATGTCTTTTTCCGTTGTTCAAATTTTAAGCAATTTTCATTTCTCATAGTTTTTATTAGGTGGTCTGACTTTTTATTCTCTCTCATGTTTTCTTCGGATCCATTTTCTCCCATGAGAACTAGGCGCTTCCCAAAGTCGTCATATAATGTCATTTTATTTCCAAATCTCATAGGGTGTACTTTCAGCCTTTTTTTTTGGCAATTTAGGATTTAGGATTGACATACATTTTTTATACCTTGCTTTTTATGTTAGCATTACCCCTAATCCTTACCTTTTTCTGCAAATGGCCCATGAACTATTCATACCATAACCATAGCCATAACCATAACCATTATGCTTATTGAAATGTCTTCTCCCTTCACATTTGCGTTAGGTTTTTCCTTTGTTTTGGATTGACATGCACCTAGGCATGTTACAGTTTGCTTTCTATGTTACATCTTAATACCACGTTCCAAGGATGAGTCTTTCATTTAAATACTTG